>CM054136.1:64108376-64135876 GCA_028751875.1 Rapana venosa | reverse complement strand
ACATTGCCTCACCACACCTCCACATTGCCTCATCACGACACCTCCACATTGCCTCATCACACCTCCACATTGCCTCACCACACATCCACATTGCCTCATCACGACACCTCCACATTGCCTCATCACGACACCTCCACACTGCCTCATCACGACACCTCCACATTGTCTCATCACGACACCTCCACATTGCCTCATCACGACACCTCCACATTGCCTCATCACGACACCTCCACATTGCTTTAGTCATGACATAACAACAGCGATGCATGTCTAGAATTGTTTCAGTAAGTCCACTAAGCGCTTCGATTTGTTTGTTTTACAAGATTCAGCGCTATATAAATTCCATATCTTATTATTATTATTAACAAAGTGGGCGACACATAACAGCATGGCCAACAGAGAGACATTAGAACAATGACTTCTTCCACTAGAACTCATTTGTTCTGACCTTGGCTTTCTTCTTCCTTCGCTTCCACCGACTCTTCTTCTTGTTCTTGGTTGAAATAACGTCCAGCACTTCTTCGAATGAAGGAACAGATTTTTTCTGCAAAGCAATATGATAATTATGATGATGATGACGACGATGATGATGAAAATAATAATAACAACAATATCAAGAACATTTACAACGTCTTGTCTCATTAAGACAAAAGCCCTAGCGTTTACAACAGTAGAAGTGTTAGAATAGGGAATAAAACACACACACTCACACACACACACACACACACACACACACACACACACACACACACACACAGAGAAGTGCTTAACAGCTTACTCAAATTAAAATAGTCAGGGTCAAGAGACCTTGACAAAATGAATAGTAATTTTTTTTAAAACAATGCATAATTATGTCAGTCCTATCTAAACCATTAGGAAAATATATTTAATTTCACTTACTTTCTCGTTTTAAAAGTATGATCTAATTAATGAAAACCCGTCAGGATTTCGTGAAGCCATTCTTGCCATACTGCTTTTATACAACTGACTGAGCGTGGTCTTTTGAATATTAAAAAAAATCGAAATTACCAGTCCTTTTTTCTCGACATTGCTAAAGTTTTTGATGTCATTAACCAGTCTCTCCTCATTACAAAAAAAATTGAAATGCTATGGAATTTTTAACCAAGCGTTAATATTTTTAGATTCATTTCTCAGGAATCGTCAACAACTTGTTGAAATCGGCCATAGGAGATCCACCTTATTACCCGTGAAATATGGAATATCACAGGGATCAAATATCAGGACCACTTCATGGTGGCTGTTGTGTTGGGCATTCCCCAGCTTGACACCCTCAGAGTGACCCATACTATGCACGCATTCAGTTTCAGTGACCATATCTGGGAATAACCGTGACCGTAAGTAAACACAGGCTGGATGAGAAGTGTGCGTGTATGGCTGTTTTCATAATTATGCCTTCTTTATGCAGACAACCATATTCCGGCTTCCAAGATGTTGTCTCCTTTACTGGGGAGTGCAGGTTGTCATGGTAAGAGCTGGTCATGGACGAACACAATCTGAACACAACAATTCAAAGCACAACAACATTCTCATGGCGAGGTTCTTCCAAACACAGCCGTCCACGCCAACTTCTGATCCAGTATGTATTTACGATCTCACAGTACAGTCTTTCGCAGTTGTGATGAATAAGTGTGAGCGCTTATTCTGGGTGGTCGGTCCCCAGAGTGTTGATTAATCTGGGGAAGGCCTAACAACAAGGCTAAAGCAGGCAGGCAGGCAGGCAGGCAGGCAGGCAGGTGTACCTCATCGGTGAAGCTGAAGAAGCAGGCGGCAGTCTGGTCCTCTGCTATCATCTTGCGGTGCCAGCGTCGTCTGCGGACCAGGTCAGTGGTGTGCTCTGTGGCGTGGAACTTCATGTGGAACAGCGGGGCGTATTCCCACCCTTTGGCCATCTTCCTCTGTGCGTACACAGCCACACACACACGCACGCGCACGCACACACAAACACAATGTGGTTAGCAAATAATAGCGTAAGTGGGTGAGCCTATGGTTATATAATTATGTAGGGATTGTGTTGGATATTGAAACATGATCTGCTGTAATGTTTTTGACTAGTAGTTTCATCGTATAATCATCGTCTTCATTGATATTTCTGGCAGTAGTAATTGTCATTGTTTATTGATATCGTCATCGTCATCATCGTCGTAGTCACCATCGTCATCTTTATCATTATAATTTCCTTTTCAATAAGGTTTGGTATTTTTGTTTGTGTGTTGTTGTTTTTGTTGTTGTTGTTATTGGGTTTTTTCCTCTTAGATAAAGGTAAAGGAGTCCCATAACCTATAAGGTCGTAGGGGAGCGAGGCGTCAGAGACCTCACTTCTCTAGGGCCAGCGTATTGAGGGCGGCGCCCATCTCCTCTCCCTCGCTGCTTTACCTTCCCTGACCCTAAAGAGGGCAGGTACCCATTTACAGCTGGGTGAACTGGGGGAACTGTACTGAAGCCAAGGCGCGCCAACGGTCACCCATCCAACTGGTAACCACGCTCGACGCTGCTTAACTTGGCTGGGGGAAAGCGAGTGCTCCGACCACTGAGCTATCCCATCCCCTCTTAGATGGCTTGACGAAAAAAAGCAAGTGTTTTGCTTATTCAATGTACCATCTGGAAATAAAAGCTTGACTTTGACTTTGAAAAAAAAGCGCATTTGTTCGCACCACTCTGACTTTCACTCTACTCTACCTTCTGGTTGTGCCGCTACATTTAATCTTCAACTAGACTTCAAGCACTATGAACGCTGTTGATGCTGCTGCCACTTCTACCTCTACAACCCTCACTTTTTCTTCTACTACTGTTGCTGCTGCTGCTACTACTACTTCTTTTACTACTGCAGCTGCTGCTACTATTACTAGTACTACTACTTTTACGGGGACGGGAAAGCTCAGTGGTCGGAGCACTCGCTTTCCCCCAGCCAAGTTAAGCAGCGTCGAGCGTGGTTACCAGTTGGATGGGTGACCGTTTGCGCGCCTTGGCTTCAGTACAGTTCCCCCAGTTCACCCAGCTGTCAATGGGTACCTGCCCTCTTTAGGGTCAGGGAAGGTAAAGCAGCGAGGGAGAGGAGATGGGCGCCGCCCTCAATATGCTGGCCCTAGAGAAGTGAGGTCTCTGACGCCTCGCTCCCCTACGACCTTACAGGTTATGGGACTCCTTTACTTTTACCTTACCTTACTACTTTTACTATTGCAGCTGCTGCTACTGCTACTGCTGCTGTTGCTGCCACTGCTGCTACTATTACTACTACTACTACAACTACACTACTACTACTACTGCTGCTGCTGCTGCTGCTGCTGCTGCTGCTGCTGCTGCTGCTGCTGCTGCTGCTGCTACTACTACTACAACGACGACGACTACTACTACTGCTGCTGCCGCCACTACTGCTACTTTTTTATATTTTTTTTTAGTCTTTTATACCGAGGATAATGGAATAAGCACTTATGTGCTTTTTATACATCCAGTCCCCGAGTGCATGGGGTTTTGTAAACTGTCATCTGTTCCCACACAATGGCCTACTCTTCCGAAAAGCGGAACAGGATTTTAACGTGTGCACAAGATGTTCTGCGTGCGTTAGCACACGGGGCCTCGGTTTATAGTCTCATCCGAAGGACTTTTGGGGAGAGTGGAGTCTGCACTGATGTTAACTCCAGGGGAAAATATCCCCCTCCTCCTCCTACTACTACTGCTACTGCTACTGCTACTGCTGCTGCTGCTGCTGCTGCTGTTGGTCTTCCCTCAGCTAATGCCGCCACTTCTGCTGCTGCTACCGCCCCTGCCCATGTCCACTCTAGGAAAGCTCTACCTTTTTCTCTTCCAGCTTGTCGGTGTTGGCCACGTGTCTGCGGCTCCGAACCCAGCGTCGGCGCCTACACAGGTGGTAGTTCCTCTCCACTGGGCCATAGCTGCCCGCTGCCGCATCCACAGAGTACTCGAACCCTGACACACCACACCCCACCATGATACACTGCCTCACCGTGAACCGACACAGCCACACAGACAGGAGATATTCAGTAAGTTTTGAAAAGAACCCCGTGTGGCAAACAAACTGTACTGAACGAGAAACAATACTGACTGTCACTAATCTCTGTGTGGAAATGTGATGCACATGCAGATAGGAAGAAAAGGTGGTGCTGGTCTTGTGGCGACGCGCTCTTCTGATGGAGAGCAGCGTGAATTTCATGTAGAGAAATTTGCTGTGACTGAAATGCAGCATAATACAATAGAGTGGAAAATAAAATCAGCCATGATGCATGTCTAGTCAGTTGCCATCAGACTGACTACTTTAAGTGTCACGGGTATTTGGAGTCTAAAAGCACAGCTACCTTAATGTTGGTTACTTCGCAGGATGCACCTCACAAGATCTATGCCGTACATCGTGTTTTGGGATGAAAATCTGAACAGTGGTAACAGAGCTATCCAAGCTGACCAGGTGGTGTGAACTAGATTAATATCAACATGGGTAACACCAATGCATACACAAGATCCGAAGTGTTTGTTGACCAGGTAGTGTGAAGTAAAGACTAACCTCAACATGGGTAACACCAATGCATACATTAGAGTAGAAGTGTTTGTTGACCAGGTAGTGTGAAGTAAAGACTAACCTCAACATGGGTAACACCAATGCATACATTAGAGTAGAAGTGTTTGTTGACCAGGTAGTGTGAAGTAAAGACTAACCTCAACATGGGTAACACCAATGCATACATTAGAGTAGAAGGGTTTCATTGCAGAACACAAGAGGCTTTACAACTTCCACAAATCCAAACAGACAGACAAGAAGCCCACAGCCAGCCAGCTCAGAACTTTCCTACCTGTTTGTAAGCTGCAGCCACAGAAGGGCACTGTAGCCAAGTGGTCGAGACTGTTTGACTTCAACTCCGTGGTCCAGGAAGTCGAAGGTTCGAATCTCGGCAGTGGCGTTTGGTGAATTAATGGTGGGGGCTTTTTCGATTTCCCAGGTCAATTTAAGTACAGACCTGCCAGTGCCTTCGTTCCCTTTGTGTATAATACACGCACAGAAGATCATAAGTACATGTTCAGGATCCCGTAATTCATGTTAGCGTCCAGTTGGTTATGTAAACACAAACATTCCCAGCATGTATCCTGTACAAGAAATGGGCGCCTCTGAAGTCGTAATATATCGGCTAAAGCCAGTAGAAAGACCTCCTGTAGAATTATAAGCACAGAAAAAGACCAGGCACTGCACATTCCGCCCAATAAGGGAACACAGACATGAGAAGAAGAGGGGGATGACAAAAAAGTGGTTACCTGCGCTTATTTTCCTCCACTGCCATTTTCTCAATTATATATATATATATATATATATATATATATATATATATATATATATATACGCCAGCGGGCAGACCGCCTGCAGAGTGACAAGCACAGGAGAAATACCAGGCACTATGGTCCCCGCCCCCCCAAAAAAAAAGAAGAAAAAAAAGAGAAAAAAAGGGGGACGGCTGAGAACAGAGAAAAGGGACCACAGCCTGGCTCCCCCTGTCCCCTGGGCACACCCAGCCTGACTCCCCTGTGCCCTGGGCACACCCAGCCTGACTCCCCCTGTCCACACCCAGCCTGACTCCCCCTGTCCACACCCAGCCTGACTCCCCCTGCCCACACCCAGCCTGACTCCCCCTGTCCACACCCAGCCTGACTCCCCCTGTCCACACCCAGCCTGACTCCCCCTGCCCACACCCAGCCTGACTCCCCCTGTCCACACCCAGCCTGACTCCCCCTGTCCACACCCAGCCTGACTCCCCCTGGGCACACCCAGCCTGACTCCCCCTGGGCACACCCAGCCTGACTCCCTCATGGCACACCCAGCCTGACTCCCTCATGGCACACCCAGCCTGACTCCCTCATGGCACACCCAGCCTGACTCCCTCATGGCACACCCAGCCTGACTCCCTCATGGCACACCCAGCCTGACTCCCCCTGGGCACACCCAGCCTGCTGCTCACCCTCTTCGTCCACGGCCCTGTTGAGGTCGATCTGCCAGTCGTCCTCCCACTTCCAGCCCTCCGGCACCTTGATGTCCACCAGACTCTCCCTCTCCTGCCCTTTCTGAAACACCGCAACACGCACACTACACTACACTGCACTGCACTACAGTACGGTACACTACACTACACTACACTACACTACACTACACTACACTACACTGCACTGCACTACAGTACGGTACACTACAGCGCAGCGCAGTACACTACAGTACAGGTCAGTCTGGTGGGCACAGATGAGGGATGGATCAAAGATGCAGCGGACTAGGCTGAGGTGGGTTTTTACTCATTTTTTGCTTTGTGTTTGCTGCCTCATCTTCCGTGATGTTCTTGTCCTACTATTCCCACGCTGCAGATTTTAATCTCTCCGCCACAGCCACACCCAGATCCGTTATGTTGCATCCTCAGGGTCAGAAATCCACAGGGATCCCATCAATGTCAGGCCGCTGTGGGGCCACCAGCCAGAGTGGCTCTATACTACTGCTGGGTCACTTTAGTGGTGTTTAGTGGTGCCTGTTTGAGCTAAGATACACAGGACACCTCCCACTCAGCCCCCTACTGACGACAGTAAAAGCTTCGTCTCTGTGACTATCACTAGTATTTTGCAAGAATGAGTGATACTTGGGATGGCGACCCCCGCCACATCCCTCCCTTCTCCCGTGAACCTCACACCCCGAAGGCTTTGACACCAACCCACCACAGGCACAGAGGTGTGCGGGGAAACCAAACCTGAACTCTCCACGAGACCAGAGCAGCCGGGACCATCGACTCGGAGACAATTTCCTTTTATTGCATGATGATCAATGATGATGAAGACGATGTCATTATGCTGCAATGGAAGCGCATGTGCTTACAGACGACTTGACAGATATAACATATCCTGGCATCAAATGGGCCAGAATAATACAGTCAGGTAATTTGAGCAACACTGTCCAAATTGCATCCCGAAAAAAGTGGACGAAGCTCCACTGTGTTATCCCAATCTTCCCACTGAGCCCACAGCACACTCACTCTTGGTAGAAACCGGCCAAAGTCCACAAAATCCCTATGCCTCTTATAAGATTCGAACCTGCGACCTTTCAGTACGTAACCTAAGGCGCTAGCTAGCCACTGCAATATGGCATGGGGTCAGGTTGAGGGTGTTTGTCGGACTGTGGGACTCATGGTGGAACTGCGTGGCTGGTGGTATGTGCGTGTGAAGTGAACGCTGTATCTCTATCCCACCCTCTGTCCGTTTGTCTGTCACTAAGTGGGATGTAAACAAGAAATATCATGCCTATTCCATAATTCTGTGTGTGTGTGTGTGTGTGTGTGTGTGTGTGTGTGTGTGTGTGTGTGTGTGTGTGTGTGTGTGTGTGTAACTCCTTACATTCTGTATCTGTCAGTACACACTCACATACACTCACTCACACACACACACTCATTCACACACACACTCACTCACACACCCACCCACGCACGCACACACACACACACACACACACCCACAACACACCCACACACCCACCCACACACACACACACACACACACACACACACACACACACACACACACACACACACACACACACACAGAGGAGGACTGACCGCATTGGTCCAGGGCACTGCGGAGTCGTTCCATGCAGTGCCGGGGATGACCCGGGTCTGACACTCGTACACGTCCTCCACGAACACCAGGTGACCGGCGTCACGGTCATACAGCATGCTGCCCCACACACACACACACACACACACACACACACACACACACACACACACACACACACAATACACACACACCTGAACGGTGAGGGAAAAACGGTCGCATAAGCACAAATCTTACCACTGGCGAACCTGGGAGCTCTAACCGAGAAATGGATTACAAAATATTGTTGTCTGTCATATGAGCAAAAATGCGTTGTGCTGCCATTAAGCGCCTGACAAGTCAGGCCCAGCACATCCGACTTCGGCGTGGGAGAGAATTGTTATCTTAAAAGTCTTTCTGTAAACAAAGCCAGGAGAATGAACCAAGAAGGCAGAAAATAAGACAAGAAGGAGGTGACAGAAAGAAAAAGGAACAAGGCAGAACCAAAGAGAAAGATAGAAAACAGGGAATTCCTCGCACAGGATTTCCTATTTATACCGACAGGCCCCCGGCATCACCATGGGGGACCACACAGATTCAACCGCAGCTGTGTTTTCTATTGACTGGGGAAGTGAGGAAAGCAGCATTGCCCAAAGCAGTATTTGGGCTGTCTTGGGAATGGAGTTTATGGCTAGAAAGCTAGTGGCAGAATAAAGCACCGAAAATCATAGTTTACTCGTATTGTACAAAAAAATGTAAAATAGAAAGATCTGCTAATTGAAAATGGAGATAACAAGTTCACTTGAAGTCAAAACAAAACGTCAAAACTCTGGCCTTCATATAGCCTTGCCATCCAGCAAGGAGGTGTTTAACTGGTGAATCTTCACCAGAAACAATCACCATAGTGTTTTCCACAGGCCTGGACACTGACCACAGAACACTTACTGCCATACTGTTGTCGGCTTTGAGGCTGCTGTCTCTGAGCAGCATCTTCATCTGGCGGACTGCCGCCTCCATCATAATACACTTTCTATCTGGGTAAGTGTAGGGGAGAGAAGCCTGCTGATCTTGACTTGCAGCAGCATCTCCACGTGTCATCCACATCACCAAATACCACACACACACAAAGGTCACAGAACGACGAGAGTGCACTGACAGCTGATGTGCAGCGGTGGTTAAACTTAACGGATGAACAGATTCCATTAAAGATACAGTAAAACAGTCATGCACTTCTCCTATAACACACATGCTGATGCAATATTAGTTTCAATATAAGCAGGGACTGACTGACCTGAGCTCCGGGTTGACGTACCAGTCCCCATCCCATTTCCAGCCCTGTGGCGCCTGGAACTTCTCCTTGGGCAGCTCCACCTGCACACAGGCCAGGCCTGACACTGTCACCTCACTGCCTGCCTGACACTACTGCCTGCCTGTCGCTGTCACCTCACTGCCTGCCTGACACTGTCACCTCACTGCCTGACACTGTCACCTCACTGCCTGCCTGACACTGTCACCTCACTGCCTGCCTGACACTGTCACCTCACTGCCTGCCTGACACTGTCACCTCACCGCCTGCCTGCCTGACACTGTCACCTCACTGCCTGCCTGACACCTCACTGCCTGACACTGTCACCTCACTGCCTGCCTGACACTGTCACCTCACTGCCTGCCTGACACTGTCACCTCACTGCCTGCCTGACACCTCACTGCCTGCCTGACACTGTCACCTCACTGCCTTCCTGCCTGACACTGTCACCTCACTGCCTGCCTGCCTGACACTGTCACCTCACTGCCTGCCTGACACTGTCACCTCACTGCCTGCCTGCCTGACACTGTCACCTCACTGCCTGCCTGCCTGACACTGTCACCTCACTGCCTGCCTGACACTGTCACCTCACTGCCTGCCTGACACCTCACTGCCTGCCTGACACTGTCACCTCACTGCCTGCCTGCCTGCCTGACACTGTCACCTCACTGCCTGCCTGCCTGACACTGTCACCTCACTGCCTGCCTGACACTGTTACACTGCTGGTCTTTGTTTGTTGCTGTGGTTTGTTTGTTTGTTTGTTGCCGTTTGTTTGTTGCTGTTGTTTGTTTGCTGTTGTTGCTGTTTGTTTGTTGCTGTTGTTTGTTTGCTACTGTTGTTGTTTGTTTGCTGCTGTTGATGCATCAGTCCCTCTATCCACTGCTGTGAAGTACCTAGGTGTTGTTATCGACAACACACTCTCTATGCAAAAATTCATCACCCAGACCTGTCAGTCGTGCTACTATCAGTTACGGCGTATTAGTGCAATTCGAAAGTACCTGTCCACCGATGCAACAGCCAAACTTGTCACTTCTCTCATTCTTTCACGTCTGGACTATTGCAATTCTCTTTTGTCTGGTCTGCCAGCATCATCTATCCACTCCCTTCAACGTATACAAAACTCCGCAGCTCGACTAGTTCTCAGAAAGAAAAAATCGGAGCACATTACCCCTCTCTTGCGATCTCTCCACTGACTGCCTGTGCCACAGAGAGTAGAATATAAGATCAGTACCCTCTGTTACAAATGTATCCACAAAACTGCACCCTCCTACCTCTGTGAATGTCTTAACCTGTACACTCCTTCACGTTCCCTCCGCTCTGCTGCAGATACCTTGTGCCTACGAATACCTAGATTCAACCAATCTACTGTTGGCCGCCGCTCTTTCTCTATTTCGGGTACATCGACCTGGAATGAGCTCCCTCTCTCTCTTCGCCAGAAGCCTAGGTATGGATCGGTGGTCTAGAGGTAACGCGCCTGTCTAGAAAGCGAAAAGTCCGGGTCTGAAGTGTGCGGCGGTTCGTACCCCGTTTGGACCGGAAATTTTTCCCCCATCCATTAGACCATGAGTGGTGGTCTGGGCGCTAGTCTTTCGGATGAGACGATAAACCGAGGTCCCGTGTGTTACACGTAATTATTTAGCGCACGTAAAAAAACCCACGGCAACAAGAGAGTTGTCCCTGGCAAAATTCTTAGAAAAAAGCCACTCTGATAGGGAAACAAATACAGCTGCAGAAAAAAAAAAAAAAAAAGGGTGAAAGGGTGGCGCAGCGCTAAGTAGCGACGCGTTCTCCCGCTCTCCCCGGGGAGAGCAGCCCGAATTTCACGGAGAGAAATCTGCCATGACTTAAAGTGGTATGAAATAAAATCTGAGCGCTTTGATTTGTTGCTTTACAAGATTCAGCGCTATATAAATTCCATACATTATTATTATTATTATGACACTTTTAAATCAAGCCTCAAGACATATTTATTTCAAACCTAAGATTTCCCCCCTCCTGTCTCATATCAGAACTATCCGACCCTTCACTAACCTATGTCCTATCACCCTGCTAAAGTATATGACCTCTGTGTGTGTGTGTGTGTGTGTGTGTGTGTGTGTGTGTGTGTGCTTGCGTGTGTGTGTGTGCTTTTGAAAAACATTTGACTATTGCAATTTTATTTCATAGATTTGGTCTGCAGTACCATGTTTGTAATATCTGTTTGAACTATTGATTATTTGTCATTGGTTGTATGACTGTAAGATTAGGTCGAGCGCATGTGCTTTGATTTGTCTTTGCAAGATATAGCGCTATATAAGTTCCATTTATTATTATTATTATTATCATTATTGTTGTTTGTTTGCTGCTGTTGTTGTTTGTTTGCTGCGTGGTTTGTTTGCTTTATTGTTTCTGCTTTGTTTTTATTTGCTGCTGTTGTTTGTTTGCCTGTTATTGTTTGCTGCTGTTGTTGTTTGTTTGCTGTTGTTGTTTGTTTGCTGTTGTTGTTGTTTGCTGCTGTGTTTGTTTGCTGCTGTTGTTTTGTTTGCTGCTGTTATTGTTTGCTGCTGTTGTTTGTTTGCTGCTGTTGTTTGTTTGCTGTGTTATTGTTTGCTGCTGTTGTTGTTGTTTGCTGCTGTGTCTGTTTGTGCTGTTATTGTTTGCTGCTGTTGTTGTTTGTTTGTTGCTGCTGTTTGTTTTGCTGCTGTTGTTGTTTGTTTACTGCTGTTGTTTGTTTGCTGCGTGGTTTGTTTGCTGCTGTTATTGTTTGCTGCTGTTGTTGTTTGTTTGCTGCTGTTTTGTTTGTTTGCTGCGTGTTTGTTTGCTGCTGTTATTGTTTGCTGCTGTTGTTGTTTGCTGCGTGTTTGTTTGCTGCTGTTATTGTTTGCTGCTGTTGTTGTTTGCTGCTGTTGTTGTTTGTTGGTTGCTGTTGTTGTTTGTTGGTTGCTGTTGTTTGTTTGCTGCTGTTGTTTTTTGTTTGTTGCTGTTTGTTTATTTGTTGCTTTTGGTTTTTTGGTTTTTGTTGCTGTTGTTTGTTCGTTTGTTGCTATTGTTGTTTGTTTGTTGCTATTTTTTGTTGCTGTTTGTTTGTTGCAGTTTTGTTTGTTGCTTGTTGTTGCTGTTTTTATTGTTACTGTTGTTGTTCGTTTGTTTGTTGCTGTTTGTTTGTTGTTGTTGTTTGTTTGTGGCTGCTGTTGCTGTTGTCTTTTTGTTTGTTGCTGTTGTTGTTTGTTGCTGTTTCTTTGTGGCTGTTCTTGTTTGTTTGTTCTGCTTCTTTGTTGCTGTTTGCTGCTGTTGTTGATTGTTTGTTGGTTGCTGTTTGTTTGTTAGTTGCTGTTGTTTGTTGGTTGGTTGCTGTTTGTTTGTTAGTTGCTGTTGTTTGTTGGTTGCTGTTGTTTGTTGGTTGCTGTTTGTTAGTTGCTGTTGTTTGTTTGTTGGTTGCTGTTTGTTTGTTAGTTGCTGTTGTTTGTTTGGTTGCTGTTGCTTGTTTGTTGCTGTTTGTTTGTTGCTGTTGTTGTTTGTTTGTTGCTGTTTCTTTGTTGCTGCTGTTGTTACTGTTGTTGCTGTTTGTTTATTTGTTGCTGTTTGTTTGTTGCTGTTTGTTTGTTGTGTTGTTGTGTTTGTTTGTGCTGTTTGTTTGTTGCTGTTTGTTTGCTGCTGCTGTTGTTTGTTTGTTGCTGTTGTTTGTTTGTTGCTTCTTTGTTGCTGTTTGTTTGTTTATTGCTGTTTGGTTGTTGTTGTCTGTTTGTTTGTTGCTGTTGTTGTTTGTGTTTGGCAGTTGTTGTTTGTTGCTGTTGTCTGTTGCTGTTGTTGTTTGTTTGCTGCTGTTGTTTTGTTCACAGAAGTACATTATACAGGGCTTCAGTCATAACGTAACGTTGAACAAGCGGAAACATCAAGTTACAAAATGTCTATTAACGCGGTTGTTTTGGAAAAAATACTGTTTGACATTTTAATTTGCACTATCTTCAGTGACCTCACTGGATGTATTTTTTGCATGTAAAGTGAGGTCAGTTTTTAAAAACCACAAAATCCAATCTAAAATTAAAACATGCAAACCACAGATAAAAGGGAACACCACTTTTGGACTGACAGAAACAGAGTCTTAAAAACACTGGCACATTCTTGCATTTACATTGACAATTTCTGCGGCATTATTGTATATTTATAACCTGTTCGAAAAGATATATTTCGCAATTCTGTTTTGTGCTATCTGCAATGACCCCAATGACTGCCAATCTGAGAAACTGATATATTGTTGTACCTGAATGATTTCACACATGGAAGCTGACTTCAAACAACGAAAGCCGTCTTTGGAGTTGAAGGGGTTAAGAAATGAGATGGGTTTTTTTTTTGCAGTGTCAAACAGTCAGCAAGGAAGTGGTGGAATTGATTCTCACCAGTGACATTATAGTTGGAGATATTTGGGCCTCCCTGTCTCATCTATCTAGAGTCACATGTGCCACAGCTCAGTGGGAACAGTGAGGTACTTTGTGGAGGCAAACTGGAGTTTGTGCTCCAGCTCTGCCATCAGCATGGCTGCACATACTGGGGCTGGATGACACCAACATCTGGTATCAGCAGTAGCTGTTTGGCGTTCCCCAGCTTAGCACACCAGGTGTCATCCACAGTGTTTTCTCTTACTCTGTACCCCGGGGAATCCCTGTGAGACCTTCAGTACAAAAAGGACAGAAAATCACCCGAAGTCGGAGTATGGTTGCCTATATAGAGAATACGGGTTGTTTTGCTAAGGTCTTGCCATGGATGAGGACAATATCACCGCTGCAAAGTATAACAACAGCGCAATGCAGGCCTTAGCGCCTTGCTGCCCTCAGTGACTGTGAGAACGGTTGGCCTGGTCATGAAGCGTTAGGTTAAGCACAGTAGTATGAAATGTAGTGTATGTACAATGAGTGTTACGTACAGCAGTACAAAATATACTGTACAATGCGTATTATGTACAGTAACGTGAAACATAGTGTACAATGAGTGTTATATATAGTAACAGAAAACACAGTGTACAGTGAGTGCTATGAGCAGTGATAATATAAAACAGTGTACAATGAGTGTTTGTACAGTAATAATATAAAACACAGTGCACAATGGGTGTTATGTACAGTAATAATATTATAAAACACAGTGTACAATGGGTGTTATGTACAGTAAGATGAAACAGTGTACAATGAGTGTTATGTACAGTAAGATGAAACAGTGTACAATGAGTGTTATGTACAGTAAGATGAAACAGTGTAAATGAGTGTTATGTACAGTAAGACGAAACAGTGTACAATGAGTGTTATGTACCGTAAGATGAAACAGTGTACAATGAGTGTTATGTACAGTAATAATATGATAAAACACAGTGTACAATGAGTGTTATGTACAGTAATAATATGATAAAACACAGTGTACAATGAGTGTTACGTATAGTAAGATGAAACAGTGTATAATGAGTGTTACGTACAGTAAGATGAAACAGAGTACAATGAGTGTTACGTACGGTAAGATGAAACCAGTGATCAAAGAGTGTTATGTACAGTAACATAGTGTATAATGAGTGTTATGTACAGTAACATGAAACATAGTGTACAATAAGTGTTATGTACAGTAACATGAAACACGGTGTATAATGAGAGTTATGTACAGTAAGATGAAACATAGTGTACAATGAGTGTTATGTACAGTAACATGAAAACAGCAGTGTACAATACATGTTATATACAGTGACATAGTGTACAATGAGTGTTATGTACAATAACATGGGGGGACGGGACAGCTCAGTGGTCGGAGCACTCGCTTTCCCCCAGCCAAGTTAAGCAGCGTCGAGCGTGGATACCAGTTGGATGGGTGACCGTTTGCGCGCCTTGGCTTCAGTACAGTTCCCCCAGTTCACCCAGCTGTAAATGGGCACCTGCCCTCTTTAGGGTCAGGGAAGGTAAAGCAGCGAGGGAGAGGAAATGGGCGCCGCCCTCAATATGCTGGCCTAGAGAAGTGAGGTCTCTGACGCCTCGCTCCCCTACGACCTTATAGGTTATGGGACTCCTTTACCTTTACAGTAACATGTACCAAAGTTTACAATGAGTATTATGTTCAGTAACACGTGACAGTGTACATTAGTGGTATGTACAGTAATAGGTAAGTGTACAATGAGTGTTATTACAGTAACATAGTGCACAGTGAGTGTTATGTAAAGTAAATATGAACAGTAACATGCACCAAAGTGTACAATGAGTGTTATGTAAAGTAACTATGTACAGTAACATGAAGCATAGTGTACAGTGAGTGTTATGTAAAGTAAATATGAACAGTAACATGCACCAAAGTGTACAATGAGTGTTATGTAAAGTAACTATGTACAGTAACATGAAGCATAGTGTACAATGAGTGTTATGTAAAGTAACTATGTACAGTAACATGGAGCCTAGTGTACAGTGAGTGTATGTAAAGTAACTATGTACAGTAACATGCACCAAAGTGTACAGTGAGTGTTATGTAAAGTAACTATGTACAGTAACATGGAGCATAATGCACAGTGAGTGTTATGTAAAGTAACTATGTACAGTAACATGCAGCATAGTGCACAGTGAGTGTTATGTAAAGTAACTATGTACAGTAACATGCAGCATAGTGCACAGTGAGTGTTATGTAAAGTAACTATGTACAGTAACATGCAGCATAGTGTACAGTGAGTGTTATGTAAAGTAACTATGTACAGTAACATGCACCAAAGTGTACAGTGAGTGTTATGTAAAGTAACTATGTACAGTAACATGCACCAAAGTGTACAGTGAGTGTTATGTAAAGTAACTATGTACAGTAACATGCACCAAAGTGTACAATGAGTGTTATGTAAAGTACCTATGTACAGTAACATGAGAATAGTGCACAGTGAGTGTTATGTAAAGTAACTATGTACAGTAACATGAAGCATAGTGTACAATGAGTGTTATGTAAAGTAACTATGTACAGTAACATGCACCAAAGTGTACAATGAGTGTTATGTAAAGTACCTATGTACAGTAACATGAACCAAAGTGTACAGTGTGTGATATGTAAAGTAACTATGTACAGTAACATGCACCAAAGTGTACAATGAGTGTTATGTAAAGTACCTATGTACAGTAACATGGAGAATAGTGTACAGTGAGTGTTATGTAAAGTACTATGTACAGTAACCTGAAGCATAGTGTACAGTGAGTGTTATGTAAAGTAACTATGTACAGAAGGCTAGTGCATAGTGTATGTAAAGTAACTATGTACATAACATGGGGAATAGTGCACAGTGAGTGTTATGTAAAGTAGCTATGTACAGTAACATGAAGCATAGTGTACAGTGAGTGTTATGTAAAGTAACTATGTACAGTAACATGCAGCATAGTGCACAGTGAGTGTTATGTAAAGTAACTATGTACAGTAACATGGAGCATAGTGTACAGTGAGTGTTATGTAAAGTAACTATGTACAGTAACATGCAGCATAGTGTACAGTGAGTGTTATGTAAAGTAACTATGTACAGTAACATGAAGCATAGTGCACAGTGAGTGTTATGTAAAGTAACTATGTACAGTAACATGAAGCATAGTGCACAGTGAGTGTTATGTAAAGTAGCTATGTACAGTAACATGCAGCATAGTGTACAGTGAGTGTTATGTAAAGTAACTATGTACAGTAACATGCAGCATAGTGTACAGTGAGTGTTATGTAAAGTAACTATGTACAGGAGAATAGTGTACAGTGAGTGTTATGTAAAGTAACTATGTACAGTAACATGCAGCTAGTGTACAGTGAGTGTTATGTAAAGTAACTATGTACAGTAACATGAAGTATAGTGTACAGTGAGTGTTATGTAAAGTAGCTATGTACAGTAACATGCAGCATAGTGTACAGTGAGTGTTATGTAAAGTAACTATGTACAGTAACATGCACCAAAGTGTACAATGAGTGTTATGTAAAGTACCTATGTACAGTAACATGCAGCATAGTGCACAGTGAGTGTTATGTAAAGTAACTATGTACAGTAACATGGAGCATAGTGCACAGTGAGTGTTATGTAAAGTACCTATGTACAGTAACATGGAGAATAGTGCTCAGTGAGTGTTATGTAAAGTAACTATGTACAGTAACCTGAAGCATAGTGTACCGTGAGTGTTATGTAAAGTAACTATGTACAGTAACATGGAGAATAGTGTACAGTGAGTGTTATGTAAAGTAGCTATGTACAGTAACATGCAGCATAGTGTACAGTGAGTGTTATGTAAAGTAACTATGTACAGTAACATGAAGCATAGTGTACAGTGAGTGTTATGTAAAGTAGCTATGTACAGTAACATGAAGCATAGTGTACAGTGAGTGTTATGTAAAGTAGCTATGTACAGTAACATGAAGCATAGTGTACAGTGAGTGTTATGTAAAGTAGCTATGTACAGTAACATGCAGCATAGTGTACAGTGAGTGTTATGTAAAGTAGCTATGTACAGTAACATGAAGCCTAGTGCACAGTGAGTGTATGTAAAGTAACTATGTACAGTAACATGAAGCATAGTGTACAGTGAGTGTTATGTAAAGTAGCTATGTACAGTAACACGAAGCCTAGTGCACAGTGAGTGTTATGTAAAGTAACTATGTGCAGTAACATGCAGCATAGTGCACAGTGAGTGTTATGTAAAGTAGCTATGTACAGTAACATGAAGCATAGTGCACAGTGAGTGTTATGTAAAGTAACTATGTACAGTAACATGCAGCATAGTGCACAGTGAGTGTTATGTAAAGTAACTATGTACAGTAACATGCAACATAGTGCACAGTGAGTGTTATGTAAAGTAACTATGTACAGTAATATGCAGCATAGTGCACAGTGAGTGTTATGTAAAGTAACTATGTACAGTAACATGCAGCATAGTGCACAGTGAGTGTTATGTAAAGTAACTATGTACAGTAACATGCAGCACAGTGCACAGTGAGTGTTATGTAAAGTAACTGTACAGTAACATGCAGCCTAGTGCACAGTGAGTGTTATGTAAAGTAACTATGTACAGTAATATGCAGCACAGTGCACAGTGAGTGTTATGTAAAGTAACTATGTACAGTAACATGCAGCATAGTGCACAGTGAGTGTCTGACCTTGCCCTCGCCATCAGACCACTTGGGGCGGGTCATGGTCGGCCCTTTGCTTGTCCAGGACCCCAGGATGCTCACCTGGTTCTCGTACTGCACACACACACACACACACCACGCACGCACGCACGCACGCACGCACGCACGCACGCACGCACGCACACACACAGTGCTCCAAATTATTCGCTTCAGAAAATCCAGTGTCTTGATTGTAAAGCATTTCGACTTGCTTTAGGTGTACCAGCTCATGCCTCATCTCTAGGCACATATAAGGAAGTAGGAGTTCTAGCTTTAAATGAATATCGACAACTTGCTGTGGCAAAATACGTTGTAAGAAGTACTAAAAATGACAGCAATGTTGAAAATGAAGTCCATATAAAGTGTGACATTCACTTTTCCGAAAAGAGCAAGAACTATCTGCTCGCTTACTACAATTAGTACTTACACTTCTCCCCCTTTAAAACATTCAGAACTTCATCCAAATGAATTAGCAAAATCAGAAGTACAGTCAGCTCCCTACCCACCTTGGAAACTGCTTAAAGCTCATTTTGACTTTGATTATTCTTCTGTCAGAAAAGTTGAAAATGTTAACATTCTTACATCATTAGTAAAAGAACATATTCAAACTACTTATCCTGATCATCTCAAAATCTATATCGATGGGTCCGTTCTAAACACTGATGAGGCTGGTGCGGCTTTCGTTATTCCATCATTAAAAGTTAGAACGATCTGTCAACCTGGAAAAAAATAAATCTATATTTACAGCTGAGCTAATTGCAATATTGTTGGCACTGTACTATGTACTTGACTTTCCAAAAGACAAATTCAACATACTTATGTGTGTTGATTCTAAATCTGTTTTTTCATGCTTTAAGAAATTGTACCTGTAAAGTAAGAAAAGACCTTATCATTGAAATCAGGCATCTGGTACACTTTTTGATTTTAAGAGGTAGTACTGTTACTTTCTGTTGGGTTCCCTCACACGCTGGTATGATAATATTATTGAACAAGTAGACAGCCATGCAAAATATGGAGCTAGGTATAAAGATGGTTCTTGTGAGATAAATGTTGCCTTATCTCTGCATGAGGGATACAAATTGCTACAAAACGCCTGCTGGAAGCATTTCAGAAAGAAGATAAATGAGTCTGGCAATAGATGTACAAGCAATTTGATTGATTTTCAAAATGCTTTAATTTCTAACAAAGTCTGTGGTTGGTATAATCGCAGAAATATGCTATCCCTCATGTACAGGTTTAAGCTAAATGCTTTCAGGACAAAATACGTGAAAGATGTAAAATGCATTTGTGGGGAGAAGATTACAAACAGTCATGTTATTTTCGATTGTGGACATTTAAAAGCATTTTTACCTGTCATACCAAGTTTGTCATTTGGACATTGTGTTAGGGTTGATAAGAAGTCCGATAACTCAGTTTTTGTAGTATGTTTAAGTTGGTTTTTATTCAGTACTGTTATCTAACATTTTTCAGTTATCGTTTGCTTTTGCTTGTTAAATTTTCCCCGTCTAAAATCACTAAATGTGAATAGACGTTAAACTGAAGATATCACTCATACACACACTGATCAGAAAATGTGCCTGAGCAATTCCTTGATGCTGTCTGTAAGATCGGCTTTACACATTGCGCAGAACAAAAAGCAGCGCAGCTATCTCCAGGCAAGTCAATACTGCATCGTGTTTAGACATTGAATGAAGCACGGTCACTGGTCTCTCTCCAAGGACTTGTTTTGCTAGTAAGGAAGAATCTTTCCCCCTTTTTTTGCTAGTAAACGTACATACCGCGACTTCTGAACAACATCTGCCAACTTCAAACTGCACTTCGTACTGTAACAGTATCAATAGTCGATATAGGGCTGAGGGCAAATGGAAGTTGGCGTTTCATTTTTTTCTGTCCCCCCCTCCAAACGGGCCAAATGCCCGACTTGTTCATGGATTACAGCAAAAGTCTGGCGGAACATCCAAACCTGGGTCTTCACGGACTCTGTTACGAAATACATGTGCATAGTTCAGGGGGAAATGAAAAGACGTGTACAGACGTTGACGGCAAGATCGGTTGATTGGTGGTCTGGCGGTGGCACACTCATCTGGAGAGGCAAAGGTTGTGGGCTTGACTTCTGGGTTCAGCTTGACTGGCCCTCATGTTCGCTAACAATGAGTGGTGGTCTGGGTACTAGTCTTTTTGATGAAACCATATTCTGAGGTACTATAAATTCAACATACATTTAGTGCGTGTCATGAACCGGTCCACTGTAATAAAAGAATTGTTCCTGGTAAAATTCTATAGGGAAAATACACCCGCAAATGGGAACATTAAAACAACAACAACAACAACAACATTAACAGCAAGCGAAGCTGCCCTGGTAGCAATGCACTCTCAAAATGAAGAGAGTAGCCTTACCTGAACTTTTCGCGCGGTATCACTACAGAAGTGATACTGAACAGAACCTGATAGACCGAACTGGAATAGAACAGGACAGAAAAGACAGGAACAGAACAGAAAGCAATGCAATGCAAAAGCTAGTCCAATGCAACCTGATGTTATCCAATCCACTGCAATCCAAGGGCAAGCACAATGCACGTGCAGACAGGAAAAGAGAAAAATATAAAGGGTGGCGCTGCTCTTGTGGCAACGCGCTCTCCCCGGTGAGAGCAGCTCGAACTTTACGCAGAGAAATCTGCCGTGATTTCAACTGGTATACGATACAATACAATGCAATAGAGTACAATCCAATCCAATGCAATACAATACAATATAGTAATACCACAAAATACAGTACAATACAATACAGTACAATACAGTGTAAAACAATACAGTGCTATACAATACAGTACAATACAGTGCAGTACAATACAGTACAATGCAATACAATACAGTACAATACAGTACAATGCAATACAAAACAGTACAATACAATGCAATATAGTACAAAACCATACACTACACTGCAGAACACTACACTACAGAACACTACACTACAGAACACTACACTACAGAATACTACACTACAATCCACTGCACTGCCATCACTGAGGCAGGGTGGCGGTGTGAGCAGTGTCAGCGGTGTGAGCTGTGTCACGGTGTCAGCAGTGTGAGCGGTGTCACAGTGTCAGCATTGTCAGAGGTGTCAGCAGTGTCAGCAGTGTGAGCGGTGTCAGCATTGTCAGAGGTGTCAGCATTGTCAGCGGTGTCGGCAGTGTCAGCGGTGTCAGCATTGTCAGAGGTGTCAGCAGTGTCAGCGGTGTCAGCAGTGTGAGCGGTGTGAGCGGTGTCAGCAGTGTGAGCGGTGTCAGCAGTGTGAGCGGTGTGAGCGGTGTCAGCAGTGGTGTACATACTGTTTCCGCGAAGACGGCCAGCTCGCCCTCTGTCTGCATCTTGTGCCACTCCTCCTCCTCCATCTGCAGCCCCAGCCACAGCTTCACCCGCAGCAGTGCAGGGATCTCGTAGTTCCTCGGCCGGTCCTTCGTGCTCGGCAGCTGCAGGCATTCATGCGCGCGCATGTGTATGTGCACGTAAGTACGCGCGCATGTACGCACGCGCACGCACGCACCCCCCCCCCCCCCCCCACACACACAAACTCACACACAGACACATACAGAGTTATATATGCATTACCGTAAATGAACCCAAGATGCATGTTTTTAGTTTAAACCGGCTTTAAGATGACTTATTGAGTGTAGTTTAGAACCAGAAGATCCCTGAGAAGGTTCAGATTTACGTGTTCAAAAACAGACCACTGCAATCTTCAATCCATTTAGATTGGGTTTTTTTTCATTAGACATATCTTAGAAAACGTAAATGAAAAGGGCATTTACTCCTCTTTGTCTGGCCACACCACACCAGCAACACGCATCGACAGTACACTACAGTACACTTCCTCTGTGCACACAGCTCAAAGAACTGCATCAAACACTCCTTGCAGATGATAGACCCAACTTCCTTCTCTAGAACTCTACAGGCAAGCCAGTGTTTTTGTATCGAAAATGTCATACTTTATGCATGTCCAAAGTGAGTCATATAAGTGCCCAAATACACGAAGAACATCTTGCACACACATTAAAACCTATTCCGCCTTTCGGAAGAATAAGCCATTGCTTGCTGGCACGAACGGATGAAACACTTTAAAACACGCACGCACGCACGCACGCACACACACACACACACACACACACACACACACACACACACACACACACACACACACACACACACACACATTCTCACTGGTGTCGTGTTAAGATTTCCGTAAAGGCGGAATGTGGTTACCTAAATGGTGTGCAAAAACTTGACACATACGCAAAATCTTACCATTAATAAACATCGGGGGTCTAACCGAGGTACGAAAACCCCCCACCAAAAATACCCAACAAAGACCAAGAACAAAGCAAGAAAACCAGGAAGACCCAGAACTCAGACATGAGCTGCCAGTGGTTAGAACAGGCAGAGAAGTGGACAGAAGCCAAGGGGAGACGACAGACATTCAGACAGACAGACATTCAGACAGACAGACATTCAGTCATACAGTCAGTCAGACAGACAGTCAGACAGACAAGCAGACAGGCAAACAGTCAGCTACCATCAAACAGACAGACAGACAGACAGACACACGGACAGACAGACGGTCAGACAGACGAGCAGACAGGTAAACAGTCAGCCAGCCAGCTACCTTCAGTCAGACAGACAGCTACCTTCAGTCAGACAGACAGACAGCTACCATCAGTCAGACGGACAGAAAGCTACCTTAAGACAGACAGCCAGCCAGCCACCTTCAGACAGACAGTCAGACAGACAGTCAGACAGATACCTTCAGTCAGACAGACAGACAGACAGACAGCTACCATCAGTCAGACAGACAGAAAGCTACCTTAAGACAGACAGCCAGCCAGCCACCTTCAGACAGACAGTCAGACAGACAGTCAGACAGATACCTTCAGTCAGACAGACAGACAGACAGACAGACAGACAGACAGCTACCTTCAGGCGGATGGTCTGCAGCTTGCCGCAGTCTCTGCCCATGTAGGCGGGGTCGGGGCAGAAGAAGACGAGGTTGGCGGGGATGCGGTGGTAGGCCAGGCGCTTCTGGTTACTGATCATCCAGATCAGCACGTCAGGCATGCTGTTCTGAGGCTGCCCCCCCCCCCCCACACACACACACATACACACACACACACACAACACACGCGCGCGCGCGCGCGTGCAATGTATAAACATAGAATAAAACTGAAGTCGATCAAATTTGTGCGCCAATAAATGCAGAAACGTCAGAAATATTCAATAAAATTATCTCTTGTACACGGACAGACAAATAGATTTTAGCTCTGGCAGTAGCAGCAGACTTTCAGAAGAGCATTTCCTTTGCAACTCGTGGTAATACACAGGAATATCCCAACGCACACAAAATGTACAAACACTTTAAAAATGTGTCTCCCTTTTATTTCAAACCAAAGTTCCTTACACGCAAGACATAACTCATAAACTGAAAGATCACCATAGATTCAGATTCAGAATATTTTATGTCCACATGCATGGATGGGGCAAAAGCATACACTGAAACACACACAAAACTAAGCACGCTATCAACAGTGATTAAGATTTGCGATTTTTTTTTCACACTTAAGAGCATCTAATTCCTGCACCCATACTTATTATCTAATTATGTCCAAGTATGGGTGCATCATTCTCTGCCGGCTGTCATTTATCACTGTCCTCTCAATGCACGATCATCCGATGACCCCTGAGACAGATCATGCAGACAGCTCTTATCAATGTCAGAACAAAATCTTCGCGTGCATATTTTCCATTCTCTTCAGAACTAGCTATTCATCTAGTTCTTTTCCCTTAAAACACAATCATAGACTACATCACGGCATGTCCCACACACAAAAAAAAGTAAGACATTTTTCTGAACAGCTTTTCATCTGTGATTCTACCCCAACCTGTGATGAAACTGTCTACCGTGCTCCGGTATTGGGGAAACAAAGAAAGACAAGAAAGACAACCACACAGCGTGTCAGGCCTACCTCTGCCGCCATGTTTCTGAGCATGGCCAGATACCCCTCCACCTCCGTCAGCGCCTCCTGCACGTCGGTGGCCGTCCTGCGGAGGGCGGTGGCCATGCTGACGATGGCGTCCAGCTGGGCCTGCCTGCTCCTGGCCACCTGCATGTCCAGCTCTGTGGGGGCGTGGATGCCTTGCTGCGGCTCCGGCAGCTCGTTCCTGACACACACACAGCCGCTGTATTCTTCTTTTGTAGCGGGGATCATGGAATAAGCTCTCATGTACTTTTTTTTTTTACACATCCAGTCCCCGTGTGTTTGCAGTTTTGTCATTTTTTGTCATCCGTTCCCAGCGGCACACAATGGCCTACTCTTTCGAAAAGCGAAACAGGATTTAACGAGTGCGCAAGATGTTCTGCGTGCGTTCGCACACGGGGGTCTCTGTTTACAGTCTCATCACACGGCATACAGGCTTGATAGATATATTGCCACGTCTCTCTTTGTTACCGACACATAACAGGCACACAGGCTTACAGGCTTGAAAGACATCTAACCACATCTCTCTTCCTTACTGCCACACACAGGCTTGAAAGATATATGACCACATCTCTCTTCCTTACTGACACACACAGGTACGAAAGATATATGACCACATCTCTCTTCCTTACTGACACAGACAGGCACACAGGCTTGAAAGATATATGACCACATCTCTCTTCCTTACTGACACAGACAGGCACACAGGCTTGAAAGATATATGACCACATGTCTCTTCCTTACTGACACAGACAGGCACACAGGCTTGAAAAACATCTGACTACATGTCTCTTTTTTGTGGTCTTCTTCCAAGTCTATCCCAGTCATTTTTAGAGGCTTGAAATCCATGTGTGCATCTCTTTGTTCCTGATATTTGTTTCCAAAATCTGTCAAATCAATTTGTGTATTAAATCTTCGTTTTGGGAATGATTTTTCCCCTCTTATGTAGTTTTATCATCTATAATTATGAAGTTTTTGCTTCCACGCGTCTTTCTTCCTGTTCTTTCCCCCTTCATCTGTCTTTAGCCTTATTTATGTAGTCTGATGACTTCGTATGACAACATGGACTACCCAGATTTTGTACTGAGGACAGAACATGTGCTCTCAGTGTTGATTTATCAGCGTGCGCGTGCGCACACGCACACACACACACACACACACACACACACACGCATACACAAGCACGGACGCTTTAGCTCCTGAACACAGGCTGACTCAATACATGAGATATGCTAGTGCCACCCAGTGAAAGAGGATAAACTTCTTTTTTCTTCTTCGTCGAACGCTCAGACAACTATTGTTGTCTGTTATATGAGCGAAAATGAGTTGCGCTGCCGTTCAGCTCCTGCTAAGTCAGGCCCAGCACATCCGACTTGGGCGTGGGAGAGAATTAATATCTTTTAACTCTTTCTGGAGAAATGGCAGGAGAATGGACCAATAAGGCAGAAAATTTACAAGAAGAAAATGTCTGGAAGAAAAGGAGCAAGGAAGAAATAAAGAGAGTGTACAGAATTTCCATAAGGTGGGGATGCTATTCATAATGCAAGGACAGATCCCCAGCATCTCTACAGCGGAAAAGAGGAGTAAAGAAGTGATTGTAAATGCGCGAATGTCTGCCCCAAAATGAGCAGTTATATGTGTTGTGTGTGTGTGTGTGTGTGTGTGTGTGTGTGTGTGTGTGTGTGTGTGTGTGTGTGTGTGTGTGTGTGAGTGTGTGTATGTATGTGTGTTTGTATGTGTGTGTGTATGTGTGTGTGTGTGAGGTGTTGTGTGATGAGGTGTGTGTATGTGTGTGTGGTGGTGTGTGTGTGGGGAGTGTGTGTGTGTGTGATGAGTGTGTGTGTGTGTGTGGGAGAGAGTGTGTGTGTGTGTGTGTGTGTGAGAGAGAGAGAGAGAGAGAGTGTGTGTGTGTGTGTGTGTGTGTGTGTGTGTGTGTGTGTGTGTGTGTGTGTGTGTGTGTGTGTGTGTGTGAGAGAGAGAGAGAGAGAGAGAGAGAGTGTGTGTGTGTGTGTTGTGTGTGTGTGTGTGTGTGTGTATGTGTGTGTGTGTAGAGAGATGAGTGTGTGTGTGTGTGTGTGTGTGTTTGTATGTGTGTGTGTGTGTATGTGTGTGTGTGTGTGTGTGTGTGTGTGTGTGTGTGTGTGTGTGTGTGTGTGTGTGTGTGTGTGACCTGCAGTCGGTGACCAGCTGGTCCAGGAGGGAGATGAGGAGCTGGGCCAGTTCCGGGGTGGGCAGCTTGGCCTTGACCGCGATGTGCATCCGCTCCATGTTGGCCTCCTGCAGCACACAGCACACAGCACACAACACACAGCACACAACACACAGCACACAACACACAACACACAGCACACAGCACACAACACACAGCACACAGCACTGCCTTACACAGCACACAGCACTGCCTTACACAGCACACAGCACTGCCTTACACACACCCGCCTGCCTTACACACACTCTCTCTCTCTCTGATCCAGGGCCCTGTTTTGTTCCACATAGCTCTGTCTGTCGGTCTGTCTGTTTCTGTCGGTCTGTTTCTCTCTGTCTGCCTGCCTGCCTGTCTGCATGTTTGTTTGCCTGCCTGCCTGTCTGTCTGTCTCTGTCTGCCTGCCTGTGTTTCTGTCGGTCTGTTTCTGTCTGTCTGTGGACGTGTAGACGTGCGTGAGCACATGCATGCATATAATTATCTAAGATGCTATAATGTGGTGTGGTGTGTGTGTATGTGCGTGCGTGCGTGTGTGTGCGTGCGTGTGTGTGTTTGCTTATGTGTGTGAGGGCATGCATACACTACACATCATCAGAATGGGGTAACCTGGAATGTATAAGGATGTCTACGTTTGTGCCTTTATGTACGTGTGTGTATTGATTGAATCACAGTGATCCCTTTATCAAAAACATGTGTAGTTTGCTTTCCTGTCGTGATTTCATCATTCAAGAATTAAGCAATTCCAAGAAAACGAGAAGCAGGTCTGACAGCGCGGCACTTGATTCAGAGGCCCTGTACCTCCAGCACTGTTTGCGAAGAGATGCATGATGTAGGCCCACAAACCTTTTTGTTAATGCAAGCATACTTTTTGTCAAAGATGAATTTTATTTATTTATTTATTTTATTCTTTTATATCGAGGATAAAATATGAAGATAAATGAAGAGATGATTATCTTTAATGTAATGCACAGGAACTGATGTGCGTGTTGTGTGATAACTGATGACCTGGACAGGCACGTTGAAGAATTTGCTCACTAATACATATCATAATATCGCTTTGATTTGTCTTTGCAAGATATAGCACTATATAAGTTCCATTATTATTTCAACATCCAGCTTCTGGGGTATTGTCTTCCCTTCTTCCTTTGGTTCATTTCAGTCATCAGACATACTTTACCGGAAGGACTTTTTGGGAAGTGGGCACCTCACCAGGGACCAGAACTTTGCTTTCCATTACCGTCAGACCAGGAGTCCACGTCTCTTCTTTTTCTCCTTC
>CM054136.1:64100876-64103376 GCA_028751875.1 Rapana venosa | reverse complement strand
ACAGAGGCAGTTGCAATGGAGCTTCACCTGCACTCGGATCTGATCGTCGTTGTCGATGTCGACGACCGGGGTTTCTGGAGTCTCTCCCAGGATAGTCACCAGCTCCACTAGAGCCCTCCCTCTGTAGGCCACACCCTCGCCCTGCCCAGCACAGAGCACACACACACTCACACACACACACCAACACAACCACAACCACACTCCACAACACACACAACACACACACACACACACACACACAACACCACACACACACACATACACACACATCGCTCAGCATACCATCACAGTCACTTTCTGTAGTTATGATTTCTCCCTTATCTGCCTGAGAAGCTGTGGGGACTCTGAGTTTTCCAGGAGCTATGTCGTGGACAGGTTAGGCTTGGTAGACCCCGAATCTTGGGGTGCATGCTCTTTAAACCACGCCTTCTTCCTACACACAGATTAATCAGCATTAATATCTTCCCCTGTGCGCTTGTGATCAAGCCGTCAACTTTCTGGATTAGACCACGTATTTGACTGTCATGTTATGTATTACCGAAATGTAAGTTCCCTGTTGATCATCTGTGTTGCTTTATTGACAACTTTGCTGATTGTTGTTTAAATGTCTGCAAAAGTTCAGAGCATGTTTCATAATTTGTGTAAGTTACTTGCAATATATAACATTTTCACGTGCCAGTAATGGGGTTTTGGAATCAACTTGGCCTTACCAGGCCTCGCTTTCCCTTGTAACACATCTTTAATGGTGTAGTTTTCGTGTCTAGTACATGGAAGACTCTTCTTGAATTGCATTTTCTGTTATAACTTTCAACACACAAACACACACACACACACAAACACACACACACACACACAAAGTCCTTCGGATGAGGCTATAAACCGAGGCCCCATGTGCGAACGCACGTAGAACATCTTGCGCACACGTTAAATCCTGTTCCGTTTTTCGTAAGAGTAGGCCATTGTGTGCCGGTGGGAACAGATGACAGAATTTACAAAAACCGCTGAAATGTAAACTGGATGTAAAAGAGCACATAAGTGCTTATTCCATTATCCTCGATATAAAAGAATAAAATGAAAAAATGAAAACACACACATCTAATAACACTTTTTAGTAAACAAACATTAAATATAAGAACGAAATAACGAACACAAAATGAAGAATTAGTGGCTGGAATCTTGTTTTAAAGTGCCTACTCCCTGCTCGCCATCTGCCTCTCTCCTTCTTCAGGCTGCAGAGCATGACTGACTGTATCCCACACCGCTGACCCGCTGTCTGTCCCGCACACGCTATGCAGCACACTGCTGTACATTTCCTTCCTTGGGCACTGTTGTCACCACCTGTATTTTTACACGAATCGTTCACTTCTTTGTGAATCGCTCTTTTCCTCCCTTTTTTCACTCACTGTGTCTTACCATCTAGACTCCAGCCAGCTGGCAAAGCCACATGCCACACAGTGAAGCCTGCCTGAAATCAAACTCTACTGATATCCACAGCCACAAACCATAGTTGACCGTTTTACACAGAAAGAAGTTTCTTCGATAGATACAAGAGTCGAACCTAAACAGATGAAGTGCACTTCGTTTTACTACGCTTAAAAATGAGTTCAAAGGATCCTTACAACACAGCAGTGAAGTCTATACTGTCAACGCAGTATACAGTACATCATCTGATACTGCTAACCACCTCACACCACTCTTTCCACACCAGGCCACTCACTTTCTCCCCCTTTCTGTTGCTGGCAAGAGACTTTCAAAGTGACACTATGGGGTGTTTTGCATTTAAAAAAATTTCTTTTCCCATTTGTTTTGTGCTTGTAGTTTTTAATTCTCTTTACCATTATCACTATATTTAGGTCAAAATAGCCATGTGAACGGAAGATGCACCCCTCTGCAACATGCCCGTGGACAGATACAGAGGGGTAAATCTTGTCTTTATACAAGCTTCCAGGTGTGGACACTTGCTTTGTGTAAGGACAGCCTTATGATAACAGGCAACAGGCCAACACCCCATACTTGATAATAACTATGACCTGGCAACGAGACAGCACAACCTACCTTGTGATAACTATGACCTGGCAACAGGACAGCACAACCTACCTTGTGATAACTATGACCTGGCAACAGGACAGCACAACCTACCTTCTGATAACTATGACCTGGCAACAGGACAGCACAACCTACCTTGTGATAACTATGACCTGGCAACAGGACAGCACAACCTACCTTGTGATAACTATGACCTGGCAACAGGACAGCACAACTACCTTTAAACAGAGACAACAGAATTAAATAGATAAACTATGACTAGACTGGCAACGAGACAGCACAACCTACCTTGTGATAACTATGACCTGGCAACAGGACAGCACAACCTACCTTGTGATAACTATGACCTGGCAACAGGACAGCACAACCTACCTTGTGATAACTATGACCTGGCAACAGGACAGCACAACCTACCTTGATAATAACTATGACCTGGCAACAGGACAGCACAACC
>CM054136.1:64000876-64098376 GCA_028751875.1 Rapana venosa | reverse complement strand
GGCTTCTGTCTTCCCCCCTTTTAAATCATCAGCATCATCCTCACCATTATTATTATCATTAGTAGTAGTAGTAGTAGTAGTAGTAGTAGTAGTAGTAGTATTTATTGTTATTATTATCATCATCATCATCCCCAAGTCAGAATGCGGATACCTAAATGGTAGGTGCAAAAAAGAAAACGGTCGCATACGCAAAAACCTCACCACTGGTGAACCTCAGAATTCTAGCTGAGGAACGAAAGAAATATCATCATCATCATCATCATCATCATCATCATCATCATCATCATCATCATCATCATCATCATCATTTTACTACTATTATCATCATTATTATCGTTGCCAGTACTATTCTTATACTAGATGCAGTAAGATGTATAGATCTGATCACTGCATCCTCGTTTCCTTCACGACAACAGATGCAGCAAGGTTATCCTGCAGGCCTGGTCACTTCAGCCTGCCTGGCCCACACCAAAAGCTTCGTCAGCTCCCTGGTGATGTCAGCGAGGCGTCACACCCTACACTGACATGTCCTTATGCTTTCGAACGTTTTGTTGAGATGGTCTTCAGCCATGACAGTCAAGCTCTTACAATAACACTCTGTACTCTTCTTTACAGGGGTAAAGATCTTCTGAAGCTAGATTATGGCTGCCTATACAGACCCACAAGCAAGCTTTTTGTTCAGTGGTATGTCAAGGATTCTTAGGGTGACGAGGGACATGGTACATATTCTGGTTGACATCAAAGGAGTTAAACAGGTGAACAGCAAACACCATCACCACCAACAACAAGGCAGCCATTAAAAAATCAGCTTCATGATAACGTGAAACAAAGTTCGGAGTGATCAGGGCGGCTATACATTGCACAGAGGTCCCTAGGCATGACTTGTTTACCAGTCTTTGATGGTGAACTTGATCCGGTCACACATGGAAGGGAACTGAAACAAGTGAAAAACACAACTGTCAACAATGCATGTTGGCCACAACAACACAACTGTCATCAATACATGTTAGCGACAACAACAACACAAGTGTCATCAATACATGTTAGCGACAACAACAACACAACTGTCATCAATACATGTTAGCGACAACAACAACACAACTGTCATCAATACATGTTATGTATTGATGGCCACAACAACACAACTGTCCTCAATACATGTTATGTATTGATGGCCACAACAACACAACTGTCCTCAATACATGTTATGTATTGATGGCCACAACAACACAAGTGTCATCAATACATGTTATGTATTGATGGCCACAACAACACAACTGTCATCAATACATGTTATGTATTGATAGACACAACAACACAACTGTCATCAATACATGTTGACCACAACAACACAACTGTCATCAATACATGTTGGCCACAACACAACTGTCATCAATACATGTTGGCCACAACAACACAACTGTCATCAATACATGTTGGCCACAACAACACAACTGTCATCAATACATGTTGGCCACAACACAACTGTCATCAATACATGTTGACCACAACAACACAACTGTCATCAATACATGTTGGCCACAACAACACAACTGTCATCAATACATGTTGGCCACAACAACAACACAACTGTCATCAATACATGTTGGCCACAACAACAACACAACTGTCATCAATACATGTTGGCCACAACAACACAACTGTCATCAATGCATGTTGGCCACAACAACAACACAACTGTCATCAATACATGTTGGCCACAACAACAACACAACTGTCATCAATACATGGTGGCCACAACAACAACACAACTGTCATCAATACATGTTGGCCACAACAACAACACAACTGTCATCAATACATGTTGGCCACAACAACACAACTGTCATCAATACATGTTGGCCACAACAACAACACAACTGTCATCAATACATGTTGGCCACAACAGCAACACAACTGTCATCAATACATGTTGGCCACAACAACACAACTGTCATCAATACATGTTGGCCACAACAACAACACAACTGTCATCAATACATGTTGACCACAACAACACAACTGTCATCAATACATGTTGGCCACAACAACAACACAACTGTCATCAATACATGTTGGCCACAACAACAACACAACTGTCATCAATACATGTTAGCCACAACAACAACACAACTGTCATCAATACATGTTGGCCACAACAACAACACAACTGTCATCAATACATGTTGGCCGTGGACACACGCTGGCACGACACTATATCTATTCATAATCAGAGAAGAAAACTTGAGGTTAAATGTTCTTTCTCTCTTTTAAACCAAAATTCACTTTTGAATACGAAATCGATTTGGATTAGGAAATAATTTTATGGACGAAGTATTACACACGTACGCACGTGCGCATGCTCACTTGCATTAATAATAATAATAATAATAATAATAATAATAACAGTAACAGACGAAAGCGAAAAGAAAGGATTACAGCTCAATGCAAAGAAGACAGAATGCATGGTGATCTCGAAAAAAGCTGTTATACCACAATGCAACATAGCCCGTAAAGGAGAGAAAATCAGACAGTAAACAACCTATTAAATACCTTGATTGTACATCATCCCAAACGGCAAAGTGTGACATCAAACAAGAAGGAATCGTCAATCTAACGGCAATTATGTAACAACATGAAATGCATTTTTACCAACAGTAAGATAAGCCAAACAAAGATCCTGTTTTGAAGCCTACTATGGTCCATTCTTCTACGGATTATGTTGACCCAGCCAAGGATACAGAAACAGCGACTAGAAGCATGGAATGTGGTTCACCGAGAATCATGAAAATCTCATGGACAAAAAAAAACTAATGCAGAAGTAATGGAAATGGCTGGGTACAAGAATCCCTTCTCAACATCCACGAGAAAGACATGCTCAATCATTTCGGCCAAAAATCAGCGACGACTGAGAATACATGTTGGCGTGGACAAACTGTGGAAAACAAACAGAGAAGAAAAGCTGATAAAATTCTCTGACATTTAAACAAAATTCCGCAACGATAACGATGGTCACAACAATGATTTAAGGACGAAAGAAATAAGCCACGACGTCGATGCTGCAGGACCAACGACATTAAAAGAAGAAGAAGAAGAAGAAGAACAATAATAATAATAATAATAATGTATATCAAAGCGCTCAGATGACATGATTTTTTTTTTAATCGAGGATAATGGAATAAGCACTCAGGTGCTTTTTTTTTACATCCAGTCCCCGTGTGTATGCGGTTTTGTAAATTTGGTTATCTGTTCCCACCGGCACACAATGGCCTACTCTTTCGAAGAGCGGAACAGGATTCAACGTGTGCGCAAGATGTTCTGCATGCGTTCGCACACGGGGCCTCGGTTTATAGTCTCATCCGAAGGACTCATATAAATACACACACCTAGTATGCCCATAAAGAAAAGCACCCACAACACACACACACATCACCACACACACACACACACACACAACAACACACACACACACACACACACACCAGCCGACTCCGCCACAAACCTGCAGACCGATTCGTAATTCCTCGTTCCACTCAGGGTAGGCTGAGGTGTAGATAATTTTAGATCTCACCTGTTTCAAAAAACAACACAACAACAACAATAAACAGGGAGACAGTTGCTTTGACAGGACTCGGTTTTTGTCACTTATCTCAGTGTGTCTGATCTCTCTTGGCTCAATGCTGCTTAACCTTAGCGGGGGGGGGGGGGGGGGGGGGGGGGGGGGGGGGGGGGGGGGGGGGGGGGGGGGGGGGGGGGGGGGGGGGGGGGGGGGGGGGGGGGGGGAAAGCGAGTGCTCTGACCACTGAGCTATCTCTCCCCCCCCCCTACCTCCCTGTAAAGAAAAGCACCCAACACACACACACACACACACACACACACACACACACACACACACACACACACACACACACAAACACACAAACACATCGAGTGTGGTTACCATTTGGATGGGTGACCATTTGTGCGCTTTGGCTTCAGCCCAGTTCACCCAGCTGTAAATGGGATACCTGTCCTCTTTAGGGTCAGGGAAGGTAAAGCAGAGAGGGAGAGGAGATGGGCTACCGCCCTCAATATGATGGCCCTAGACAAGTGAGGTCTCTGATGCCTCGCTCCCCTACGACCACATAGGTTAGTTATGGGACACTTTCACCTTTACCTTTTTATCTCGGTGTGTGGCGTTTTCATCAACAGAAGACATGGGCTGATAGTCAGGTCAGCTTCCTTCTTACACTGGGGACCTTCCAGAGTAGCCACCACACCAACAGCCAAAGCCACCACACCAACAGCCAAAGCCACCACACCAACAGCCAAAGCCACCACACCAGCAGCCAAAGCCACCACACCAACAGCCAAAGCCACCACACCAACAGCCAAAGCCACCACACCAACAGCCAAAGCCACCACACCAACAGCCAAAGCCACCACACCACAGCCAAAGCCACAACACCAACAGCCAAAGCCCAACACCAACAGCCAAAGCCACCACACCAACAGCCAAAGCCATGACACCAACAGCCAAAGCCACCACACCAACAGCCAAAGCCATCGACACCAACAGCCAAAGCCACCACACCAACAGCCAAAGCCACTCACCAACAGCCAAAGCACCAACACACCAAGCAGACACACAAACCGGCATGAAATTATACCAGCCCTCCGAACAGCAAGCATCATGTATCAGCGCTGATATCAACACAAGCATTTCAGAAATAATCGCTTGTGTGTCTTGTGTGTGGATATGTTGTGTGTGATATTGGTTGAAATATGCTGTGTGTGGTCGCGCGCGTGTGTGTGGTGTGTATGTGTGCGCGCGTGCGTGCGTGCGTGAGTGAGTGTGTATGAGAGAGTATGTGTGTAACTTGTGTGTATGTGTGTGTGTATGCTGTCATACCTGTCAGTTGTTGATCAGTGCTATCTTTTTCTCAGCAAGTGAAGTAGCCTACAAGGGATGACACAAAAGCGTTCAACCTGTGATGCTGCGCACTGTTAGATCACCACTTTCTGACATTGATTTAAAATACAGATTTTTCAGCTGAAAACGGCCTGACTGGGCAACATGTCACCCCCACTGACCTCCTTTCCAGCAAAGAAGAACTTGAAGTAGGGGTCCACCAGCGCCTTCTGATCGTCTTCAGAAAAACCCAGCACCTTCTTCACTGTGTCCAGAAACATGGAGTCCACTGCATTGCCACACACACACACACACACACACACAAACACACGCAAGCACACACACACACAAACACACGCAAGCACACACACACACACACATCACACACGTGTATGTCTACAGCCATTCTCAGAACTGTTGCTGCATATTATAGATAGATAGATAGATAGATAGATAGATAGATAGATAGATAGATAGATAGATAGAAGGATAGAAAGATAGATAGATAGATAGATAGATAGATAGATAGATAGATAGATAGATAGATAGATAGATAGATAGATAGAAAGACAGACAGACAGACAGATAGAAAAGTTTTCTTTCCAGTCAAAGCATGTTCAGCGATGCAACAGTCATACTTTTTACGAGACAACACTTTATATATATATATATATACAATTTTCCTAAAACAACATTATCTTAGTTTGTCTATACTTTCTAGTTAGCAACAGTCACAGTGATCTCCTCCAAACAGTCGGCACATTTTCCAACAATTCCTGTAAACAGTCTTTTTTTAACATTTGTAATAAAGGCTCTATCTTATTCTCTGCACATGTAATCTTTTGATAATTTTACCCCCCCCCCCCCCCTAATTTAAATAATAATAATCAACCCAAAGAAACGTAGCCACAAACACAACGCTTCTAGCCTGCTTCTTGACGTGAGAACCTTGAATCAGTACTGGTCTTCATACCAGCCTACACTGTTCTTACTGCCATGACAAGTACAGGCAAACACATACATGGACTGACTCAAAAACAAATCTGTACAAGCAGGTTGAGTTCTGGCCTTGATGGTGTGTCCACCAGATCAGTACCATGTTCTCTGACTCCCTGAATTGACTTGACTTCATCTGCCTTCTCCTTTAACCCCAGAAGAAGTCATATCAGGCAAGGCAATGAAACTTCCAGGTAGTGTGTCTGCAAAGGTTGAACCGCCCAGGCGAAGCCCATATTTTTCCAAGTCACAAACTGCATGCTAGGTTTCCTCGTGTCATCTTTGGTAGGAAAATGTGAAGTTCGTTGTGTAATAAACGGCTTATGTTGTGAGCATTTCCACACGTCTACATCTGCAAGTTGGGGTTTTGTTAACTTTCATGTACCCCCTATGGAAGAGGGGGGAGGTGTTCTTGAAATAAATCTTGAAATTCTTGAATCTTGTTTAGTTGTTTTCGAGAACAAAATGAATGATAAGTAGGCCGATTCCCCCCCAGAGAGAGAGAAGGGGGGAGAGAGAGAGAGAGCGAGAGAGAGAGGAGAGAGAGAGAAGAGAGAGAGAGAAGGAGAGAGAGAGAGAGCGAGAGAGAGAGATGGAGAGAGAGAGAGAGAGGAGAGAGAGAGACAGACAGACAGACAGAGACAGACAGAGACAGAGAACAGGCTCACTCCTGGGGATGTCCTCAGCTCGGTAGATCTTAAGGGCGAAGGTGGCAGGCCTCAGCTGTATTCCTGCTGGCCTCAACAGGTTGCTGCACACACACACACACACACACACACACACACACACACACACACACACACACACCAGTCACCTTACCTACAATGGCTTTTGAGTATCAATCAGTCTGTAAAATATCGAAAGATGTAGTTACTATTTGTTTTTCAAATGCAGTCCAAATACTTCATATTTTCAAAACTCCTAAACAGCAACAACAAATCTTGTCTCACAAAGTTTCAAACACTCTTCATCAAACAATAGCCATGCTGAAAATGGTTGTCAGTTTGTTTTTTGGAAAAGGGAATTCTTCAGAGTAATAAAGAATGTTGAAACGTCTTATATCACTTTGAGTGAACAGACGTAAAATCGAAACAACAACAACAACAAAGTATGCTGTTTTTTTCTACGCCACTTTCTGACTATTTGCTAAACAAATGCATCATTAATTACTATGTTTGTGCAACGTGTTCGTTATCTGTGTCAAATTTCAAGTGACAGTTATGAAGAGTATGAAGTCCACTTTTGACTTGACTCGGCTTGACTGGATTGATGTCCCGTTACAGGGCCTGTTTCAAATGAAGCAAGCAACAAGAGACGCACCTTGTGTTTCTCACAAATCACCGAAAGACATGCACGGCCTGTGCTCCTGGCAAAGACATCTGTTTTGGAGAAAACAAAAAAGAAATTGTTGAAAGATTGTTTCCTGGTCTCACACCTTCTTTACGGAAATCTTGTCGCTGCATAACTAAGTATATTTGATCACACTGACAACACGTTATATCCAGCACACCTTCAGCACAGTCACATCTATAACACCCCCCCCCCCCCCCCCCCCATCCCCACCATTTTTCAGCCATGTTCTTGTCTCGAGTGAGCGGACCATAGTGATTTCATGGTACCTTTTGTTTGTGTTGTTTTTACATGCAAGAATGAAAGATTCTCAAACTAAAAGGAAAAAATGAGGAGACAGAAATTCACCTTTCAATATCCTCCTCCTCCATCTGGTCTGTCACCTTCATACTCTGCAAAGACACAAAATGGATTTCACCATTCATCAATGATAACAGTTTTACGTACAGGCTTGTCAGTAATAAGATAAAAACAAAAAGATGATAACGCGAGCGCCTACTGTTACGTTGGGGGCTACATTGGTGATAGTTGGAGAAAATATTTCAGCCATTTAGAAAATAGGCAATGCACCAATAACTATTTTTTAATCTCACGACAAATTCTAATACATTATGATGTAAGTCGGATCAGCTCATTAAACAATAGCTGCAATTTGTAAATTCGTTCTCAAGAGAGGGGAGAGAGTGGCTTGAGTGAGGTGTGCAGCAGTTCTCCACAGAGCAAGCCTCTTCAGCAAATGCTCAGCCCTTGACTTCTAAGGAGCAAAGCATGGTCTAGAAGCTACAACTTCTTCTATAGACAGGATATAGACCAATGAACAGGGAGCCAGACACACTGACAATGCATTTTAAAGGAAAAATTACCACATGAACATCCAGACATTAGACAAAAGAATCCCTGTTGTTTAGAAATGGGTTAAAAAGGAATCACACACGCGCAGCACATACCAGATAAACCTTATGATGAACGAAGACTACGAAAATGATCGGTGAATCCGTAGTCTGGCAGTAACACACCCCTCCAGTCTGGCAGTAACACACCCCTCCAGTCTGGCAGTAACACACCCCTCCAGTCTGGCAGTAACACACCCCTCCAGTCTGGCAGTAACACACCCCTCCAGTCTGGCAGTAACACGCCCCTCCAGTCTGGCAGTAACACGCCCCTCCAGTCTGGCAGTAACACGCCCCTCTAGTCTGGCAGTAACACACCCCTCTAGTCTGGCAGTAACACACCCCTCTAGTCTGGCAGTAACACACCCCTCTAGTCTGGCAGTAACACACCCTCCAGTCTGGCAGTAACACGGCAGTAACATACCCCTCTAGTCTGGCAGTAAAACGCGACTCCAGTCTGGCAGTAACACACCCCTCAAATCTGACAAACACGCCCCTCCAGTCTAGCAGTAACACGGTAGTAACACACCCCTCCAGTCTGGCAGTAACACGCCCCTCCAGTCTGGCAGTAACACGCCCCTCCAGTCTGGCAGTAACACACCCCTCTAGTCTGGCAGTAACACGCCCCTCCTAGTCTGGCAGTAACACGCCCTCAGTCTGGCAGTAACACGCCCCTCCAGTCTGGCAGTAACACGCCCCTCCAGTCTGGCAGTAACACACCCCTCCAGTCTGGCAGTAACACACCCCTCCAGTCTGGCAGTAACACACCCCTCTAGTCTGGCAGCAACACGCCCCTCAAATCAGACACCAAGGAAGGAATGAAGGAAGCAGGACTAAACATACACCAAGGAAGGAAGGAGGACTGAGCAGACACCAAGGAAGGAAGGAGGACTGACATCCACCTGGGAAGGAAGGAGAAAGAGACTGAGCAAAAACACCAAGAAAGGGAAGGAAGAAAGAGACTGAGCATACACCAAGGAAGGAAGGAAGGAGGACTGAGCATACACCAAGGAAGGAAGGAGGATTGAGCAGACACCAAGGAAGGAAGGAAGGAGGATTGAGCAGACACCAAGGAAGGAAGGAAGGAGGACTGAACAGACACCAAGGAAGGAAGGAAAGCTGAGCATACGACAAGAGGGAAGGCTGAGCATATGACAGGGAAAGGATGCTGAGCATACCCCAAAGGGAAAGGGAAAGGGAAGAAGGGCTGAGCAAAACGACAAGGAAGGAAAGAAGGAGGACTGAGCATACACCAAGAAGAGGACTGAGCATACACCAGGAAGGAAAGGGAAAGGGAAGGAGGACTGAGCATACACCAAGGAAGGAAGGAGGACTGAGCAGAGACCAAGGAAGGAAGGAAGGCTGAGCATATGACAAGGAAGGATGGGTGAGCATACGACAAGGAAGGAAGGAGGGTTGAGCGTACACAAAGGAAGGAAGGAAGGAGGACTGAGCAGACACCAAGGAAGGAAGGAGGACTGAGCAGACACCAAGAAAGGAAGGAAGGAAGGAGGACTGAGCATACACCAAGGAAGGAAGGAAGGAGGACTGAGCATACACCAAGGAAGGAAGGAAGGAGGACTGAGCAGACACCAAGGAAGGAAGGAGGACTGAGCATACACCTAGGAAGGAAGGAAGGAAGGAGGACTGAGCATACACCAAGGAAGGAATGAGGGCTGAGCATACACCAAGGAAGGAAGGAAGGAAGGAGGGCTGAGCAGCCACCAAGGAAGGAAGGAAGGAAGGAAGGAAGGAGGATGACATACGACAAGGAAGGAGGAGGACTGAGCAACGCCCAAGGAAAGGGGAGGGGACTGAGCATACGACAAGGAAGGAAGGCTGAGCATAAAACAAGGAAGGAGGGAAGGCGGAGCATACGACAAGGAAGAAGGAAGGCGGAGCATACGACAAGGAAGGATGGGTGAGCATACACCAAGGAAGGAAGGCTGAGCATACGACAAGGAAGGAAGGAAGGCTGAGCATACGACAAGGAAGGAGGACTGAGGATACACCAAGGAAGGAAGGAGGGCTGAGCATACGACAAGGAAGGAGGACTGAGGATACACCAAGGAAGGAAGGAAGGAGGGCTGAGCATACGACAAGGAAGGAGGACTGAGGATACACCAAGGAAGGAAGGAAGGCTGAGCATACGACAAGGAAGGAGGACTGAGGATACACCAAGGAAGGAAGGAGGGCTGAGCATACACCAAGGAAGGAAGGAAGGAGGACTGAGCATACACCAAGGAAGGAAGGAGGACTGAGCAGACACCAAGGAAGAAATGAAGGAAGGAGGACTGAGCAGACACCAAGGAAAGAAGGAGGACTGAGCAAACACCAAGGAAAGGGAAAGGGAAAGGGAGACGGGAGCAAAAACACCAAAGGGAAAGGGAAAGGAGGACTGAGCATATACCAAGGAAGGAATGAAGGAAGCAGGACTGAGCATACACCAAGGAAGGAAGGAAGGAGGACTGAGCAGACACCAAGGAAGGAAGGAGGACTGAGCATACACCAAGGAAGGAAGGAAGGAGGACCGCGCAGACACCAAGGAAGGAAAAAGGACTGAGCAGATACCAAGGAAGGAAGGAAGGACTGAGCATACACCAAGGAAGGAAGGAGGGCTGAGCATACGACAAGGAAGGAGGACTGAGGATACACCAAGGAAGGAAGGAGGGCTGAGCATACGACAAGGAAGGAGGACTGAGGATACACCAAGGAAGGAAGGAGGCTGAGCATACACAAGGAAGGAGACTGAGATACACCAAGGAAGGAAGGAAGGCGAGCATACGACAAGGAAGGAGGACGGGAAGGATACACCAAGGAAGGAAGGAGGGTTTGAGCATACCCCAAGGGAAAGGAGGAAGGAGGACTGAGCATACACCAAGGAAGGAAGGAGGACTGAGCAGACACCAAGGAAGAAATGAAGGAAGGAGGACTGAGCAGACACCAAGGAAAGAAGGAGGACTGAGCAGACACCAAGGAAGGAAGGAAGGAGGACTGAGCAGACACCAAGGAAGGAAGGAGGACTGAGCATATACCAAGGAAGGAATGAAGGAAGCAGGACTGAGCATACACCAAGGAAGGAAGGAAGGAGGACTGAGCAGACACCAAGGAAGGAAGGAGGACTGAGCATATACCAAGGAAGGAAGGAAGGAGGACCGCGCAGACACCAAGGAAGGAAAAAGGACTGAGCAGATACCAAGGAAGGAAGGAAGGACTGAGCATACACCAAGGAAGGAAGGAAGGAGGACCGCGCAGACACCAAGGAAGGAAAAAGGACTGAGCAGATACCAAGGAAGGAAGGAAGGACTGAGCATACACCAAGGAAGGAAGGAAGGAGGACCGCGCAGACACCAAGGAAGGAAGGAGGACTGAGCAGATACCAAGGAAGGAAGGAGGACTGAGCATACACCAAGGAAGGAATGAGGGCTGAGCATACACCAAGGAAGGAAGGAAGGAAGGAAGGAAGGAGGACTGAGCATATACCAAGGAAGGAAGGAAGGAAGGAGGACTGAGCAGACACCAAGGAAGGAAGGAAGGCTGAGCATACGACAAGGAAGGAAGGAGGACTGAGCATACACCAAGGAAGGAAGGAAGGCTGAGCATACGACAAGGAAGGAAGGAAGGAAGTATGAGCATACACCAAGGAAGGAAGGCTGAGCATACGACAAGGAAGGAAAGCTGAGCATACACCAAGGAAGGAAGGAAGGAAGGCTGAGCATACGACAAGGAAGGAAGGAAGGAGGACTGAGGATACACCAAGGAAGGAAGGAGGGCTGAGCATACACCAAGGAAGGAAGGAGGACTGAGGATACACCAAGGAAGGAAGGAGGGCTGAGCATACGACAAGGAAGGAAGGAAGGAGGACTGAGCATACGACAAGAAAGGAAGGAGGGCTGAGCTTGGGACTAGGAAGGAGGACTGAGCATACACCAAGGAAGGAGGACTGAGCATACACCAAGGAAGGAAGGAAGGAGTGCTGAGCATACGACAAGGAAGGATGAGGACTGAGCATACGACAAGGAAGGAAGGAGGGCTGAGCATACACTAAGGAAGGAAGGAAGGAGGGTTGAGCATACACCAAGGAAGGAAGGAAGGAAGGAAGGAGGACTGAGCATACACCAAGGAAGGAAAGAGGACACGCCAATCAAGAAAGAGATGTGCTGAAAAGGGAGGGAAGAGAAGGGCATCACTAGCCGTCAGATTTGGAATTGTCTCCCTATCTCTCTTCGCCAAAGATCTTCTTGTGACACTTTTAAATCTGGCTTCAAGACATATTTGTTTCAAATTTAAGAATTTCCTCTCCTGTTTCATTTAATAGCTATCCCTGCTTTTCAACAGCCAAAATTTCCATCACCCTGCCAAAGTGCTATATAAATCCCATACATTATTATTATTATTATTATAACGTTGTGTGTGTGTGTGTGTATGTGTGTGTGTGTGTGTGTGTGTGTGTGTGTGTGTGTGTGTGTGTGTGTGTGTGTGTGTGTGTGTGTGTGTGTGGACTTGTTAAGAACTATTACTTGCTATTGGTTGCATGACTGTGTAAGAATGAGTTGAGTGCAAGAGCTTTGATTTGTCTGTGCAAGATACAGCGCTATATAAATTCCATTTATTATTATTATTATTATTATTATTATTATAATTATTATTACTGACCGGAGCCTCGTCGCCAGGCCCCAGGATGACCACGCTGATCTTGAGGTAGCCCTTGGCTCCAGCCATGGTGTCCTCAGGGTCCCCCAGCAACAGCCACTTGTTCAGCAGAGCATGCTGAGGCTCGTCATACACCAGGCCCACATCACACTGCAGCCACACACACACACACACACACACACACACACACACACACACACACACACACACACACACACACACACACGCGCGCGCGCGCGCGCGCACACAAACACACACGCATGCACAGATTCGCGCACGCGCGCGCGCACACACACACACACCGTCAAAATGTACTATTTTTATTTTCCAAGGATTTTTTCTTTCAGTCAACATGCATGCATGCATGCTACATACATACTTACTTACACAGACAGACAGACAGACAGACAGACATAAATACATACATACAAGTTTGGTTTTTTTAAAAGCACATGAATGCTTATTCCATTATCCTCGAAATCAAAGAATACAATAAAATGAATCACACACACACACACACACACACACACACACACACACACACACACACACACACACACACACACTCACAAACACCACACCACCACCCACCCACCCACCCATTCACCCTCCCACCCACCTACCCACCTCATCACAGCCACACACACCCCCCACCTTGAAGGAGCCTATCAAGGCATCAGACCGGAGACGCTTGGAATTGAAGACCTGGAAATGGATGAAGTCGTCGAAGAAGTCTGCCGGGGAGACGTGGAAGTTGAAGAAGAAGGACTGGTTCCAGTACGGGGTGTTGGTGGACTTCTGCACCCGCGTCTGCTGGGTCTGGCTGGCCACCGTCACCCTGCTCACCGGGTGGATGTTGCCGCCCTGCAACTGCCGGGCCTGGATCACCTTCACCCGCACCTGCCAGCCACACCCAGACACAGACACACACAGACACACACCCAGATACAGACACACCCAGATACAGAGACACAGTCACACACCCAGATACAGAGACACAGTCACACACCCAGATACAGAGACACAGCCACACCCAGATACAGCCACACCCAGATACAGACACACCCAGATACAGACACACCCAGATACAGAGACACAGACACACCCAGATACAGACACACCCAGATACAGAGACACCCAGATACAGAGACAGACACACCCAGATACAGAGACACAGCCACACCCAGATACAGCCACACCCAGATACAGACACACCCAGATACAGAGACAGACACACCCAGATACAGAGACACAGCCACACCCAGATACAGACACACCCAGATACAGACACACCCAGATACAGACACACCCAGATACAGAGACAGACACACCCAGATACAGAGACACAGACACACCCAGATACAGACACACCCAGATACAGACACACCCAGATACAGAGACAGACACACCCAGATACAGAGACACAGCCACACCCAAACAGACACACCAGATACAGACACCCAGATACAGACACCACCCAGATACAGAGACACAGACAGACACACGACACCCAGATACAGAGAAAAGACACACCAGATACAGAGACACACAGATAAGCACAGATCACAGATACAGAGACACAGACACACCCAGATACAGAGACACAGACCCAGATACAGAGACACAGATACACCCAGATCAGAGACACAGACACACCCAGATACAGAAGACCACCAGACCACACCCAGACACCAGATACCACAGACACACCCAGACACAGACACAAACCCAGATACAGAGACACAGACACACCCAGATACACACACAGACACACCACACCCAGATACAGACACAGACACACCCAGATACAGAGCACAGACACACCCAGATACAGAGACACAGACACAACCCAGATACACACACAGACACACACACCAGATACAGGACACAGACACACCCAGATACAAGACACAGACACACCCAGATACAGAGACACAGACACAGCACCCAGATACAGAGACACAGACACACCCAGATACAGAGACACAGACCACACCCAGATACAGAGACACAGACACACCCAGATACAGAGACACAGACACACCCAGATACACAGACACAGACACACACCCAGATACAGAGACACCAGATACCACACACCCAGATACAGAGACACAGACACACACAGATACAGAGCACGACACACCCAGATAACCACCACCCAGACACGACACAAGAACACACACCAGATACAGAACCAGCCACACCCAGATACACACAGACCACACACAGATACAGAGACACAGACACCAGATACAGAGCCAGCACACCCAGATACAGACACAGCCACACCAGATACACACACAGACACACACACAGATACAGACACAGACAGATACAGAACCAGACACACCAGATACACAAGACACACACACAGATACAGACACAGACAGATACAGAACCAGACACACAACACACACAGACACACACACAGAGACACAGAAAACACACACGATCCACACACAGATAGCAAACACGACAGATACTAAACCAGACACCATGGAACAGACACACCAGAATCGAACAGGACACAAAACACGACCCTTCAATGCAGGCGGGACACAATACAAACATTACACAAAACTCATACACACACATCAACAAAGCACACGACATTCGTATAAAGACTAAATAACGTGAGGTCGTGGTGCGAATCGCAGCGAAAATACGTGTACACAAGGACACGTTAAATCCATGATGGCCTGGGTTTTCGGAGTGTCAGGCATGTGTGCCGGTGGGAAGATTTACAAAATTTACAACACTTGCAGACCACGGGGACTGGATGCATCGCCACCGATGCCTTATCGTTTCTTCTCAAAAATATAATTAAAGTAGATAATGATGATAGAAGGATAGAGTAAATGCAACTAAGGATAATAAAACGACAGCACAGAGACCAGCCGATTATCCATGGGCAGTGGTGGGTCTAGTGTACGTCGTGGGCAGGCTCTGTATGTTCCATCTAGTTGAAACACGGCGCAATGCCATTCTCATCTCTGTCAGACGCATGTGGTAGTTGCATTCAGACTGCTCTAGCCGTCTTCTTTTAGAAGATGGATGACCATTTATGTGCTGTTACACATTGAACTAGTGGGAGTGAAAAGGAGAACGATTGGGTACCAATGTCATCTCCCAAGTGTACACTGTTGAAAGAGCCTTTGCAGGTTTGGAACCTGGCCTAGTTCAGAAATGTGTGACGTCTAACGTGAGGCTCGTGCCCTGCTGGTCATCTTTACAATCAGTTGACATTAAGGATGATCTTCATTGAACAGTAAAGTTTTTGCCAATCTCATGTACAAAAATGATGAGTTCATTGATGTCTGCCGTCTGTCGTTTGTCTGTCTGTCTGCCTGCCTGTCTGTCTACTCATCCAGATTTAGTCGGGCAAAGTCAGAAAAAGTGGAAACCTGTCCATTCAGAGGTTTACCACTGGTGTCATTTTTGCCGCTTTCATCTCACTGTTAAGATAGCCGTATTGCGTCTTCTGGGATGTATTGGAGTTTGAATGTTTGTATTGATCTATAGGAGATGTCCCTGGGTCGATTTTTAAACAGGGTGTACAGGGTGGATCCCTTCTCTAACAGTGTAAACGTCTTTTGTGGATCTTGATCTATGAAAGATTTTGGCCTCCATATGTCAGAGGGATGGTCAACCAGTCATAAGAGATCACCTTGTAATGAAGGAAAGAAAAGCCTTCTTATATAAGCTACATCCCTTGTTCTCAAAACGTGTAGCTAATAAAAACCATTCTTTCTGGTCATTTTTTTTCTTTGTTTGGTTTTTAAAGCCTGGTTCTTAACCCAGATCATTACGATGTGTGTGTGTGTGTGTGTGTGTGTGTGTGTGTGTGTGTGTGTGTGTGGTGTGTGTGTGTGTGTGTGTTCTTGTAGTCGGCTAAATGTCTAAATCGAAGACAATATAATACACAGTTCTGTAATCACTGAATCAAGCTCTGCTGTTTGCGAGGGAGTTCCAGTTTTGCCATCTGCACAACATGCGCCTTTCTTTAATAATAGGAATCCGTTCATTTATCCCACTCATCAACTCCTCATTTTAGCCATACATACCCCCAATCAAAGCTGTGACTGTTCACAATGGATACACGAAGCCCAGTCAGTCGTAACTCGCACACCCAAAGTCAAGAACATCTTGTATACTTTATACGTAATTTTCACAAGTCTGTTCTCGTAACTTGTAACCAATACTTGATGCACGTTGTGCCCCACTTGATATAAACAGAATACATGTTTGCTTCTCTACACTACACCAGGTTAATTGATGTATGTTGGTTTTTTAAAGCACACTTTTATCAGTGTAGGTACATGACACTGACACGGAGCATTACTAACATCCCATAACTGTGCCATTCTGGACAATCAACTACACTCAGTTGGAGCTAACAAAATGTCAAAAAAACCGTATTTAGAGAGCCAGTCTAGGGGGTAAAGCAACGAATACGGCAAAGCAAAAACGTATTTAAAAACCATGGGTCGGGGGAGGGAGTTAGAAAGCACAGTATTGCAAAAATGTATTCAGAAAACCATTCTTTGAATAAAAAGATTTCACCAGACTGTTATGAATGCAGTTTTAGCTCTTCTGTTAAAAGTTCCTGATGCGCAGCAACAGAATGAATCAGCTGTTCTTGTGATCCTATAATCGTTTGCAGTCATCAGCATGTAGAAATAAATACAACACCTCAAAGTCATTTGAGCCAAATGTTGCTTCAGCAGAGAGAGAAAGAGAGAGAGAGAGAGAGAGAGAGAGAGAGAGAGAGAGAGAGAGAGAGAGAGAGAGAGAGAGAGAGGAAGAGAGAGAGAGAGAGAGAGAGAGAGAGAGACACACACAGACAAACAGACAAACAAACAGACAGACAGAGACAGACAGATACAGAGACAGACAGATAGGGGAAAAGAAAGGCAGACTGAGCCTACATGAAGAGATTGTGTCACCTGAAAGTCCTGCGGTTTGTTGGAGAGTTTTCTGACCGTTCTGCCCTGTGGACCATTCTGTGGATCATTCTGCCGACCATTCTGCCGACCACTCGCGCCGCCAGCTGCACTGGGGTCTTCCTTGGCGGCAGCAGCAGCAGCAGCAGGAGGACGCTGCCCTTTGGGTGCTGCATCCTGTCCTTCTGTCTTCTCCGCCACGTCTGCCGTCAGTCACATCACATCACACCACATCACACCACATCACATCACATCACATCACATCACATCACATCGCATCATACCACATGGGCCACATCATGGTCAGTCAGCAGGCTTTATCCTGACTGCAGCTACTGTCCACTTCTACTCCCCTTAACTCCCTCAGCTTCCCCCGTGGGGTTGCCGGGGGCCTGTCAGTATAAATAGCATCCCCACCTTCTGGAAATTTTCTCCTAGAAATTTCCTCTTTTCTACCCCTCTCTTTGTTTCTGCCTTGTTCCTTTTCTTCCTGTCACCTCCTCCTTGTCTATTTTCTGCCTTCTTGGTCCATTCTCCTGCCTTTTTCCCCCCCAGAAAGACATTAAAAACAACAATTCTCTCTTACGTCGAAGTCGGATGCGCTGGGCCTGACTTAGGCGCTTAACGGCAGCGTGACGCATTTTCGCTCATATAACAGACAACAATATGTAGAAGACTCCTTCACAGGCTTCAGCAGTCCTTAGGGCACTGCACACACTGCACTGAATTGTTTTGGAGGCCGTGCCTGTTGGGCAAGTTGGACCTGGTGGAGCCCATCCCCCTGCCAGGCACGGGATGCATGCTGGGTATGTTTGTGTTTCCGTAGACCACCGAACACTGACATGAATTATGGGATATTTTAACATGCATATTAAATTTTGATCTTTGTACGTAGGCCTACATACACAAAGGAAATTAAAGCCCTGGCAGGTCTGCGATGACCCGACAGAACTAAAATTTAAAAAAATCCCCATTCTTAATTCACCAGGTGCCCCTGCCGAAATTCGAACCCCCGAATGGATGGGCCCATGGGACTGAAATCAATGGTCTTGATCACTCGGCTACAGCGTCCGCCATATGACATGTGGTACTGACACTGGCTTTCGCTGGAGGAAGGGAGCGTGTCAACAGCAGATGAAGGTTGTCCCTGTCGTCACTATGACGGTCAGCTGGCACTGACTGTCTGTACTGGACTTTGTCATGCCAATAACATCAGTCAAGCCAATGGTCAATCCAGCAAGCAAGCAATCTGTCAATCACTCAGCCAATCACTCACTCTCTCAATCAATCAATGGTCCTTCGGATGAGACTATAACTCGAGGTCCCGTGTGCGAACGCACGCAGAACATCTTGCGCACACGTTAAAACCCGTACCGCCTTTCGCAAGAGTAGGCCATTGTGTGCCGGTGGGAACGGATGACAAAATTTACAAAACTGCATACACACAGGGACTGGATGAAAAAAAGCACATGAGTGCTTATTCCATTATCCTCGAAATAAAAGAATAAAATGAAATTTTAAAATATTAAAAAATCAATCAATCAATCAACTAACCTGATTTGTCAGTGGGAGATTCATCATCTTCGGTTTTCATGGCGAGAAATTAACTCAGCAACCCTGTCCTCTCTGGTTCCAGAACCTTGCTGCCTACCGAACCAAGGATGTCTATCGATCTGCTGGACACAGGTGGTAACAGTGCAGAATCTGCGATGATCAACTGCAGAATACCGGCACTGATTCTGGCATCTGCAGATCTATCAGAAACGGGTCGGGTCAAGATTGGAAGGCAAGGCAACCCCTGAGACCATCCCCCTTTGAAATGGGCATTCAGGGTTTAACTGGCACAACATGGTCGTTAGTCGTCTGCTGGAGACCATAGGGTGCTTTCCGAAGTCGGTTCTTTTCGCCCAAGGTGGCACTGTGAGAAAAAGCCGGAACCAAGTACAAGATCCTTCGTCAACTAATGGTCCTTTCTTAGTCAAACGACGTCATTTTCGAAAATGACCTCAACGTTGAATAATGACGTCAATGTTTGTGCTTTGTTTCTGGATTTTTGTTTTGTTTTGTTGTTGTTTTGTTGTTGTTTTGTTTTGTTTTAGGTTGTGTGGGTTGTTGTTTTTATGTTGTTGTTTTTTTTTTGGGGGGGGTTGTTTGTTTGTTTGTTTGTTTGTGTTTTGTTGATGTTGTTTTTTAACGTTCATTCACTACACGGTGATTTAGACACATCCGCAGTCATACCAAAACAGCTATATAGGCCTACGAACCCCATCTCTCTCTCTCTCTCTCTCTCTCTCTCTCTCTCTCTCTCTCTCTCTCTCTCTCTCTCTCTCTCTCTATACATATATATATATATATATATATATATATATTATATATATATTTGTTTATATTTATTTATTTATATTTATATCCCCCAACTAATTACAGTAAAGGTCTTACAGGAGAAGAATGATATGACTGCAGCAACTGATATTATGAATTGCTGAGAGTCATAAACCTTCTTGACTAGTACCTCTTCTTTAATACATGTCAAAAAGAATTGAGCAGTCGAACAATAAATGGTGGATTGAAAGGGGAGTAGAACAAAAATATCTTACATTTTTGGAATACTTAGTATTCCATGCATTTAATCTCAGTTTATGTATTAGAAGGAGAAGGGGAAGCTATTTGTAACTGGAAGCTGGGATTTACCAACGCTTGTTACCTCCCGTGAACCATGCGCACGCTCCACATCTGAGCACTCCACTGAAAGGTAGTCAAGTCAAGTCAAAAACACTTTAATCATCCCATGAAGGGCAATTACAATACAGTAGGTAGGTCACTGCTTCTTGCCCAGACAACCATGAGGGCTGACAGGGCTAAGCACCAGAGAGGCCACAACAACATGCATCATCATTCTTGATTCTGTCACACTGTGAAGTTTCCTGTGACCTGACTTCTACCCTTAAACTTCCCAAGAAGTCCGAGGTCAGCTGCACGGCACAGGCGATGTTCAGGCGTAGGTGTGAAGATGAACCTTGGCGAGGGGAGTTAACCCTAGGGCTCCAGGCTGCAGACTGCCTGCTAAACACGTTTGTGTCACCCGTACCATAGACGTCATTTGACTAAGAAAGGATCAACCGGCCCTAGAACTCTTTCGCACAGAAAGGTTGCATTTTAAAAAGTGCAGGGCACAAACACATGACTGCTTATTCCGTTATCCTCGAAATAAAAGTGAAAACATGTAATTTTGTTAGATTTCTAAACTTCATGTAACATCCCCGCTCCCCCTTTATAAAAAAATATGTTGTTTAAGTTTTGAAGTCAAACGTGTACCCTCAGATTACTTCAGACCACAAGTCCAGGCTCTTACCACCTGACCACTCCGCTCTTTATAGCGTAGATCACATTGTAGCAAAATTAAATCAAGGGAATTAAAATGTCAAAAACAACAACACGCACACACGCGCGCGCGCGCGCACCTATGTGTTGTATAAAGCATTATGCATAAAGCAGTTCGGGGAGGGGGAGCGAAGTGGGGTTCCCAAAAAAATGCCACACACAAAAAAAGTTATGGACACAAAAAGGTTCTAAAACGGAGCTACAAACCTACAGACTGTCAACGACAACAAACCAGCCGGAAAAAAACAAACTCTTTATCCCCCCCACCCCCCATTTTTTTTAAAGCCTTGAATATATAACACATGGAAGTTATCACAAACTAGTCATTTACGTCTGTATCTCTCACTGTCTGTACTTCGGTTCTGCTGGGAAGTTGGGGGTGGGGGTGGGGGGGGGGGGGGGGGGCTGTATTCTGCTGGGGGGGTTCTGTGTTCACCAACATCCCCATTAAATGGACCAACCGCAGAAAAAGACTGTTAAGGAAATAAATCCACCTCCGTAATTAATTAATCATCGTCACTTCTGCAGCCTGGCTTCATTACCAAGCGATTTACGGAGGCCGCTTTTCTGGCAAATCGGACTGAGCAGGCGTAAAGCCATGGCACCAGGAAGCCTGCCGGCAAAACTCCATATATGGAGCCAGAGCTGAGACACAGCTCCGCGCCACAGAGCCCGTGTTCCAGTCCATAAACAACCACAAGCTGACTAATTACCAGAAGACTTGGTCACGAACTTTGGATTAACACAACTATCTTGGGTCTGTTTTAGTTCGTCAGTCCCAGGGGATAACTTGTATGCAGTCTACCCAACCAACATCAGACCTGAAAATCTTGACTTTGGTTTGCTTTGCTTGTTTGTTTTTTGTATTTTTGTTTTTGTGGTTAGATCTATATCTAGCTGGATATGTTGTTGTGGTTGACTGATGGTATACTGATTACCTGCTGGTGTGTGTGTGTGTGTATTGTGTGTGTGTGTGTGTGTGTGTGTGTGTGTGTGTGTGTGTGTGTGGGTGTAATGATTATCTGTTTCCAATGTGGGTGGGTGGAGGAGGGGATTATCTTGACTTCCGCAGTCAATAGACAAGGATTAATATACTTTATAAAAAAAAATCCCGCTAATCTGCCAAATAGAGAAAGTAGTGAATATAGAGAAAAAATAATGAGCAATGAAAAATATTAAAGCCCACAAGCAACAAAACAAAACAAACCAAAATTCATGTACGCACAGGCCATTATACAAACAAACAAACAAACATGCAAACAAACAAACATGCAAACAAACAAATAAACAAACAAGAGAGAGAGAGAGAGTGAGAGAGAGTCGTCCAACTAATGCTTATTACTCTTATATCATCTTGTATTTTATAGGTTATACAACACTTGGAAAGACTGAGGCACACACCTCAATATCTCAAAACTAGAATGGTAAAAACACTGATCTGGCCAGTATTGCTGTATGGGTCAGAAATCTGGACACTAGAAAAACTGGAAAGGAATAAAAACAAAAAACAAAAAGTCAGAAAAAGCAAGGCTGAATAATTACTGAACATTTGACTCATGGAAGGGGAGAATGAGTATGTAGGGAAGAAAACGAACAAAAATGGCAGCTTATATGTCGCCATAATAATTATTACCTAGTTGAACAAAAAAGTTCCTGGCCTTACTGCGAAATTCTTCTTCGTCGTCGAACGCTCAGACAGCAACTATTGTTGTCTGCTTTACGAGCGAAAATGTCACGGCGCCGTTAAGCGCCCGACAAGTCAGGCCCCGCGCATCCGACTTCGGCATAGGAGAATTGTTATCTTTTAGTCTATCTGGGGGGGAAAAAAGCCAGGAGAATGGACCGAGAAGGCAGAAAATAGACGGAAAGAAAAGGAACAAGGAGGAAACAAAGAGAATGATAGAAAAGAGGAAATTTCTAGCACAGAGGTTCCAGGAGGTGGGGTGCTGTTTATACTGGCATGTCCCCGGCAACCCCACGGGGGAGTACCGTGAAGTGATGTGAGTGAACCGATTTTCTGACATGTCATTGTCATCCGAGGATGTGGCTAGAAGCTGTGATGTATGGATGTATGTCACTGTATTCTTGGTACATCTGGACTCTGCTATGTACAGTTGTGTTGTGGAGACTGCAAATCATCATTTGAATCGTGCCTTGTCTGGTGAGCACAGATCTATCTGTTGATAGTGTTCAGTATACCTAGTGCTGGATGAACCTAATGTTCTTGATAGTTTGTATTATGGTATACTTTGTTGTTTTGATGAATAAATATGTGAATGGAAACTAAGAACCGAAATGTGGTTCTACAGGCGTCTTCTAAGAGAAAAAAGAAAAAGGGAAAAAAGGTCAGACAGGAGTACAACATTTAATGAAAGCGTTCTTGATGAACTTTCAGTGGACAAAATTAATGTTGGCTGAAACTGATAAGTGCAGACTGAGGTTTGTTGGTCATGATATAGACAGACAGATAGGCAGAGACAGAGACAGACAGACAGACACAGAGACAGACAGACAGACACAGAGACCGAGTCAGAGACAGTAGAGACGCAGACAAAGGAAAGTGTTTCAACCGACACTGACGCTCCTCCCACTACAGCATTGGTCTCTCTCTCTCTAACTGCCCCTACAACAGGCAGGTGAAAAGAAGGGACAGTGGAGACTGCGGTGACCACAGAGCAACTGGACCTCACCCCTCTCTGGTCCATCATTAACTTTAGTACCGGGGTCAGGAGCATCTCTCAAGCTGACGCTGGCCGAAGAAGTAGCTGACAGTGCCAGGCAGCCAGCAGTCAGATGAGCACAGGTGTGAACGCTGGCTGCCGCCGCTCTTGGCAGGTCCTCGCTAATCCTCCCTCATTAACTTCGTCTTCCCGCTGCTAACTGCCCTCACCGCCCACACACGCTAGAATCATCTTCTTCAACAAGCCATCACATACTGCCAGGTTTGGTTTTTCACACCCCCTCCCCCTCCCCTCCCCCAAAGTGTCCACCACGTAGCTGGCTTGGTGGGGGGGGGGGGGGGGGGGGGGAGGGGGAGGAGTATAGTACTCATCAAGAAAGTGAGAGGTCTGTGGTTCGGATCTGTTCTGATAACTGAATTTTTCTGTTGTTATGGCAGACATCTTTGAGGAGTGTGTCTGTGTACTGGGTGTTTTTGTTTGTTTGGTGTTGGGTTTTTTTTTCTTTCTTTTTGTTTTTGTTTTTAGGGGGGTGAATTTTTGATTGAATTTTGTTTGTTGGTTTTGGATCTTTTTGTTTTGATTTTTGTGTTGGTTTTGGTTTTTGGTTTTTGATGCGAAGTTTCATAAGCAACGCAAACTGATCATAGCAAGAGTCATGATAAGAGAGTTGTTCCTCCCAAATTTCTGCTGTAAAGAGTCTTTCACTCACTCAGGCATATGCTATGCATGCAAGCTGTAGCTGCTCTTGTTCTGTTTATTGGGTTTGTCATTATGTGTTGTTACTTAGAATACATTTCCACATAGACAAATTTACACAAATGTACACAAAGGCAGAAAAAGGGGGATGCAGGTGGTCACGTGCTGTAGGGATGCAGTGTCCCGGGGAAAGTAACTGATTTTTATGCAGGAACCTTCTGTGACTTATGTCGTACACCACTGTCAGTCACGACAGATTTGTCTGTGCAATATTCGGGCTGATCTCCATGCAGAGAGCGCGTGCGTCGCCACAAGAGTAGTGCCACCGATGCAACTGGTAACGCCACCCATTCTACTTGTGCTGGCAGTGTGTGGAGTTGTTTCCCCTGTCAGAATGACATTTTCTGCACATTGTTGTCAGGGCCACCTCTTGTTGCCGTGGGTTCTCTCAAACGTCTCTTGTAGCGCTCAACATGGCAGTCTTGCAACTGGATATTGCTGCCCTTATTAGGGTAGGAGAAGTATTGCCTTGAAGGCTATGATGACCAAACAACAGTGTTTATACAATATTTAACCTAAACATTTTGCAACAGGTGGGTCTGATTTCATCGTCAGGTGTAACGCGGCCATCATCTGGATACGAGAGTCTGGCCAAAGCTTTCTCTACCTGGGTGTCGTTTTCGATGAGGGTATATTTTGAAATGGAACACCGGTGGTTGTTATGAGTCAATTCAGGATTTTATTGGCTTTGTCAGACATGTCCACAGTCTGATGGACTTCAGCCGCTGCTTTCTAATGATGATCGCTTCATCATATTAGCTGGTGGTAATAGGGGCATGATGGGTAGCAAAACCATGCTCGCTCTCTCTCTCTCTCTCTCTCTCTCTCTCTCTCTCTTCTCTCTCTCTCTCTCTCTCTCTCGTATAAATAGCATTTCCACTGTCTGGAAATTCTCTGCTAGAGATTTCCTCTTTCTATAATTCTCCTTATATCTGTCGTTTCCTTACCTTTCTATCCTCTCTTTTGCTTATCTTTGTCTTCCCGGTCCATTTGCCTGCCTTTTTTCAAGCAAATCTTACAATATTTTCGTTTCATACATGACATGACATTTTGCCTATATTGTTTTGTTCTGGCGACCATGTGGTGCCTTACTGATACTGTAAACTCTGGGATGGGCAAAGGATGTCCCTTTTGAAGTGCTATTTTCCCATATGGCATTTTCTTATATATAGTTTTGTATATTGAAGGGTTCAGTATCCCTTTTGATGCTTTGTTTTAAAGCCTGGGCGTGATGAATAAAGAGGAATGGCTGGCGTCCTCAGCACAGCCTGGTTTTACTGGTATTATTGAAGAAAAGGATTGAGGTACTCTGGCATTTAATGGGGGAAAGAGGTCAGTTTGATGGTATTGGATCTTTGGGGGGGGGGGGGGGGGGGGGGGGGGCGGGATTTGATGGTGTGATTTTGAACTTAAGGTGAATGTCATCGGAGTTGCTGAAATTGAAGAGGATGACAGCCATGGTATGGCCTTTGAGGTTGGTAAGGGCTATAGACAAGTGCAATTTAATGATATGATCTAGCTATACATCCATCACGAAGATCGCAATATGGCAAATTGGTTTCTCAGTTATCCATTTCATAATAGTGCTGAACTTCCACGTTCCTCTGTTAAAAAAAAATTACTGATGTTTCGTAATTTTCTAATGACGTAAGATGTATTGCTTCCCCCTCCCTCTGCCCCTGCCTCCCAAACAAAAAGTTAATTAGTTTAAAGAGATAAATGCATAGTAACGTTGAGTAACATGAGGTAGTGGTGAACTCTCCATGGCTTCACGTCACTGTTTATACAACAATGAACAATTATTAGGTTGGTGGGCAGGACTTAAAGCCGTGGACACACCATCCTTTTCCACCTGGAAGTTCTTGGTGCTGTTCGACCCAGTGTGAAAAGCACAAACAGCCACAACTTATGTTTAAAAGGTGTGCCATACGAGGGTTGCCGCATGGTGTCAGTCACATCTTCAGTTATGTTCAGCAGCAAGTCACCAACTAAATCGAGAGGCGCAAACGGACTTAGTGCAGCCATGTACCACAACATGGCTCCCTGTCCAAAACCCTTCTGCATGCAGGGCACAGTGGAAGGAAGGCAAGCAGCGCACAGGCTGACCAAGAAAATCCTGGTCTGAAAACATCATCAAGGGCTGGAGTCACCAGCCCACAGCCCAACTGCTGCACACCACAGTAGACCAAAAGTGCTGGTGTACCCTCTCACTCTTCCCACTCATATGATAGGCAAAGGAAGGCAAGGGCAAGGGTAAAGGCAAGGCAAGGCAAGGCAAGGCAAGGCAAGGCAAGGCAAGGGCAAAGGCAAAGGCAAAGGCAAGGCAAGGCAGGGCAGGGCAGGGCAGGGCAAGGCAAGGCAAGGCAAGGCAGGGCAGGGAAGACAAGGCAAGGCAAGGCAAGGCAAGGCAAAGCAAGGCAGGGCAAGACAAGGCAAGGCAAGGCAGGCAGGGCAGGGCAGGGTAGGGCAGGGCAGGGAGGGCAGAGGCAAGAGGCAGGGGAGGGCAGGCAAGGGCAAGGCAGGCAGGACAGGAGGAGGCAAGGGCAGGGCAGGGCAGGGCAGGCAAAGCAAGGCAGGCAAGGAGCAGGGCAGAGGGCAGGCAGGCAGCAGGAGGCAGGCAGGGCAAGGCAAGGCAGGGCAGGGCAAGGCAGGCAGAGCAAGGCAAGGGCAAGGCAAGGCAGGGCAGGGCAAGGCAAGGCAAGGCAGGAAGGGCAGGGCAAGGCAGGGCAGGGCAAGGCAAGGCAGGGCAAGGCAAGGCAGGGCAAGCAGGGCAAGGAGGGCAAGGCAAGGCAAGGCAGGGCAAGGCAAGGCAAGGGCAAGGGCAGGGCAAGGCAAGGCACGGACAAGGCAAGGCAGGCAAGACAAGAAGCAAGGCAAGGCAAGGCAGGACAGGAGCAAGTGCAAGGGAAGGCAGGCAGAGCAAGGCAAGGGTAAGGCATGGAGGGCAAGAACACACCTCACATAGCAAGCTACAAAGCAAGGCAAGGCAAGGCAAGGCAAAGCAAGGCAAGGCAAGGCAACGCAAGGCAAGGCATACAAGACACACACTCTCCTGCATGCAGCATGGACATGTATACTTGAGGGGGATTGGCTGGGGATCAGGAGCTATCCGTTTGAAATAGAACACGACGTTTTCATAAGAGATGGGTTGGACTCTTGGAGGGACAAACCTCCTTCCCCTGTCTGGACTCCTGTTGCCATTCCACCAGCTATCAACCCCTTGAAGAAATCTTTCAAATCGTATGGAAGTATAGGGAAGTACTCTTCAGACGCTTCAAGCTCATTGAGACATAATTATGTTTAATAATAATGATAATAATATACGGAATTGAGGAATAGCGCTGGATCTTGCAAAACAAACAAATCGAAGCGCTTACACTGATCTTCAGACGATCGATCCGTTTGGGGTTTGTTTCTCCCTGACAGTCATAGCCGTACGGTTCGGAAGCTTCGTCAATCGCCCCCTTAACACAGCAGTCAGAGGGGGATTGGGTGGGAAGGGGAGAGAGGGACCCAAAACGTGAAGGGGAGGGGGAGGGGTAGTTGACAGATAAAGGTGGCAAGGTTTCCGTGAAATAACGAAGCTACTTGAGTGATTACAGCCTGTCTCCATAAAAGCGAGGCTACTTCCTGCTGCGACCACGCTATGTGTGCAGAGGAGAGCAGAGCTGGCTCTGTGTGTGTGTGTGTGTGTGTGTTAGAAAAACGATTAAAAACGTAATACAAACGAACTGCCTGAAACACGGTTACAATCACTGTTAGATATCATCATCATCATCATCATCATCATTATTATTATTATTATTATTATTATTGTTCTTGTTCTTCTTCTTCTTCTTCTTCTTCTTCTATTATTATTATTATTATTATTATTATTATTACTATCATTATTATTGTTGTTGTTGTTGTTGTTGTTATTATTATTATTATTATTTTATTGCGAGGATAATGGAATAAGCACTCATGTGCTTTTTTTCATCTGTCCCCGTGTGTATGCCGTTTTGTAAATTTTGTCATCTGTTCCCACCGGCGCAAGAAGAGAGAGAGAGAGAGAGAGAAAAGGAGAGAGAGAGAGAGAGAGAGAGAGAGAGAGAAGAGAGAGAGAGAGACAGACAGACAGACAGACAGAGACAGAGACAGAGACAGATAGAGAGACAGAGACAGACAGAAAGGCGGATAGACAGGTAAAGGCCATAACTAACTCTCTCTCTCTTCTCTCTCTCTCTCTCTCTCTCTCTCTCTCTCTCTCTCTCTCTCTCTCTCTCTCTCTCTCTCCCTCCAGTTAGGTTGACAGGTTGTCTAGCGGTAACGCACCAGTGTAGTAAACGAAAGATCGGGGGTTCAATCCTGTTTAAAGCCAGGCTTTTCTCCGTCTATTAAACCACGAAGGATGGTCTGGGTGCTAGTCTTCATATGAGAGAAAACCCCGAGGCCCCTTGTACAAGATACATTCAGCGCAGCGCACCTAAAAGAACCCACAAGCGCATTGTCCCTGTAAAACTCGGTAGACAAAATATCTGTAATTGAAAAGGATAACAGCGCTGATGAGGCATTTGTGGTCGTTGGGGCCATAAATAATATGAAATGTGCTTCGCCACTCTTAGATGTGCTCATTCCAATACAGAACAGATCCTGTTTGTCACACACCTGCTCGGAAAGCGAAAAGTCCGGGTTCGAGGCGTGTGCGGTGGTTCGATCCCCGTTTGGGCCCAAAACCTTTTTTTCCCATCCATTAGACCATGAGTGGTGGTCTGGGTGCTAGGTCCCGTGTTATTTAGCGCATGTAAAAGAATCTGCGGCAACAAGGGAGTTGACCATGGCAAAATTCTGTAGAAAAAAGACTATGCTTAAGGAAACAAATACAGTTGATGACAGGAAAGGTAAAATGAATGGGTGGCGCTGCTCTTGTGGCGAAGCGTTCTCCCCCGGGAGAGCAGCCCCAATTTCACGCAGAGAAATCTGCCGTGACTTGAAGTGGTATACAATTCAATACAATACAATACAATACAATACAATACAATACAATACAATACAATACGAATACACGCAGAGTACAGTCATTCGTGCACACGGAGAGTATAATTATCGTATCGCACATGTCCAATGCACATCACCTTCAGACACACGCAAGATACCCGGTGATACCACAGGTGCATGATAACACATGCTGTAACACATCGAGTATTCCGTCTAATATCACAACTGTGAAAAGACGTTAAATGAATTTGAACATCGAGTATTGTGGCACACATCGAGTATTGGGATATATACAGAATGTGATGCTTTGCGATTCCTGGAGGGATTGACAGCCGTTTCAACAGACATCCTTGAGATCCCACTGACCCAGACTCTGCGCCTCGAGCTTGGGGATTCAGAATCCCCTTTTTCGGATCGGACTGGAGAAAAAGAACCACAACCGCCTTCATGGAGAGTAGGACAACGAATCACACATTAAGTATAGTGCATCAAACCCCAAAAGACATTACATTACCAGTCTGTATTAAACAACTCGAACCGGATAACTGGTAAGTCCTCTTGCAGTGCATACAGCAGTGTGACCTAGGCCTAGTCCATATCACTGCACCACCGCCCTCCCTCCAGGCCTGTTGCTGTTACTGTTAAGGGTGGCACGTGCGCTGCCCTCGTCCTCATTTGTCTCGGCAAAGTGGACAGGCGTGTGTGTGTGTGTGTGTGTGTGTATGTGTGTGGCCCCGTCAGTCCTCCACAGCCCTATCTGCACAATGGGCCGGGGAGGTGGGAGGGGGGGGGGGGGGGGGAGTATAGGAGGGGGTGGTGGTGATGAGGGGGGTCCTTGTTGCCCTGACACCGGTGGCTGTCACTGCCACCTGCCCTGCTCTCAGGCTCTCTCACCTCGCTGCCTGCCTGAAGGGGAGACAACAGGCAGCGATTTGGGCAGGAGGGGGCAGTACACCATCCATGGCGTTATGGCAGTGTCGCCAACAGTGTTTGAAAACACAGGAGGAGTGTTTCTAGGAAAAAGAAGGGGGAAAACCCTCCCTAGCAGAGCTTCCTTGCCATTTCCACCAGCTATCATCAACTCCTTGAAGAAATCTTTAAGTCGTCTGGAAGTAGGGAGGTACAGAGAAGGAGTAACACACATACACGCACGCGTGCGCGTGTTCGCCCCCCCCCCCCCCCTCCCCCCCTCTCTCTCTCTTTCACACACACATACATACCCCCCTCCCACACACACACACACACATGCACGCACGCACACACAATTAACTGTTATATTATCTCAACGTATTCTGAAAATTTCTGGGCATACTTCATAACAGAACAATTACACCGATACTCAACTCTTGCTTGCAGAAATTGAGCTGACATTTCTATGCATAGTAGCAAATATTTCAAAGGAGGGGTAGGAGGGGAGGGGGAGAAGAATGCCAGTACATAAGTTTATTCAATATAGGCCTTGGTCCCTCAACTCAACTGCAAACGGTATTTTCTAGTTTTAAAAGCTTTATACAAATCAACTTCAAGTAGAGTATCAATATTCCGTGTGTTAATAAAGTATTCAAAATCCGTACAGGCTAGGGCAAAGACATGAAATGAAACTTTGAAATGAAATGAAACGAATTTTTATTTTTCAAGGGTAACAAAATAAGCATACGCATACTTTTTTTCATCCGGCCCTTGCCTTGATTAGGGACTATCAACAAAACAAGGGAACAACCCTACTACAACAACGACAAAATGATTTTAAAAGATAAGTCTATCTTTAACAAATACTTAATCCCTAACTGACTTGAACGTTAATGTCAAGAGATACATATATTATATTTGTTTTTGAGAAAAGAGAGATACATTAATAAACATATAAATTGAACATAAATGAAACGGATTCACTGATTATGATTAAGTAATATGGATAAAGTAAAATAGAGGGAAGACAGCAAGAAGAGAGAGAGAGAGAGAGAGAGAGAGAGAGAGAGAGAGAGAGAGAGAGAGAGAGAGAGAGAGAGAGAGAGAGAGAGAGAGAGAGAATTATTTTTAATAACTCATTGAATTTGAGAAAGAGAGATTATTTCTAATCATTAACCCATTGAATTTGAGAAAGTGAGATTATTTCTAAATTTGAGAAAGATGGAGTATTTCTTATCATTAACCTATTGAATTCGAGAAAGAGAGATTATTTCTAATTAATAACTCACTAAATTTGAGAGAGAGAGATTATTTCTAATCATTCTGACTGAAAACAGCCAGATTCAGTAGGCACAGTGGGGGAGAACCCGAACAGGTAATGACCAACCGCTCAGCCCAGCCCGGCACAGATTTAAGTCCTGTCCCCCAGTCAGTCAGTCAGTCAGTCAGTCTCCACCCTGGAGGCAAAGGAGGCCTGGAGCACTGGGATCAGCCTGCCCTGGTGATTTGCGGGCCGCTTGATCGGCCATACATCACGCTGTGCACACGCCACTTGAGCCACGGCAAACCTCTCTCCCCTGTGGAGAGCCGACTCAAGTGGCATTTATTTAGGACAAGGCGAGTTGCCTCCCCTCCTCAAATGTTATCACCTTGAGAAAGTGAAAACCTGCGAGAGACGATGCTTATCTCCCTGCTCATTGATCTCTAATTAATGAGAGAGAGAGAGCGAGAGAGAGAGAGAGAGAGAGAGAGCGAGAGAGAGAGATTCCGGCCTAAGAACCAGACAAAGGCTTTGTTCTGTCAAGATTGAATAATTGTAGGCCCTAAAATTGTCCGTCATTCCTCTTTATATCCTTTATTAGTATCAAAGAGTGTTAAACACCAAACTTTTTTTATTTGACCCCAGAACATGGCTGCTTCTTTTTTGTAGTAGTAGTCAGCAGGAAACAGGAGATATCCAGCATCTTGCTGGGTAGACAGAACAGACCACCGGTCTGTATCAAGTCAAGACAAGAGCAGATGCTGGTTAAGCAGCTGACATTTTGGGTCATGAAACTTTAAACAAAACAAAACAAAAAAGAGTCTGCTGATCTACTTGTTCTGAGGAGGAAAAAACGATATTTTCTTCCCGCGAAATTTATGTATACATATTGTTTCCTGTTCGCATATGCAGAAGATCGGTCATTTAGTTACAGAATTTACTTAAAGGGCTTCATTACCAATGCCAGTCTGCTTTGGAAGAGAAAAAAAACAACCTATCACATCCAGACAAGCCCTTGCTATGATCCAGTGACTACGTTCATGTGCCGTTTGTTATGGGATTGATGGTGTGTGTGTGTGTGTGTGTGTTGAGGAGGAGAGAGAGAGGAGAAGGAGAGAGAGAGAGAGAGAGAGAACAGAAACACGAATTTGATTGTGGACAAAAATGACTTCAAAAGAAAGTGAACACAGATCACGTACAAAAAAGTTTTAAGGCAAAACGTTCACAACTTTAAACTCATCTGCACTTACACACACACGCGTGCACGTACACGCGCGCGCGCGCACACACATACACACACACACACACATTGTGTAAACAGGCTATCCAACATAGTAAAAAGGAAACGAAACATGTATTAATGATTGTTGACAAGCTAATTAGATTAATGCTGAGAACTGTTGTTTCTTGCGTTCTTGAGACATGCACTATAATCTACGAGAGAGAGAGACAGACAGACAGACAGAAGAGAGACAGAGACAGACAGACAGACAGACAATCTCATGCTTACATTTTTGCTACTTGGTAGCGCAGTTTTTAAAAATCGGCATTTCTGAAAGCAGACCTTCTGTTCCATTGGTGAACATTAAACCTTCTTCCTCGAACACTCAAGCAACAACTCATTGTTGACTGTCATATGAGCGAACATGAATCTGTTGTGTGGTATACCTCCTCCTCCTCCTCTTCAATCGCTCAGACAACTACTCATTAAGCCAAAATGCGTTGCGCTGCCATTAAGAGTAGGCGCCTACATAGCCTCCTGCATACCTAGCAAAACAGCGAGATCAACCTAAACATGATTACGGCTGCACTACCACGTTACACACATTCCACCACCACCACACACTGCACACTACTACTACTCTACTACTATGCTGCTGCTGCTGCTGCTGCTACTGCTACTGCTCTGACTAGCTACTAGTATACTGCTGCTCGCTGCTGCTGCTGCTGCTGCTGCTACTATATCTACTATAACCGTGCTACTACTACTTACAACTACACTACTACTGTGCTGCTGCTGCTGCTGCTGACTGCCGCTGCTGCTGCTGCGCTGTTGCTTCTTGCTACAAATTCTATTGCAACAGTACAGTACTGCTGCTACTGCTCTTGTACTACACTGTTGCTTCTAATACGGCTATTTCTCTGGCTATTGCTACTACTACCGCTGTGTATACTTCTGTGCTGTATTGCACTACACCGAACTGCGGTCATTTTGTAGTGTGCCAAACACTGCAGCAGCACAGAGTATCAAAAGCGATAGCAACAGCAACATCAACAGCATGGGCACTGCCAATCTTTCTGACACTATGGAAAGCCAGCCATACTGTTTGTTCCCAACTACCTTTCCTTCAGCCCCCCCTCCTCCCTCCCCCTCCGTCCCCCCCCCCCCCCCCCCCCCCACCTCTCTCTCTCTGTGACTGCAGTGTGTGGCCACTAGGTGCAGGAGGGTAGGTGCAGGGCAGGGAGGGAGCACTTGGGGCCCCAAGGGAGGTCTGCACTGCAGTGACCACCTTGGCCCCAGGTGCAGGTCATCAGAGGACTTTGATGCCTTCACTGACTTCAGCCATCAAGCCTGATGGCCTTTTCTTCTCATCCTTTCTTCTGCCTGGAGTACAGGCCCTATATCGCACCCCTCCTCCTTCTAGTTTGCCCCATGGCTCATAGCTTTAAAACAGTGTTTTGCCATTTCTTTCTTCTCCGGTGTTGGAAAGATTTTTTTTGTTCCCCGTTTAGAGCTCCGACTGCTGAGACTTTTTTTGAGTATGTGACTGTCTTTGCCCACCACCCGATTTCCGATTTCGGGGATGGAAAAATTATGAAAGCACATTTAATGAGGGCGGATGGATAACACAAGTGTTTGACAGTGTTTGCATACATGTAGCTTAAACCTATCTGAAAAGTTGTCTGCTGTTATCCTGATCATTGTCGTCGTCATCATTGTTGTCGTCTAGGTTTTATTATTATCATCGCTACCATCAACATCATGGTTGATTTCGTCATCATCAGAGGCAGCAGCGTAAATAGGGCTTTTGAAAACTTGATAAAAAGAAATAGAGCTCTCTAAACAGCAAGGACAGAAGTTCACAGTGCCTAAAATAGTCTCGATTATGAAAGTTTCTGAAATCTCTCCCTCCCCATCGACTGAATTTTCCCTCTGTATAAGAAGACCAAACACACAAGTATTTGGGTATTAGTATTTGTATCTTCAAAACTACCGTCTGAAATAGTCCACCAAGGAGTCACTTTCAGCACCTATCACCGGATCCCAACCCAAAGAGAGACCCCCGGTGGAGAGAGCCTGTAAGTACGCGGAAGCCCAGAGAGCTCTGCCTGCCTGCCTGCCTGCAGCCTGCCGTTCACTTGGCGGGAACGAGACTGGCCGAGAGCGACAGACAGAGCGCGCGCCTGAGCGTGTTGCACGTGCAGAGCAGGTGAGAGGCGTGCACCGAGTTCACTGCAGCGCTATGGCGGCCCGGCCCGCTAGTCTGTGTCCTCTTAGCTTTGCCCGTACAGCTGGCCGCCATTGCTGCCTGCCTGCCTGCCTGCCTGCCTGCCTGACGACATGCTGTCCCCACATGATGCTGACAGAGTGCCAGACCAGACAGAGAGAGAGAGAGACAGACAGACAGAGACAGAGAGACAGAGACAGAGACAAAGACCGAGACACAGAGAGACAGACTGAGAGAGAGAGAGCGATAAAAACAGAGACAGATGGCTGGGAAAGAGAGAGAGGGGAGAGAGAGAGACAGACATAGAGAGACAGAGACAGAGAGACAGATTGCTGAGAGAGAGAGAGAGAGAGAGAGAGAGAGAGAGGGGGCTGGGAATAATTGTCAGGGGCAACGCCTATGTTTAACAGTGTTATTACAAGCGGTAGCAGTGAATGCCCAGATCGCAACTTATAATACTTACATGTGTGCAATATTCATAATCAAACCACACACACACACACACACACACTTTTCATGAGAAAAGTCTCATTGTTATTTGTCAGGTGTGTGTGTGTGTGTGCGTGCGCGCGCGCGCGCTCGCGATAACACAATATGGTGTGTTATTTATTCTCCTTATTATACACCTTGTTATTATTTTTATATCTTATTATTCTCCTGAACCTACGGAGAAAACTGACAACTGCACACACGGGCTGGGAAAACAGCACATTGCTGGGGACAGGACATCTGACCCAGCTTTAGGAGGGAGAGAACATTGCCCTTTTTTTTTACGTTTTTATTTTTTTAATTTTTTTATTCTTTTATATCGAGGATAATGTGCTTTTTTACATCCTGTCCCCGTGTGTATGCGTTTTGTAAATTTTGTCATCTGTTTCCACCGGCACAAAATGGCCTACTCTTCCGAAAAGTGGAATAGGATTTAACGTGTGCGCAAGATGTTCTGCATGCGTTCGAGCACGGGGCCTCGGTTTATAGTCTCATCCGAAGGACTTTGACATTCAGTTCGATTTTTGGTCAAACTGGGAAGAAAGGGCGAGGCTGGGAATCGAACCCAGAACCTCACGGTTTACTTGTTGGCAGGCGAACGTCTTAACCATCCTGCCACCTTCTTCCTTTAGAGAGAGAGAGAGAGAGAGAGAGAGAGAGAGAGAGAGAGAGAGAGAGAGAGAGAGAGAGAGAGAGAGAGGGAGAGAGAGAGATTTTCAAGATTTCAAGATTTCAAATGTTTAATGTGTTTTGGCCATAGGCATACATACACATTGAGGGAGGGTGGAGATGGGATGGTCCATTAATGTATGACAACCGAAATATAATAACCTTTTCCCAATCAGAATACAAAGTACAACCCATTTATATCTACAAACAAGCATTTAGATAATCTACACTAATGCTGATATACAGCTTTTTATCATCTGTCCTTCCTAGCAAAATTAAAACAAAATATATATCAACTGAACAAGAAAATCGCTGAACAAACCTCAAGTTAATGTGGTGGGGGTGGAGGTGTTGAGACTGAAGATGACCTAACTTTCAAGAATAGCCTGTCTTCTTCTAATAGCATGAAACACATATTTACCGACATGGCGACAGACATCTTCGCTCTTTCCATCTAGCAGTCTTGACAGAGATAAATCAAGAAAATCTTTAAGGAACTTTTCTCTCATGTCATTATATAATGGACAAGTAAGTAAGAAATGTCGTTCATTTTCTTCTTGAAAACCACATGCACATTGCTTATCCATCGGGTTTTCACTGTACCTATGCATATTGCAGTTTATAGGTAATACACCAAGTCTTACATGTAAAAACGCGACTCTAAAACATACTATATCAATGCATGAAAGATATCGTTCTTTGCCAAAGACATCTTTAAACGTTCTTTACATTTCATATCTACTCCCATCATGTAGGGTAGATGACCATTCCTGCATGAATATATCTACTAATGAGAGAGAGAGAGAGAGAGAGAGAGAGAGAGAGAGAGAGAGAGAGAGAGAGAGAGAGAGAGAGAGAGAGAGAGAGAGAGAGAGAGAGCATACGTCTGATTAGGTGTGGTGTCAAGTTTACCAATGGTGTGATTTTACTAAGGTAGCCGCATTGCGAATTCGGGATGGTGTCCAAACACAACACCAATGCAGTTTTGTAAATTTTTCCCACCAGCACAAATGGTCTAGTCTTCCGAATGGCGGAAGATGAAAGGACATTTGCATACGGGACCTAAGTTGATCTGCAGGACTTTGGGGGCCGTGTTAACAACGGGCGCTGGATGGTGGCTCCAACCTGGGCCCTAAGATCCATCCCTGTCCACAAAGGCAATGTGAATAACCTGACTTCAGGAGGGCTGAACATGCGCCCGAGCAACTTGCGTGGTGAGCTTCTGACAGTCAGGTCTCAATGGCGAAAGAGTCCCTCAAACCCTGACCCAAATAACTGACCATGTGGCATGCTGGGCGCTGTTGAGTCACCCTTGGTCCTTGTAACACACACACACACACTCACACATACACACACACTCACACACACACACACACACAAACACACACACACACACACACACACACACACACACACTCACACACACACACTGACACATACACTCACACACTCACACATGGGTGTGCACCGTCGCACAGGCACGCCCGCGTGTGAATGCAGACAGACCAGAAGAGCAGTCATAGAGTCCTAGGTATGGTCATAAACAGTTCTCTGTGATGTCTGAAATATGTGTGCCGAAATGACATACTGGCATGGGAGACACCACATTGGCCATTTCCCGTTAGGGGCAACACAGGGGATGTATTCATTTATTTATTTAAATTCTGTACTTTTTTCATCCAGTCCCAGTGCACATTTGGTACTGATGTTAATTGGAGATTTCTTGTTGGGTCAGCCTCTGAAATAAGCCACTGGTATCAACCATTCTACTCCATGCTCCAGCCGCCAAGGACTTCTGACATGAAGGGTGACAGCAAGCTAGCTTGCTTAGATATACACTTGACCATCATAGGAAACAGTGTTAGATTAAAAAAAAAATTTTAAAGTCAGGATAACTACAACCTGTCCTCACTAACCACGCCACTCCCTAGTACACACCTCCTCTCCCCAACTAACTTATCCCCCCTCCTCCCACTAACTTATCTCCCTCCTTTACCCCTTCCTCCTGCTGCCCCCTAACTTTTCCCTCTCCTTTATCATTCCCCACTCTCCTAACTTATCCCCATCCCTTATCATCCCTCCTCCTGTCCCAAGCTAATTATAAAAATTACACTACCAACCAAACAAAACCACAGGTACATGGGAAGATAGACAACACATCTCCACACTTGGGGGAATTACAAGTTAGGAGTGATTCTCCTAGAAATCACAAATTCCTAACACACTGTTGAAGCTAGTGTCTTTATAGTTTTACAACTTATTATTAAACTAACGATTCCAAACTTTAAAGGCGTCTTTTCCTATATCTAATCAGAAATCAAAAAGAAAAGCTTATTCTAAATCATTCCATTTCACCATGTCCTTGTTTCAACTGGTAAACAGTAGAGTCGACAATTTTATATAAAAATTGCTGCTTCATTTTCATTAGATACAAACTTTTATCTGGATTTCTGAGCGATTTCAAACAATAAAAAGAAATATAACTGTATATGATAGCCTATGAATGGGGAGTAATATTGCCATAAACTAAAATTAAAGTTTTATGAAGCACATAGAATATGCCCAAAACTCTAAAATTGAGCAACGTTCATATGCAGCATAACTTAACAGCTGGAAGACAGCTGTCACTGGCAAATTTGTTACCTGGGGGTAATAAATCCAGGACATCCTGGGCATGGCCTGGTTTTTATTAGCTTTAGATGATGACAAACTTAATGTGATTGTTTTTCAGGTTGACTGTGCTGGATGCCTGAAGGAAATAGGTGGAGGTCGTCATCTTAAAGTGAAAGCTGTTATAGTTATTGAAACTAAATGAGATGACAGTTCTAATATGACTTTCGTAGTCGTAGGGCTATAAACAACATAAAATTAAATAATAATAATAATAATAATAATAATAATAGGATGGTTAGCGTGAGGAAGAGGAGGGTGTGCAGGTTGTATTTATTTGTGTGTGTAAATCTTTTGCAAATCTTTCTAGTGGTGATGTTGTCTTTGGTTACGAGTTCTTCTTCTACTTGGAACAACTTTTCCTTTATTTGTTGTGAATTCTCAAGTAAAAAGTGAAGTATACTTGCCATAGCAATCACTAGGGTCTTTCAATCTTACTTTAGTATGTAACTATGTGCATCATCACCCTGGTTGTGGGTGTGTCACACACACACACAGTCTGGCTTGTTGCCAATACGATGTTGTCTCTGATGATGTGCTTTTAAAAGTGTGCAATAGTGCTGACAGTGTCTATGCAAGCCATGCCAGATGCGCAGGTCTCTGTAGTTCCATCTGCATTTAAGACTACACTTCTTGCAATTCAACCAACATTCTTGGTAGTACAAGACAGCGAGCAAGAAAAACCCAACTCCAACGAACCCATGATTCTTCTTCTTCTTCTTCTGCGTTCTCTAGCTATGCTAAATTTTTAATCTGGTCTGGATGGCAAAGTCTGCAGTCTGTCATAGTAGTGACCCTGCCGGCTGGGCCACGTCTGGTGTCTCAGAGTGTTGAAGGTAAGACAGGACTGCAGGATATGGGATAGGGGGGTTGTAAGCCTGTGCCACAGGGACACTGGTCAGTGTGGGATAATTATTTTTAGGTAGTGGAGATGGGATAGGAGCTGGCAGTGTCCTGTTTGCAGTCTGAAGATAGCAAACTTTGGCAGCTCTATCTAGCTCAAGAATATAATCTGCCTCCTCAGCTAGAGAACTATGGTGGAGCTGCAATGGATCCATTCCCATTGTGGTATAGGGGGCAACGAAGAGGCAGACCGCCTGTCCAAGGCAGGCGCCCACTGAAAGCAGCCAGCCCACCCTGTGTCATACAGTGAAGCAAGAACAATGCTAAGAAATAGCTTCAGGAAAACAAGGTGCCAGCGGCTGGGAGTCAGGCCAGAAGATGAAACAGATGGAACCCATGATAAAACCCAAGACAGAATGTAATCGTTGGTAACATGGAATGTACATACTGGCATCAGCAACAAGAAACCCAGGGCTTGTTATGTAGCCAGTTGCAATAATTATGGTATAATTATACTCAGAATGTATGCCTCGCTCATAATGGGGTGTTTTTCTCCCCTCTTGCATCAGATGCTGGGTGCCGGCAAAGGAATGTGTGTGCTTGACTGGGGCAAGGCTTCCTTTGCCACCTTGTTTTACTTTTGAAAATATTGCAGAGAAAAGAGGTTAGATAATAAAAATGAGGGGAAAAACAGAAAAAATTAAAAAGGAAAAAGAGAGAGAAAGAAAAGAGTTTTTTAAGAAGTTAGATAATAAAATAGAGGGGAAAAAACTAGAAACAATCCACAAAGGAAAAGAAAGAGAGAAAGAAAACAGAACTTTTTTCTCCAGTAATGGAACATCTGCTGCAAATATCACCAGGGAAGCGCGGGATAAGGAGTGGCGGGGGGAGGGGGGGGGGGAGGTTAAAAAAAGAAATGATGTTCCATGATCTCCACCAAACTGCAACCCATTACAAATCATCTGGTCAAAATCCCTCATGATAAATTTATGAATAGCACAGCAAAGACATATTCATGCACAAGCAGAAATATAGTACCATCGGTACAAGCAATAAACTGATTCAAACCATATATTCGGGTGCACTTGAACATTCCTCCTTTTCTTTTTTCTTTTTTTGCTTTTCTTTCTTTTCTTTCTCTCTTTCTTTTCGTTTTCGTTTTCGTTTCGTTTTTGCTTTTTGTTTAAGGCAGAAGAAAGTAAGGCTGTGGTGGGCTGTGGTGTCGGGGACGGAGAACGAAAAGAAGGAAGGAAGGAAGGGGGGGAGGTAAAGTGGCGTGTGGAGAAGTCGTTGGCCAAGATGTACAGAGGCGTTGAGTGAGTGCTGAAGGAAGGGCTGGCTGAGAGGAGGATGGTGGCACAGTGGCCAGGAAAAGTCATCATCCTTTGCCGAGTAGTAGAGTAGTGTAGAGCGCTACATGTACACCCCAGCAGAGCTCAGCTCAGCCTAGCCATCCACCTTCTAGCTCCTCTCTCTCTCTATTCTTCCCATGCCCCCTTCTCCTTCTCTCTCTCTGTCTCTGTCTCTCTCTCTGTCTCTCTCTCTCTGTGTCTCTCTGTGTCTCTGTGTCTCTCTCTGTGTCTCTCTCTATTTCTTCCCATGCCCCCCCCCCCCTCTCTCTCTCTCTCTCTCCCCATGCCTCTCTCTCCTCCCCATGCCTCTCTCTCTTCCCATGCCCCCCCCCCCCCCCCTCTCTCTCTCTTTCCCCACGGTTTGGGTTTCTCATATTTGGCCTGTAATTTACACCCCATCCTTCTCCCTTACCTCCCCTCTCCCCCTGTCTTCAGGGGCTGAGTATTAAAAAACAAAACAGAAAGATTCAGCCTGTGATGACTTTGTCAGTCTGCCTCATTCTGAGCATCTGGCTGTCTCTCTGTCTGTCTGTCCGTCTGTCTGACCGTATGTCTGACCCTCTCTCTGTCCGCCCGTCCGTTTTCTGTCATGCAAAGTGTGTTCTGTTGTGAGATTCTCTTGTATTATTCAATCGACTCATTTGATCCATTGACTTTGCTATTTAAGTACTTCTGATCATTGGCTGAGTGAGCTGAATGGTTTCTTCTTCTTCTTCTTCTTCTTCATCGTCGTCGTCGTCGTCGTCGTGGTCGTCGTCGTGGTCGTCGTCGAACGCTCAGACAGCAGCTACTGTTGTCTGTCATTTTGAGCTAAAATGCGTTGCACCTGCGTTAAGCGCCTGACAAGTCAGACCCAGCGCATCCGACTTCAGCGTGCGAGAGAATTGTTATCTTTTAAATCTTTTTAGGAAAAAAGGCAGGAGAATAGACCATGAATGCAGAAAATAGTCAAGAAGGAGGAAGTGACAGGAAAATAGGAACAAGGCAGAAGCAAAGAGAGGGATAAAAATGGGGGAATACCTAGCACAGAATTAGAAGAAGGTGGGGATGCTATTCACACTGACAGGCCCTCAGCATCCCCTCAAGGGAAAGCTGAATTGTTTGAATAGATTGCCAAGAAATCATACGAATGTGCTTTTCCTTAAAACTTATTTGATTTAACCACTTGATTTCATTGGTTCTCTACGTTGCCCGTTTGCTTAATGTACTTAATGAGTACGCTTCGAGTCCAAAAGCATTTGACAAAAGTTGGGCGCGTTGAGATCTAAAATTAACTTAGCTTCCATCTTAAATAATCTCGACCTTAAAAGTAGTAGAGCTAACTGATCAAACTTCGCTATCAAAATAAAGTTTTACCTCTAAACAATAATTATGCAGTCTACAAGATCCAGTATCAAGACAGAGCAGCTGTTGACAACTGTGAATACGGCATGAAGGGGAGGAGGCCATTTTGGTTTGTATGAGAATTCCGGGGAAGGGATGTAACAGAAGTCCTTTTGAAGAGGTGAAAACACCAAATGAGATTTCTTTCCATTAATTTTCTTCTAAGGGCTGAAGAATGTCTCTGAGGTTTTACAGGCAGCCCCAGGCAGCAAAGGGCAGCTGGGTACACTGGCCTGTGAACCTGATTTCTACAGCTGGGTTCCTACATGACCAATGCGCTTGATGACAGGGAATCCATCCTTGTCAGAGCTGAGACTGTCACTGCCTTTGTAGCATCGGGCAACACCACTGAAGACTGGAACAAGACACGTGTGTGATAGGCAACACCACTGAAGACTGGAACAAGACACGTGTGTGATAGGCAACACCACTGAAGACTGGAACAAGACACGTGTGTGACAGGCAACACCACTGAAGACTGGAACAAGACACGTGTGTGACAGGCAACACCACTGAAGACTGGAGCAAGACACGTGTGTGATAGGCAACACCACTGAAGACTGGAGCAAGACACGTGTGTGATAGGCAACACCACTGAAGACTGGAACAAGACACGTGTGTGACAGGCAACACCACTGAAGACTGGAACAAGACACGTGTGTGATAGGCAACACCACTGAAGACTGGAACAAGACACGTGTGTGATAGGCAACACCACTGAAGACTGGAACAAGACACGTGTGTGACAGGCAACACCACTGAAGACTGGAGCAAGACACGTGTGTGATAGGCAACACCACTGAAGACTGGAGCAAGACACGTGTGTGACAGGCAACACCACTGAAGACTGGAGCAAGACACGTGTGTGTTAGGCAACACCACTGAAGACTGGAGCAAGACACGTGTGTGACAGGCAACACCACTGAAGACTGGAACAAGACACGTGTGTGTTAGGCAACACCACTGAAGACTGGAACAAGACACGTGTGTGATAGGCAACACCACTGAAGACTGGAGCAAGACACGTGTGTGATAGGCAACACCACTGAAGACTGGAACAAGGCAAAAACCGCCGGTAAAGATACCAGCCATCACACAGACTTAATGGATTGTCATACAGTAGCATCCCTCGCCTTTTCAATATCATTGTTATCACCATCATTATCACTACAGCCATCATCATCACCATCATCAAAATCATCATCATCATAATCTTCTTCTTCTTCTTCGTCGTCATCATCATCATCATCATCATCATCATCTTCGCCATTGTAGTCGTCAAGTAGTTCGTGGTTCTGTAAGCAACACTACATAAAAGCACGGTCTGATCAAGGAAAACGATACAGAATTATTTTCTAACCTCATCACCGCCACCAGTGATCTCGATCACTGCTGCCACCAGAGGCGTCAGTGCCAACTGTGGAAACTAACATTGTCATTCGCCATGAGAAGAGACGTTGATAATACCCATTGTGTCCCCACCTCATATGGGAACACATACTGCACTGCTGCTTTTTAAAAAAAAAGTAACCCCTTCGGTCATCCAAAGCCATTTCTGTGATTACCTTCTAGTTCACACTTGACCTCAACCAAGAAACCAAGAAAAGAGTTGCCAAGAACCAACCTGCTCATTAATTTTTTTATAACACAACACAACACAAAACACGTTAGCAGCAGCAAGTTAAGCATGCCAATTTGTTGTTGTTATTGTTGTTGCTGTTGTTGCTACTTTCCTCGACATAAAAGCGATAAAAGAACTTCAGCATGGACCACAAGAGAAGAATAAGAAGGATAGAAATAAAAGGAATAAAGACATACACTCTTATGACAAATGTACAAGGAAAGGAGGAATGAAACAGAAAGATATGATAAACTCTTGTGATGATGTATGGAAATTTACCCCAGCTCTACTGCTGCTTCTCTCACAAAGAGGCAGTAAGAGGATGGCAAGTATGGAAAAGTCATGAAAATGAGAAGTGGTGTGAGCACGAATCCAGCCTGAGGGCCCTTGTGTGGCCTTTGCTCTGCCCCGGGGCCGGAAGTGGGAGATAATGGGTAACGCCAGACTGGCAAACCTGATGAGGGGGGAGGCATGAGAGAGAGAGGGGGAGAGAGGAAGGGAGGGAGCAACACGACACGGCGCTGACAGACGTAATGCCAAAACAACTTAAATTGTGATACCCCGATGAAGTGTTCCCGAGATAGAGGGGAGCCCTGAAGCCTCCCTCAGGTGCTGGACTATGTTTTGAAGCCATTTAGCTGGCCAACCACTTTATGGCTCTTCTGCTAACGGCAAAACAGGAAAGGGAGAGAGAGAGAGAGAGAGAGAGGGGGGGGGGGGGGGGGGAGGGGGGAGGGAGAGGAGGAGAGAGGAGAGAGAGAGGAGAGAGAGAGAGGAGAGAGAGAGGAGAGATATTTAAAATTTTGTAAATTCGTTGCAGCATATTGGTTAAGATGAGACTGATGAGTTTCTCAGCTGCCCTGTTGTATGGATGGATGTGGATCTAAGCGTGGAAGACTACAGTCTTCTACATGTTTCACAGCCTTCCATGCATTTTGTTGTCAGTCAGAAAGATAGCGATGTAAGCTATGAATACCATTATATCTATGAGATCTGTAAATTCCATTCAGAAAAATTGTGATTGGATCTGAAAATAATGTGTGGGTAGACCCCACAATCCAAATATTATATATATTCTTCTTCAATTAAATTGACCATTAGTGGCTGTCATGCTGTTTTTCATCCCTGGTTTTTTTCCCCAGTCGAATCAAATGTCTTGGATATGCACAGGAGCAGTAATAAACACCAGATTTAAACTGAATGAAGATGAAATAAAGAAAAATGCTGAACTCGATTCAAAATCACGCCATAACAAGAGACAAGACAAAAGTGTTCATTTACCATGAGAGGAGAATTACAAGATTAAGACAGCCACACTAGCACCAGTGAAATTCAAGTTCCCTCTTCTCAGCACCCTCCCCCCCCCCCCCCCCCCCCCCACACACACACACACACTCTAGCACAGCCGCCAAGGAGTAGATTCTGACATGAAGAGTGACAGAAAGCCAGTTTGCATTACAGTCATAGTCAACAATATTAGTGTAGGAAACAATACATCTGTGCCCCTTGGGAGTTCTGGTTTTTTTTTATAAAAAAAAGCAAGTATCCTGAATATGGGCCACTTTCACACTGCCTCTGGGTAAATAGAACCTGCACCCCCTCCTCACCTTTTCTTAACTGCCTATACCCCCCTCCCTTAGTACATACACACTAAACTGTCCTCCAACCCCTCTCTATTTTCCTTCCTTCTCCTATCCTTTACCATATCCCCCTTACCCCTCTCACTCCTTCCTATACACCCTCTCCTACATACCTCCTCATCCACTCTACCGTATACCATTTCTCCCACTAACCCTCCCCTATAAACTTAACAAATTCCTCTCCTTTATCCCCCTCCCCTCTTCTCTTCTACCCCTTAAACCTCTCCTTATCCAAAGTTCCCTCAACCCACTTAACTTATCCCCCTCCTACCATATCTATCCCCTTCCTTCTCCACACATCCTATTCCCTCCCTCTCCCCTGAGACAATGATTTAAAAAATAAAAACAGCACAAACATAGGAAAATAGATTACACACATCTCCAAACTTCAGAGGATTAGAAGTTAAGGGGGTGATCCCCATAAAGATTACAAATTCCTAACTCACAGCTCAAGTTGTTGCCTTCATACTTGTACAGCCTTTTATTAAACAAACAATTCCAAAATTTAAAGGTGTCTATTCCTATATCTGTTCAGAAATCAAGAAAAAAGGGATGTCTACACTCATTGACTTTCACCCTGTACTTGTTCCAGACAGATAAAAAGCAATTTCTACAATTTCATATAAAAATTGTTGCTTCATTTCCATGAGACAGAATCTTTTTTTCTTGAGTACTAAGCCACTTTAAACAATTAAAAGGGATATAACTTTCAGATTTATTATTATAATTTAAGATACCCTGTGAAGTAGTGTGTGTTTGCATGTGTAAAAAGTGGTTTGGATGCAAGTGCTTTTTTCTAAACAAGATAGAGTGCTATACAAACTCATTATTTTATTATTAGTAGTAGTATTTTCCCTCTTAATATTATAATCATTATTATTATCACTCTTATTATTACTATCACTTCATTTTATGTTGTTTATAGCCCTATGGCCATGAAGGCCACACTACAACTGTCACCTCATTTAGTTTAAATAACTTTAACAGCTTTCACTTCAATTGTACGATCAATACCTTCTAACATCCAACACCATCAACCTGAAAAAAACAATCACATTAATCCTTTCATCAGAAAAGCCAAAAAACTAGGCCATGCTGAGGATGTCCTGGATTTAGTAACCATCACCCCCCCCCCCCCCCCCCCCCCCCCCCCCTCTAACAAATTTGCCAGTGACAACTGTCTTCAAGCTGTTAGGCTATGCTGCATTTATGAACATTGTTCAACTGTATTTACAGTTTTTGACACATTCTATGTGCGTGATAAAACTTTCATTCTATTTTATGGTAATATTAACTCCCCTTCACAGGCTATGGTAAACAATCATATTCCTTTTTACTTTTTTGAAATTGGAGACATGAAAGGGGATAATGTGGGGGAAGGGTAGGGGGTTGCTAGACATTTCACAGACACAACTGTGAAGTGGTTTTTTAACTGACATGTGTTTTAAGTTTGTGTGGGGAGGTAGGTTAAGGTTTTATTTATTTATACTATTATTTTGGGAATTATGGAATAAGCACTCGTGTGCTTTTATTACATTCAGTCCCCATGTGTATGCACGTTTGTAAATTTTATGTCATCCGTTCCCACCGGCACATGATGGCCTGCTCTTCTGAAAAGTGGAACGGGTTTAAAGTGTGTGCAAGATGTTCTCGTGCGTCCGCACAGGGACCTTAGTTTATAGTTTCATCCAAAGGACTTTAAGGGAGAGTGGAGTCAGCACTGATGTTAACTACGGAGGAAAAATCCTCTTGAATGAGATTCGAACCCGGGTCAGCAGATCACAAATGAATCACTCTAACCACCAGGCTATCCCGTCCCCCTGAGGTGAAGGTAGGGGAACTTAGGGTGGAAGAGGAGGTAAGTTAGGGGGAGGGGGGAAAGTAGGAAGGAGGGGGAGGAGGAGGAGGAGGATAGGTAGGGGGAGGGGGAGGAATGTGGGATAGGGAGGGGGCGAGTTCAGGGGAAGGAGGGTGTAAGTCAGAGAGGAGGAGGGGTAGATTAAGGGAGGGAGGAGGTGAAAAGATATGGGGAGGGAGGGTAGATTAAAGAGTAGGGAGGGGAAAAGTTTGGAGAAGGACGTATGTTAGGGGGAGGTAAGGGGATAGGTTAGGGGGTAGGAGAAGAGGGTAGAACAGGGGAATGAAGGGATAGGTAAGGGACAGGTTATATTTGTCATGGTCTATAATAAGTAGACCATGTATCTTTAAGAATCAAATCAAATGGGAAAGAGGTGGCGAATGTGGTGTTTCCCATGCCAGTATTGTAGAGGAGGGTCCACAGTATGTGTATACCAAGAGGCACGCTGTCACCCTCAATTGCAGGTTTCACCCAGTATCCTTGCATTAACAGCTGGACTACTCTTATCATTTTGCATACAGATCAAATGTATGTATAACATTAAATACAAGATTGCCACATTGTGTTTCGACTTTTCAAAGGCTCTTTCCCTGCCTCTTTTCTTGCCCTATAGCAGGACCTTTTAACTGTCTACAGTCCCTCCAGAAATCTCTGCTCTTCCTCAGACCATCCTCTACTATCAGTTACAAGAGTCAGAAGAAAATCATTTGGCCACAGGGCCTTTTCCTCTCGTGCACCTCAGGTATGGAACTCTTTCCCTTCTGATATCCACCCTATTGAATCTGTCTCCATTTGAAAAAAACAAAAACGCTCAAAAGATTCTTTTTCAGCAAAATCACTAAGGCTTTCTATTAACATTACTTGATCTTGGAAGGAAGGTGGCAGGATGGTTAAGACGTTTGCCTGCCAACAAGTAAACAGGTTCTGGGTTCGATTCTCAGCCTCGCCCTTTCTTCCCAGTTTGCCAAAAAAATCGAACTGAATGTCAAAGTCCTTCGGATGAGACTAAAAACCGAGGCCCGTGTGCGAACGCATGCAGAACATCTTGCGCACACGCTAAATCCTGTTCCGCTTTTCGAAAGAGTAGGCCATTGTGTGCCGGTGGGAACAGATGACAAATTTTACAAAACCGCATACACACGGGGACTGGAGGTAAAAAAGCACATGAGTGCTTATTCCATTATCCTCGATAAAAAAAAAAAAATTTAAGTCATCTCTGAGCGCTTTGATTTGTTGCTTTACAAGATTCAGCCCTATATAAATTCCATACATTATTATTATTATTATTATTATTATTATTATTATTATTATTATTATTATTATTATTATTATTATTATCTCTCTTTCTCTTCCTAATTATCTGCTGTCACCCTGTAACTGTCACCAGGTTCTCGCAGCCAATAATGAATTAACTTGACATGCAGTTGCTTTCTGGCTTTTTTCCCCTATGAAATTGAAATATTAACTACTCTATTACAGTTCTAACGACGACGTGTATTTTAGTTATACCATATTCTTTTATTGGAAAAGGTGCAGACAGAAAGGGTGTGGAAAAAAATTGGGGAGAGGCACAGAGAGGGGGAGAAAGATGTGAAATGAGGCTGCGAGAGAGACGGGAAAAGGATGCAGAGACAGATTGGGAGGAAGAGGGGGGGAAGTGAGATATAGGTGCATGCATGTATACATACAAACAAAACATAATTATAATTATATCGTCTATACGCACATACATACATACATACATACATACATACATACATACATACATGCATATGTATGTATGTACTGAGAGAATGAATGAGAGCGTATGGGGTGTGAGGCAAAAAGAGGCTGAAGGGAGAGGAGAGGTTTTTTGCTAATGGAATGTCCATCCTGATAAGTATGTATTATATGTTAGATGTACTCAGTTGTTTAGTTCATTTCTATGATTTGTAATTGTAGGTTTGTTCAAGAATGAACTGACCATGTGCCAGTGATGGTGGTGTGGAAGGGGGTGATGGTGTTACACTGTCATTTTAGTAGTGTCTCTTTTTCTGCTTGTTGTACATCAGAGTTGTGTGCTGGAAGGTGTATTGCCAGACAAATGGATGTAAAAGCAACTCGTAGTGTTGTAGTGGCTTTAAAAAAAATAATAACCATACACTTGTTAATGCGCTTTACACGTTATTGCAAATACCATGTTGTTGTTGTTGTTGTTGTTGTTGTTGTTGTTGTTGTTGTTGTTGTTGTTGTTGTTCTTCTTCTTCTTCTTCTTCTTCTTCTTCTTCTTCTTCTTCTTCTTCTTCTTCTTATTATTATTATTATTATTATTATTATCACATCATATTCTTCATCATCATCATCATCATCATCATCATCATCATCATCATCATCGTCATTATCAATGCTGGTATTGTGTACTCAGCCTGAAAACAAAACCATAAGCGATAAAGATGTGTTTCATGTTTGTCCGTTGTATTCGACGATGACCTCCAAAACAGCAGAGGACGCAGCTGCTGTTTCGGGGATTGGGCAGAAATTTGATTATAGTGGAGATGCCATGCTCACAGCACATCCCCACTCTCTCGGCCAAGAGGGCATACGGACAGTCAGCGTTGGAGATGTTCTCCAAAGGCCAACCAGCCCCCAGGACTGCAGCACATAAGGACTGTGCAAGTCAAGCCTCCTAGTCAGAATCATAGTCGATCACTAAAGACTAAGCTGTAAAGTGGAATTCCATGAGTGGGAAAGCACTGGTCATAAAGCCTCTCACTTTGCTGTTGCCCCCAGCGTCAAGGGTTTTAAAGTGTGATAAAAACCCAGGCACTGAAGGTAAAGATGTGTATAAAAACAAATACTGACATAATGGCAGAAGGTTCTCAGATGATTTAAGAGCATTTTTATGTGAGACTTGGCATTCCACCCATGTCAAATGAACATAGCTCCAGACAACAAACCAATAGCCCTTTTGCCAGCGTCACTGTTGACCTCAATGAGAGAGAAATGGAGAGGTGACAGATCCTATTGTTGTTGTTGTTACTATTTTTGTTTTCAAACGCGCCAGAATATTTCTATGAAACCAGAGAGGCCAGCGATAGTTTTTTTAATATATATTTTTTTAATCCTTCGTGGATGCGATCATACAGAATCATATCTTCATATCAGATTATTTCACCTGGTGGGTCTACAGAAAGACAACTTGATAAGATTGTGATTGATTTAACCTAAATACCAAGGCCTATATTAAAATATTATACTTTGAAATTTTATGTTGAGGCTGTCTTTATCATAAGGCAGCCGTCGGTCTCTGAAGAATGTAGAGTTGCACTCTAGGCGTCGGCTGTTGCTGGCCAGTCCAGCACGGGAATGACAGTCCCTATGGCAGAGGGCACAGATGAAGTCTGACGCTGGTCTGTCTGCCTGGGCTGCAGCCTTTCTTCTCGTTCTCTTTGCCTCGTGCTGCTGAGCAAGTGTCTCTTCGAACTTGGAGAGACCTCTCTGCACAGTCTGTGTCCAGGCTGACTGTTCGAGGGCTGTTGCTTCCCTGTTGTTCTGGTCGGTGTTCAGGGCTTTTAAGCCCCTCTTGCACACATCTTTGAATTGCAGCTGTGGTCTGCCTGTGGGACGATTTCCCTGCACAAGTTCTCTATAGAGGAGGTCTTTAGGGATCCGTCCTTTATCATTTACAAGATAACAAGCTAAACTGTTCATTAAAGGGGGAAATCCTCTGATGTCGAAGTACGGCTGCCTATGTGGCGAGTAACTTGGAAATTTCTCATCCAGTTTGTACTACAGAGAGAGAGAGAGAGAGAGAGAGAGAGAGAGAGAGAGAGAGAGAGAGAGAGAGAGAGAGAGAGAGAGAGAGAGAGAGAGACAGACAGACAGACAGACAGACAGACAGAGAGAGAGAGACAGACAGACAGACAGACAGAGAGGGGGAAGGGGGTTATCGCAGTTTTTTCGCCCTTACTGACTTTTTTTCCCACTCAGTCCCTTTAAAGTCTCACAGTTTTATGTTCAAGTTGTCACCTTCAGTTTATTCTATTTTCTGTTTTGATTTTCTTTTTGTGTGTGTCTCTTTTCTTATACTACATTCAGGAAAACAAAGAAAGAAAGAAAAAGAAATGTGAAAGCAAAAAGAAAGGGCGACTGCTGATCAAAGGTAAAGGGAGCTAATGGGAGCTGGCGCTTCTAGCCAGGGACATAACTTACAGCCGTTTTGCCGCAGATGTAGTGCCTCCTTTCTCGTGCAGATTCAGTTTTTCCCCTCTGTGTTTGTGGCCCCCAAGTGAAAGATGTCAGCAGGATTATCTCTCGCCGTTGTTTCCTCGGCGGGCGTTCTGTTTACACACCGCCAATACATCTAAAGAATGTTCTCAGAAATGTTCTCCGCCAAGACGTTTTGCAACCGTGTCGACACCGCTAATAGCCCAACAGTTCTAACCGCCCCGCCAAAAAAGTCCCCGCGCAAGAATAATATTATGGTTGCTCAAAGCCGCCAGTGAAACATAAAATGTGAGGACAGTCGGGTTAGCCTGACTTGTGCAACGTTGGACCAAGCTGACAAGAGAGAGAAAGCTGCGGAGAAGGAGAAACAACAGGCAGATAAAAATCACTTCCCTGTGGGGCTGTCTGTCATGCGCCAGAGCATTAGCACCTCCTATACTGCCGGCCTACAGACGGGCCATACCGGGGAGACGGGGTGTCGTAAATCCCGGGCCTGAACACTAGTTACACGTGCCCTAACGAAGGCTCTGCCACTCACTCCCATTGTGCTGCTGTGTTTGTTCTCTTACAACTGCTTGCAAACCATGTTGTTGAGTTGGGGGGGTGGTATGCTAAAGGTTTTCGTTTTGTTAATAGCAATTCCAAAATAAATAGGCACAGACGGAAATCCAGACACACAGAGAATGCCCCCCTCCCCCTCCCACCAACTTTCACACACACACGCGCACAAACATAGACATACACATGCACACACTTCAGAGGACGATCCAGACTGATAAACTAATCAAAACGTTCATGGTTTTCTACAAAACGAGTACAATGGATATTAAATATATATATATATATATAATATAATATAATATATATATATCAGTCTCATAATTATATTCTGTATAATGTTCATTTTATGAAAACATCAACAGATCAGCGTAACGGCGGAAGTGTGTTTACTTTACGATCTTTTATTTATTCATTTATTCATTCATTGATTCATTCATCTATTAAGTCATTTGTTTATTTATTTATCTGTTTATTTTTGGATGGGGGAGGGGTTGTAATGTGGTTGATCTTCTTGTACTTACCGGCTAGTTACGCCTTTCACACTGAAACAATTGATTGATTAATGCACCAAAATAGGGCTCTGATTATTTGGGTTTGTTTTTTAAAAACAAACAAACACCACGTTGTTGTTGTTTTTTACATGTTATACAGTCCCTAATGTTGTACTGGGGCTTCATTTTTGCTTTGTTTTTATTTGTTTGTTTGTTTGTTTGTTTGTTATTGGTTCTTTGTAGTTGCAGAAACGCATTTTGTTCCTCTGACAAAAGCAGCATAAAAGATTGTCAGGTTGTGATCATTGTAAGGATTTTTGCCGTGTAGATCACCCATAGTCGCGGGTTAGTGAGCATACCCCTGTTACTCTTTTAAATCGTGTTTAAGCACCAACTATCAAATTCTTACAAGGACAGACCAAAAATGTCAATTATAGCACACACACATACACACACACCAAACAAACAAAAAGACTTTTTTTTCCACACTGGGTGTAAGATAAAACTTCAGTTCTTATTATTCTTCAATTTGTGCTTCTGACGATAGTGGTCTGCTATACTGATGCACTGAGGGAGAAGAGATAGGCAGCGGTGGTGTGGTGGTGGCGAAGCGGTCTGGCGGGCTGTGAGCCTATTACTGAAGAAGACAGCGTTCGTGTAAAGTCGTTCACAGCCAGTCATTCTACCCCGCCAAAAAACATCTTTTACTCAAGCGACCGTTTAACTGGCTGCGAGGAAAGCCAGCCTGTCTGTCAAGACTCAATTGCGGCTTGAGTTTCCAAGTGGATCGGCAGAAAAGCAGACGACAGCTTCATGGCTTACCTCCCTTATTGATGGCCTTCCGGAACGGCAATGCGCATGCCTGAAAGCCAGCACGAGCTGCAAAACATGTGCTCCATTTTTCGGGAGTGGAAACGAAAATTTGTGACAAAGGAGAATTTCTGAGCTGCGAAGCATTTTCAAAGACCAACCATTTCTGCACCTTCTGTATCACTGTGGGGTTTCCTATCAGTTGGTTTTGTTGTCTGCAAGCTCGTTCTTCTTCCCTGGTGTCAAATTATGCAACTTGAAGGGGACACACACACACACACACGCACACACACACACACACACATAGAGTGGGTGTTTTAACATTTTCGAGTGTGTGTGTGTATGTGTGTGTTCTTTTCAGTGACTATAATGATTCTTCCGTGGTGTCAAATTATGCAACTTGAAGGGCGCGCGCGCGCACGCGCGCACACACACACACGCACACACACACACACACACACACGTGAAAATGTTAAATCGACCTCCTGTGTGTGTGTGTGTGTGTGTGTGTGTGTGTGTGTGTATTTATTATTTTATTTGCGAGGATAATGGAATAAGCACTCATGTGCTTTTTTACATCAGTCCCCGAGTGTATGCAGTTTTGTAAAAGTTGATCACCCATTCCCACCGGCACACAATGGCCCACTCTTCTGAAAAGCGGAACAGGATTTAATGTGTGCGCAAGATGTTCTACGTGTGTTCGCACACAGGATCTTGGTTTATAGTCTCTCACCCGAAGGACTTTTGGGGAGAGTGGATGTTAACTCTGATGTTAACTCCAGAGCAAAAATCCTCTTGAACAAGATTCGAACCCGGGGCAGCAGATCACGAATGCATCACTCTAACCACTAGGCTATCCCTTCCCCACTCCCCCCTCCCGTGTGTGTGTGTGTGTGTGTGTGTGTGTGTGTGTGTGTGAATTCGATTTAATATGTTGATCCTATTATTGTGGACTGCTGCATGCGTGTAAAATGATTTGAATGCAAGCGCTTTGATTTGTTGCTTGCTTTGAAAGATCCAGCACTATATACATTCAATGCATTATTATTATTATTATTATCATAATTATTATCATTATTATTATAATCACTATTATTATTATGTTCGATGTGTTCTGAATAAATTGTGGTTTACCATAAATGAACTCTACTTCAAGCTCACGATTGTGTATTATATTTCACTTTAGTTATTGCAGCGTTATTGTTTTCAAATTCTTTGTGTTCTTGCTCGGTTTTGTTGATTTGTTGGTTGGCTGTTGTTGGTTGTTGTCGTTTTTTTAATCGTTGCTGATGGTTTCCAAGCGTTTCAACAGAAAAGCAGACAACAAGGCTTAACTCCCTTGTAAATGACCTTCATTGAACGCTCAGACAGCAGCCACCTTGTCTGTCATATGAGCGAAAATGCGTTGCCCTGCCGTTAAGCGCTTGACAAGTCAGGCCCAGCGCATCCGACCTGGGCGTAGGAGAGAATTGTCATCTTTTAAGGCTTTCTGGGAAAAAAGGCAGGAGAATGGACCAAGAAGGCAGAAAATAGGTAACAGGGAGGTGGCAAGAAGAAAAGGAACAAGGTGGAAGCAAAGAGAGGGATAACAAAAAAAGGGGAATTCCTAGAACATAATTTCCAGGTGGGGATGCTATTTATACTGACAGGAGTCAGGCAGTGCTCATGGCTGAAAGACAGCAACCAACAGCTGGCATTATATTATATTGATTATTGGTTTCATGTTGTTGCTATCCTTGTTGTGTGATAGTTTGATTATTCCTTCTCATGACAGTGGTAAGTAACCTGAATTTTAAATGTATGGGCACACTTGCAGCTGTTTAGACTTGATGTTGCACATTGGTTGACATCACCCTATGAGCCTGTTGGGGACTATCAGAAAAGCTTGCCTTTTCTTTGATCTAAAAATGGGGTACAGAATATTCCCCATTTAGTTCTACCTCACTGACAAGCTAAAAAGAAATGCAAAGAAAAAAAGGAAAAACCTGAAATGTAAGGGAGGGGGGGGGGGGGGGGGGGGGTCTTTCTTGCTGCTGTCTCATCTTCTGTATGTTCCTGCCCTGCTGTTCTTTCGCCGCTCATTTCAATCTCTAAACCCCAGCCATACCCAGATTCGTCATGTCTCACCCTCAGGGTCGGAAGTGCACAGGGAGCCCATCTATGCCAGGTCACTGTGGGGCCACCCGCCAGAAAGGCCCTGCACTACTGCTGGGTCACTTTGGTGGTGTCCAGTGGTGCCTGTCTGAGCGAACATACGCAGGAACACCACCTAGTAAGCCCCCAACTGACGACAGTAATACTCAGTCGCGGAGCCAGACTGAGTGAGTCGCCCACCCGGGGTGGCCACCACCACAACATCCCTCCAACGACCCTGATCCCGTGAACCTCCATTCCTGAAGGCTTTAACACAAACTCACCACAGGCACAGAAATGTATGGATAAACCGAAACTGAGGTCACCATGAGACCAGAGCAACCGGAGCCACCGAATCAGACATTTCTTTTTGGATTAGATGATGATTATTGACCACGAGGATGATGTGATGCTGCTGCTGCTGCTATGGGAGTGTACCTGTTTTGAGACTACTTGACAGAGCTGTACCCTACGCTTCCTATCATGATATATCCCGGCGTCAACTGGGCCTCGAGAGACACAGACCTCTGCAGTGTTGGTCAGGTAACGTGAGCAACACTCTCAAAATGGCATCCATAAAGAGGACGAAGCTCGCCTGTGTGGTCCCAGTCTTCTCAATGTGCCCACAGCAAAATTACTCCGAGTTGCAGCGGGCCCAAGTCCAAGAAATCTATATGCCTCTTATGGGATTCGAACCTGCGACCTTCCAGTCCGTAGCCCAAGCTGATAACAACCACGCCAAGGCGATTGGTCCTGAAACTTAGTTTCACCAAAAGAGTTTTATACTGTAATGTGCAGGCGAAGAGAGAGAGAGAGAGAGAGAGAGAGAGAGAGAGAGAGAGAGAGAGAGAGAGAGAGATGTAATGTACCTCGGCTTTGGACCACAACACATATTAAGACTGGCGTGGGAGAAGTTCACAATGTCACACAGTGAGTAAAAATAGAAAGAAAATACATAATACTTATCAAGTTCAATTGAGAGAGAGAGGTGTTCTTTGATTTAACGTCTTTTCACATTGAGTGATATTAGAAGTGTGTGTGTGTGTGGCGACGGGGTGGGGGAGGCTTCAGAGTAATCACCCAAATGGCCTACCTATACTAGTTCCCGTTTCAGGTTAACTTCTTTGGTTTCTCTCCCTTACTTGAGATGTCTATCTAGCAAGACCCTGGCATGGAGCTGATGCCGTTATCTGAACATTAATTTTTGTTCTGTTCCAAAATATTTACAATCTCGGTGGAAACTTTGGTGGAATAAGCTTACCCTGTATCTGGAACAAAAATAAATTGCGAAAGTAGTCAGTCTTTTACAATGTCTGAAGCTTTTGTTTTAATTTTTTGTGATTCTTTAATTCATTAATATTTTGTTTCTTTGCTCCCTTTGTCTGTTTGATTGCCATTTATTCTCTTCGTTTTAACATATACCTCATTTCCGCTGGACCAATTTGTGACAATTGATCGTCTGCCTTCCTTTATTCTTGGATTTATTGCCAAGATACAAAAAACGGCAGGCCTCTCTCTCTCTCTCTGTGATTAGCTTGATGATGATGATGATGATGGGTTCATTAAAGCTAACGACGGACCGTTAATGGTGTGTGCAATATGGCAGCTCAAGAGCGGCCTGGAAGAGAACGTCACGGCGTGTCCTGTGGGGACAGCTGGGCAGTGATCAAGAGTCAGGGAGTCTCCTCATTCATTCTCCTCATCCCTCATCCACTCACTCCCCACCAAACCACAGCCACTACACTACACTACTGCCCCTGCCGCCAAGAAAAGAAAGAGTCAAAGCCATGGAAGCAGAAAGAAAGAAGAGAAAGAAAGAAAGGCAGAGGCTTTCTTCACGCCAACCCGCCGCTTCCGACACGGGCTCCCCGACTGGGGCCTTGTTTATGCCGAGGGGAAGGAGTTGACGTCTAACTGAACGAGGGAGGTCCTTTGTGTGTTTGTATGGCGTTGGCTGCCTGATCAGATTAACAATCTGTTCTGGCGCATTCCTACAATAGACGAGGGGGGAGGGAGGGAGGGAGAGGGAGGGGAGGGGGGTAATCGTGGAGGCGGGGGTGCAAGTGTCGTGACGTGACACTGGGTGAGGCTTGGCACACGTGGGGGCCATGTACCGACACAAACTGTTAGCTGCTGGAAACGTGTGGGCCGTGTGTTGCCATTGACCTGGTTTGCCCTTTGCTCCCTGTCACACGTGCCCTCGCTTTAAACCGTTCTGCTGCTTGTGTGTTGTAACAGAGACTAATCCATATATTTATGAGAATCTTTCCATTTGTTCTGGAGGCGATAGAAACTTCCCACTTTCTGTCGTTTTCGTTACTTCTGTACATAATTATTCAGTATCTTACTGTTTTTCTTGCCTGTCTTCTGTGTTACCCCCCTATCTGTTTACCGTTTGTTGTCCCAAATCCAACCACAACGTCTTGCTTGCTTTCTTTCTTTTCCTGCAGTCCATGATGTGTTGACTATTTTATTCCGGCCGAGACCTATTAGTATTTTAAACACTAGGATGGGCACTGTGTGTTCATTTTCCAGTGTTAGTCGACTTTTTTTTTTTAATTTTTATTTTATTTTATACCACTTCAAGTCACGAGATTTCTCTGCGTGAAATTCGGGCTGCTCTCCCCGGGGAGAGCACGTCGCCACAAGAGCAGCGCCACCCTTTTTTTTTTTTTCTTTTGGTCTCAAGTATTTGTTTCCTATCGAGTGGCTTTTTTCTAAGCAATTTTGCAGGGACAACTCCCTTGTTGCGTGGATTCTTTTAAGTGGCTGGAAATGTTGTAACACACGGGACTCTCGGTTTATCGTCCATCCGAAAGACTAGCGCCCAGACCACCACTCATGGTCTAATGGATGGGGAAAAATTTCGGGCCCAAACGGGGTACGAACCGCGCACACACCCGACCCGGACTTTTCGCATTCTAGACAGGCGCGTTACCTCTAGACCACCGATCCACTATTTAGCCTTCCTTATTCGTATCCGGTTACCAATTGTTACTTAACAAACCAAAGCTTTTTGGAAGAACTGAATAAATAACCTTAACTTTTGGGCCTGGTTAGAAAATAAAAATAAAATATTTTGAACATGCCATGAGATGTCAGAGCTGCCATGTCAAGAAGACTGAGGCTCAGGGCAAAGTAAAGGCCACGAGACAAGGAAGACAACCAACCTTCTACGTTGAGACCATAACCAAGTGGACGGAGTTGTCAAAAGACGAAATCTACAGGAGGGCTGAAAACAGAAGAAAAGGCCAGATTGTGTAGGAGGAACATCAGTGGCGTATCATGGATAATAAAGCAGAAAAAAGAGAAAGTTACAAGACAAGGAAGACCACAAGTGCACCAAGATTTAATCCACTCTACTGGTAGCCCGGCCCAAATGAACCGTGAGGGGTGTCACTTCTTCCCCCCTTCCCCCTTTCTCCTCCACGACTCTTCTCCTGGAAACGGTGCTTCACTCCCAAGAGACCCATCCCCCTGACGAGCCGCTGTTTGTTTAGAGTCTCAAAGAGTTAATCTCATTTTACGCTCACAAAGGAACATGCGTGCTGCGTGCGAGCGGAAGCCACTAGGCGAGCACACACACACACACACACACACAAGGCAGCAGCAATATTATGAGCGTCTTCGGGCCAGCCATTGTTGGCCTCCAACCTGTCCAGCTGTTCCCTATGGAACAGCCAGTCATCCGGAACCGTTTTGTGGTCGGGGGGAGGAAGGGGGGAGGTGTGTTCGCTCAATGCTGTATGAAGTCAAGGGCTGGAGTGACGTCCGTCCCTCAGTCTGCTGCACTGGGGCTGAGCTCTCTGGGGAGTGGGGCACTCCAGGGCAGGGAGGGAGGCAGGGAGGGAGGGAGGGAGACAGGGAAGGAGGCAGGGGGAGGGGGATGCTCCATGTACTGCCGCACTTTCTCTTTCTTCTGTACTACTACCATTCTGTGCCTTACAGCCTGCAGTGCACCAATGTATGGATGGGGTTATTGCATCATTGAGTTATTGCTGTTTCCTGTAGGGCTTGGGGTGCAGGGATCATCAGGCTTCAGTGAAGTGATGCACTCTTTAGTCAGCGTGTGTTCTTGGTTATGTGGGGGACATTACCGTGTTTGTTGACAGTTTATAAACCAGTTGTGAGGTCATTAATATGTGTGTTGACCTTTTACAACTCATTTATGTGGGATCATTATTAACTACGTTATATAACGTATTGTATAATCCAATTACACGAGGGTTCATTACTACATGCGTTGTACCCTTTATTGTATAACGTGGTTATTGGGGATCATTGCTATGTGTGTTGTTCCCTTAAATGTATAAACCTGATTATGCTGGGATTATTGCTATTTTGCAATCTTTACTCTATAATATGGTGGTTATGTCTGCATTATCACCATGTGTGTTACATACTTTATTATGTAATCTGGGCATAGGCCTATGGGACCAGGACCCTCTGTCCTGCATCCTGGCCTGTTATGACCTGGGTACTTGAGACTCATTGCTCTGTGTATTGCACCCTTTACTTTAGGAAGTGGGGGGGATGATTCACTATCCTGAGATGTGCACCTACATCCTGGAGAGAAAAAATGTTGTTGTCTGTTGTTTCACCTTCTTAAGCAGTATCCTTTCTTTATTGCTATTCTTTATTCATTGTAGAAATGCATCTTGTGCCATCTACTACTGTTATTTCTGTCTGTTGAACCGACAATTCTCAACTACCACCTGGACCTTCATGCAAAAGGAACTTTTTTGTTCTCTCTCTCTCTCTCTCTCTCTCTCTCTCTCTCTCTCTCTCTCTCTCTCTCTCTCTCTGTGTGTGTGTGTGTGTGTGTGACAGTCTACCAGTTCCAGCTGAACTACAATCTACTTGTAACTTCTCTATCCACTTCGATAAAATGTCATTTCCGATGGATATCAGCAGTGGCATTAAAACCATATTATAGCTTTTTGTTTGATTGAAAACATTAACACTTCTGTGTCGGGGCTGAAAAAACACAAAGACCCTCCCCACCCCTACCCCACCTCCTCTCTCTCTCTCTCTCATCTAATCTAGATCTGTCCAAACTGTTATTGGAGTGTGGTGGTCTGAAGACGTGCCTGAAGGTGCAGGGCATTGTCAGTCAGCAACAAGGGAGTCTTGAAGGAACTTTCAGCACGCTCTGGTTATCAGACCCTGGCAAAAGAGCTGGCCCCACCGCGCCCCGCTATTGGAGCAGCAGCAGCAGCAGCAGCAGCAGCAGCAGCAGCACAATGCCAGAGGCTGGCGGTGGCCTGCTAAGAAGGGGATAAATGAGGATACAATGTCTTAATCAGTTAATGGCGGCCCAAGAAGCGGCCAAGCGGCGCTAAAGAGAGGTCCAATCGGAAATGAGGAGAGACGCGGAGAAACCAGGTATTGTGCCGCGTTGCGTGCCGTGCCGAGCAGGGTCTAAGCGGCCAGCTTCACGCAATTCTCACATCCTGCACACAGATTGGCGACGGTAAGTCCACCAAGGAGTGGCCGCCCTTGCCGTCTCCTCAGCGCGGCCAGGTATGTTCCAGTAAGAACATCAAAAGAAAGGACTAGAAAAACCGAATGTTTCATCGTCAAATTGTAATCGCTTCCTGGCCATTCTGGCTGTCACAAAAGGAACTGGTCCCACACTGGCCCGGTACCGTTAAGCGCTTGGATTTCTGTATTGACCCCCTTTTCATTTCAATTATCAAGCACTGGCAATGTCAGTCGTAAAGTCAGTGGTGGGGGGGGGGGGGGGGGGGGGGGGGAGGGTGTTGTTTCGTTTTGTTGTTTATTATAACGGAAATTGTTCAGACTTGCTTCACATTAAGATGTTTCGTCCTCCTCCTCCTCCTCCTCATCATCATCATCATCATCATCACATGCACTAGATGAGCTAGGATATACGTTTAACCATTGTTATTGTTAGCTTCCTTTTTTTGTCACCGTTGTCTCTGCTGCTTTGTGTTTTCAGCATTATTTTCATTCTCGAGTTAAAGCAATGCTGAAACTATAAGATTGATAAACGATTCTGTACAACTTATCATGAACTGACTTTCATCATTTTGACATAAGGAGTCAAACAGACAATAGAATACGACACACCACAAAACGTTGTTAACCACAGTAGAATTATCCACAATATTTCTCTTCTTCTGACACCGACAGCTGACCATAGATAAAGCCGGCAGGTAGATAGAGGAGGGAGGCATTTCTTGATGGAATGGAGGGAGAGAGAGAAGCATGCAAGGCGGTGGTGCAGGCTGGCTGTTGTTGGGAAGCACTTTGCCTGATTGCACTACACTACACCAGTCCATTTCCCTTTAGTGCCTACCGTCAAAGTTCTCTGTCATCATACAACATGGACTTTTGCCTCTTTCAACCTTTACTTCTAACACTGGCAGCTTGTGGCCAAGAAATATTACATATACATATATAATTATGTCGGCAGCTATTCAACATCAGTGTGTGTGTGTGTGTGTGTGTGTGTAAGGGTGTGAAGGTAAGTAAGGAGGGAGGGTAAATTGATAGTGGAACCCGCGAGAGTGTGGAGAGGGAAGAAAGATCTGACTATGGTGTGCTTGTGTGTACCAATCCTCTTCTAGCCTATAATGTCTCCTCCACATGGTTATCAGAGATCACTACGTAGATACGTAAGAGAAGCTCTACTGCATCAAGATAGGCAGAAACATATACATATTGAATTGACAAAGCGCTTTACAAATGCAAATTTTTGATAGATGGACAAGTGATCAAATTTTTTAATAAATAAACAATAAAAACAAACGAATATACCAGACTAACCACCAAACCCCGAAATCTATATAGGGGCCTATAAACTCATACAGATAGGTATAGGCTACATAATCAGTTCAACTTTGTAGGCAATGATAGGTTTTACACACACACACACACACACTTTTAAAAAAAAAATGTTGGTATAGCCCATCAGATTTTTACTTGTTTGTTGATTATTGCAAGAAATATGGATTTATTGGTCTTTGGTTGTTTATTTCAAATTTGTCAGATGCACTGAAAGTGATATTTTACGTACTGTTCATTGCATGTTGTTAAGACTAGTTGTTATTTTTACGTTTATCTTGTACATTAAATTTACTTTAGTGCCTATTCTTATCCACGACGTGATTGTCCACCTCTCCCACCTGTCAGTCCACCCCACAGGACCCATGGCAAGGTGAAGTCAAACCCTTCGTTGACGGGGTCTTCTTCGGAATTAACAATTATCAGGTCTGACTCCACTCCCTGCCAGTCTGTCCCCAAGAAAGGGCAGTGGCTGTGTCATAAACCTCTTTCCCCAAGGAAGACTGTGTCATAAACCTCTTTCCCTAAGGAAGACTGTCATAAACCTCTTTCCCTAAGGAAGACTGTGTCATAAACCTCTTTCCCTAAGGAAGACAATGTCATAAACCTCTTTCCCCGCTTTACCTATCCCTAGTCTTGTAGACGGTTGGGGCGCCACTAAAGATTTTGCAGGCAGCTTCCTCCACTCCTCGAGGTTTTCAGCTTTTCGTAGTAAGTCGTTCCACTCCAGGCCAGTCCAGTCTCTGATGTTGTCTTCCCATCGTTTTCTCTGTCTGCCTCCACGGCCCCCATTTTGGCCAATCCAGATGTCGTGTGACGTGCCTGAACCACTTCATTTTGCGGTTTTTTTCTAAAGCCAGAAGCTCTTTGTATGGTCCAATAGTGTTTTAAATTCTGGCTTTCACTTCGTGGTTAGTTTTGTGATCTCTGAATCAGATACAAAGAAGGTTTTTTTGAAAGCATCTCAACTCTATTGCCTGTATCCTTTTTTCAATGTTTGCTGTTCTGCTCCACGTTTTACACGCGTACAAAACTATGGACATGATCAGGGAATGCATCAGTCTAATCTTGAAGCTGATGGCGATGTTGTTGTCGTTCCAGAAGACTTTCAGTTTGGTCATTGCAGCTGTGGCCTCGGCTATCCTGCAGAAAAGTTAAGGTTTTGATCCTTCATCCGATACTATAGCTCCCAGATACTTAAAGCTATGGACGGTCTCAATTTTCTTGCCGTCTATAATAACGTCAGTGCTGATGCCATTGGCACTATTTGTCATCAGCTGGGTTTTCTCTGTTTTGATCTGCATGCCATTTGCCGGAGAAGCTTCATCAAGGTGATTTACCAAGTTGACTACTTGTTCTTTTCCAGTTAGGCTGTTGATGTTGTCCGCAAAACCCAAGTTTGTAAATTGTCCTGCCTCCAATGCTGACTGTTCCCTCATGGTTGTTTTTTTTTTTTTTTTTTAGTGCGTCAGCCATTATTCTCTCTAAGAAGATGTTGAAGAGGGTGGGAGAGAGCAGACATCTTTGACGTACTCCAATTGTGGCTCGGAACCAATCTCCTTTGTTGCTGTCATAGTAGACCGCTCTGGTTGTCTTGTCATAGAATCATTCTATGGTTCGTTCTGATCAGGTTGGCATTGATACCATACAGCCTCATGGTTGCCCACAGAGCTGTATGCCTGACTCTGTCAAACGCGTTCTTAAAGTCCACAAAAGACGCGGTAAAGATTTTGCAAGTGTTGCAAGTATTTCTCACAGAGTATTCTAAGGTTGAGTATTTGTTCGGTTATCCTGCTTGTTCGTCTTTGATGATCTCCTCAGCTTGTGGCTTTAGTCCATTCAGGAGAATTCTTAGCATGACTTTGTACAGGCTAATGTTACACAGTAGTTTTGGCATGGTTGTAAGTTGCCTTTCTTCGGGAGAGTGATAATTAGGGACTGTGTCCAAAGTCTTGGCCACCCTCCTGTATGCCAGATCTTATTGCAGATGGTGAATAACACCTCTGTCATGGCCTCTCCTCCTGCCTGGACCAGTTCTCATGGAATGTTGTCCACTCCTGTCTACTTCCCTTTCTTTAGTAATTTTACTGCACTTTCATCTTCTTCTCGTAGGATGGGGTAGCTGCTAAATAATTCTGTGTAACACAGGGGACCTCGGTTTATCGTCTCATTCGAAAGACTAACACCCAAACCACCACTCATAGTGTAATGGATGGGGGGAAAGTTCTTGGCCCAATCGGAGATCGAACCACCGGACACTTTCGATCTGGACTTTTCGCTTTCTAGGCAGGCGCGTTACTCTAGACCACCGATCCACTAATAGTAGTTGTTTAGCAATTGTTGTTGTTGTTGTTGTTGCAGAAGTAGTAGAGGAATCGGTGATGATTACGATGCTGGCAGTGGTGGCGATGAAGATGATTACGATGGCGATGCGGTATGTGGAAATTGCATAGTCTAAAATTAATGTAATACAAAATCATGTAACAGTTTTTGTTGGTAGAAAAATACGAATAACGAATCTTCTCACACAGAGAGAGAGAGAGAGAGAGAGAGAGAGAGAGAGAGAGAGAAGGCCGGACTTTCCTGCCCCTCAAATCGCAGTCATTTGTTGCTGCACGTGAGACTAACCCAGGCTGGTCGTGTGGGGCAATTGACACGTGTGTGTGTAAACACCTGCTAACACGTGCCACCCATTGTGGCCCCTGACCCCTCCGCCGCCACTGCCGCTGCCAATCAGCGCCACACGCTAGATGGCGTGATAGACGGCACGTGCGTCCCTGCCTGGCAGCTCGGCCCGGCTAACTGCTGCAGCTACACCCACTAAGGGCCGCTTGCTGCTCCTGGTGTGCCTTCCATGCTGACTGACTGGCGCACAGTAGATTAGTTTTGAGGGAAAAGGGGGAAAGCTTGTATTATTATATTATGGGGTGGGTGAGTTGAACGCGAGCAAGTTTTGGGGTTCAGGTGAAGTTTAGGATTGGTGTTGTCAACGCCCAGATGACTGTGGTCATCTTTATACATCATTTACTTTTGTATTCAACAAATCATGATAATACTGCTACTACTTTGTCTACTACTATGGATGTGGTCTACTACTACTACTACTACTACTACTACTACTACTACTACTAATCATCATCATCATCATCATCATCAACATCATCATTGTTGCTATTATTATGTAATTATTATCATGATTGTTTATTATCAATGCTATGATGATGATGATGATGATGATGATGATGAAACACCTAGCGGCTATGTGCAGCAGACTGGTGACTGAGAAGTTACGGATTGGAGCTTCATGACAAACAACATCTTGGGGTCCCTTCAGCCCAAAGTGAAGTCTGCTATGTGTATGGGAACACAGCCCAGGCCAGCATCACCCACACTCAGACAATAACCTCTTACGGTTATTGGTCCTCTTTAAAAATTAAAAAAGCGATTTTCAGTGTTGCCTAAATGGCTTAGCTAAGCCCTAGGTGTCTGAGTCTCTGTGTCTGAGTCTCTCAGGCTGGGGTAAGACCACAATGTAGAAAGAGGCCTGAAGTACAACTCTTGTCATACCGCCTTTCTTCTTCATTGTGGAACCCCCAGACAGCAACTTTTTTGTCTGTTCTGTGAACGAAAATGCGTCAGGCTGCTGTTAAGCCCCTGACAAGTCAGGCCCAGGGACATAAGAGAAAATTGTTATCTTTTAAATCTTTCTCGAAAAAATGCAGGAGAATGGACCAAGAAGGCAGAAAATAGGTGACAAACAGAAAGAGGAACACGGCAGAAACAAAGAAAGTGATAGAAAAGAGGAAATTTCTTGTACAGAATTTCCAGAAGGTGGGGATGCTATTTATACTGACAGGCCCCGGCATCCCCACGGGGGAATACTGCCTGAAACCTAGCTGAACCTCCTAGACATCACCACTATCATCCTGATCAGTCATCACTCCACTAAAGCAACATGTCTGGTTCAGTAGTCTCTGTTGCCCCAGTCTCACAAGGGACCCCTCTTTCCAATGCAAAGGTGAGTTTAGGTCACCCTATTTGAAGACGTAGTGGAGCGGGGTGGTCACTACTGTGCAGACGTCAAATCAAGTCAAGTCAAAAACACTTTAATCATCCCATGAAGGGCAATTAACAAATCTGACAGGCACATTGATAGTATCATAATCTCCAAAGACACCAAAAAGCTGCATTTCATGTATGTTAAAGCATTCGAAGATAACTTCAAATAAAAATATCATGAACACACACACACACACACACACACACACACACACAAGCGCGTGGGTGATGACTAAGTTGGTTAAAAAATTTTTTTTAATGATCTGCTGGTGTTTACTTCTGCCAATAAAGGTCAGTAAGTGAGGTGTTGTGGATGAGAATGGCTATCACAGAACCTCCCACCTGAGTGACCCACAGCAAGGCCACATCACTCACAGGCAAAAGCAACCTTAGGGCACAAGAGAACAAAGAATGACCGTAAGTTTGTTGTTGTTTTGAGAATTCTTTGTTAGGAACTCAGTGTTATAGTGATCATGAATGAAGCTGTCTCAGATTTACTTTGGGTCATGGTGCACTGTTTTACTGGTGATAGTATCACCCAGGCTTTTTTCTTCCACCATTCAGAATTAATGGAGTATGGCTGCCTATGCGAGATACTTGAAAACAGTGCTACACTCAAGTAGAGAGCGGTCTAGGTCACCAACTTTAAGATGGTCATGTTTGTTTTGTCATCACTTACAGGGAGTTCACATTGTTCTCATCTCTTTCCTGAAAATCCTTTGACATGATCAGGATCAGGATTTGAGGCCCTGTTTAATCACATCTTAGCGGATTTGGCTTGTTGTGCCCCGTCAGTTGCTATTCTTTTCTGTCTTTGTTGAGACTTTCTGTTTCCTTTTTCTGTGTTGGTCTGGTCCTTGACTAATTCAGTCTCTTCTTAGTCAAAGTCATATAATTATAATTTGTATGGCACATATATCTCAAGAATCATTCAAAATGTATTTTCACTCTAGTCTGTGTGTGTTCAATAACCTTTGAAGGATTATCAATGACATTTAAGCATTCTAAATTTATTTTCCACTGTAGTTCCATAAACTTTGATAGGACATAATCTCTGAAGAAAGAGCGTGCTAAATATTGCCATTGATTTTTTTTTGGGGGGTGGATGTATTATTGAGCACACACACACACACACACACACACACACACAGAGCTAAAAAGACAATAACTGGTACTATACTGTATATTAATAGTCTCTGAAAACCCTAACTCAGAATGACTTTACCTTTCAAACCCATCATTGTGACGCAGCTGTAACCACCATCTTTTTATGCATGTCCCACCCCACCTTTCTATTTCTACTCCGCCAGCGTAACTCCATGTGCAGAGCATTATAAACATATTGTGGTAACGGGTACTACTGCACAGGGGAGGGGGCATATCAGATCATTTCCCTTGTAGGCATACCTGAGAGAGAGAGAGAGAGAGAGAGAGAGAGAGAGAGAGAGAGACTGTGTGTGTGTGTGTGTGTGTGACCTCATGAGGTAGTCGTCAAACAACATAATTACGTGGCCTCGTGGATTGGTCGCGAAAAGCCATTGAAGTTGTGTCGGCAGCATCTGTGTGTGGCAGAGACTTCATGTCAGTGTGTGGTGCGTGTGGAGTGGGCGGGGCTATGCAAAACGCGGAAAGAAGGCGGGGCTTGTTGTTCAGCTGTCAGTTTCAGGAGGAGGCTCAGTACACTCAGCACAAGCACACACTGAGGAAACCTGGTGGTGGTTTTTTTTTTTAATCTTCTCGATTTTTTTCGGTGCTGATCCAAGTCATGGTTTCAGGATCCCATAATTCTCCTCACATTCAAATGTTCGTATTTTCAGGACAATGTCTAAAACAAAACAAAACGAAATCAAGAGAACGATCTGCTCTACTCCTTCCCCCGAAAACTAAACTAAATAAAACATGACAAAACTCCACAGCCCAGAAACATCAACAGCAGCAAACCGAACTAACAACAACAAAAGAAACACCCCTATATATCATTTCTTGCCTGAAAGCCAAAGTAAACCAAAGCAAAGAAAAACACAAAGACCCCCAAAACCACCACCCACAACAATAACAAAAACTGTAACAGAAAAACAAGAACAGAAAAGCAAAATCTAAAAGAACCATGAAATCAAACAAATAAAAACCCTAACCCCCCCCCCCCCCCCCCCCACCCCCCCTTCCAAAGCCCTCAAACAACAAGTAGGCCAACTAGACTATGGCTGTTTTGGTTTGGTTTGATTGTATCACAGTCCCAGGGGAATTATCTACTATTGTGGGATTGCTACCACTCACCAACCATCACCAAATGCTTCTCAACCGTGGTCTATGATGGGGATGACACATTGATGGGCCAACCAGTGCCAACTGCAGCTTTATTGGGGCACTGGGCTGCCTTGGGGGAAGCCTCAGCCTGCCAAGCTGCCGACAGATAAATCGTGTTACATGTAGGAAGGATAGGGTATTCTGCTTGCTGTGACATCGCCTTCCAAACAAACAAGTGCCAGACAGGTCTTCTTCTTTGCATTTTCTCTGAGATAGCACCGTATTGGCTGCAAATTCTGAACAAAGAAAAGCAACAACAAGTCAAAAACAAAATGGGTAAACATGAGGAAAATGGGGTTCTGAGCGTTTCGGCTGACAAAGCTGCTGGCTGTTTATCAGTGCCCTACTTGTTCACGAATTGTGTCAATTGGACTGAGAAAATAATCATTAGAGAATCTGTTTTACACTATCGCTGCTTGAGAAGTGAGGGAGTGTCGTACAAGATCGATCGATCGATCGATCGATCGATCGATCTCTCTCTCTCTCTCTCTCTTCAATATCTTATAATTATGTGTAACAAGTATGTGTACCATTTGACATTGTGTAGATGTCTATCTTTATGACTTATTAAGTTTGGTTGTGTTATTTTCCTTGGCTTTGTTGTTGCTCTTGTTCTTGTTGTGTTGTTTGTCTGTTTTTCTCTTTTTTATCATCTTTTGTTGGTTTGGTTTTTCCTTCTCTTTTGTTTGTTTGTTTGTTTTGGTTAGGTTTTTTGGGGGGTGGGTGGGGTTATCTTATGATTTTCTTTTAATTGCTTGCTTTGGGGGGGGGTGGGGGGGAGGTTGTTGGGGGGAGCTTTTTGAATAGGGTTATTTCCCCTTGTTTTATTGTGAGACTGTATAAGTATTGGGTTAAATATTATTAAGATGTATCCCTATGGGCGGGGACTGGATGTAAAAAGCACTGTGTGCTTTTCATTATCCTCGAAATAAAGAATTTGTCATTGTCATTGTCATTGTCATTGTCTCTCTCTCTCTTTCTCTTCCTCTCTCTCTCTCTCTGGTTAAACCCAAGAGTTGAAAGAGGCAGGAATGAAAACGAACACATTAAAACTAACAAGCAAACAAAACCCCACTGCATAAAAAAGCTATCAAAAAACCCCAAAACAACCGCTCCCCAAGAAAACCACCACCACCAACAACAACCAAAAACAAAAACAACCAATCAACCAAACCCCCAAAAAGCTGACAAGCAAAATTTTCTGTTTGTTTTTTTATAAATAGGGAAACTGTGTTGGGGCAGCTGTATGGTTATTATTGCTCCCTACTAGCCCTGTGCTGTACAACCAAAGGAAGTTGTTTAGCAGTTGTATTTATAATGATCTTATATACAACAGCACTAATAAACTCCATCATTGATTTATCCGAGTTGTTTCAAAGCCAGCTGACCACAAAGCCATGTCAGGGTTGACATCCTGTTTCCAAAGGACAATACTAATGACCACACTAGAGATAAAAAGTTTCAAAGCTAAAAGACCAAGTTGCTGAAACTAATAGACCAACTACTAACTAAGTTCCTCAAATTAGTTTGGTGTTTATGGTTGTTTTTATCAGAAATGAATAAAAAGCCTTCAGAGGAACTTGAAGTGGGGATATACAGTAAGTTTGCTTTGGACTTAGTAGAAACACTGGTGGAGCCACACAGTCCAGCTGCATTCACTTCTTAGATGTGTGATGGCTCAGACCCCAGGCCATCAGATCAACAGGGCAATGCTCTAACCACTAGACTATCCCCCTCACCCCCAGTATTCGTGGCTGTATTGCATGAATAATATAAAAAAGCACATGAGTGCTTATTCCATTATCCTCGATATAAAAAGAAAAAGAAAAAAGGGAATCTGAGCGCTTTGATTTGTTGCTTTACAAGATTCAGTGCTATATAAGTTCCATACATTTTATATATATATATATATATATATATATATATATATATATATATATATATATATATATATATATATATATATTGTATTGGAATCTGTAGTTAATATTTTTGACTGGAGGGGCTGCTTTACGTGTACAGCTGATAGATATGCATAAAGTAGTGTGACCAGTTGTGACCTCGTGAAGATAGCCACCTCACTGTCGTGACAACAGAAGAAAATTGCTGCGTGAAAAATCTTTTAGAAAATTCATGAATGAATCCACGAAAGCGTAAGTTAATTTATCATTCATTGTTACTGCCAGGATGTTTACTGCAGAGGACTGGGCCGTCGCTGTGTGATACTCTTAGGATGTCGTTCAATGAGCACATAGTCTGGAACTGCCAATATGACGAGGGGTCCAGTGTAGAAAAGTGTGATTTTAAAAAAACAGCGCCATACCCATCCTGCTACCTAGAGCTGTTCAGTTCATGAGTGTGGAAAGTTGGGTTGGTTGATGTTTTGATTAGAAATAGCTCTTGATATGAAGAATATGTAAAACAAGAAAACAAAACAAAACAAAGGCACTTAAAGGGTTGGGTTTTTGTGTTTAAGATCGGTAGCAATGTATTCACGGAGCTGTCAGATGAACACAACCTAGCACCAATGCATGACATGAGTACAAGTTATGCTTGAAAGAGTCATCTCAAATATGCATGTTTGATGAGCTGCAGCAGAGGGCATTGCATCTTAGAGATAAAAACAATTCAGATAAACTTGTAGAATTGCCCAAATAGCTGGAAAAAGAAACAACCGATAAACGACAATACAGAAGAGGGTATTTATGTATAGTGGCTACACAAAGCAACACTAGCGCAGACAGGCTGTGACAATGTCTACACTGATGTTACCAAAATTTAGAGCTCAATATGAATGTGGGATAATCTCAAACACAAACACAGACACAGACACACATAGTGTGTGATATTTTCATTTGAAGTTATCTTGGAATGTTGAAACTAGTACGAAATGTAGCTTTCTTGTGTCGGCATGAGATTATGATACGTACAATTTGCCTGTCAGTATTGTAATTGCCTTCCGTAAGATGATTACAGTGTTTTTGACTTGACTTGACATGTCTCTCTCTCTCTCTCTCTCTCTCTCTCTCTCTCTCTCTCTCTCTCTCTCTCTCTCTCTCTCTCAGGAGGAGGAGGAACAACCACAGAGGTGACAGGACAAAACACATCAGTGTACCCTTAGCCAAATGAGAGACAGTAAGGACAGAGTGTGGGGGAGGGGGGTGGGGGAGAATTCAGTATGCATACATGTAGTTCTGGAAGGATATTTTCCGAAATGCTCTTTGCTGAGGAACGCCTGTTGCCTGTGTACCCACGCTGGGGAGTGTCCATGCCCATCACATCTGCACGCTACCGAAAGGTCAGGGTACTTGTTCTGTAAGTAAGACCAGGACTTGTCGTTTACTGATGGTGATAAGGAGAAGAGGGACAGACGAAACCCGCAACTGTTTCCTTCGTTTAAGATGTTACTGTCTGCTTTAAGTTACGGGGTTGCGCGAGAAAGATGAAATAAAGAAAACAAACAAACCCCAAAACTCCCCCAAAACGAGGAAACAAATAAAACGAGCTAGCATATACCCTCTTGCATTTCCACTTATTGATTTACTGCGAAGACCCTTTAATATTCAGATAGAGAACTGATTATACCCCCCCCCCCCCTCCGCCCCCCCCCCCCCCCCCCCCCCACACCCCCTCCCCCTCTCTAGAAAGGTCTCACAAGTGCACCCACAGTGGTGAAGTTGCTGTGTTCCTGGCAGAGGAACTGGAGTCTCTAAAGATCAGAGGTAAGTAAGACCCCTCTCTGGTAAAACGAATCCTGGCTGTTGCTGCTGGTGGTGGTTTTATGCAGTGTTACTCAGAGGAAAGTACTCCACCTTCTGTTTCCATTCTGCTTCTCTCTGCTTTCGCTGGCATTTACATCTGATGTAACTTTGATATGATCTGAGATTTTTAAAACATTTTTTTAATCAAGAATGTTAATCTAGGTTTGACTTGCGCATTCCTTATGTGCTGCAGGCCCAGGGGCTAGTTGGCCTTCGGAGAACATCTTCAACGCTGACTGTCCGTATGCCCTCTTGGCGAGAGAGTGGGGATGTACTGTGGGCAAGGCATCTCCACTATAATCAAATTTTTGCCCAATTTCCGAAACAGCAGCTGCCTCCTCTGCTGTGTTGGAGGTCATCGTGGAACACGACGGACAAAAATAATCTAGAAATTCGCCGGCAAAGTTCTTACTTAAAGAATGTCTTGAAACCGTTATGTATCTGGGGTCAAAGTGTCTCTCTAGTGAACAGCACCAGCTTTAGCTAGACTCTCTCTTTCTCTCTCTCTCTCTCTCTCTTCTCTCTCTCTCTCTCTCTCTCTCTCTCTCTCTCTCTCTCTCTCTCTCCTCCCTCCCTCCCTCTCTCTCTCTCTCTCTGTGCAGCCCCTAGGAATGTGGCATGGGAGTGGGAAGAGTCTGACAATTGTATATGAATGGTGAGAACAAACACATGAAAGCAGATGCACGTGCAATCTGTTTTGGTGGACGGACGGCAGTTCTCGGAGAAGTGTGTTATATAGCCGCGATGTGCCCGGCAGTGCCTTATCAATGGCAGGCTTTGCGGCATCGCTGTCATGCAGATGGCCCCGAATTCTTCTCGCCTCTCCCCTTCCGTCATCTGCAGCCAATCCGGCTGAGAGCATGAAGAACCGTTTACACAGGTAGTCTCTTCTTCTGTCAGCATGAAGAACCGTTTACACAGGCAGTCTCTTCTTCTGTCAGCATGAAGAGCCGTTTACACAGGCAGTCTCTTCTTCTGTCAGCATGACAGAACCGTTTACACAGGCAGTCTCTTCTTCTGTCAGCATGAAGAACCGTTTACACAGGTAGTCTCTTCTTCTGTCAGCATGAAGAAGCGTTTACACAGGCAGTCTCTTCTGTCAGCATGAAGAACCGTTTACACAGGCAGTCTCTTCTGTCAGCATGACAGAACCGTTTACACACAGTCACAGTCTCTTCTTCTGTCAGCATGACAGAACCGTTTACACACAGTCACTGTCTCTTCTTATGTCAGCATGACAGAACCGTTTACACACAGTCACTGTCTCTTCTTATGTCAGCATGACAGAACCGTTTACACACAGTCACTGTCTCTTCTTATGTCAGCGTGACAGCGCCGTTTACACAGTCACAGTCTCTTCTTCTGTCAGCATGACAGAACCGTTTACACACAGTCACTGTCTCTTCTCTTGTAGTTCAGGATGAAGAGTCAAGACACTTGTTCTATCGTTCCTTGGCTAGAGCTCCCAGCTTCGCCCATGGTGAGATTTTGTGTCTGCCCACCATTAAGGCAGTTGCATTCCGACTTCAGGGATGCTGTCTAACACCACATCAGTGTACATGCTTTCACGTTTTTGTAATGCCCTTAGCCATTCCTACCGGCACCCGATGACCTATTTTGCCCCGGGAAGATGTGGTTTATAGTCTTATGGGAAGGACTTTGGGGAGAATGGAGTCAGTACTGATGTTAACTCCAGGGAAAATCTCCTCGAATGAGCGTCTCGGCCATTAACTCGCGAGCTCAACGCTCTAACCACAAGGAAATCCCATCCCCAGACACTTTGTTTCTGACAACTTAGCCTGAAAGCAGAAAATTATGATTGCAAATGTTTACCATTGTTGAATAACATGCTGTTGTTGTCTTATGCAACATTTATCAATATAGTTATCACATATAATCATTTAATAGAGATTGTTAGTCACTTTGATATCAATGTTAATACACTGATACATTACATATATGGCTGTAATACATTATTTTGACATACAGAATAGATTTTTTTCACTTCTTTGTTTTGATCTCCCTTCCCCCCCCCCCCCCCCCCCCCCCCCCACCCCACACACACCCCCCCCCCCCCATTTCTGTCATTTCTTTCTTGTTATTTTTGTGTGTCTTCCTATGATTCTACATTTTCAAAAATGTCTCCAGTAAACCATGCAGCTATTTTCGTTTTTCTACAGTCTATGGCCTCTTGTATGTAGTTTTGAATCATTTGTTTATTATTGCAACCAGCTTTGTGAGATCATAAAAAGGTGCCAGGTCTGAAGCATTATTTGCAAATATGACGTTTTGTTTGTAAGTTTGATAATTTTGAAGATTTGTTACTGTTTATATTTTATCATGATCTAATACTGATACATTTTGTGAATGGTATGATGCCCTTAACATGATCTCCTTTTATTTGCCTTTTTGGAGTCAGATAGTATCGTGTAGTGTCTTGAATTCTTTTGCAGGACACCAATGTCTGAAGGGGTTGGTAACTTTGACGTACATTGTTGATGACTTTGGTAAAAGTTTAACTGGTGATGACTGTCTAGTCCAAATGTCATGGTCTTGTGAACAAATGTCATGGTCTTGTGAACAGATGTCATGGTCTTGTGAACAGATGTCATGGTCTTGTGATGGTCCTGGTTTTGTGAATGGATGATCAGTGTCTTGTGAACAGGTGATCTTGTGAACGGGTGGTCCTGTCTTGTGAATGGATGATCAGTGTCTTGTGAACAGGTGATCTTGTGAACGGGTGGTCCTGTCTTGTGAATGGATGATCAGTGTCTTGTGAACAGGTGATCTTGTGAACGGGTGGTCCTGTCTTGTGAATGGATGATCAGTGTCTTGTGAACAGGTGATCTTGTGAACGGGTGGTCCTGTCTTGTGAATGGATGATCAGTGTCTTGTGAACAGGTGATCTTGTGAACGGGTGGTCCTGTCTTGTGAATGGATGATCAGTGTCTTGTGAACAGGTGATCTTGTGAACGGGTGGTCCTGTCTTGTGAACGGGTGGTCCTGTCTTGTGAACGGGTGGTCCTGTCTTGTGAATGGATGGTCCTGTCTTGTGAACAGGTGGTCTTGGCCTTGGGATTTGCTGTTGTTGACAGCCCACAGGGTTTTTTTTCTGTTACTTTTTTTGAAAGCCAAAAGTTACATGAAAACTGTCAGCAGTCAGCAAAAGAAAAGTTCTCCCCTAAAACCAAACCAAACCATTAAGAATTGACCCATCAAAGTAACAAGCAGAACCTACCACTTAAACGATGCGTTTAAAGAAAAAGTAGGGGAAACACTGGCAATGCGAAAAGTAAAGCTTAAAAATAAACGAACAAATATGGAAGGAAGTCAGATTTCAGGAAGTGAGGAATTGATGTCACAGAGAGAGAGAGAGAGAGAGAGAGGGGGGGGGGGGGAGGGGAGGAGAGAGAGAGAGAGGGGAGTGGGAGAGGGAGAGGGAGAGAGAGAGAGATGCTAAGATACCGAAGTCTTGCCAGTACAGACGTGGCATATTGTTTCACTTAGTGTGTTCCCGGAGCCATGTGGAGAGAGTTGGGATCACCTTCACCACACTGCCACACCATGCCTCCATCTCTGCTGCAGCCTCATCACTGACGCTGTTTTAAGTCACCAAGTGGGATAGCAGCAAGTCCTCAAACATCTCTTGTCTTCACAACACAACACAACACAACACAACACAACAATACAGGGCCTGGAGCGGGCAGGAAGCAGGGAGGACGTGAAGCGAAAGACGTGTATCCCAACAAGCCACTTCCTGCCTTGGACGACATGGCGGAAACGCTACACGCCCTCTCGTGCATGATGGGTAGTATGTGAGCTGAGGATGGGGGTTGGCGGATAGGGAGTGGGGGTCCTGGGATTGTCTCTAGGTTTGGGTTTGGTTTTGTGTGTGTTTTCTTTACCTGGAGAAGCATCAGCCAGGTGTGATGTTGTGAGACTGACTCACTTCCGTCTTTCCTTGTGCCTGCAAGTACCAATGGATTCATGAGAATCAGTGATGGCAAAAGAAGAGAGAGAGAGAGGGGAACACCTGGAATCTGATAACTTGGGATAGCTAAGAAAAGTAAAGGAGGTTAAAAGGAAGTATCTGAAAGTGCTGTGCTACAATTTTGTTTGATTTCTTCATCTATAGATTTTATAAGAATGCATTCACCAATTTCTCTTAGCTAGGGAAAGTGCAGGAGATCATAACTACTAGCTTAAAGGTTTTGAACTGTAATCAAAGCACACTGTCATGAAAACACATTATTCTTAAGGTGGCTTACTTTACTAGGAAGCAAACGTGACGCACAGAAAAATGGACGGTTTACCTCTTCCTTGGAAGTGAGTGGCAACTTTCAATTGCTTAGAGTTGTTAGGAAGTTGAAATCCTCTGGAAAAGAAAGACAGTTTTCAATTTATTACAAAATGTGATACAGATGCCACCACCAGTAACCATGGCTTCTAGGAGATGGTGGCGGAGAAGACAGCACTGCAAGACAAGCCAAAGTATCATGGTTCCTTCCTTCCGTACGTAGCCAGGACCTGACTGACCTAAACTGTTCGCACATCTGCTGGGTTTTGTGAAGCAGCTGGAGATAGTGGAGAGGGCCTGGACACCGGGTGAACAGATCTACACCAAGAAGATTCTCTACGGTCTCCATCTGGCAGATCAGCAGCTCCCTGCTTTCATGGGGACACTGGCAGATCTCCTTAAGCAAATGGAAGTGATCCGAGTCCAAGGACTGCGTGTCCCTTGGTCTGGGTGACCTGCAGGTCCCTGCTGATGTGGTCACTGCGGCTGAGGAAGATGATGTGCCAGGCTGGGGGTGCCCCAGATAGCCAGTCAAAGAGAATACCCTCTCTGTCGATGGCCGGTCCATTCCATACTATTTATCTAATGTAAGTGTCTGTAAAGATGACAGTGTAATAATTATTAATGTGTACGAGTGTCTTCATGTTATGACAATCCCTCTCCTACTTATTTAACATTTTTCTGAAAACACTGGTATTGAAAAAAGAAACTGCTTTGGACATGATGAGTCATGTGTTCAGAGGAGCAGAAATGGTGTCGACATGGTGTGTATTCTATCTCAAAGACTTGTGAAAGCTCGTTCATGTCACAGTACTAAGGATACATTGCCATTCAGTAGGCACGAAAGATATGTCCTAGTTTGCAGAGAAAAATGATATCCTCAACTTGATGGGGGTAGGGTGTCAGAGAACACTGATGGTTTTTGTTTATTTGTTGGGATGTTTGTTTGTTGTTGTTGTTTTTGGGGGTGGGGGGGGGGGGCTGCCTCTTCTTTTGTGCCGTTCCTGTCCAGCTGTTCCCACGCCGCTCACTCCAATATCTCCGCTCCAGCCATGCTCACGCTCGTTGTGTCGCACCCCCAGGGTCAGAGGTCTACAAGGAATCCATCAATGTCAGGTTAACATGGGGCCACCAGCCAGAGAGGCCCTGCACTGCTGCTGGGTCACTTCAGTGGCGTTCAGTGGTTCCTGTTCTGAGCAAACATACGCAGGACACTACCTACAAATCCCCCTCCTGATGACAGAAATAGCTCAGTCAAGGGGACAGACTGAATGAGATGCCCACCCGGGTGGCGACCACCTCAGCGTCCCCATGATAATAATAATAATAATAATGTATGGAATTTATATAGCGCTGAATCTTGTAAAGCAACAAATCAAAGCGCTCAGATTTCATTTCATACCACTTTAAGTCACGGCAGATTTCTCCGTGAAATTCGGGCTGCTCTCCCCGGGGAGAGCGGGAGAGCGCGTCGCCACAAGCGCTGCGCCACCCTTTTTTTTTTCATGTCTGCAACTGTATTTGTTTCCCTATCAGAGTGGCTTTTTTCTAAGAATTTTGCCAGGGACAACTCTCTTGTTGCCGTGGGTTTTTTTACGTGCGCTAAATAATTACGTGTAACACACGGGACCTCGGTTTATCGTCTCATCCGAAAGACTAGCGCCCAGACCACCACTCATGGTCTAATGGATGGGAGAAAAGTTTCCGGTCCAAACGGGGTCCGAACCGCCGCACACTTCAGACCCGGACTTTTCGCTTTCTAGACAGGCGCGTTACCTCTAGACCGCCGATCCACTGATGATGACCCTCTTCCGTGAACCTCCAACCTCGAAAGCTTTGACACCAACTCACCATATGCACAGAAGTGCATGGAAAAACCGAAACTGAGGTCACCATGAGACCAGGGCAACCTGGGCCATGAATCAAAGACAATCTTATTTTATTGCATGATGATCAATGACGATGAGAATGATGCACTGATGCTGATGTGAAAGTGCATGTGCTTTGAGACTGTTTGGTAGGGCTGTGCTCTACATTTCCTATCATATATATCAGCGTCAACGGGTGGGAGAGGTGCAGATACATGCAGTGTTGGTCAGGTGATTAGAGCCACACTCTAAAAATCGCATCGGAAAAGGGAAGCAAGACTGCGTGGTCCCACTCTTCCCAAAGCAAAAAAAGTCAGTCTGGGTAGGAGTTGCTTCTTCTATTCTATCTATCTATCTATCTGTCCCGTAGTCTGACGACCGTGGGGGCACCCTCAAAGACTCAGCAACCAGTTCCCTCCATTCTTCTCTCTGTTCTGCCTTTCTCAGGGTTTTGTTGAGTTCTAGGCCTGTCCATTCACTGATGTTATCCTCCCAGCTCTTCCTTGGTCTACCTCTTCTTCTTCCTCCTTGGACAGTGCCTTGCAAAACTGTCTTTGTAATTCCTTGGGATCTTGTGACATGCCCATACCACTTAAGTTTACGCTTTTTCACGATCGTTAGAAGGTTCTCATAGGGTCCAATGGTTTGCTGGATTCTGTTATGCACGCTTTCGTTGCTTATGTGGTCTTTGTAGGAGATGCCAAGGAGTCTCCGAAAGCATCTCATCTCCACTGCCTGTACTCTCCTCTCCAAATCTGCAGTCAGGGTCCATGATTCACAGGCATACAGAAATATGGATATGACAAGGGAGCGCATTAGTCTGATCTTGGAGATAAGTGAGATATTCTTATCTCTCCAGATGGTGTTTAGTTTTGACAAAGCTGTTATTGTCTGTGCAGTCCTGCATACTACTTCTGGCTTGGATCCCTGGTCGGTACAATGGCTCCAGGTACTTGAAGCTTTGAACTGTTTCTAGCTTCTGGTCATTAACCCTGATATCAGTGCTAATGCCGTTGGTGTTATTAGTCATCAGTTTGGTCTTCTCTGCACTGATTTCCATGCCGTATGTTTTGGAGGCCTTATCCAAGTGTTCTGTTAGGCTGGCAAGCTCTTTTTCTGATCCTGCTATTCCATCAATGTCATCTGCGAAGCGGAGGTTTGTGATCGTTCTGCCACCAATGCTGACTGATCCTTCATGATGTTCCAGTGCATCAGCCATGATTCTCTCAAGGAAGATGTTGAAAAGGGTGGGTGAGAGTAGACAGCCCTGCCTTACTCCAACTGTTGTTCGAAACCATTCTCCAATGTTGTTGTTGTAGTACACTGCACTGGTGGCCTCGCTGTACAGCTGTTTGATGACTCTGATCAGGTTTGCATTGATGCTGTACAAGTTCATGGTTGCCCACAAAGCTGCATGCCACACCCTGTCAAATGCCTTCTTAAAATCGATAAATACGTGGTATAGGTCTTGTTGATGTTGAAGGTACCGCTCACATAGTATTCTGAGGTTGAATATCTGTTCTGTTGTGCTGCGCCCTGCTCTGAAACCTGCTTGTTCCTCAGCAATGATGGTCTCTGCTTGTGGCTTCAGTCTATTCAATATTATCTGCAGCATGACCTTGCTTGGGTGACATATGAGGCTGATTGTGCGGTAATTATGGCATTGTTGTAGATTTCCTTTCTTGGGGAGGGTGATGATGAGCGACTGCGTCCATGGTGTTGGCCATTTTCCTGTCTGCCAGATCTTGTTGCAGATTCTTAGTAGGGCGCTGATCATGGCTTCCCCTCCAGCTTGGACCAACTCAGCTGGAATGTTGTCAGCCCCTGCTGACTTCCCCTTTTTCAGCGATCTGACTGCTGTTTCCACTTCTTCTCGGAGGATTTGGGTGACTGTCTGTGTCTTTGCTTTCGGGTACATTAAGGACTTCTGGATCTCCTGCGGTTCTATAGTTATACAGGTCGGAGCAGTATTCTGTCCATCTGTTCAGAATATCCTGGTCGTCAGTGAGACACTTCCCATTTTTGTCTTGGATTGTTAAACCTTTTCTGTTTCGTGCTAGTCAGGTCTTTCACCAGCTGATATGCTTTCTTGCTATTGCTTTTCTTGATGTTCTCTTCAATGTCTTGGCACTGTTCACCGATCCATTTCTCTTTTGCCTCCGTCATGGACTTCCTGATTCTTTTGTTGACTGCCCTATATTGTTCTGCTCTTTCTTTTGTTTCATTTTTCTTTTTCTTCAACTCTCTACGCTTGTCGCATAGTTGTAGGATGTTAGGTTTTGACCCATGGTTTTTGACTGGTCGGCGTTTGCCAAGAAGCTCGTTTGCTGTTTCAGTCACTGCTGTTTGAAACTATTCGTCAGTGTATCTATGTCTGAGTCTATCACTGTGAGTGCTGCAAACTTTCCAAACCTATCCTTGCTTGAAAAATTTCTAATACCTCTGGGTCCTTCAGCTTCTCGAGGTCAAATTTGATCCTGATGTTGTTCCGCTTGTGGATTTTCTTTAGACGTAGTCGGAAAGTCATCATCACAAGATCATGATCATTCCCTATGTCTGCTCCTGGAAAACTTCGTGTCTGTGCGATGTTAACGCTAGACTGAAACCGTCTTTTCACCATGATGTAATCTATTTGGTTGTGGTGTTCTCCATTTGGGCTATGCCATGTCCATTTTCTGGATTTCTTGTGTGGGCCAAGTGTCTTCACTAGCTGGAGGTGGTTGTTACTGGCAAACTCCAGGAGTCTCAAGCCTCTTTCATTTGATTGGTTATTACAATGTGGCCCACAAACGCCCTCCCAGTCTTTCCATGCATCTTCTCCTACCTTGGCGTTCCAGTCGTCTTGCACAACGAGGATGTCTTTCTTGGGTGTTTGATTCAGAACCTCTTGTAGCTGGTCATAAAATTCTTCTACGGCTTCATCTGTGCAGTCTGATGTAGGGGCGTATGCCTGTACTATAGTTATGTTAAAGGGGGTTGCTCTCAGGCGGATGGTAATAAGTCTGCTGGACACATTACCCTTCCAAAATAGCATTTGTTCTCTCTCTCTCTCTCTCTCTCTCTCTCTCTCTCTCTCTCTCTCTCTCTCTCTCTCTCTCCAATAAAGTCAGTGTCATTGTTTTCCACCCCTACTTCACATCCCTTTCAGGTCTAAACTAAACGTGTTAATTTTCAACAAGAGCTCCAGTGAAGACAACAAAGTGGCGCTGTCTGTGGCAAGGTGGCCCAGAGGGGCAATCAAGTGTAATGAGGGGGTAGGGAGGGGGGTAACGAGTATGGGGAGGGGCGGAGGCAAGGGAGGTAAGAAAATGGATGGGTGGTAGGATAGAGAAGTTCTGAGTGGTGGAGGTGGTGGGGGGTCTCATTGAAGACGGTGTTTATGAGGCCAGGTGAACAGAAGGGCGACAGTGGAGCTGTGGTGTTTACCTTGGGGCAGGAGGGGGTCCTCCTGCAACTTGTAAAGCAATTAGCCCCCTATCTCCTTTCCATTCCAGCCTACATCCTCTGTCTCAAACCCTTATATTATTTTGCCCAGGGCGCCGCTGGCTGACACTTTATCTGGGATCCGCTAACATTAAACACGTTAATCCCCAGCTCCGCTGGGCTCCTCTCTTGCTCCTCTTTATTGTGGATATGCACAAAGAGAGAGAGAGAGAGAGAGAGAGAGAGAGAGAGAGAGAGAGAGAGAGAGAGAGAGAGAGAGTGTGTGTATGTGTGTGTGTATGTATGTGAAGTTTGTGTGTGTGTTCTATTATGGGATCTGGCAAGTTGATGCAGAATAGTGTAAGCTACATTGTCAGTTATTGGCCATAGTGTGTTGTGTGTGTGTGTGTGTGTGTGTGTGTGTGTGTGTGTGTGTGTGTGTGTGTGTGTGTGTGTGTGTGTGTGTGTGTGTGAGGGGAGGGATGTTGCACGATAAGCCATCTGATGCTGCAGCCTGTGCATTGCTGCAGGACACACATTACATACCTCCAGCAGAGAACAGACACAGACTTCCAACCATCTTTCTCTCTATCTCTTTCCCCTTTCCATTTCCCATTCTTCTTTTAGCCCTTCCAGCACAGCAGCAGACCCAGTGATTCTGGCACTGACTGCACTGTCAGGTAGTGAAGCTGCAGTGATTTCCAGGACAGACAGGTGGGCGAGGTGTCTGGTGAGGCAGACACTGTCCATGGCAGCTTGAGGGACACCATCAGGCAACTCACTGCTGACGTCAACAACAGGATGGCATGGCAGGCGGGCACTCCTCTCCCAAACTATGGGCTAGATTATCAGTTGTGTCATCTGCCTCTATGTGTACAGGCTGGCTTTTTGTGCACGTGCAGGCATAAGCAGGAGTGATTGCCTCGAAGTGACGCAACGTGTGTGCCAAGAACTGCTTTGTAAATAGGCTACATACTGTAAACAGGGTTCCCACTTATCACCTTTATTGACTTGTATTAAGGTAACTTCTAAATAATCTGGAGCAAGACACCAAATGGTTTTTAAAATGTCAAAACCATCTTATTATTTTTATGCATCGCATCTTCGCATCTTCTTCTTTCTCTGTCGAACACTCAGTAACTATTGTTGTTTGTTATATGAGCGAAAATGACTTGCACTGCTCTTAAGCACCTGACAAGTCAGGTTCAACGCTTCCAACTTCAGTGTGGGAGAGAATTGTTATCTGTTAAGTCTTTCTAGAAAAAAAGGCAGTAGAATGGACCAGGAAGGCAGAAAGTAGAAAAGAAGGAGGTGACACCAGAAAGCGAACAAGGCAGAAACAAAGCGAGGGTAAGAAAAGGGGGAATTCCTTGCACAGAATTTTCAGAAGGAGGGTTATACTGGCAGATTCCCGGCATCCCCATGGGGGAAGTATGTACCACATGAGCATGATTGTCTGGTTCATGAAAGAATGTTAACATACTGGGTATTACAGTCTTTTTAGTGTGTTTGATCTACATTTATTTTATGAATCCGTTGCAGTAAGATGCTCATAGCTCTCCAACAGTTTCTGGAATTTTCCTGAAGATGTGAAATAGCCACCAACATACAGACACTTCTTGCAAACTTATTCACAGATACAGAGCAAGCAGATTGGATATATATATATATATATATATATATATACAGACAGACAGACAGCTTTGATTTTAGCCCATTGAAAACCGACTTTAGCCAGTAATGACGAGAAAGGGTCTAACAGTTTGTATAAAAGCAAAGGGGGGAGTACACAGGCAGAATTTTATGTTTAACTTTTTCTCAATGAACAGCTTCAACAATACAAACACATCATAATTGGTACTGTTCATAATGGAAAAGAGATGATTCAGACCAGTGCCTGGTATCTCATACTTACATACCTGTCATTAGCCCTATCTTAAGCAGGTTTTTTTTTCTATCTTAAGCAGTTTCTTTACATGCAAACAGGCACCTTAACAATTCCCTAACAACAAGCATCCTTGCCTCAACAACACCCTAGAAAAACAGCTTCCGTCATTCCACGTGATCCTCTTACATAAGCTATCAACATGCTGGTAACACTACTCTCTTCCCCCTCCCTCCCTGTTCCACACTCTTCCCTCACGTCATCAGCTGTCTGTGTCATGACACTGGCCTGCCTGCCTGTCACACGCCATTCAAACAAGGTACTGACGAGCTCCACAGGGGAGCTAACTCCTTTTCCCCACAACAGCATGACGACAAACAAGCCTAGCAGAACGGCTGACACATTGGGGCCATGATGGCTGGGCAATGGGCCATGCACAATGGCAATAACTGCCAGGCCCTTACCTCCCCTTCTCCCCGCCATCCTTTTCTGAAGGTGTATGGTAGGCTGAGGGAGAAGGAAAAAAGAATGGAGGAAGGCATCCACTTCTGTCAGCCTTTGATGAACTAGAGGAGAAAGCAGACAGGACAGGGGGAAAACAGAGAGATAAGACAGAGAGAGAGAGAGAGAGAGAGAGAGAGAGAGAGAAGAGAGAGAGAGAGAAGAGAGAGAGAGAGAGAGAGAGAGAGAGAGAGAGAGAGAGGGGATGGGGGATAGGAGGAGGAGAAGAAGAGAGAAAATAGGAAGAGACAGCCAACCAGAAACAGAGAGGGGGAGACCAGCACAGAGAGACAAACTGACAGACACAGAGACAGATGCACAGAAAGATAGCAGAGACTGAGAGCAGTCAGACAGATGAAGAAACACAGACAAACAAACAAACAAACAAAAGGATGACAAGGAAAGAAGGTCATGACAGGGAAGGTGGAGGCAGAGGGCAGGGTCTGTATCACTGACAGAGTCTGGGAGGAAGGCATCTCTGTCACGTCATCACAGTGGATAGAGATCAGTGGGGAGGAAGGTATCTCTGTCACGTCATCACAGTGGATAGAGATCAGTGGGGAGGAGGGTATCTCTATCACGTCATCACAGTGGATAGAGATCAGTGGGGAGGAAGGTATCTCTGTCACGTCATCACAGTGGATAGAGATCAGTGGGGAGGAGGGTATCTCTGTCACGTCACCACAGTGGATAGAGATCAGTGGGGAGGAGGAATGAGGGACGTCTGATTCAAACAAGTGAGCTGTTCTGAAGTCGGAATGTGTTGGCTGTAACCAGAGGCAGACCCCCTGCAAATTTACAAGCACATGGCATTATGCACCCAATGCAGTAAGGTAACACAGAGACAAGCACAAGAGAAACAAAATCTTTTTTGTATGTGAAAAAATACATCTCCACACTTTAAAAAAAAATTGCAACAGGCTAAAAGCTGATAGTGTGTGCCCAACAGAAATGAAAGGTTCTGTCATTAGTTATGGCAGCTGGTAGACATCAATTTGTTCAAACTGTTAAAGTGAAATTTTTGGAAACATTTTTGAAAACAGATATTAGTTTAAATTGTCCTGTCAAAGATCACTGCAACTAGAAAATGTAGAAGAAGGAATGTCTGGTGCAATGCAACACTAACCAACATGGCTGACACAGCTGTAAGCAGGGTAATAATAATAAAATAATAATAATGTATGGAATTTATATAGCGCTGAATCTTGTAAAGCAACAAATCAAAGCGCTCAGATTTTATTTCATACCACTTTAAGTCACGGCAGATTTCTCTCCGTGAAATTCGGGCTGCTCTCCCTGGGGAGAGCGGGGAACACGTCGCCACTTAGCGCTGCGCCACCCTTTCACCCTTTTTTTTTGAAGAACTAATGAAGAACTACTCCTAACAGTCCAAATATATATTCATCTTGACATTAAATATGAGGGATGTGGCACTGAACTATTCCAAAGAGGACTAAAGCGTAGTAGTCAATTTTTTTTAGGCTATGTAAAGTAAAACTAAACACAGAATTAACAAAAAGAATCTTGAATGTTAAAAAAACCTATATCTGATTTCTTACACATAGATGTTGTAAAAATCATTAAAGAAATAAAGGGATGCTTGGCATTCAAATATCAAATAAATAACGTTTCAGTTTGATTGTAGTTCACATTCAGTATTGGGTTTTTTTCTTATGTATGATTGATCAGCGACATAGGTAAATATTTTCAAAATTACAAGCTTAAGTTTCTTTCAACTAAAGAAACAAGCAAAAAATAGAAGCAAAAAGACCAAAACAAAACAAAACTACCCAACAAACAAAACACGAAAAAGGTCTGCTTTGAACGTAGTTATGCCTGTAACGCCAGTCATTCTTTTCTTGCTGAATCATGCCCTAAGCAGCACTTCTTTCCTGCTGTGGCCCAGAGAAGCCAAAGAGGGCGACAGTAAAAAGACAAGAGGGAGCAGGGAGAAATACCTTCTAGCAGCAAGTCGTGCAATGGTAGCAGGGAACTAAATAGCTGAGGATGATACTGATGCAAACTGCAGATCCAGGCACCCAGCCTATCTCCGCCAAACTGAGTCATGTGACACCGGGAGCATGCGCAAACAGCGGCAGTGGCATTGTGGGAATGGTAGGCGGGCGTTCTCCTTGCCGTGATGACTGCTGTTGATGGCACAACAACACTGGCACAACAAAGAGGACAGGAGAGAGGGGAATGGGGATGAATGAATAGAATGGGAAACAAAAGAGGTAGGTCGTGTGTTGGGGAGGGGGGTGGAGACTGAGTCCTGGTGGGAAGTTTTTGTTTACACACATACCTGGTTTATCTGCATCCTTCATTTAAACTCTTTCTGTCAGGTATGTGCCTGTGTGTGTGAGAGTGTCTATCTGTCTGTCTGTCTGTCTGTCTGTACGCATGTAATTATAGGTAAGCTTTGCATCTGCCTGTCAGCCTCACATTTCAGGTCAATTTTTCCTTCATAAATCCACACAGTTTACGTTACCCAGGAAAATAAAGGAAAGAGCCAAGGAAGCAAGGCGGGGCAAGCAGCCCTGACAGCACCTCTGTGTGATGGTCAGCAGCCATGTGTGGTGCTTGGTCAGGAGTTACGAGGGTCTGGCCTCTCTGCTCGTGGCTCTCTTACCGCCACTGCCTCAGCCATTAACTGGCCTATACTCACTCTGTATACACTATACGGCTACCCTATACAGCCCGGGGCCCCAAGAGGACTGTACAGCTGGGGAGAAGGGTACTGGGGGCAGGTGCAGGCCCTGGGGTTATAACTGCCCTAGTGTCTGTTGTTAAAGTAAGGACTGTGAGAGGAGGAGGTGGAGAGTTGGAGAATTTGCGATGGGGGGGCCGGGGGTTGTGGGAGGGGGATTGATGAGGTCTAGGAGTAGTGTTGATTTTCTGGGTCAGTCAGTTTGATGACCGGTCGATTGGTTGAATTATTGATGTGATACGTGTAGTGAAGAAATTCCAAAGCGTACACTGAAGTGCAAGCACTCTATCCATCCAGCATCTCAAAACGCGTGTAGGTGCGTGCGACACACACACACACACACACACACACACACACACACACACACACACACACACACACACACACACACACACACACACACCACTCACTCACTCACTCACACACTCTCTCTCTCTCACACACACACACACACACACACGCGCGCGCGCGCGCGCGCGCACGCAGAGGAATGCTAATGCAAAATGACCCACACAGTCAGTGTTTAGATTATAAGTAATAATGACCATGATATTAAAAATAATGGCAGAGGGTGGAACACAGACCGAAACTACTGTATTGTTCATCCACTTGAAAACCACTGATCTTCCTTCAGCATCATGCCATGATTGAGAGAGAGAGAGAGAGAGAGAGAGAGAGAGAGAGAGAGAGAGAGAGAGAGAGAGAGAGAGAGAGAGAGAGAGAGACAATGACAAATTCTTTTATTCGAGGATAATGAATAACACATGTGCTTTTACATCCAGTCCCCGCCCGTTAGGGATACATCTTAATAATAATACCCAATACTTAACAGAGGAGAGAAGAAGAGAGAGAGAGAGAGAGAGAGAAGAGAGAAGACAGACAGACAGAAACAGACACACACACACACACAACAACACACACAGACACACAGGCACACAGAAGACAGACAGACAGAAACACAGAAAATAAAACATAGAGAGATGGAGCTAAACCACCCGAAAAGAAATAACAATAAAAGAAAAGAAACGAAGAAAGAAGGGAATCAAGAGGCGAAGTGTCAGAGTGAAAGCAGAGGTAAGGGCAGAGGACTGGCAGGTTCACACCATAAAAGACCCAGAGCACACAGTAATGTGTTTACGCTGTGTCTGTAAACCACTTACACTGCTTCTTTACCAAAGGAGAGGCTGGCAGCCTTCTGCTAGACTTGATGGTTGGTTTCTGGCAGGAAAATGCTTTACCTCCGAGAACTCACACCAGGAAACAAGTCGGCACAGACCGCTAAAAAATCATGTTCCTAAACATGAACATCGAGTCTGTGACTGGGGTCTGTTTTCTTCTGAGAGAGCAATGAACCCTGTGGAAACTGTGGACAAGCCACACCATCGTGAGTGGTGGTCAAGACCGTGCGTTCCTCTAGAAAGTGGAAGGCTGTCGTTTGAAACCTTCCCGAAGCTGAACTGTTTTCCTATCGATGAGGCCGTGAGTCGTGGTCTGGATGCTAGTCTTTCTTATGAAATGATAAATCGAAGGTTGATGTTCAGTCTGCATTAAGTTTACATACTCTAAGACGTCACAGAAACAGGAGAATTGTTCATGGCAAAATCAATGTTGGTGGCATCTCCACCTTCTGGAAATTTTGTTGCTACAAATTTCCCTTTTTCTATCACTCTTTGATTTATGTCGTTTTCCTTACTTTTCTTTCATCTCTCTTGTTTATTTTCTGCCTTCCAAGTTTATTCTCCTACCTTTTTTGAGCAAATCTTACAAGTATTTTCATTTCATACGGTTTATTACGTTTCGCCTGTATTGTTTTGTTCTGACGACCAGCTAGACTACTGATAGTGTCAACACTGGAAAGGGCACGGGATGTCCATTCTGCAGTGTTATTTGCCAGTACGGCACTTTTCTGATGTGTTGTTTTAGTACGTTGACATGTTCATAATGCTTGTTTACGCTTCTCTGTCACCTGTGGATGATAAGTTAAGCAGAATGGCTGGGGTCCTCACAGCAAGGCCTGGTTTTGTTGGCCTCAAGAAATAAACACAATAATGCACCTTGTCATTTAAAGGGGCCTTTCTCCAGATTGACTGTGCTGGATGTGTGAAGGGATTGGGTGGTGGTGGTGTTGAACTTGCGGTGAAAGCTGCTGGAGTTGCTGAAACTGAACGAGGTGACAGCCCTGAAAATGGCCTTCGCGGTCGGTAGGACTTCATACAACATCAAAATGAAATGAAGTCATGCAAAATTTTATCTCTGAAAAAGCACCTCTGACATGCAGGACTGACCAGACAGACACACTGACAGGAGAAACATGAGTTGTTGCGTTTTTCCTATGACAGTGCACACTGCCTGGAGAAAGCAGCATGAATTTCAGGCAGACATTTTAACCGCTAATACGTATACAAGTGTTTTACCATGTCGTGCGTTATGCTAGCACACAATAGGATATAATGCAGCGCGACGTGATATGACACTACACCTCACTACACTACACTTCACTACACTACACTATACTATACTGCACTGCACTGCACTGCACTGCGCTGCGCTACACTACACTCCACTACACTCCACTACACCTCACTACAGACACACACACACCGACACACAACCAACAACACTAACTACGCTACATTATATTACATACATCACACTCACTAAACCACACACACACACCACAACACATCACACCGCAACACACCGTACTACACACATTTACCTACGCTACACACACTTCATTACTACATTACATTACATTACATACACTCCACCTCACAACCACACCACACCACACACACACTCCCACACTCCACACACCGAAACGCAAAGCTCGCACCCACCTCCACTACCAATACACTCCACTACATACTCCACATACATACACTCACCTCACCACACCACCCACTCTATCCACATCCACACCCACCACACCACACCACACCACACCTCCACTGCACCTCACCATATCACACCACACCACACAACACCACACACCATTTTTCATTTTATTTTATTCTTTTATATCGGGATAATGGAACCCCACACACTCACACACTACATAACATTACATTACCTGCATCACTCCATCACTCCACACATACACACTCACCCACTCCACCACACCACACCACTCCACCACACCCACCCAACACCCCACCACACTCCACTCCACTGCCAGCTGTCAGGTGTTACACAGCCTCAGGCCCATGACAAGCTGGCCTGCAGTGTTCAGAGGCGAAGGGCAGGCAGGCGGGAGGATCACCACACAGGTGACCAGACCAGGGTCCTGCCCCACAGCTGCTGCCGCCACCCCTGACCTGGTCAGCCAGTGTTGATCACCTGCCTTTGCCGCACCATCCACCCCACCCCCATCAGCAGCCTCTGCAGCAGCAGAGGGGGGTGGAGAGGAGGGGAGAGATGCTTACACCCTGAACCCCTGAGGCAGAGGACAGAAGCCAGCAGCACCCCTGCACTGGCTCACCTCACAGCTCTTGATATACAGTACACAGACTATATTAGCGTTCAGTGGCCAGCTTGTAACACAGTTCCTCACGTAATAGTGTGATTTCTCCTTTTGTTGAAACTGACTGGAACCATGGATTTGTGTGGAAGTGAGTGAGTGTGTGAGAGAGAGAGTGTGTGTGTGTGTGCATGCGTGTGTGTGTGTGTGTGTGTGTGTGTGTGTGTGTATTGTGTATGTGTGTTTGCTTGTTTCTTTAATTGTTTTGGCTTGTTAAATGATCATTTGTTCTTGAAATGTCAGAAATTAAAATGAAAGGGTTCTTCCAGTTAAGAGTAATTGGCACAACGGCTGGGGCACTGGTGTTCTGTTAAAAGAGAGGATCATTATTCTTCAGGTAATTGGATTATTATATTCCCTGTAACAAAAGAAAAAGGTCTGTTCATAATTATGTTCTGTCCATGTGATGTGATTCAACGCTTAGAGAAAAATGATTTGAAGGAAAAATGTTTGTTGGAGCTGTTAGTGGACAAATAATTATATCTACTTTTGGCAAAAAAAGTCTATATTGATGAATCCTTTTACTTTGTGATATTGACCAAATCAAAAACTACTTGTTTTGATAAATTAAACGTCTATAATGTATCAAAATGTTATATATATAACTTATATATAATGCGTTACACACACACACACATATATTATACATTAATATATATATAATATATATATATATTATATAATATATATATATGTAATATATATATATATATATATATAATATAATATATATATATATAAACACCCATTATTATAAGTAACCCATTATTATGAAAGCTTGCTCTTAACAGAGGATCTTTAATCAAACTCGACATGCGCCTGTGTGTCAGTCAGTCTGTCTATTGATCTTTTGCCCATCTGAATGAATATCTGTTTGTTTGTCACCGTTCCACTGCTGGTGGCAATGTGTGAATGTGTTCAAGTGTGAATGCTTTCAAGTATGAATGCTTTCAAGTGTGAATGCTTTCAAGTGTGAATGTGTTCAAGTGTGAATGTGTTCAAGTGTGAATGTGTTCAAGTGTGAATGCTTTCTCTCGCTGCATTCCCTTGGTTCTGACCTGGCTGGCTGTTGACTCCTCCCTGTATTCTGCCTCCCCCTTTCACCCAGAGTGTGGATGATGGAATGAACTTCTGATAATTATTGTGTTGGTTTTGATTATGTCATAAATGTTTGTTTTTTAAATGTTTGGTTTAAAACACCATGAAGGACGACCAAGAACTAATGTAGCTTCAGCAGATGATGATTTTGACACAAGTGTTGTATCAGGAACGGCAGCACAATATAACAATATCTTACATATAACAGCAAACAAAGACATCAGAGCCTCCAAAGATTCCCTCTCTCCAGCTTCATCATATACGGCCCACCTATTCCCTTTTCCTAGCTACAGAGTAGAAAACTGATCATCCAGCAAAACAAATAATAGCAGAAAGAGCAGCACTCTGGGCGTATCCATTCACCACAGTACAGTACAGTGCAGATAGGCTACAAGAGGAATTGCCTGCCAACAACCTACTACTACAAGCAGCAGACCTGCTGACTGACTGTCTGTTGCTGGTTAGCCGGGTAGCGCTGCTGCCACGGCTGTTTTCACTTTCTATCTGCCGACGCTCGCTGCGTTTCCGGGAAGGGAAGTAATGGGAAAGAGGAGTCTGTGAATGGCGAAGCAAATAACATCCTGATAGATGTCTTCTGCATCCTCTGTCTGTCTGTCTGTCTGTCTCTCTGTCTCTCTCTGTCTCTGCCTCTCTGTGTCTGTCTGTCTGTCTCTCTCTCTCAAGGGCCATATGAAAAGAATATGTCCATGGCCGCAACAGAATAATTATAAGTATGAATCTTGCAAATTTTAGCGAACAAATGCATCTGTTACCCTTAGAAATAAACAATTTATCAAATAAAGATAAGACTCTGTCTGTCTGTCTTCGTCTGTCTCTGTGTCTCTCAGACGGGAAAAAGGGAGGATAATACGTGGGTTGTGGGGTGTAGGGACTGTTTGTGAGTGTTGTGATGGTTTAGTGAGTAGAAGAACAAGTAAACAGGGTTTTGTTCACTCATTCATTCAACTCTCATACCGTCTGGTATCACTTATACCACATTCTTACTGTGCCATTTGTTCATGCAGGCCACATTCACCTTTCGCTGCCAGAATACCGTCAGAGAAAAAACACAAGGCATTCCTTATTCATTCCGTTCACTGTTGATATTAAAGACAGGTGACAGTACTCTGAAACAAACAAATTGAACATAAGCAATGCATAATAACTGAATTCACTGAACGGTTACAATACTTAAGAAATTATGGTTTGGTCACTGATGAATCCGAACTACGCTAGTGCGCACCCAACAACTGTAATCCGGATATTGATGATGTCCTACCTGGCCAGTCTTTTTATCACACCACTGAATCACCCTGACTCTTCACTTCAATGAAAGAAACGCAGGTTGTTGGGGAAGATCCTGGTTCCCCTTCTTCAACGCCATAATTACTGTGCCGAGTGGTGGGGTTCGCAGCTCTGTTTTCAGAGCTCTGGTCGTGTCTTCACAGACTTTCTTATTCCTTGCTCGTTTCTTCTCTCCTCAAAGTCCTAGAGCTTTCCCTGTCTGTGGTTTCAGAGCGTTCTCCTCTGTTTCATCATATTTCAGAGCGTTCTCTCACCTCCCAAATCTCAGAGCCTCTGCTCTCTCCAATGTCTTAGAGTGTTGTGACTTCTCCTTCAAACTGTACTTGCTTTTTTGCCTCGCCACTTCTTCCCAGCATTCTTAGGCACCTGTGGTATTCACAGTTGCAGACTGCTCTATTAAATACCACTCATTGAAAAATCAACTTATTCACATTATAATCAAAACAAACTGACAATACCCTACAGTCATTTATAAATCACTCTTTCCTCAATTTCAGCCATAATAATATTAAATTTAGCACGCACTGTTTTCTCATTCACTCCCCAGTCTTCCACCGTGTCTGCCTAGGCGCACAGTTACGTGTAATGGCTCACCTGCCGGGGGAGAAACGTTCTAAAGCCTGTGGTCCCTCTGTCAAGCATTTACTTGGCCAGACAAATTAATAACTGGCTATCATCTTCTATAACTGTATACCATCCCAGCACTAACTGTGGAAACCTGTTCACACCCTCTCTCTCTACAAGCTCTCAACCAATCTGTTACACACCCTCTCTCCCCGCCTGTCGGGATGAGAAGTGGGTGAAGAAGGATACCACTCTTGTTATTATAACTTATGACGAACTCAGCAGCTCAATTTACCCCCCCCCCCCCTCTCTCTCTCTCTCTCTCTCCACCTAAACTTTGGGGTAAATGCCCATTCACTGTTCACTGCAGGTAGGGTTTTGATCAGTTTCCTCAATGACATGAGACCACAGTAAAAATATGTATGGTTAGGTGTGGAAGCAAAAATTAATGTAACCTTTTTATTTATCTATCAGTTAACGTACGTTTTACTTTTCTTGATTTGCTTGTTTGTTTACTGTACTTCACTTCAAGACTGTGATAAAAGGTAGATAAAAGTCTAAGTTTGAGATATGGACGAAAACCGAACTAACACATAATAATCATACTCTTCATGCCTGAAGAGTGCCCAACAGGGGAGCTAAAAGCTCTCCCAGCTGAGGTGTAATTTGTCAACCCCAAACAAGCCACATAGACAAGAGAGGGGGAGAATGCAGAGGGTGAGTGCTGTGTAGGTGATGCTATCTAAGCTACACCTACATTATCCCTCATTACACACCTCACCAAACTGGCATTCCCCTTCTACCTGACCCAGTCACCGGTGTCTCAACCCAAAACTCTCCCCTCAGGACTTTGGGGCCCCGGGCAGCTAACTTGATAGCGGAGTGGCTAAGCCAGTGGGCCTTTATTTCTAGAGGTCTTTGAGCTGAGTGTCCTGGGTTCTCACCTCGGCAACGTCTGGTGGATTGAAGGTAGGGAACTCTTTTGTTTTCTGGGGGATAACTTTTGTGCAAACCCTAAGTACTTTACTCCCCTTCCTGTTTGAACACATACAGACGACAAGTATCCGTGATAATGATTCTGAAACACACACACACACACACACACACACACACACACACACACACACACACACACACACACATATTTAATTGCCTAGCAAGATTTTACAAGCAGTTATGCCGTTTGTGAAGCGTCTACCAGCTGGATATCTTAGCAGATGTTCTTAGCAAATATGGAATGTTGCTCACGCAGTGACAATACTGTGTGAAAGCTGAACACTGACACTAACAATCACAATCAAAATCGGTTTCCAAAAGTTCGGATGAGACTATAAACTGAGGTTCTGTGTGAAAACAAACGTATGCAGAACATCTTCCGCACACGTTAAAACATGTTCCGCTTTTTGGAAGAGTAGGCCATTGTGTACCAGTGGTAAGGGATGACAAAATTTACAAAACCGCATACACTCGGGGACTGAATGTAAAAAAGCACACGGGTGTTTATTCCAATATCCTCGAAAGAAAAGAATAAGATAAAATAAACAAAATAATAAAGTGTGTGACATGAAAACGGTGACATAACAATAAAAAAAAAAAGAGCCAAGGTCACTCATAGCTGTCAGCTTGCCATCAAGCTTGGGTAAAAATGAGCCAGGGGCAATTTTCCCCAGGGAGAGTGATTTGCATGCGCACATAACAACCCCCTCCCTCCTCCCTTTCAGACTGGCGCTAACAGGTGTAAAAGGTGGGAACGCTGCCTATCTTCACCTCAGAAACAGATGGAGTGGACATCATCGCCACCTACCTCTATCCTCTGCCTCTCTCTCTCCTTCTTAGTCTAACCTGTCCTATCTGGCAGGCCATGCTCTGAATGTCTCCGGATACTCTTCCACTTCTCTTCTCTCTCCTCCTCTCTCTCTCTCTCTCTCTGTCTTCCTCTTCCCTCTCTATCTCACCTCTCTCTCTCTCTCTCCTCTCACTTTCTTTCCCTCCTTCTCCTTTTCCTGCCTTCATCCAGCTCTGTCTACCTTCTTCTCTCCCCCCCCCCCCCCCCCCCCCCCTTTGCCTCTGTTTACCTTCTTTCTTCCTCCTCTTCTGACTTTTGCATTCTCTTCCTTCTTTGTCTATCTTTTTCTCTTTTCTCCTTTGTCTATCTTTTTCTCTTTTCTCCTCAGTCTACTGTTGTCTCTTCTTCCTCTCTGTCTATCTTATCTCCTTCCTCCTCTATTTTCGTTTTCTCTTTCCCCTAACCTTTCCCCCTTCCTCCTATATCTTTTTTTTCTTTCCTCCGTCTACCTTTTTTTCTTCTCTTCTCCTCTTTCTACCTTTCCCCATACTTTCCTTCCTCCTGTCTACCTTTCCCATTTCCATCTCTGTCTCCTTTCCCCCTACTTTCCCCCTGTCTACCTTTCCCATATTTCCTCCTGTCTACCTTTCCCCATATTTCCCTCCCCTGTCTACCTTTCCCCATATTTCCTTCCTCTGTCTACCTTTCCCCATATTTCTTCCTGTCCTACCTTTCCCCATATTTCCTTCCTCTGTCTACCTTCCCATTTCCTCCCTGTCTCTTCTCTCCTCCATTTTCCTTTTCTGTCTGCCTTTTTCCTCTAAATTATTTATTCTGTCTCTTCCCATTTTCTCATTCCGCTATTTGTTCTAATCTCCTCCCCTCTCTCCTTCTCCACCACCCCTTTCATCTTGGTCTGCCCTTTTTGAAGCATAGACAATGTAACCAATAATTGTATTTCTTGTACAAACACAACAAATTTATATTTGAATTCCAGGTATTCTTTCTGAAAAAGTACCCCCCCCCCCTTCCCACAACAAGACACACAACACACTTTTATCTTGGAACCACTGGTCACTGTGTAGACTACCTCTGTAGGTCTGTAAACCGAGGAAAATTTCCGCTCTGAACAAGTACTAGCCATGCCGTAAGTTTTTTTTTTTTTTTGTGAAGGGGGGGGGGGGGGGATTCGATTTTTTGTGTGAATGTAGCAGATTACACAAAAGATAGATAAAAATCTTTTTGTTTTATTTTATTCTGTTGTGTTTAACTCTATCTGATTTTGTTTCATTTCATTTGGAGGGATACTTTTTTCCATGGAGACGAGCGCATCTACACTGACTTAAAAGCCTACTCAGGCACGGAACTGTAGTAAGTTGTTGTCCTAGTTTCTCTGTCTTGTGCACTACAAACTGTTATCTTGCACTGGCGGGCCACTTGACTGACGATACCTTCCTCTTTCCAGTCCATCCTCTCCTTCCACCCAGTCCTCAGGAGTCTGTCTCTCTGACAGGGATGGAGAGTGTCTGTCTCTCTGACAGGGATGGAGAGTGTCTGTCTCTCTGACAGGGATGGAGAGTGTCTGTCTCTCTGACAGGGATGGAGAGTGTCTCCCTAAGTTCTAAGTTCTTTTCCCCTCTTAAACTCTGACTGTGATGCTCTTCTTTGCTCCGGAGTTCTTCAGGTACCACACTTCAACACGCCCAACTCCCCACAACTTCAGGCAGGTGGTTTTCGTGAAAC
>CM054136.1:63943376-63995876 GCA_028751875.1 Rapana venosa | reverse complement strand
AGCCTGTACCCTGGCACATTTAGTAGTGTGACTAAGGATGTCTGATTTTGTTTTCAAGACAATTTTTGTCATGTACCTCGTTGCCCAACCATTTCCTCTTCCTAGGTGCAATTATCTCAACTGTCCATGTTGTCTATGCCTCTGTCTGTATCTTTAAATCAATGTCCAGGAAACTCAAAAGTCTGCTTGTGCATATTTAGTATCTTCAGGATGTAGGAGGGAAAAGTAAAAAAAAGCCTGAACAATTCTGATTTGTTAGAAGACTAGATGAATGCAGAGTAAACCCATCAAAATACCCAAGAAATCACATATCATGTAAACATGCTCATGTAATTCATTCATTCATTCATTCATTCTTTTATTTCGAGGATAATGGAGTAAGCACTCGTGTGCTTTTTCACATCCAGTCCCCGTGTGTATGCAATTTTGTCAATTTTGTCATCCGTTCCCAGCAGCACACAATGGCCTACTCTTCCAAAAAGTGGAATGGGTTTTAACATGTGCGCAAGATGTTCTGCATTTGAGAATTATGTATTTCTATTTTAAATCAAATTAGCATCTCATTTTAAATGATTTAGAAGCTACCCCCCAAAAAACAACAACAACATATATATATATATATATATATATATATATATATATATATATATATATATATATATATATATATATATATATATATAATAGAGGTTTTATGTCAGAACATCCTTTTTGCTGCTATTTATTTTCAGTACCATTTTCCGATTCTCAGATCACGTCCCTTCTAGACAACTACTCTTCTGGCTTATGCCTACACTTGTATGCTTGAGGTAGCATGTACTACTCAGAGAGAGGCAGATGGCACAACTGATAGTCTAGAGGGGAAGTCTGGGAGAGGAGTGCCCGCCTGCCATGCCACCCTGTTGTTGACGTCAGCAGTGAGTTGCCTGATGGTGTCCCTCAAGCTGCCATGGACAGTGTCTGCCTCACCAGACACCTCGCCCACCTGTCTGTCCTGGACATCACTGCAGCTTCACTACCTGACAGTGCAGTCAGTGCCAGAATCACCGGGTCTGCTGCTGTGCTGTGCTGGGAACTTCTAAAGGATGCTTGAGAAAAAGGGGGCATGCTAAGGAGAGATGGTATTATACCTGTGTGTAACGTTGTGTATCATGGGGGGTGGGAGAGAGAGAGAGACAGAAACAGAGAGACAGAGACAGACACACACACACACACACACACACACACACACACACACACACACACACACACACACACACACACACACACACACACACACAGAAGGAGATAGACAATGACAATGACAAGCTTTTTAAGCCCATTCATAAGGGGACAGTGGGAAGGGGAATGGGCACAAAACTCACATCATAACTAAGAAAAATGCATGATTAATACAGCCCAAATGATCTCCATGGCATGGGTTCCACGTCATGGTTGTTAAAATTATTGTGTTACACTTTTGCCGATTGCGAATGGGAAAAGGATGGGGCCACAATAACATAAACCGCATTTTGCTGTTTTCTTTTTTATTTCTTTTTTAAATGATAGTGTGGTAACTGATTGAGTCATTGACAAGGTGTCAATGTCACTCTGTATTCAGTCACGAAGGAGATAGAGAGAAGCAGAGACAGAGAGAGACAGAGAAAGACAGAGAAAGACACACAGAGAGACAGACAGACAACCAGACTGACACACAGACAGAGACAAAGAGAGAAACAGACAGGCAGGCAGGAGGGAGGCAGACACACAGACAGATAGACATTCAAGGTACATACACAGAGACAGAGAGAAAGACAGACAGACTTGGTGATGGGGTTGAGAAAGAGACAGACAGCGATAGAGACAGACAGAACAATATTAGTAAAGATGTGACTAAGATGTGAAGATGTGACACTGCATACCACTGGCATGAGACCTAACAGAGTTTTAAAAGCCTGTTTGCATTGATCAAGTAGTGTTTGATCAACAGCAACATGGAATGAAATGTTGTAGCAGTAGATTTCTTATCGATATCAAGTAAAACCAATTGTTCCATTGCAAAAAGAAAAGGTCCAATAGGCTATCTTTTGTTTACTGTGTCACTGAACACATGCACACACAAAAGCATTGAATCGCATCATATGGTCAGAAAATGTGAAAATGCAATCGTTTGCTATGTTACACAAAAATACAGGTATTCCTTGAAAGAGATCCACCTTTTTCCTCCTAAGAACATTAATGCCCAAACAAGTGGGTAGAATTCTGCACCAGAGCCGTTTCCTGTCACCATGGAGACTCAGAGCACCAACCTCCTGATCTGACGACCCTGAGAGCGTAATTCCAGTCTCCTCTGTGGTGTCTGCTTGAAGAGAGTCGTTAGCATTGACTCAGTTTCCTGAAAGTTCTTCAGATGAGACAATAAATCGTGGTGCCGTGAGAAAACATACGCAGAATATGTCGTGCCCATGTTAAAACCCCATCCACTTTTCACAGCAGAGTAGGCCAGCTGTAGCTGACGGCCTGAATGACAGGAACAGACCAGCATTTCATTCATTTCATTTTCATTTATTTTTTTATATCGAGGATAATGGAATAAGCACTCATGTACTTTTTTACATCTAGTCCCCGTGGGTAAGCGGTTTTGTAAATTTTGTCATCCGTTCCCACCGTCACACAATGGCCTACTCTTACGAAAAGCGGAACAGGATTTAACGTGTGCGCAAGATGTTCTGCGTGCGTTCGCACACGGGGCCTCGGTTTATAGTCTCACCCGAAGCATGCACTGCGAGAGGGATGGGCACCACTGGGTTCACTTTGCCCACAACACACTGCTGAAAAAATTCGTCCACTGCCCCAAGGAAGGAGTTCAGTGAGAAGTCAGTCACTTCACACAAAAACCACTGTACTAGTGAGTTTCAATGGATACGAAGGCATGCTGTTGTCTGGAACTGTTGTAATATAAACTGGCCACAGGCTGTGCGTGGTGGGGGTGGAGTGGAGTGTGGGGAAGTGGTGTAGGAAGGGCCAGCCATGCTGCCAGTCTCTGGCCTGTCGGTGCCTCAGGGCTTCAGGCTGTCAGTGCAGGGCTACACTCCTCGCCCCTCTGCTGCTGGTGATGCTGGTGGTGGTGGTGGTGATGCTCCTGCCGCAAAGGCAGGTGATCAACACTGGCTGACCAGGTCAGGGGTGGCGGCAGCAGCTGTGGGGCAGGACCCTGGTCAGAATGTCAGGTCCTAGTATTGGAGTTGTGTTTAAAGTCATTGCAAATTTCTCTGCCTATAGATGTGGGCTGTTTTCATTGAGAATAGCACAAACTGTAGTGTTACCCCTACCTCCTATCTGTCCCCTAGGCAGGAAGATCAATTTAGGTTTTGACCCAAGTGAGTTTTTCTTTTAAAAAATCTGTCAGGGACTAACAACATCTTGTTGCTATAGGTTCTCTTGGTGACCTTGTCTTGGGCAAACCTTTACCATACAGGGCCTAATCAATTGGCAATCACTATGACTTTCATACTGTTCAGACTAATTAAATGGTTCTGTTATTTATCTCAACCAACCACATGACTGGCAATTGTTAATGCCTGCATTTCAATCAGATTTTATTCACCTTCAAAAAAAAGACAAAATAGAAACACCACCAACGATAAGCACACTTCCAACACATGCTTTGGGTTGTTTTTTTTAAGATTTCGTCCTTTTTTTTCATGTGCAGACTTGCCACTGAGTGTGAGTTCTGAAAAACACGTTCCTTCCAGAACCCATAAGAATTCAACAGAACACTGCCAGACCCTCCCTCTGCAAAGAACTTACTGTAAGTGGTTTACACATACGGCGTAAACACAGCTCTTTGCACTGGGATTCTTTCTCACACGCGTAAGCCAGCCACCACGGGGCCTTTTCTCCTTCTCCATAACCACGTACTACGTACACACGTTGCCTTTTATTCTCTGTGTCTCAACCTTGAGGTTTTTGTCAAGTGAAACAAAGTTTATGTGTAACTTTTCTAAACAATGGTTGCTGTGGACTTAAGCCTACTAGTCTATTCTATTATCAAACTTCTTTTTTCTCTCCTGCCTTCTTGGCTGACTTAATGGACTGTTGCGTCTTTAGGTTGCTGTCATGGTAAAGTGGACAGGCTCAAAGGAGAGAACAGCTCCTCCTCTGGTCAGGAAATTCCTGTGGAATGGTGTAAGGAAGTACTTGTTTTACGTTTGCAGTCAGACTGAGTTTTTATCTACTCATACTTTTTATTACTGTTATTTTGGATCGTGTATTAATCTGTATTGATCTTAAGTGATGTAGTTAACAGTTTAAAATGATTTTTCATTTTCTTTTTTTTTCTTCTTCAATACAGAAAAAAACTTTACACTTTGTCATCAACATAGAAAAATCTTACTCTCTGTCATCAATACAGAAAAATATCTTACACTTCGTCATCAGTACAGAAAAACCATCTCACTCGCCATCATCAATATAGAAGAATATCTTGTATTCTAGCATCAGTACAGCAAAATACCTCTTACACTTTGTCATCACTTCAGGAAAAAAAAACATTCAGTTTCTTTCTTTGACAGTTGAACGTCTTGATGTAATCAGCTACAAGGAAGCAACTTTACAACATCACAGCCAACCCACCCACCCATTTCCCCTGACAGCTCTCTCTCTCTCTCTCTCTCTCTCTCTCTCTCTCTCTCTCTCTCTCTCTCTCTCTCTCTCTCTCTTCTCTCTCTCTCTCTCTCTCTCTGTTATTTCCATAGATCAGGAATGGACCATTTTCAGTTTGGTTCTGCAGGCCATGAACATTGAAAGTCTGCCAGTGTGTCGTGTAGCCATTTCTCTCTGTGAACAGTTTCAGTGTTCAGACATCAGCACCTGGTCTCAGGGCACAGAAATAACAGCCTCCAGTGTGACAGCATCATTGCATTCATCATTACATCATTTTACACACACACATACACACACACACATACATACATACACCGTGCGGCGCGCACACACACACACAGACACACACACGCACGCACGCATGCATATGCACACACACATGCACACACACACAACACATGAATGCACGCATGCACACATGTACGCGCACGTGCACATACACACACACACACACACACACACACGCACGCACTTGGTGTGTGTTCTGGAATTTCTTCACTGTATGGTTCAGAACAGTACTCAACAACCAACAGTCCAACAAGCCCAGAAAATCAACATTACTGCCAGATCTCCCCCCCGGCCCCTCCCCATCTCCCCACTCCCCCATCACCTCCTTCAAACTCTCCGCCCTCCTCTCACGGTCCTTACCTGAATAACATACACAGCGGCAGTTACAGCCAGCCTCGGGACATGCACCTGCCCTCCACAGCCCTGTACCTCCCTGCAGGCCCCTGGGCTGGGCAGCAGCAGGCGTATACAAGAGAAGTAGTGGCCAGGTAATGGCTGTGTGTGCTGGGGGGGTGCTGGTGGTGGTGGCGGCAGTCAGGCAGCCAGGAGCAATATAGCAGAGAGGGGCAGACCCTCACAACCCCTGACCATCGCACACTGCTCTTGACCCCCACACTGTCTGCACTTGGCTGTCCCTGTTGTTGTCTCCCTCACACTGTTCCTTATATCATTATTAGAGATGATCTCTTGCTGTTTTCTGTGATGATGGCTTCAGAGTTGGATGTAGTACATTTTTTTCCCCCATTTATTTCATTCTGTTGTATCGAGGATAATGGAATAAGCACTTATGCACTTTTTTACATCTAGTCCCCGTGTGTATGGGGTTTTGTAAATTTTGTCTCTGTTCCCACTGGCACACAATGGCCTACTCTTACGAAAAGCGGAACAGGATTTAACTTGTGCGCAAGATGTCCTGCGTGCGTTCGCACACGGGTCTCGGTTTATAGTCTCATCGGAAGGACTTTTGGGGACAGTTGAGTCGGCACTGATGTTAATGGTACATGTACACGATTGTTCAGGGAACAGCAAAAGCTGATGGAAGAATCTGGTGTAAGGTGTTAGTGCATTTTTTTGTGCTTATGTGGTGGCGGGACCACACACACATATGCATACAAGCACACATGCACGAATCCAGGTGCATGCACCCACACAGACACACACACACAGACACATGCAGACACATGCAGACACACACACATACACACACACACACACACACACACACACACACACACACACACACACACACACACATACACACCCAAACCAAACCAAAAGAAAGGGTGTAAATGAAGCAATCAGAACAAACAGGTATGCTCTGGTAAAATAAAGTTTCCAACACAAATGGGACCTCTCCCTCCTCTCCCCAGAGAGACAGAGAGACAGAGAGACAGACAGACAGACAGAGAGACAGAGAGACAGGGAGAGAGTTTACTCCTCTTTCATCTCCCATTCTGTTCCATCATACCCACCCCTCTCTCTCTCTCTCTCTCTCTCTCTCTCTCTCTCTCTCCTGTCCTCTTTGTTGTGCCAGTGTTGTTGTGCCATCAACAGCAGTCATCACGGCAAGGAGAACGCCCGCCTACCATTCCCACAATGCCACTGCCGCTGTTAGCGCGCGCTTCCAGTGTCACGTGACCTGATTTGGCGGAGATGTGCTGGGTGCCTGGATCTGCAGTTTGCATCAGCATCATCCTCAGCTATTTAGTTCCTAATCATTGTAGTGCAGCTTGTGGTAGCAAGAATGTTCCCTGTTCCCATCTTGTCTTTTTACTGTCCTCCTCTTTGTCCTCTATTGATAACAGCAAGGAAATAAGTGCAAGTCAGGAAAAGAATGGTAGATGTTTCTGGTGCAATCTTGATAGATAACTAGAAGGACTGGTATAAAAATACAAACAACACTTGGAAAAATGATACTATTTTATTATGATGTTCATCTTTTGAATATATATTTTGGTGTATTTGAAATTGTTGATCATTAGTGTCATAAAATTTTATATAAAAAAAAGAAAGATAGTTCTGGTGTGTGTTCATTCTGCAGAACATGCAAACCTTTGTCATAGTTTTCATAAAACGAAAGTGTGCAAGTAAAAAAACCACTAGCAGTACTGAAATTATACAAGGAACAATGCATACAGCTGATGCATTACATGCAAAAGGAAATAGAAATATCCTTTTTCTTCTCGGTTGAATGCTCAGACAGCAATTACTGTTGTCTGTCATATTAGTGAAAATTTTGTACACTGCCCTTAAGGGCCTGATAAGTCAGGGCCAGCACATCCAACTTCCATGTGAGAAAGAATTGTTATCTTTTAAGTATTTCTATCACTCAGACCCTGATTATAAGGAAATTAGAATATCCATTGTAACACATGGGAGCAAAATTTTTTCTGAATTGTGGGGTTTGTTTCCCTTTAGAGAGATTTTTCACAGTCAATAGTTGTTTTTTCATCTAGCTTGTACCTGGTCAATATTTTGCTGACTTACCTTTGGCTTAATCAAACGGCTAAGGATTCTTTGAGTGTCCCATTAATTTATCCTCCAGGTGTATGAAATCAGTCTGTTACTAACTCCATGCCCCTACCTGCAGCAGTGTCAGAGCCATGTTGGCTAGTATAGTGTCTGCCCTGTACCACACCCTCCCCCCCCCCTTCCCCCCCCCCCCCCCCCCGTCAGTATGATCACTATCCACTGTGATGACGTGACAGAGATGCCCTCCTCCCCACTGATCTCTATCCACTGTGATGACGTGACAGAGATGCCCTCCTCCCCACTGATCTCTGTTGTGATGACGTGACAGAGATGCCCTCCTCCCCACTGATCTATATCCACTGTGATGACGTGACAGAGATACCCTCCTCCCCACTGATCTCTATCCACTGTGATGACGTGACAGAGATGCCTTCCTCCCCACTGATCTCTATCCATGTGATGACGTGGCAGAGATGCCCTCCTCCCCACTGATCTCTATCCACTGTGGTGACGTTAGAGGGACGCCTTCCTCCCCACTGATCTCTATCCACTGTGGTGACGTGACAGAGATACCCTCCTCCCCACTGATCTCTATCCACTGTGGTGACGTGACAGAGATGCCTTCCTCCCCACTGATCTCTATCCACTGTGGTGACGTGACAGAGATGCCCTCCTCCCCACTGATCTCTATCCACTGTGGTGACGTGACAGAGATGCCCTCCTCCCCACTGATCTCTATCCACTGTGATGACGTGACAGAGATGCCTTCCTCCCCACTGATCTCTATCCACTGTGGTGACGTGACAGAGATGCCCTCCTCCCCACTGATCTCTATCCACTGTGGTGACGTGACAGAGATGCCCTCCTCCCCACTGATCTCTATCCACTGTGATGACGTGACAGAGATGCCCTCCTCCCCACTGATCTCTATCCACTCTCTCTCTCTCTCTCTCTCTCTCTCTCTCTCTCTTTCTCTGTCCTCTCTTCTTTTCCATTCTCTTTCTTTCACCCTCCCTCCTACTTTTTCTCCTGTTTCTACCAACCTCTTCTGTGCTCCTCCATCTCCAATCTTTGCTTTATCTCTTTATCCACCTCCCCTCCCCCTTCCCCCCTTGCCCAAACCCTCAGAAGTGGATGGCGGGGAAGGGGAGGTAAGGCCTGGCAGTTATTGCCATTGTGCACGGCCCATTGCCCAGCCATCATGGCCCCAATGTGTCAGCCGTTCTGCTAGGCTTGTTTGTCTTCATGCTGCTGTGAGGAAAAGGAGTTAGCTCCCCTGTGGAGCTCGTCAGTGCCTTGTTTGAATGGCGTGTGACAGACAGACAGGCCAGTGTCATGACACAGACAGCTGATGACGTGAGGGAAGAGTGTGGAACAGGGAGGGAGGGGGAAGAGAGTAGTGTTACCAGCATGTTGGTAGCTTATGTAAGAGGATCATGATGATAAACAGGGAAGGTTTTTAAAAAGGTATTGTTGAGACAGGGATGTTTATTTTCAAGGAGTCACCGAGACACATGTTTATGTTTGGAGAGAGGCACCAGAGGTTGTGTCTGGTGTTACATGTTCCTTTAAGACTGTGAATCAGGATGGCTGCCTTGTTTTCCATTCACTGCTCTTGTCTTGCGCCTCTTTCTTCTTTTATCATTATTGCTCACTTCTGTCTGTGTGTTGTTTGAAGTGGAGTGGCACAGAAGCCTACTCTGCCTGTCTCTGTATCTTTGACTTAACCTGCCCCACAGTCAAGTCAGTCTGCTTGTGGTTGTTTTACAACATCAGGACCAAATCTAGAAAACTACTCGTTTAGTTTATGTGTTTGTTTGATTTTTACATGACTAAATCAGCACAGCTTCAAACTTACCAAGATACCCAATAATGAGTCACATAAAAAAACAATGCATTAAATCATAGGTATTTTTACTTAAGAATTTAGTGACGTGTTTTAGTTTATTCAAAGACCAATACAATGGCAAATTCATGGAGATGCTTTGGCTGAACTTCGTTTATTGTTTATATTATGCGACTCACACATCGCACCACTTCAGGGCAATGACACATCCTCCTGCCCACACACGCGCACACACATACACACACACACACACACACACACACACACACACACACACACACACACACACGAGCCAGCATATATACACAGAGAGGCAGATGACACAGTTGATAGCCGGGAAAACTGGGAGAGGAGTGCATGCCATCCTGATGTTGACGTCTGCAGCTAGTTGCCTGATGGTGCCACGTCAAGCTGCCATGGACAGTGTCTTATATCTGTCCTGGAAATCACTGCAGCTTCAACCGCCTGACAGTGCAGTGCCAGAATCACTGGGTCTGCTGCTGAGCTGTGCCGGCAGGGCTGTACTATGGGAGTGGGCAGGAGGATGCCAAGTGAAAGGGTGGTATATACCTGTGTGTTACGTGATGCAACTTGGAGAGAGACAGACAGACAGACAGAGACAGACAGACAGACAAAGAATAGACAGGTAGGTAGACATACAAAAAGTCACACAGAGAGACAAAATCAATGAAAAGAGGGTTTTTTCTTAAGTTTATTCTCTTGTTTCGAGGATAATGGACTAAGCGCTCATGTGCTTTTTTACATCCAGTCCCCGTGTGTGCGGATTTTTAAATTGTTGTCATCCGTTCCCACTGGCACACAATGGCCTAATCTTCAAAAAATGGAACAGGTGTTAACATGTGTGCAAGATGTTCTGCAGGCGTTCGCACACGGGGCCTCGTTTTATAGTCTGATCCAAGGGCTTGTCAAAGACAGGGAGATGGAAATCCAGAGAAAAGGGGAAAAGAGTAATGTCTGGGTCCGTTCTCTGCTGGAGGTAAGTGATGTGGGTGTGTGTCTGTCTGTATATGTGCGTGTTTGTGTGTGTTTGTGAGTGTTTGTGTGTGGTGTGTGTCTGTATGTGTGTGTATGTCTGTGTGTGCGTGTGTCTGTCTGTGTCTGTGTGTGTCTGTGTCTGTATGTGTGTGTATGTGTCTGTATGTGTGTGTGTCTGTGTCCTGCAGCAATGCACAGGCTGCTGCATCAGATGGATTACCGTGCAGACCCTCCCCTTACACACACACACACCACACAACACACACACACACACCACACACACACACACACACAACACACACACAAACACACACACACACCATGGCCTCTAAGCTATGGCACCAGCAATCACTGACAATGTAGCCCACATAATTCTGCATCAACTTGACTTGCCAGCTCCCCTCATAGAACACACACACACTCAACAGGCACGCACGCACACACGCACACACAACACACACATGCACGTACACACACACACACAAACACAAACACACACACGTACACACACATCAGACAACAGACAGCAGAGCAGGGGAATTAATGTGTTTAATGTTAGGGGGATGCAAACGATAAAGTGTCCGTCTGCACTTGAGGCGAAAGGGTTTGAGAGAGAGAGCGAGAGAGAGAGAGAGAGAGAGAGAGAGAGAGGAGAGAGAGAGAGGAGAGAGAGAGAGAGAGAGAGAGAGAGAGAGAGAGAGAGAGAGAGAGAGACAAAACAGACAGACAGACAGACAGACAGACAGTCAGAGATGGGGGGAGAGGGAGAGAGAGGGAGAAAGAGGGAGATAGAGAGGGAGCAAGCGGGAGAGAGAGGGGAATGGGGAAGGGGGATCGGAAGGGGAGCGGGAGAGAATTGAGAGAGGAGAGAGAGGGAGAGAGAGAGAAGGAAGGAGAGAGAGGAGAGAGAGAAGGAAAGAGAGAGAGGGAGAGAAAGAGAGGGAGAGAATGAGAGAGGGAGAGAGAGAGGGAGAGAGAGGGAAACAAGAGAGGGGGAGAGAGGGGGGAGAGAGAGGGAGAGAGAGAGGGGGGGGAAGAAAGGGGAGAAAGAGAGGGAGAGAAAGAATGAGGGGAGATGGGGGGGAAGATGTGGGAGGCGACAGAGAGGGAGAGAAAGAGAGAGGGAGAAAGAGATGGATAGAGAGAGACAGAAGGGAGAGAGAGATGGAGAGAGAGGGGGGGGGGGGGGTAGAGAAAGACGGGGAGAGAGGGAAAGAGAGCGCGGGAGAGAAAGAGAGGGAGAGAAAGAGATAGTGAGATAGAGGGAGAGAGGGGGGGAGGAGAGAGAGAGAGGAGATAGAGAGGGAGAGAGAGGGAGAAAGAGAGGGAGTGAGAGAGATAGAGGAGAGAGAGGAGGGGGGGGATGGAGAGAGAGGGAAAGAAAGACAGCGGGAAAAAGAGGGGGAGAGAGAGGGAGATAGAGAGAGAGAGATAGAGAGAGAGAGGATGAGAGGAGAGAGAGGTGGAAATAGAGAGGGTGAGAGAAAGAGGAGAGAGAGAGGAGATGAAGGAGGAGAGAGAGAGGGATAGAGAGAGGGAAGGTGGGGAGAGAGAAGAAGAGGGGAGAGAGAGAGGGGAGAGAGGGAGAGAGAGAGGGAGAGAGAAGATGAATGAGAGGAGAGAGAGGGAGAGAGAGAGAGAGAGAGGAGAGAGGAGAGAGAGAGAAGATGAGAGAGGAGGAGAGAGAGAGAGAGAGAGAGGGGAGAGTGGAGCGAGGCATTGCTCTAATGCCAAATAGCAAGAGATAGGGAGGTAGGGTAGGGGGCTAATTGCTTTACAAGTTGCAGGAAGAGCCCCCCTCCTGCCCCAAGGTAAACACCACAGCTCCACTGTCGCCCTTCTGTTCACCTGGCCTCATAAACACCGTCTTCAATGACACCCCCACCCCACCACCACCACCACCACTACCACCACCACCCGACCCCAACATCTCCGTCCCACCCTACCCCTCCTTTCTTACCTCCACGATCTCCTCCCACCCTGCTTCCTTGCACTCCCTGCTTCCCCCTCATCATACCTGCCCCCCCCCCCCCCCCCCCACACACACACCCAGGGGCCACCTCGCCACAGACAGCGCCACTTTGTTGTCTTAACCAGCTCTCTTGTTGAAAATTAACACGTTTAGTTTACACCTGGGTGGGATAGGGGAAGGGGGGGGGGGGGGGGGGTGGCAGACACCACTGATCTTCAGATTACAGGGAGAATTTATATAGAGAGGAGAGAGAGAGAGGGGAGAGAGAGAGAGAGGGGGGGGGGGAGAGAGAGAGAGAGAAGGGAGAGAGAGAGAGGGGGGGGGAGGGAGAGAGAGAGAGAGAGAGAGAGAGAGAGAGAGAGAGAGAGAGAGAGAGAGAGAGAGAGAGAGAGAGAGAGAGAGAGAGAGAGAGAGAATTGAAATCACCAGTAAGTTTCTTATTATGAATGCAACTGAAAAGCGCCATCAAATCAGTTGGAAGCATGCCACTGCGTCTGTCATTACTGCATTATTACTGCCCAGTTCCAACATAATCACACACTGGCCACAGCCTCAGCAATCCACTCTGTGTAAACTGGTGTTAATTACCCTGAAGCAAATAGCGCCGCCACCACCACCACCACCATCACACCATAAAAGCCAACCATAAACCAACCAACCTAACAAAAATCTGTGAAACAAGTCATTAAAACAAAAACAAAATTTTTAATACCGACGCTTCCAAAGAAAGAAGAAAGAAAAAGAATGAAAGAATATAAAAAAGAAAGAGAGAAAGAAGAAAGAAAGAAAGAAAGGAAGAAAGAAGAAAGAAAGAAAGAAGGAAGGAAGAGAAAAAAACAAAGGAAAGAAAGGGGAAAAATAAAATAAAATTAAAAACGATGAGAGAAGAAGAAGAAGAAGAAGAAGAAGAGAAGAAGAAGAAGAAGAAGAAGAAGAAGAAGAAGATGATGATGATGATGATGATGATGAGATGATGATGATTCAGTAATGCTATTAGAAGATGAGAGATGAGAGTGATGAAGATAGATGATAAGAGAGAGAGAGAGAGAGAGAGAGAGAGAGAGAGAGAGAGAGAGAGAGAGAGAGAGAGAGAGAGAGAGAGAGAGAGAAGAGAGAGAGAGAGAGAGAGAGAGAGAGAGAGTCGAATCAGTGGCTCAGTGGTAAAAGCACCCATCTACAAAAGTGAGAGATCCTAGGTTCGAATCCCTAAGCCACTGTCTTTTCCCCTGCACTTGACCCTGAATGGTGATCTGGGCAGTTGTCTCCCAATGCCACAATAAACGAATAATCCGTGTGCAAGATATGTTTAGCGCACGTAAAAGAACCCACAGCTGCAAAGGAATTGTACCCAGCAAATAAGGATATAGAAAGCCCCTGTGACAGGGAAAAACACGTGCAGGCAGAGAGGTGAGTGGTGCTGCACCCCGTGATGAGGTTCTCTTCTTTCGAGAGGAACCCCTAGTCCATGTGGAGAAAATTATGTACTGTGATTAGACATACCAGAGGTCTTCTTCAATGAACGCTCAGACAGCAACTGTCGATATCTGTCATATGAGCGAAATGTAGACATACCAAAGGTCTTCTTCGTCGAACGCTCTGACAGCAACTACCGTTGTCTTCAATATGAGCGAAAATGCGTTGCACTGCCTTTAAGCGCCTGACATGTCAGGCCCAGCGCATCCGACTTCGGCGTGGAAGAGAATTGTGCTTTAAAATAAGCTGTAGCTTGATGCCTTCCCCCCTGCTGTATTGTTGCTTGCTTATGGTGTATGAGTGTTGAATAAATCATGTTTAAACCAACAGTAAATATATTTTGAAACTTAAAACGTTTTTCAAAGATGCTTTTGGTTTCATCTTTCTATGCGCATAAACGGTTGGCTTTTTGAAGTGGAAAAAGGCTGTGTCATTATTTTCAGTGTGAAGTGCGTCACTGGAACTATGGTGAATACACAGACACGTGTAAATGCATGTGGAGAGAGAATGAGCATCACACACACATACACACACGACGCGCACACACACACACATCTGCTTACCGGGTATCGAATCTCGTTCAACAGGATTTTTCTCTGGTGTTAACATCAGTGCCGACACTTCCCCAGAAAGTCCTTCGGATGAGACTATAAACCGAGGTCCCGTGTGCGAACGCATGCAGAACGTTTGGCACACGTTAAACCGTTCCGCAATTCGGAAGAGTGGCTACTTGTGTGCCGGTGGGAGACGGATGACAAAAGTTAACAGAATTGCATACACACGGGGTCTAGAGTAAAACAGCATGATGAGTGACTTATTCCATTATCTCGAAGTAAAAAGATACAGTAAATTTTAAAAAACAATAAACACACACACACGAGGGGGGGGAGGGGGGGAGTAGGAGAGCAAGCAGAGACAGACTGACAGACAGGAAGAGGGACAGAAGAGACAGAATAAAAACAGACAGAACAGACAGAAGATAGACAAGACCAGACAGGAGAATAGACAGACAGAGGCACAGAGACAGAAGTCAGGACAGACAGACAGACAGAGGCACAGAGACAGAAGTCAGACAGACAGACAGAGGCACAGAGACAGAAGTCAGACAGACAGACAGACAGAGGCACAGAGACAGAAGTCAGACAGACAGAGGCACAGAGACAGAAGTCAGACAGACAGACAGACAGACACACAGAGGCACAGAGACAGAAGTCAGACAGACAGACAGAAGTCAGACAGACAGACAGACAGACAGACAGACAGAGGCACAGAGACAGAAGAAGTCAGACAGACAGACAGACAGACAGACAGACACACAGAGACAGAAGAAGACAGAAGGACACAAACATGCCCGGGCAGCCTCGCATCATAGAAACAGAAAAAAGCTTTCAATCAATATAATCACATCATGTCAACACACACACACACAAATCACGTATTCACATTTATTAAACCAATATGAGCAAGAAATATTTACATCCAGAAATTTTATACATACATATAGTATCACTTCACAATGACCATTCACAGTACACAAATTAATGTTTATGCTGTCTGTCACAAGAGCAGTCAGGGGGTTCTCTCCCGCGGTGTAATGCCAGGAGACAGCATCGTGGTTTGATAAAGTCCTAGGGCGGGGGAAGGTGGGGGTGAAAGGATTCTTATCAATCTACCACAAACCAACACATGTAGTAGGGGGGGGGGGGGGGGGGGGGGGTGAGAGGATTCTTATCAATCTACCACAAACCAACACATGTAGTTAGGGGAGAATAGTAGGTAAAAAAAAGTATAAAAAATAACCAACAAAACTAAGGAGGGGCGAGAAGCTAGTGAACCTGGGTACTGTAAATAAGACACAGGAAAAAATCCCCAGAAAAGTGCATACAAATCTTGCTAGTTTATGTCTAACAGTGAAACACTATGAACGGAAACATAATCTTTAAACTAAAAACATTGAAAATGTTAAAGCAGAGATATTGTCTTGGCATTGTTGTGCACGTTGTGCTAACAGTTCACGGCAATGCATGGTTATCGTTTGATGGGGGGGGGGGGTTGGGGGGGGGGGGGGGGGGGAGTGTCCAGGCCACAGAGTTGTCGTTTATGCTGTTGATGGGATTCGATGGAAGCTTGGCTAGATTTTAAGGACAGTCGAGTAATCTCCTTTACGGACAACATTTTATATGCTCACATTAGCTGATCAATACTGCAGATGGTATGTCTGGTCTGGTTAAAGTCAGACATGTTACGGGAATTCGGGAAGTGTTGACTGACAACTTTGTTGCGTTTTCTCCAACGTCCTTGGATCTCTAAGGCAACATGTTTTGTTGTTGTTTTATCTTCATCTACCATCATGCAGCAAAAGCAAACTATCCCCATGTCCTACGACTGTGGCAAATTCATGGCAAAGTCTTCAAAGATTGTTTAAAGAACTGTAAGTGGAGAGATGTAGTAAAAGCATAGACAGCCTAACTAACAAGCCTGTGCTGTCATTACATTCAACCAGTGATAATGGATAAAAATGAAAATGATGTTGCAAAATGTAGGAGGGAGTGTGAAGTCTCATCCAGCCTGGCTTTGGCGCTTTCCCATCATCAGAGCGGGCACAGTGGTTATCCTGAACATGTCAGAGAAGAACAGGCATTACAGTGCTTAGCTTCATCCAGCTAGTGACCTCAGACACTGACAAATAGGCGTGGCATCCCAGCTCTGTGAGTGCTATAGTATGTGTACGTGACCCTGTGGTGACGTCAGAGTCGTTGAAGTAATTTGCTGGACTGCCACCGAATGATTGTTTAACAAGTGGGATAAAAAGGGTTTTTTTGAAAGAAAGAAAAAGAAAAAAGAAAGATAGCTTAACAAGGCCTGATAAGGAAAGAAACTCAAACTCCAATGAAAAATTACCAATAACTTGGAATAGAAACCGGATTCAACAGAAGCGCAAGGAGGGTATCAATGTCTCGACAGCGGATAACGGAAACCTAGCCCCCTACACCCATGCTGACCAGGAGCTGTTGACCCACAGCAGTTGACCGACCGCTCTACAGCAGACAGCAGGCCACGACTGTCACCCAGTCCTTCAGGAACAACAGCACCAGGCTGCATCTTTATCAGCGTACATGTACAGGTACAGCTGCATGGCGAGAGTTGCCCACCAGTCGCCCACATGACAAAGCAAAAAGGCTGATCTCTCGTGTAGTCTCTGTGTCGTTCAAGGGGCGCGCTGTAGTGGTCAGGGTAAAGGCTCTGACTTCTGCTCCTGCCAGAGCAATGCATTCCATCATCCTCATGGTTATCCTTCCTTCCTTCCTTCCTTCCTTACTCCTTCAGCCAGCTGTAGTCACTTAAACCCCGTGTCACATCTGGCAGGAAAGCGACTGTGTTCCGGCAAAAAGCATCTGCCTTGCAGTCCCCCAGCTGTATTCACTGTCAGATGTGAATCCAGGTCAGTGATGTATGCTCCACGCAGACACACACTTGGCCTAGCAAAACTCTTAGTCTATTATTCTTCCCTTCAGTTTCCATTCCATAGCCGCCAGGCGATATCTCTGACAGTTGAAGTGCCAGATGTGACCGCACTTCTGACATTTGGAAGTGTCTTGTCGAGTGATTCTTCATAGGCAGGGGTGTCTGTCAATCGGTATCTAAGCAACAAGACTTTTGCTTTTCGTCAGCTTCTTTTTTTGTGGGGGGGGGGTGGGGGGGGGGGGGGGGGGGGGGGGGGGGGGGCATGGTGCCTGTGTCGACCATTACATCAGGCAGACTGAGTGTCATCCATACCACTGGCCTAACTGGCTCAGTCTTCCACGAAAGGTAGGTGGATTTTTAAAGCATGTACAGAATACATTATTGCCTACATAATTCTGCAGCATGGGACTTCGGTGGGCACTGTCTCGCCCTGAACAGAGAATGGGAACCACAGGCAGGTCATTCCAGAGACGAGTGTGTGATAATAAAGCTTTTGAATTTGAATTTGAATTTGTCACCACAGCTCAGCACTGACTCCAGCCCCTGCCCTCCACCATCAGCTTCACCACGTCGTTTTCAGGATGACAGTTCCAATCCTGGGCCTGGCTGGAATCAGGGTCTGGCTGACTCCTTAACGCTGGGCTCTGTGAACCCTCAGCCTGTGCCTGGTACACAGCTGTCCTCAGAGGAAAGGGCAAAGGATGGTAATATTCTTCTACATGTTTGTTTGGCGGGTGGTTTTTTCGTATCTCTTTGAAACAATCAATCATTTTCTTGATGATGACAAACGTCAATGCTGTTGTCAATCCTGTTTGATTTGTTTTCTCTACAAGATTCAGCGCTATATGAACTTCATATATTATTATGATAAATATTATTGTTGTTATTATCATCATCATTATCATTATCATCATTATTATCATCATCACCATCATTGTTATTATTATTATTACATTGTTCGTTCACCGTTTCCTTTCTTCGTCTTTGGACTTTACGGGGATCACTGGCCGCGGTATGTAAATCAATGTTGATGTAGGCTAGCTGAGGACATTACAGACAGTCTGTGGTACCCATGCTGCTCGTGTTCTTTAGTTTTCATGGCTTCTCTGCTCAGTGCATGAATAAAACCCTATTTTAACCTTATGAAGCGTGTCTTTTGACTACATCTTCCAAGTACTGATTTATCTAATAAACGATTCGCAACAATAAATACGGAAGGAAATTGCTTTAACGAAAAACCGAATGTTTAGAACACAGGTCTACGAACAAAAACATGAATTCTTGTTGCCTTCAAATATTTCTGTCCAATCAGCACTGATCCATACAACTAACCACAGGATATTCCAGTCTTTGATTGGAAGGAATCCGATTAAATAAATAAAAGTGCTGCAAAAATGTGATGCTGGCGATCCTTTTAGTTTTGTTCGTCCATTCTTTAATTAACCACGTGGGGGAAAAAGTGACCAACAAATCCAGCTAAATAGCCTAGTAGTTTAAATTATGAACTTTTTTCTTCAGCAAGCAGGAAATCTCTGGTAAATTGTATTCAGTTTATCAACATCATTAGAAACGACATATCAAACAATTTCCAGGAATTTATTAAAGTTGTTGACTAACATGTTTTGTTCTGAAATAATATTTATTGTGTTGCGGTATAAATAATAATAATAATAATGTATGTAATTTATATAGGGCTGAATCTTGTAAAGCAACAAATCAAAGCGCTCAAGCGGTATCTGATTGAATGTTGCATACTAATTTCGGATGTTTATGTTATACATTTTTTTTGGGGGGTGGTGGTGGTGTTTTTTGTTTTGTTTTGGGGGGTGGGTATTTGTTTTTGGTCATGTTTTCTATGATTTTATATATCACGAAAGGGACGAAAAAGTTGAAACAGTTTTAAGCTTGGTGATCAAGGGCTAGTGAGGACCAATACAATGGTAAGTATATATATATATACTTTTTTCCATTACTCCCTCTCTGGACAGCCTCGCTGTTCCTTGTCTGGCTGTCATCAGTCTCTCCGCACTGGTCTTTTTTTCATGTCCATCCTTTTTTCTGTGTGCCTGTTTATTTGACTTCCTCTTTACATAACCCTTCGTGTCATATAATTATGATTAACTCCAAGATAGAAACTTCAACGATTTTGTTGTTCCTTTCAGGGGTCACAAATGTAGATAGATAGAGCTGGTGTTCCTGACCACGAGAATCATTCTAAACTTTGTGTTGCTATGCTACTTGTGCTACTTAGGGGGACAGGGTAGCCTGGTGGTTACAGTGATGTATTCGTGATCTGCTGACCCGGGTCCGATTCTCGTTCGAGAGGATTTTTCCTCTGGAGTTAACTTCAATGCCGACTCCACTACCCCCAAAAGTCTTTCGGATAGGACTATAAACCGAGGTCCCGTGTGCGAACGCACGCAGAACATCTTGCGCACACGTTAAAACCCGTTCCGCTTTTCGGAAGAGTAGGCCATTGTGTGGCGGTGGGAACGGATGACAAAAGTTACAAAACTGCATACACACAGGGACTGGATGAAAAAAGCACATGAGTGTTTATTCCATTATCCTCGAAATAAAAGTAAAAGTAAAATAAAATATAAAATAAATAAATAAAATGTTTAAAAATGCCCAATTCTCATCAATCATATCAACCACACAAAAAGCGAGGCTATTTTGAGGCCGTACACCCTAGTTGATACCCAACAGCTAATGAAGGCCGAAATGAATCATGGCTTGCCCTGCACTATTATTGACAATGATACTAATGAAAACAACAACACAACTATTATAATTATTATTATCACTATTATTATTATTGTCATCATTTATTATTATTATTATTATCATTATTATTATTGTTGTTGTTGTTGTAAAAACAACAACTACAACAACAACTGTTACAAAAATGAACAAATACCCACATAATCAAATAACTCTACAGTAAGCAATTAAATCAAATTTCATGCATAGATAAAATAAGATCGATGGATAAAAAAAAAAAATTCAAATAAAGATTTCTTTCTGACATAAACACATGAATGAACAGTTAGGCTAATGCTGGTGATATACTAATTTTTTTTAAGAAGAAGAAAAAAGAAGAAGCAAAACCAAAAAAAAGAAACATTATTAAAATACCCCCCCCCCCAAAAAAAAAAAAAAGAGAAACAAAACAAACAAAAAAGCACAAAAAAACCAACGTACCGTTATTGCGAGGAAGGAAAAAAATGCTACAACGGTGGCATGATATTCAAGTTTCGCTGCCGAAGTTCGAACCTTAACTCTGCGAGCAGGGGGCCTGGGGCCACACGGACAGAATCAGAACAATGTCGTCGCCTTAGCTGCAGATTGTACTGGGCTTGTCACCCCAGCCAGTTAGATATATATATATATATATATATATATATATATATATATATATATATATATATATATATATATATATATTCTGATTATGGTCATTCATTACTTATTCTAATTAGGGTTATTCAATACTTATTCTACTATGGTTATTTATTGCTTATTGTAATTATGGCTATTCGTTACTTATATTGATTATGATTTCTTATTCTAATCGTGATCATTCAGTACTTATTCTGATTATAGTTTCCATTACTTATTCTAATAATGGTTATGTTTTTTTTTTAAGTTCTTCCTTGTGGGTTATGCATTCTAGTTATGACAATCAATGTCATCTCTCTCAATCATTTGCAACCATGTTTACTATTAAAAAATAATAATAATAAATTAAATTAAAAAATGATAAAGCGCTTATCGGAAGTCACCAGCCGACCTGTTTCTCGGGACAGTAGCAAACAAACAAAATAAAATATAGCAAAAAATAACAAACAAACAAAAGGAGAGGAGGGGGGGGGGGGGGGGGGGGGGGGGGGGGGGGGGGGGGGCTACGACACTTTTTAAGTTTTCTTCACCTTTCCTTTTTTTTAAATTGTGAAAAGTTCTCAACACTTTGACTAAAAAGGGATGAAAATGAGGAAAAAACAAAAACAAAAAAGAAGAGTAATTGCCTGACGGGACAACAGAAGAGAGTCTGAAAGAAGGGCAGAAAGCAACCCCTTGCTACCTACAGAAGAATACAAGACGCAGTTTGGAAACAAAAATAGCGGACCAGCAATACATTGATTGACACACCAAAAGAACGAAAACGCTTGCAATGCGTACAAATTAATACAATCAGGATAATTACAGCACAACATAACCACTGCCGAGTCACAATAATTTTTTTTCTAACTCTGAGAGAGAGAGAGAGAGAGAGAGAGAGAGAGAGAGAGAGAGAGAGAGAGAGAGAGAGAGAGAGAGAGGAGAGAGATGAGAGAGAGAAGAGAGAGAAAGAGAGCGAGAGAAGAGAGAGAAAGAAAGAAAGAGAGAGAGAGAGAGAGAGGGGGGGGGAGAGAGAGAGGAGAGAAGAGAGAGGAGGAGGAGAGGAAGGAGAGAGAGAGAGAGAGAGAGAGAGAGAGGAGTAGAGAGAGAGGATGAGGATGAGAGAGATGAGAGAGAGAGTGAGAGATGAGAGAGAGAGAGAGGAGGAGAGAGAGAGAGAATCCGTTCACTTCGTTGACTTATCACCAAACACAATAACAGCAATGTTTGAGTAAACACGACATGTGATCATTATTGTAAGATGTGTCTTGATATTTGATCAGTCACCGACACTCAGTGTGTCGGGGAGGGAGGGGGGGTGGGGGGGAAGAGAAGGGTGATAGGGGGGGGGGTGGGGGGTTAAGCGAATGGCCCAGTGGTGCAGAAATGGAACTGACTGATCTGACGTGTCACAGAAGCATGGTATTCTAGTCTCCGATGAACGGTCAATTCTTGGTCGTTTTTCTTTTCTGGAGTAACCATTTGGTGCTGGTTCCGCTGTCACCAAAGTCGTTGGGGGGAGACTTTAGAGCCTGTTCCCTGTGGGTAACCCACTGTAGGGTAGCCAACATCTTCCCTTCGTATCACCCTCTCCTGGGTTCCAGAAGCATACACAGTCATGTGCCCAGTGCACGTGTACCGGGAAAGAGGGGTTCTCTCGCTTTAAGGTAGGGATGTGATCAAGCCAAGGAAAAGGTAAGGTAAAGGAGTCCCATAACCTATAAGGTCGTAGGGGAGCGAGGCGTCAGAGACCTCACTTCTCTAGGGGCCAGCATATTGAGGGCGGCGCCCATCTCCTCTCCCTCGCTGCTTTACCTTCCCTGACCCTAAAGAGGGCAGGTACCCATTTACAGCTGGGTGAACTGGGGGAACTGTACTGAAGCCAAGGCGCGCAAACGGTCACCCATCCAACTGGTAACCACGCTCAACGCTGCTTAACTTGGCTGTGGGAAAGCGAGTGCTCCGACCACTGTGCTATCCCGTCCCCAAGCCAAGTCATGGGATAAACAAACGTGACAAACTGCATGTTACTTAACGATACATTCACTGATCAACAACGATAAACAGTTCTCGACGTGTCCTCAAGAATGTCACAGCATTAACGATGAAACGTTTCACATCTGATTCAAAAGTAGAAAACACAACGTAAATCATAATTATTGTACATGTATTCAGACGGAGAGAGGGGGAAGGGAAGAACAGATTGATGAGAACAATATAGTTGGTCCACGTAATGTTTTATCTGATCTTTTGACAATAACTTTTTTTTAAGATAAAAAAAAGAAAGGAGGAAATAAAATGAAAAGACAAGGAAATAAAAGAACAAAAACAAAAACTATCGAAATAAAAACGAAAAAGACACCTTTAACCTTATCATAGATATAGTAAGTGACTCCCTCAGAAAAACTTAACGAATTTTGAACGTTTAAGAAACACGTGTTAATGATGGCAAAATTCTGGGGTCACAATAAATTTCAGCAGATATCACTTATCAAAATTGCAGTGAACTAATTAAGCACCAATCGACAACACGGACAGCTAATATCTAGATCTAGTTGTAACACTCTTTGTGTAGTTGGTTAGTTGGTTGATTTTCGTTTGCTTGTTTTGTGTGTGGGGTTATTTTTGTTTTTTCTTGTTTGTTGTTGTTTGCGGGGGGTTGGGGGCGGGGGGAAGAGAGAGAGTCAGCAGCATGATAAAGACAATAGCGTGGCACCATTATGCAGACTATTATATAACGAAATCAAAACGAAAGCAAAATGATAACAAAAACCACCACCACCACCACCAACAACGACGACAACACAAAAACGGCAAACACTAAGAACGACAACAAACAAGGCTGTGAAACGAACGTTCTCCAGTACCCAGTCAGGAAAAGATAGGAACACACGCTGGCCGACACAGAAACAAAAGAACAACAGTTACACGGACAGACCAGATTCAGTTAATGATCAGTTTTATTTCAGGTTTTTTTTTTAACTTTGTCAGGAGGGCCAACTGTGTGTAACAAAATGTAGAACACTCAATACACCTATCGCCCATACTGCTTGTTACTGTGAAGAAGATAATTATGACTTATTGGAAAACAAAACAACATCATATCTTCTTTCAAATAGAGCATTGCTGCTTTCAAGGCAAAAGAACAAAAACGAAATATAAACGAAAATGAAAAATAAAACCCAACAGCAACAACACAATAATAAGAAACAAAACAAAAAATACCACAGCTAAAACAGCAACACACACACACACACACACACACACACACACACACACACTCCTTTCCCGAAGTAAACCAGATAATGTCTACGGTAAAAGTGTGTACTTTGGCTGGGAACTGAAAGTCTGCATAAGAAAAAGAGGAGTTTCATTTATTTTGTTTTCTATTGAATTTTAAACAAACAAACAAAAACACAAAAAACCCTACCTTGCCTAAATCAATGAGAATAAACAAACTCTCACAGCTTTTTAACAGCAGCTTAGCCCATAGCCGATAGAAAACAGCAATAAACCTCGCTAAACCCACAGGGGCGGGGAACCCAGACACACTCCTAACCAACACACAAAACAGAGAACACCATCAAACACATGGTGACCAGCACACGGACGGACCACACAAGTCAAAGAACACAGCAAGGACATCAAACCACAACAGTATCATCAGAGACAAGCGTGACGCCGCTTACAGATATTCCTTTCACACAAAAACCCAACAACAACAAAAATATCTAGTAACAAAAACACAGATTTTTTGTCCCCCCGAAATGACTGTTTCCTCGCTTGCTCGTTGGGTATGGAAATTCATGCCTCGCTCTTTCAGCACTGGAATTCGTCCCTCAGCCGTGAAACACGAAGAATATGCTAACATTGTGCAGCACAAACAGAAAGGAAGAAAAGAAAGTAAAGCAAAACTAAACCAAACCAAAAGACAGTTAAACAGCGGGGCACGGAAATATCAGCTTACGGGTTGCAGAAACTGAGTGTATGTATCATGTGGGACACACAGCTATCATGCTGAACTGACTGACAGACAGACAGGCAGACAGGCTGCAAAACGTGTTTGCCCAAGTCGTGCAGCACACAGAAATTCCGTTTTCCTGTGAGGCATAAAAATATCATGTCTATTATTTTTGTGAGATGTGAAGAATATTGTCTGCATGGTGCCTTATCTAGATCTAGTTAGGAATTTCCAAGGCTCCTATTGTAAAGGTACGGACTTTTTTTTTTTAAAGAGCAGAGCAATAACGCACTGGTTGTAGAACACACACACACACACACACACACACACACGCACGCACGCACGCATGCACGCACACGCACGTACGGATGCCTGCTTAGTTATAAATACAGTTCTGCATTGTCCTTTTCTCCCAATAATATAAAAATCGCACCCCAGTTTTCAGCCTGGAAAAGTTATTATGAGCTCGTGCCACAACAGATTTAACTACATGAGTGCTTATTGCATTATCCTGGAAATGAAAGAGTACATAAAGCTACACACAGATTGATCTGATTTTTTATTAGTGCATGAACTTCTCTTTTTTAAAATATTTATTTTTGTACAAGAGCAGAAAGCTTATGGCCTTCTGTATTTGTTTGCTTTTTTTTTTTTTTTTAAATGTACAGTATTCTTTATTTACAATGTGATAGCATTAACTCTTTCATGGCACTATGATTAGTGTATATCGTATCTTCATGTATCAGCAGAATTTTTAATATGAATCAGAATGCCTTCTTATCATTCAAGAATAGATACTCCAGTCAACACATGATTATCTTCGGGTGGTGACGTGAATTTTTATCCACATTTGGAATAAACAAAACACAAATGAATACCAAAAATAGAAAAGCAACAACAAAAACACATCCCAAAACCCCACCTTTATATCAAACTGAAACATTGCCTCGTCCTTCCAAAAGTCGGCCATTTCTGTTATACTCCATCAAATATCAAATGTCTTTGATTGGCATATTCTGTGTAATGTGTTTGTGCAACAGTGTTAGACATTGTTGTTGTTGTTGTTGTTGTTGTTTAACGTGTTTCACAATGTAGCGCTGTATAGCCTGCCTGTACCACGAGTTTTAAAAATAAAATGGTGATATTCTTTCTCCCTTTTTTTCAAGGAATCTTTGTTTTAAAAATCTGCTGTGCAAAATGCACTTAAAAGGGACTGGAAAAGTTAAATCAACAAAGAATAGGTGCGTTAAAATAATGTCACTGTACGGAGCTGGCCTCTAACATACTATTTTCTGTCCAGTTATTATAAAAAATTAAAAAAATAAAAAAACGTGACACCATGAATAAAGCGGACATAGCAGTAATAGCAATGCATGTCGACAACACGTCCTTCACGTTCACCCCCCCCCCCCCCCCCCCACCACCACCACCACCACCCCAACCTAAGTCAAGGGACTGGTGATGCTGATACTGATGCTGATGAAACAAAACAGTGAGTCAACTCAGAACAAGCTGCTGGCATAATTCTGTGGGCAGCCCTGCCACCTTGCTCTGTTCTGCTCTGCTCTGTTCTGCTCTGCTCTGCTCTTCCCCGTGAGCACAAGTAGTGTTCACGACCCCACACCTACCTCAGCATGCCTGTCCAATGTCTGCTGTTCTTATCACTTTCTATCACCTCTTCCTTCACATCAACACGCATACCTCTGGCCTGTCTTGTTTTCATGCAAATCTGTACATGGCCTCTGTTCTTCACCACTGACTGGCAGGCAACACCTGTGTGTAATTAACAGTCCACAACAACAACTTGCAAGGCAAGCAAGGCAGTAATTTAATTAACGACATAGCTCACACCCATTCCAGTGCTTCAGCAACAAACGTTGTCATCTTGTGGGACTCCCCCCTGCATGAAACTGTCTAGTCCTTCTTACATCGACCAGTCAAGGATAAGGGCACACACAAGTGCCAGGATAACTGACCCAGCTCTGTCGCTCACAGACCGGTGTGCACCGTACGTATAATTATGATACAATAAATACATACCTATGTACATCTTAATTTCTTACAGCCAGCTCCTCATGTGTCAGATACCACGCTCTTTAATTTCAGTTCTCTTGTCCCGTCTTGCAGAATATGACACACAACGGCAGTTCAAAACCAACGCATGGCTATGACAGTTTTAAAAAACACAACAACCGTTATTTATGTGAGATACTGGGTAGAGATTATAGAGATGAATATCAGTGATTGTGAGCAATACAAAACGTGGGAGAAAAAGGGGGGATCTGAGAACAGTGAAGAAGGGGAAGGAAGGGGGGGATGCTGTCTATGACTGTGTGTTGATGGTTAGATGGACAGGCAGACAACATCATCACCAGCACAACCACCAGTCACTCCATCAGCGGAGAGGTACTGTTCACCGCGTGAAATGAAACAGCACAGTCAGCACGCTCCCCTGTGGGATGTTCATTGCATGAAATAGTTTTAGCACATACCCCAATGGGCGGTTCATCGTATGAAACAGTAAGATGTCATGACCCTAGGCGTTGTTCATAGCATGAAACACTAAGAGGTCATGACCCTAGGCGTTGTTCATAGCATGAAACAGTAAGAGGTCATGACCCTAGGAGTTGTTCATCGCATGAAACAGTAAGAGGTCATGACCCTAGGAGTTGTTGATAGCATGAAACAGTAAGAGGTCATGACCCTAGGAGTTGTTGATAGCATGAAACAGTAAGAGGTCATGACCCTAGGCGTTGTTCATAGCATGAAACAGTAAGAGGTCATGACCCTAGGCGTTGTTCATAGCATGAAACAGTAAGAGGTCATGACCCTAGGAGTTGTTCATCGTATGAAACACTAAGAGGTCATGACCCTAGGAGTTGTTCATCGTATGAAACACTAAGAGGTCATGACCCTAGGAGTTGTTTATGTATGAAACAGAGGTCATGACCCTAGGAGTTGTTCATCGCATGAAACACTAAGAGGTCATGACCCTAGGCGTTGTTCATAGCATGAAACACTAAGAGGTCATGACCCTAGGACTTGTTCATCGTATTGAAACAGTAGTAGCCTTTCTCTGAAGACATTGTTCACAGTCTGAAATCAAATTAACAGGTGAAGCCCACAGCCCTATAATGATATAACAATATATACTAGGGGAGATCATCGCATGAAATAGTAGTAGCCCATCCCGCCCAGGGGCAGAGAGGGGAAGTACAGGGGTCTGGAGCCGGCGTCCCCGTGACCCCCTGACCCTGACCCCGACCCCCTGGCCGGCAGCACGGGCTGGGTGTGGTGAGGGAGGAGGGTTGGGGGGGAGTGGGGGAACATCCTCTTGCCGTCTTTGACCAGCAGGGTGACTGCCGCCTTCTTGGCGGAGGCGGCCAGCATCTGTTCCTGCTGCAGCTGGCGCCGCTTGGTCTTGTAGCGCCGGTTCTGGAACCAGATCTTCACCTGCGTCTCCGTCAGCTTGAGGGCACGCGCCAGCTCTGCCCGCTCAGGCCCCGACAGGTAGCGCTGATGCCGGAACCGCCGCTCCAGTTCGTACACCTGGCCGTGCGAGAACGAGGCTCGGGAGCGCTTCCGGCGTGGCTTGTCCTGATTGGCTGAGGAACCGGAAGACAAGTTTCCGGGACTGTCGTCCGCTGATCCTGCAACAGAAAACAGAGTGTGTGTGTGTGTTCACCGTTTGGCTGATTCCGTGGGCTTGTAACAGATGGGGCATGAATAAATTCTTCATGATTACATTCTGTTTAAACCAGATGGAGCATTCTCTTCACAGGTAGACAGACATGGATATATAGACTAACACCTTTCTTGCTGGTTGGAAGTGTTCTATATCAACCCCCAGCCCTTCCCCCCCCCCCCCCCCCCCCCCCCCCCCCCCCCCCCCCCCCCCCCCCCCTCCCTCCCCCCCCCAAGATGTGAAAACATGTCTCCTGTTAGTTGAGTGTGGGAGATACCAGTTTTGGCATTCCGTTGTTACTATAACATCATACAGTCTCCTTGCTGGTAAAAGAAATTGTCTGTTTTCCCCTCTGAAAAAAGCAATGACTAATTCCATGTGCTGACTGAAAAAAATCTTTACAATTTGATAAACTCATTCATGTTTACCCGACAGACTAAGGTCTGTTCCTGCTGACAAAAAGAGATAGTTAAGTCTCTCCTCAAGAAGCATGAATTGCACCTGTGGGTCCTTCAACAAAGAGAACTGATCCAGCCTCCTCTCCAAGTATAGGACGAATTCCAACATTCCTTCTGGGAACATGTACATTCCCTCTGGAGGTTCGGCATAGGCAGAGTATAGTCAGACTGGTGAAAGTGGACCCAAGACCTGAGCAGACGAGGAAGCTGTAAGAGATGGGGAACGATCTTGTGAACACTTCTCACGGTGGAGACAAGACAATGCCATCTCTCGCTACCAGTGCTCCTTGCCCGACACCTCCCTCTCTCAGCTGTGCTCATGACCGCCCTGATGTTTGAACTCCGGCTACTAACAGCTGCCTGCCTGCCTGCCTGCTGCCTGTGATCTGACAGGGATGCTCCTTCTCTTCCTACCAGCTCTTCTTCCTCCTCTTCTCCACAAAACCCGAGTGTCTTGCCTAATACCTCCTCGCCTCTTGAAGCATAAAAGAAGCTCTCTCTCTCTCTCTCTCTCTCTCTCTCTCTCTCTCTCTTCTCTTCTTTCTTCTTTCTTCTTTCTTCCTTTTTCTTTTGGGAAAAGGTATGGGTGGGCGGGGTTGAGGGCATGGTGTAAAGAAGCTGTAAGCTTATACACTTGCCCTCAATAAATAAAAAAGTATTTGTATTCTCTCTCTCCACTCACCCTCAATTTAAAAAAATTCGTGTTCCTCTCTCTCCTCTCCTCTCTCCCCCTCTCTCTCCTCTCTCCCTCCTGTGTATTGTGGCCAAGCCAATTACTTACCTTCTTCAATCTCTCTCTCTCTCCTCCTCTCTCCTCCTCTCTCTCTCTCTCTCTCTCTGAGTGGGAAATCCAAATGGGTCCTTCCTGATTCAAGTGAGCCTTCTCATAGGTAGAACTGAACTTTACTGGGGTGGAGAGACCATGATGCAAGCACAGAAAGAAGTGTTAAGTGCTTGTTGAGGCTCTCTCTCTCTCTCTCTCTCTCTCTCTCTCTCTCTCTCTCTGGCCAAACGCTCAAGTGGACTGTCACGTGCACGTGCAACGCGTGCTGTTGAAGCAGGTGTCAACAGTGCCGGAGAGGTGACAGTGCTCTGCGGGCAGGCAGACACCGAAGTAAGTGTCTCTACAAGACCTGAAATGGGGGGCAGAAGGGAGCAGGGGAAGGGGATACTGTGCTTTGCGTGCCACTGGCTGAGAATGTTGAGGAAAATGGCAAAGGTGGCTGGTTGGTGTTGGCGCGTTCATGGTTGAAGGCAGGTAGGTCCCCTCCACACAGTCTGTCAGTCTGCCTGCCTTCCTCAGGGAGGCTGCAGCCCTCTGTTTTGGGAAGAGGGGAGGGGAGAGTTACTGTAGAGGGGTAGAGGAGGAGGAAACAATCCCTTACGTACATTTGCATTTGAAATGCACAAACATTCCCTGGGAGAAGAAGATGAAGATGAGTTTTGTTCCTTTACGGAGAACCGTTTGGGAGTCTTTTTTTTCTTTTCTTTCTATAAATTTGTCGGGGATTTTTTCCTTCTGGTTCTTTAAGAGGTAGTGTTTGTCAAAATGAACACATGATCGATTACAGAAATGAAATGAGAAAACTGCCCCAGTAGATTTTAAGAGGTCGAGAACTCTCTCTCTCTCTCTCTCTCTCTCTCTCTCTCTCTCTCTCTCTCTCTCTCTCTCTCTCTCTCTCTCTCTCTACTCAATTTTCCAAAAGCAATCTGACGTCGCCGTAGTCATACAACTTACCAATGTGATGATGGACACAATGGTATTTTTTATTTCACTGGACAATATTTTTTCCTACATGTAATTTTCTTTAGTGCATTTACTTTGGGGGGGGGGACTTTTTGTTTCTGGTTTTGTTTCCTTTGTTGTAGGGTTTTGTTTTGTTTTTTATTTCTTAGGGTTAAAGTGTTGACGTGTCTTGGAACCATTGCACATGCAACAGGCAAAAAAACAAAAAAACAAAACCCAATGTATTTGACTGAGTGGGCTAGTCTCCCTACCCAGATAACATTACTATAGTTGAACATAAACTCTAGGAAAATGTTCCGATCTCAAAGTGTGCTTTTCTTCATTACGATTGTCGTCGTCACAGTATTTTTACAAGAGTCAATTTAGGGAGATTTTTAAACACTTTTCTGTTTTGTATACGGCTTTGGTTTTCTGTTGTTTTGTTTTGTTTTGTTTATATTTTGTTGTCTTGTTTGTTTTTCTTCTTTCTTTGTTGTGGTTTTGTTGTTCTTGTTGTCTCTTGGGTTGGGTTTTGTTGTTGTTTGTTTGTTGTGTGGTGGTGGTGGAGTTTTGCTTGTTTGAGGGTTTTCTATCTGGTGTTGGAACACTCACGCATGTTCTGCGGGTGTGGAGGGTACCGTGCCTGTGGCCAGTGTAAGCCCTCTTGTGGATATGCGCTTATTATATAGTCGTATGTTTTGCTAATATTAAAAGCACAAGATATCATCATTATATTATTATTGTTATTATTATTATTATTATTATTATTATTGTTGTTGTTCTTATTGTTTTTATTATTGTGATTATTGTTATCATTGTAAGTCGTATTAATAAGAAAGTAACAATAATAATAATGACTATATAATAATAACTTTTGTTGTTTGGGTTTTTCTTTTTCTTCTTCTTTTTTTTAATCAGTAGTAGTAGTAGTAGTAGTAGTAGTAGTAGTAGTATCATCGTTGTTATGACGATTGTTACCTTTACTATTTTAATCATCATTGTTGTTGCTGCATACAGACGTGCCTATACATAGCAAACGACAACAAATTCTAAAACAAACAAGCAGAAAAAATTTTTTAATGATTGAGAGAGAGAGAGAGATGAATGAATGAACGAACGAATGAATGAATGAATGAATGAATAAATGAATGAATGAATGAATGAATACAGAATACACAAATAATGTGAGGAGTGTGGTGATGGGACAATAAAATGGAATAGATGATCAAGCATTATGACTTTTTCATAATTATTATTAGGCCCTATCATCATTATTATCATCCATCATTCTCATAACCTAAAGCCTCCCGATCCCACCCCCCCCCCCCCCCCCCAAAAAAAAAAAAAAAAAAAAAAAAGAGAGAAAAACTCTGTAATAACTGTCCAAAGTCTATGCGGCAGACATGTACATACATGCATTTAATTAATATAACACAGTTCTGCACAGAGATAGTTGCATACTACTACAGTAGAATAGGATGGCGATGCACGTATCTCAGACACGAAAGCCATGTTGTCAGAAGTGCATTCAATAATCATAATTATCAGAGAATTTCACGAGGAAAATGCAACAGAAAGCCCGGGGGGGGGAACACCCCCCTTCAAGTGCTTCCCTATCCCCGATTTGGAAATGAGGCTTCCTTGGGTTCGATCCCGCTCGGCTCGGTGTTGTGTCCTTGGGAAAGACACTTTACTCCTATTTTCCTCACTCCACCCAGGTGTACAAGTGGGTACCAGCTCTGCTGGGGAAGTATCTGGCGACAGACTAGCGTCCTGTCACAGGGGTGGTGAAAAACCATCAGTTCGCTTAACGCTACAGAAACCGGGATAAGCTCCGGCTCTATGGGCCTTCTGGCTCGAAAGAACATACTAACAGTGGGGGGCAAAACGTCGCATACGCAAAAAGTTCACCATTGCTGAACCTTGGAGGTCTAACCGAGGAATGAAATAAAGTGCTTCCCTAACTGCTTTTTGTTTCTTAGTTTTGTATTGAACTAGGACAGATTTATTTTACTTTTTTATTTCGAGGATAGTGGAATGTGCTTTTTTTCATCCAGTCCCCGTGTGTATGCAGTTTTGTAAATGTTGTCATCCCTTCCCACCGGCACACAATGGCCTACTCTTCCGAAAAGCGGAACGGGTTTTAACGCGTGCGCAAGATGTTCTGTGTGCGTTCGCACACGGGACCTCGGTTTATAGTCTCATCCGAAAGACTATAATCAGAAGTGATTTGAGAATTGATGCGAAATCACAGAACAACTCAAACTACAAACAAAATAAAATAATGATCACCCCTCCCCTTTAAGAAAAGAAAGAAAAAGCAAAGAAAACGAAACGAAACAGAAAATAAACCAATCACAACCAAAACAAACAAAAAACAACAACAACAACAAACCCCTTCCTAACAACAAAGTAACGTTCCTTATTAGCATGAAAAGAATTCTATTATTTCTCAGTTCCTCAACTGGTTATTGTTTAGGATTGGCTTTGTACTGGTAGATAAATAAGTAAACACAATAGCATTGACTGTGCAATATGTGAACAATAACTGAGAAACACATAAATAAATAAAAAATGTTTTGTTTTCTTTGTTTGTTTGTTTTGGGGAGGTACCTTTAATTCGTTTTTCAAAAAAAAGAAGAAAAAAATGAAATAAGCCCTAGTCTACATAGGCAAGCAAATAGTCTTGTAGTTGGCATTATGGGTTATTGTCGGCAGAACTGCGTTGATGGTTTTCACTGAGAAAAAACAATTTGACAGTTGATTTTTTTCACAATACCCCTCTACCGACCGGATGCTAGTAACTTACTGACAGAGGCATTCACGCAGCATTTCCTTTGGTTTAAAGAAACGTTTATTCAGAAAAGCAGGGTTATATTGTAAGCACAGTAAGCAACAACTAGCAACGGCTTCTAACTTGCTCCAAAGGCAACGCTTTGCAAATTTCGTTTGCTAGCTGGTATACAATCGCTTTAAAAATAATAACGTCTCATGCATTTCCTGTTTCCTTTACCATAAAACATGTATAATACCTCATGCAGGATGGATCCATAATTCACTCCCTAAGAGTATTAAATTTGCAGGGGTTGGTCCTGTATTGCTGTCAGGGTGTGTGCTGGGTGTCTTTGTCACTGTGTTGGTTAGCCTAGTCTACACAGCGCTGCCATTGCCTCCAGGGTCAGACAGAGTGAACAGGCGGCAGGACATCAGTGCAAACTGTGCGATTAAAGACAAAGTAATGTGTTCCAAAGAAAGGTGGCCCACATCCAGATCTATCCATTGTATTCTTTTAGATAATTTACCTTGCGTGGTGGGTTAGATGATTTTTGTTTTTTCAGAGGGAATACAACTAATGTTGATGACGACAGCCTTTCCTAATCAATGCACACACACAACAACACACACACACACACACACACACATATATATAATATATATATATATATATATATATATATATATATATATATATATATATTTTATATTATATATTATGTGTGTGTATACTGATATTGCCTGATGGGCTTAATTTTATAGTGCTTTCAATGCAGCAAACATGTCTTATTTTCTTAACTAGTCGTCTTGTTAAAAGTAGTTTTATCATTTTCTATTTTTCCAACGGCAAGAATTCGATTAACTTTAAAGAAGAAGAAGAGGAAGAAAAATGAAAGGGGGGGTGGGGTGGGGGGGGGGGGGGGGGTTAGAAAACCTTCAACTGACAAACTACTTGTGTTACTTGTGAATCAGTGATTGCTGACAGTTTGTATTGAAAGGTCGAATTCGTCAACCCTATATGCTACAAATAACATGATGATGATGATGATGATGATGATGATGATGATGATGATGATGATGATGATGCCAATAACAATGATGATGATGATTATGCTAATGATAATGCTAATACTAATGATTAATGATTATGATAATATTGATGATAATAATGGTGCTAATATTTTTTTAAATGATGATGACGATGATAATAAAAATGAATAAAATAAATAATAAAAACAATAATTATATTACTACTACTACTACTACTACTAATGATAATGATGATGATGATGATGATGATGATGATACATGGAATTTTTATAGCGCTAAATCACGTCAAAACAAATCAAACGCTTGGTGGCTTCCGTCATCTTGCAGGCTAATCCAATCCACCCATAACATTGTCTACGGCCCGCAGACCACAGAGGCCATCATTATCAGGGCTGTCTGCTCGTTAGCGGTGAAAAGCTCGGATGAAAACTGTGCTGCCGTGTGCAGATTGAATGACCCCAATAAAGCTCACTGTTCAGATAAAGCTCACTGTTCAGATAAAGCTCACTGTTCAGATAAAGCTCACTGTTCAGATAAAGCTCACTGTTCACTCCTCCCTTCCACCATCGCCCCAGCCAACCGGAAGCTAGGGTCAAGCCAAGATGGTCACTGAGTGTGAGGCAACAAGATAATACTTAAAAACGTAAAACCAATACCTGAAACCTTTCCATTCCATTCCACGCTGTTTACAGCCCTACCGACCACAAAAGCCATATCAGGGCTGTGTGTCACCTCATTCAAATCATACACTGCAGTAACTTTCACTTCAAATTCAAAACCAACACATCCTAAAACCGTCAAATATCTAACACTGTCCTTCTAAAAAAAACGAACGACACAATACCTAAATAATTTCATCCCTTAAAGCTAATGGACCAGGCTGTGATGAGGACGCCGGTCATTCCGCTTAATTTTCTCATCCCCAGATTACAAAAAAGCGTAAAAAATGATAACAAACATTTCAAAGTACAAACAAACACATAAGAAGTGCCACATGGGCAAATAATACTTCAGAATGGACATCCTGTGCCCATCCCAGTGTTGAAACATCACTACCTGGCTGCCAGAACAAAAGAACACAGGAAAAACGTCATATAATGAAAACACTATTTTTTGAAAGATTTGCTTGAAAAAAATAATAAAAAATAATAATAATAATAATAATAAATGGAACTTATATAGCGCTATATCTTGCAAATGCAGGAGAATGGACCGGGAAGGCAGAAAATAAGCAAGAGAGATGACAGAAAGGTAAGGATGTAGACAGAAACAAAGAGAGAGAGATAGAAAAGTGGAAATTTCTTGCACAGAATTTCCAGAAGGTGTGGGGGGGGGGGGGGGGGGGGGGGTGCTATTTATACTGAAAGAGCCCACGGCATCCCCACGGAGGTACCTAAAACCTTAGGACTAACCGTACTTGTTTAAAAAGAAGAAGAAAAATAAACAGGTGCACAAACCCCAAAAAATAGATGAATAAAATAGATCTACATTTTTAAAAAAAATTTACAACTCATATCAGATGGGATATGCAGAAACCCGATTTACTATTTTGTAAACTTGCAGGCTAAATGTAACGCACACAACAGCAAATGCTGAAATTCAGTTTGGAGAAAAAAACAACGTGTGCATCTCTCTCTCTCTCTCTCTCTCTCTCTCTCTCTCTCTCTCTCTCTCTCTCTCTCTCTCTCTCTCTCTCTCTCTCTCTCTCTCCTTTACTGACAGTACAGCTGAAGGCCGTTAGTTCTCACAGCAGCATCGCCCTGGGGTGGCAGACACAGGCCTGACTGACTGCCTGTTGAGGCTGCAACCAGCTGAGACTGTCTGCAGAGCCACATGAATGAATCAAAGCGCACAAAGAGGGTCGGGGAAAGGTCACAGATCAACGACAAAGGGGCAGGGGTGGACAACTGATATATATATATATATATATATATATATATATATATATATAATATATATATATATATATATATATATATATATATATATATATATTTGTGTGTTATTATTTTATCTCGAGGATAATGGAATAAGCCCGTATGTGCTTTTTTCACATCTAGTCCCCGTGTGTATGCGATTTTCTAAATTCTGTCATCTGTTCCCACCGGCACACAATGGCCTACTTTACGAAAAGCGGAACAGGATTTAAAATGTGCGCAAGATGTTCTGCGTGCGTTCGTACACGGGGCCTCGGTTTATAGTCTCGTCCGAAGGACTTTAGGGGAGAGTGGAGTCGGCACTGATGTTGTTAACTCCAGGGGAAAATATCCCCTTGAACGAGTGTGTGTGTGTGTGTGTGTGTGTGTGTGTGTGTGTGTGTGTGTGTGTGTGTGTGTGTGTGTGTGTGTGGGAGGGAGGGGAGGGGGTGTAAACTTATATAAACAAAAAACTTACAGAAGTAAAAATAAACAAACAAGACAATAAACACAACACAGCAAACAAGAAAAAGAACCAACGAAACATTGCTAATGTAAATCACTAGACTTCATCAGAAGCCAGCTAAAAAAAACAACCATGTAGCAACATCAGGACACCGTACTTTAATTAAGACACTCAACGACACTGTCAAAGTCATGGGGCATCAAGTTCCCCACGCTTCCCAAAGACAGAGCAGTACAGGCCGAGTCCACCAGGCGGCGCGGCATACAGGCCTGATGCAAGACAGCGCAGTCAGTACAGGAGGCGTTGATGGCCGGCTAGTATGGCTACACACCGGTATTAAAAAATCACTCTTTTCCTTCTGTTTTTCTATGTAACTCTTATATTCATACCGCACGCACTAAGGCATCCACAGAAATAAAAACCACTTTTTGTGAAAGACTAGCCTCTGACTCAAAACTCATGTGATTTTGAACAAATTTGGTAGGTTTGAAATTTTTTTTATTTTTCAGCAAACACTGTACCCCCTCAGTCCTTTGTTGTCTGCTAGCTTCCTTACCGCAATATGCATGCGCGGGGTCAACGCTGTAGGAATACAGGCAAACCTCATTTGATGGTTATTTCCAACTCGTGACTACCTGGTATTGCTCTATGTCCTCAATCCAAAAACCAAGTGCACAGTGCATCATTTCATGCTTTAAAAAATCTGTGAAAATCACCAACAGTTTTTTCCACTCGCACTCTATAGAAGATACTACTTGACCCCCAAATTAATACCGGTGTGTAGCCTATACAGCAGTATCAAAGGCAGCCCTGCAGTGCAGTGCAGCGGAGAGGGGGGGGGGGGGGGGGGGTGGGGGGGGGGGGGGGGGGGGGGTTGGGGGGGGGGGGTTGGGGGGGGCGGCAAAGAGGGGCTGCACTCCTGAGGCCGGCTTGCACCCAGTGTGGGCAGGGCAAGGAGGCCCCGGAGACAGGAGACAGCAGCAGCGCACAGCAGTGCAGCGGCCAGCTGCAAGTCGTTGCACTGAGTAGCACAGAAGGGCAACAGAGTGTATAGGGTGTCAGTCACCAGTCAGTCAGTCAGCCAGTCAGTCAGTCAGTCAGCCTGTGCAGTGAGTGGAGTTTGCAGCGCGGGACTGTTGTACCTTCTTGTTCTTATTTCGCGGCCGTTGTAGCCGCGAGTCCTTCGGATGAGACTATAAACCGAGGCCCCGTGTGCGAACGCATGCAGAACATCTTGCGCACACGTTAAATCCTGTTCCGCTTTTCGAAAGAGTAGGCCATTGTGTGCCGGTGGGAACAGATGACAAAATTTTCAAAACCGCATACACACGGGGACTGGATGTAAAAAAAAAAAAAGCACATGAGTGCTTATTCTATTATCCTCGAAAAAAAAATCTGAGCGCTTTGATTTGGTGCATTACAAGATTCAGCGCTATATAAATTCCATACATTAGTAGTAGTAGTAGTAGTAGTAATGGTGTCTGCTTTCTTCTCTGACTTTTCTCAATATTGTTACCGCCATGGATGTTTTGGCTGTCTTGCGCTGTTCTATTCTATTCTAATAATGATCAGTCTCTTTTCTTCTACGTTGATTCTTATTAAGCGTGTCCTCTCACTTCAGTCCGTTTATGTATCTGTCGTGATTGATGAAAGTATACAGCGTACAATTCTGACTCTACGAAGCCTGACTGACTGTGCAGGCAGATCAGGGTTGGTTTGACAGCCTGAAGCCATCCATTCCCCCCATCCCCCCACCTCCCCCCCCCCAACCTACCTGAGGAACAGCGCTCATCATTGTGAAAATGTCAGAAGGAGAGCGAGTGCAGTTTTGTGTGTGCTCTGCTGACGATTCTTAGTGAAGCTTTATTGAGACTGTTGGCGGTGAACTTGGCTCTTTAATTCAGCCCAGTTCGTACAGACATCTAGCTACATACGTTGTACACAATAGTTCTGTATCTTTATGCTAGGCTTTTAGATTCAAACAAAGTTGGTGGCTAAAAGTTAAGTTACACGAAAAAGAAGTTCTGGCTGTTTTTGCTTTGTTCTGCTCTGTACAAGTGTGTGTGTGTGTGTGTGTGTGTGTGTGTGTGTGTGTGTGTGTGTGTGTGTGTGTGTGTGTGTGTGTGTGTTTATTTATTGATTTTGATTTTATTCTTTTATATAATAATGGATAATGGAATAAACACATGTGCTTTTTTACATCAAGTCCCCGTGTGTACGTGGTTTTGTAAATTCTGTCATCTGTTCCTACCGGCACACAATGGCCTACTCTTACGAAAAGCGGAACAGGATTTAACGTGTGCGCAAGATGTTCTGCGTGCGTTCGCACACGGGACCTCGGTTTATAGTCTCATCCGAAGGACTTTTGGGGAGAGTGGTGTCGGCACTGATGTTAACTCCAGGGGAAAATATCCCCCCTTGAACGGGAATCGAACCTGGGTTGTCAGATTGCGAGCGCAATGTTCTAACCACTAGGCTATCCCGTGTGTGTGTGTGTGTGTGTGTGTGTGTGTGTGTGTGTGTGTGTGTGAGTGTGAGTGTGTGTGTTTTGTGTGTGTGTGTTTGTGTGTGTTTAACTGCTACGGTTTTGCTTTTTAAAAAACCCAGACTTGTCCCTACTTCTGTACACAGGACAAGTATTAGCGGTTTTTGGGCCTTTGGGGGGTGGGAGGTGGGGAAAATCAGATTTAAAAAAACTGATGTCATTGTCCTGTTAGGCCAAGTAGTTTGTTAATGTGTCACTGACACTCTTAATTTTTGGTTCACAATTGTTACATGGGCCATTCATTCATCTACCATGCATGTGTGTGGTCATGAAAATAAGTACTCCTGTATCTTACTTTTGGCTTAAATGATTTTTAAATTGTGTGTGTGTGTGTGTGTGTGTGTGTGTGTGTGTGTGTGTGTGTGTGTGTGTGTGTGTGTAAGTTTATGTCTTTACTAGCCAATGGTCAACATGGTGCGCGCGCGCGCACGTGTGCGTGCGTGTGTGTGTGTGTGTGTGTGTGTGTTTTACTAGTCAATAGCCTTTATAAAATTGTGTTCATATATTGGTGTGTGTGTGTGTGTATGGATGTGCGCACGTGTGCGTGCATGTGTGAGTGCGCGCGCGCGAACACGCGTAAATAATAAGTTTATATGTCTTTTCTAATCAATGGTTTTTACAACATTGTATTCCTACATTGGCTGTGTTGTGTGTGTGTGTGTGTGTGTGTGTGTGTGTGTGTGTTGTGTGTGTGTGTGTGTGTATGTGTGTGTGTGTGTGTGTGTGTTGTGTGGTGTGTGTGTGTGTGTGTGTGTGTGTGTGTGCGCGTGCGTGCGTACGCCGTGCGTGTGTGAACGCGTGCCTGGGTTTGTGTGTGTGATAATTTTTTAAAGCTATCTTGGAATGTTTATAACTATTTAAAATGTATTTTGCTTGTGTCTTGTGAGATAATTATAGGTATCCATGTGCCTGTCAGTATTGTAATTGCCCTTCATGGGATGATTAAAGTGTTATTGACTTGACTTGACTTGGCTTGAGAGTCAAAAGGAAGATAAACAATACCTATAATTATCCTGATGATGATGGTTTATAGTCTAGTCTAGTCTTTAAGTCGTCATCACATTTGCAGTCTCAACAATCCATAAGGGAAAAGGACAAAGCCAACATATTACAGTTGCCACCCTTTCTTTTAATGTAATTCGCATGCCCCCCCCCCCCCCCCCCCCCCCCCCCCCCCCCCCCCCCCCCCCCCCCCACTCATATACAGTAGCACGAACGCATTCGCTGAAACACCTCTCTCTCTCCACACACACACACACACACACACAAATACAAATATATATATATATATATATATATATCCTCACAGTTGTGAAGTATTACGTTTCATTGATTATTACAGAAGTAAGTTTGTGGATTTTTCCATTTTCTTTGTTATTAATTTGCGTTCACTAGTTGTACTGTTGTAGAAAGCTGGATGTAAAAAAAAACAACTGCAGTGCTTATTCCTTCGCCTTCTGAAAATAGAATTGAATCAATCAATCAATCAATCAATCTCTCTCTCCTTTGAGTGCGACTGTAAACCGAGGTCCAGTGTGCGAACGTACACAAAACATCTTGCGCACGCGTTACCTGTTCCGCTTTTCGGAAGAGTAGGCGACTGTGTGCCGGTGGGAACGGATGACAAAAGTTACAAAACTGCATACACACGGGGTCTAGATGTAAAAAAGCACATGAGTGTTTATTCCATTATCCTCGAAAGAAAAGAATAAAGTAAATAAATAAAATAATAGGCGTAATAATATACCATTATCCTCGAAATAAAAATAAAATCTCTCTCTCTCTCTCTCCTTTTCTCTGGCTACTTACAAAACAAACAAACAAAAATATGAAACAAAAGAAAAATGACTAAAGAAATATTATTTTTGAAATGATGTCGATAAAACAGTTGTCTTGATAGCAGCAGCTAGTTCTAGTTCCAACTCATTGGCTCACAGCAAATCAACTTTCAAGAAAGCGTTTTATGTCATCAGTTCTTTCATCGATACGGTTACAATACATGAGCTCTATCAAAATGCTATGAAATCTTTGACCGAATTTTGATTGTTCAGCATTGTTGTCTTGCAGCCTTTAATTATTCTCTGTAATAAGGTCTTAACAAAAATAGAACTACGCAGCTTGTTATAATCGTTTAAGGTGCACTGAAATTATGTCGGTCGATTAATTAACCAATTAATAAGTGCGCTGACTCATAAATCATCTAGACTCTATGTTAAATGTCTATTTCTATCAATTTATCAATCAACTGATTAATTAATCACTCACTCACAAAGATGTTGTTAATTGTGTACAAAAGAGACAACTGAACATCAAAACTGTCAGACTGACAGGAAATTTTTATTTTTTATAAGCTAGATCAGCTGAATACACTTAGTTACAAGAAAAGGTTCAAATTTGTCTCAATCATTTTGTAAGCCATTGATACACGTTCTTCTTTTTCTGCCCTCCCCCTTGTTTATTTTGTGCTCAGGATCTGGCCCAGAACAATAAGAGACAGAAGAAGACAATCAGCAGAAAGAATAACAAAAAAGATTTTAACCTCCGCACACCATTCTTCAAGTGTCTTTGAGTCTATATATTTATTCATTTTTTTAATTTACTTATGTATTCATTTATCTATTTATTTATTTAATCTTTTTTAATTTAGTACTTAATCATTATTTTCTTTTATTCCTGTCTGCTGCCAGTGGATTCTGTGATGACGTCAAAACGTCTGTGGCACCACAATCCATAGCACAACAGACAATTGTTTACCTGTTCAAACCGCACACCTCAACAGTCTATTCTTTTAATTACTTTCTAGCGGGTAAACGAGTTACCAATCAGCTATTTTTATCTTTTCCAACAATTAGTTAACTAGCTCAATAAATAATCACCTAAAACGAGTTACCTCGATGGGAGGATGGTTTAAACTATTGACTATTTCCTGCTGGATGTAGCCATTCACACACACACACACACACACACACACGTGCGCGCGTGAGCGAGAATGGTGGATACGCGAAAGTAACTAAAAGTATCATTGCAAGGATAACTGAATTAAAACCAGCACATGGATATGTCATTGTCACAATAATCAGGTAAATAGAAACCACGTTTTAGAAACTAATATATATCCAGGAAATTAACGGAGTAAATAAGATAAAAACACATATTTTCCTACCTATAACAAAACAAAACAGCAGGGGAATATAATATCATAACCAATATTTTTTCTTTAGAAAGTGAAAAAAATAGCATCATAACTATGATTGAATGAGGAATCGATTGTTAAAGAGAACACCGCACTCGGAACGATTTTCCATCGGCAAGATGGGATGTTGCTGGGCTGCAGCCTGGCTTTGCACTGTCATTATTTTTAATTCTAGCACTCGTTATCTCATGTGTTGCTGATATGCTGTGTTGATTTCATAAAACATTATCGCAACCAAATCAGAACTGAATAACAACGAGAAGAAAAAAATAAACCCATCCGAATAATGTTTGTATATATTGTGGGTTTTTTTAAAAGAGGAAAAAAAAAAGAATGAATGGATGAATGAATGAATCTTCGAATTATAAAGCGCATTAACAAAAAATCTCCACACCCACAGGCGTGATCGCAGTGCAAGAGGAGCGAAAAAATCACACAAAAATACCACACACACACACACACACACACACACATGCGCGCGTGCGCGCGCTATGGATGCAAATAGATCGGTTTGAAACATGAAGATTTTCGACGATTTACACACACACACACACACCACACTCTGCAAAAAAATCATTTGAAACACACACACACACACACACACACACACAACACAACACAATGCAAATAGATCAGTTGAAACACACACACACACACACACACACAACCACACACACAGAGGAAGATTTTCGGTGATTTCAGAAGCTAGCCTACTGCTGACTGTCAGGTCGGCATGCGGCTGTGATGACTACAGTTCAGTGATCAGGTTTCACTACACACACACACACACACACACACACACACACACACACACAGAAGAGAGGGGAGAGAGAGAGAGAGAGAGAGAGAGAGAGAAGAGAGAGAGAGAGAGAGAGAGAGAGAGAGAGAGAGAGAGAGAGAGCAAATTAGATTATATAGATCAGTCGGAATCGTGAAGATGGTCGGTGATTTCAAAGCTTATTGCTGGCTGTCACAGTATCAGGCATGATGACTATGATGATGTGATGACTACAGTTCAGTGATCAGTGTTCACTCCACACACACACACACACACACACACAAACTATTCACCAGCCGCCCTCCCCCTCCTGTTCAGCTTGTCTGGTGCTGCTGGATAGGCTGGGACTTTTGTCCAAGGTGAAGCTGAATGCGAGGGCGCACGCCGTGTGAGTGAGTGAGTGAATGTGTGTGTCTGTGTTTCTGTGTAAGTGTAAGTGTGTGTGTGTGTGTGTGTGGTGTGTGTGTGTGTGTTTCTGTGTAAGTGTGTGTGTGTGTGTGTGTGTTTCTGTGTAAGTGTGTGTGTGTGTGTGTGTGTTCTGTGTATGTGTAGTGTGTGTGTGTGTTTGTGTGTGTGTGTTTCTGTGTGTGTGAGAGCGAAGGAGAGAGAGAGAGTACTAAAGGTGCAATTCCTATTTCGAAGATAATAATAGACAAAGAGAGAGAGAGAGAGGAGGAGGGAGGAATGGAGAGTGAGTGAGAGAGAGAGAGAGTGTGTGTGTGTGTGTGTGTATGTGTGTGTGTGTGTATGTGTGTGTCTGTGGACAGAGAGTGACATAGACAGAGACAGACACAGAGACAGACCAGTAGACAGACAGGCAGATAGGACAGTTAGACAGACAGACAGAGGCACAGTCAGTCAGACAGACAAGACAGACAGAGGGACGGCGGCGGGGAAGACTGACCTGCTTTGTCTGCCTCAGAGGCGTGCTGCATGCCCAGGAGCGGGGAGTCCTCGTTCATCATCATCATCACCACCACATCCCCCTTCTCCTTCTCCCCCTCCTCCCCCTCCTCCCCCTCACCCTCCTCCTCCACCCCGTGCCGGCCCAAAAAGCCTTTGATGTCGTCACCGCCCACGATGACGTCGTCCTCCTCCTCCTCCTCCTCTTTGACGTGGTCCTGCACGTCGTCAGAGCTGTCCTCCTCGTGACGTCGACAGCTGAGGTCCACACAGTCGTCCTGGGGAGGGAGGGAGGAAGGGGGAGGAGCCGCCTCCTCCCCTCCCGCCTCCCCTCTCCCCATCTTCCTGACCAGGTAGTGGTGGGCGGAGAGCAGGTGGGGATGGGGGTGGAGGGGGGCCAGGAGGGACATGGGGGGCACCCCCAGCTGGGCGGCCTTGAGCTGCTGCTGCAGCTCCTGCTGCTGCTGCTGCTGCCGGTGGTGGTGGTGGTGGTGCCAGAGGTGGTAGTAGAAGGCGGGGTGGGCCGGGGCCGGGGGAGGGGGAGGGGGCACCCCCACCTCCACACCCCCCTGCTGCTCCTCGGGGGGGAAGAAGCAGCGCGGGTGGGGGAAGTGAGGCGGGTACCTGGGGAAGGGCAGGAAGGGGTCCGAGGAGGAGGAAGGGGTCAGGTGGTGGTGGTGGGGGGGGGAGACGTGGGCAAAACTCCCGGGGTCCGTCCCTTCCTTCCCTTCCTCCCCCTCAAGGTCACTGACGTCGCTGCTGTGCAGGCTGTGGCGGTGCTGGTGGTGGTGGTGGTGGTGGTTGTGGTGGTTGTGGCGGTGGTGGTGGTGGTGGTGGGTGCTCGAGGCAGGGTCTGCCATGTCCTGCCCTTCCTTCTTCCGCGGACTGACCCTGGGCTGGGGATCTGAGGGGTCGTCCCCTGACTCCTGACCCGACCACTGGGAACGCGGGCTGTCTGGCCTGCTGTCCTTGCTGCCGCTGCTTCTGGAGGAGGAGGAGGAGGAGGTGGAGGAGGAGGAGGAGGTGGAGGAGGAGGACTCGTGAGCCTTGCCGGAGGTCTGGGGCTGCGGGGACTGGCGGCGGGTGAGGATGCTGTCGATGGAGAAGTTGGAGGCCTTCCTGACGCCGCTCCTCCCCGGGCTGACTGCCGGGGGCTGGGGGCTGCCTGACGTCACGTCGGGGGAGGAGGACGGGGAGGTGGAGGGGCAGGCTGTGGTGGAGAGGGACTCTTGCATGGCCACCTCTTTCTTGTGGAAGCTGTGGAGCATGGCTGAAGAGATAGATGCGTGCAACGTGAACAACCAACTCTGATTTTTTTTTTAAATAATAATAATAATAAACTGCCGTCAGCTCAGTGACAGAGCTGAGAATGGGCTGAGAAAACCTGCCAACATTTATACCGAAAATATAACCAGGCTGGTTTACTTCATGTTAGTGGCGCTGTGCTGCCAACAAAGTCGAATCGAGAACCTGTGCCGCGAAACGTCAAACAAGTAAATGTGGGCTGTGCTTTAGAGAGGAATGAATAACCGTCAACGAAATCCACTTTCTTTTCCAACAAGTTGAGAGGTCGGATACATAGAAACTACCAAAATGTCTGTCCCACTTCTGAGTTGACTCGTTTCTACACTGCTGACGACTGAGGGAGGAGAGACTGCAGCACATGGAGATCAGCCTGAAGAAACACCAGTGAGAGTTGTACTGCTGAGAAATGCGCTGCTGACTTCATGGAGATGCTTTGCCCTCTAATGTCTATCTATCAACGTGTAGACACTGTTCAACAAACTGTACAACAGCAACATAAATCACTGTCTGTCTTCAACGGAAGAATTCTTGCCAGCATGCCAGCAAGTCAAGCTCTTTAGTCAGAATAAGGAAGGTATTCAGACAGAACACCTGACACCAGCAAGATGCAGGAGGCAGCAGAAGAGAACAGAACTGAAGAAGAAGGACCAGGACCAGCCAGCTGCTGTGACAGTGCAGGAGAAGTCCTCAGTCACCACTGGTGGAGGCCACATCTGCGCGGTCTGTTTTCATCGGGCCACTTGTAGTAGTGAAGCACGTGGGTCCTGCCAGAGAGAGTCAGGAGGGGGCAGTGCCAGACCCCATAGCCTGTCTTCTGGCGGCAGCACTGCGGCTGGAAGGCGGGGCTTGAATCACTCCGCCGGCTGCACGTGGCGCTTGCTGCAGTGAGTGACAGTAGGCAGCTTCATGCAGACACGCCCATACTCCGTGGAATAAAGACTGTGGACAGCCAAAGATAGGAAAGGGAGAGGTGGGGGAAAGGGGGGGGGGGGGGGGGAGAAGTGGACCAATCGTTTCACAGCCACTGACCACAGCCCAGAGAACGATGAAGAAGGAGCAACGTGGTTATGGGTTGGTTTTCACTTTGCAGTGACAGTTTAACTGATTGTGTGAAGCATTTTCTTCTTCCGGCACCTAGAGTGAAATGATGATGATGATGTGTGTGTGTGTTCGCCAATGTGCGTATGTATAGATTAACCTTATTTGGGCGGGTTATTGATCATACATCAGCAGTAGCAGCAGCAACACACTATTGGAAAAGCTGGAGAGCATAGTAGAGCCTTGTCATCACACTTCAGATTACAGTTCAACAGCAACAATGGGATGAATTCTACTCCTAAGCAAAATGTACCACAACCTCCCTCTCTCTCTCTCTCTCTCTCTCTCTCTCCTCCAACACACTTTGCTCCTCACCCTCACCTTGTTCCTTCAGACATTGGCCACAGTTTCAATAGTGGGCCTATATAATTATTTGGATCAACCTATTTCGAAGATTTTCTTAACTAGCGCTGAAAGAAGCTCGTCATCAATCATACTCATAATGATCTAATTTTATGGAAAAACAAAATGTTTTGGAACAGTCTATTACATGAAATGAAACTGCTCAATATTCCCATCCATACTAGACTCTCACCAACATTCACCACCCGGACATCAAACGAACACGTTTTCCAGTTCACTCAAAAGTAGTGTGAAACTTAGATCTACATCTACCCTTGTCTTTGATGGGCTTGTCATCAATGCATCTGAACCAATGTTGTGAGAAAACATAGGAATTCATTCGAGCTGTTTGAGATTCGTTTAGAACAATCCTTTAAAAGTTCTTTGATTTAAAACTCTGAAAGAAAATATTAACTACCACACTCTAAAGTAACCAAAATAAAAAAATACAGAATTTTGTGATTCCTATAACTGTTGTATCATACTTTGACGTAAACTACTTTTACTTTCATTTCAAAACCGGCTGTGAATCCCAAATACAGTCCAACTCTATTTCCATTAAAATATTTCGATCAAACCGTGCCCAGATAGAATTATGTCGTGTACAGTTAGATTTTAACTGGTGCAGGCGATGCATTTCCAGGGTTGAACCATTCTTGCTTGAAAACTATCAGTCAAAATGTTTGCTAGCTTTCCCAAATACATGAAAAATTTTGCCTCCAAATTTTACACTTTTGCCAGAAAACTAGTTTGACCACTGCACTGAGGAGTTGTAGATAGCAGAAGAGGATTTTCCTCTTAGCTGTCAACCTTTGCTTTCAGTCATGGACATACAATGAAACCAAAGTTTGACAGCACTCTTACTCCTTTTCACAAATCCACCTTTTCAGTTGAATGAAAGGGCCATACACTTCAATGAGGAACTGGTAACTTCTGTATTTTGACTGTCAGAGGTATAGACCGTAGGTCGCTGTAGTTTTATCCACCATGAAATATGACTCTTGCTCAACTTTAAGTTACTTTAATTTCTGCTTCTGGTGACAATTTTGCACAACCATAAATTGCTTTCTGTAAAGCAGATGTACAATAGAGGGCATTATGAATACAAAATTAATACTTGTGAAGTGGTGTTCTCTTTGACGTCCGCTTCCAGAACCTTAAGAAGAAGAAGAAGGCGTTCAAGATTGTTTACAAATAATCCAAAGACTCATGAAGAAAAAGTCTTCTTTGCACCGAAAAACTCCACCTTTTTTTTTAATCCTTCCCCATCCCCCCCCCCCCCCCCCCCCCCCACCCCCGAAATTCCACCATAATTAAGCAAAAGTACACTTTTTTTATGAAATAAATCAACTCCAAAATAACCTCTTACAAATTTCCAGTTTCAACATACTATGTCTGGATGTTTGCCTCCAAGCAAAATAATAAGCCTTTTATAAACAACAAAGGCACAGGGAAACATGTCTGGCCTTTCATATGCTGTTAGTGATTTTAGAACAACTCAATCCAACCCACGCACTTGGTATGATTATCACACAGCACGTACATGCACAAATTACACATTAATTTTCTTTCAGTTATATAAGATCAAAGCTCTTCTCCTTTCGTTAAAGGGCTACAGAGCCGAATCTTTTCATATTACAGTTTCAGGCTTTGGAAGACAGACAGAAGCATAATCATCCCGAAGTTAACTAGAGAGAGAGAGAGAGAGAGAGAGAGAGAGAGAGAGCTTGTTTTTTGCTATGCTGAACTGTCGTCACTGAACGAGGCAGAAGGGAGGGGAGATAATAGGGGGGTGGGGGGAGAGGAGTTATGGCGTGTTTGTTGGGAGTGGGGAACCAAGCGTGACCAGTGCTTGCTGTTCCCCTCCATTGCCTGCATGCCACCACAGCCGTGATCCCTGCACCACGCCCTCACCCCCCCCCCCCCCCCCCCCCCCATCCCTCCTCTCCTCTCCCTCCTCTCTCTCTCTCTCTCCAGCCCAATCCAGATGAGGGAAGAAGAGAGCGAGAGAGAGAGAGAGGAGGTGGGGGAGTAACAAAAGGAAGGTAGGGGTCTAAGGTTTTTGAGGAAAGTAAAGAGGGGTGTTTACTTGCAGGCCTCTGGGACAAGTAACCGTCTTATGATTATTACGCGCGCGTGCTGGAATTTCCAGCGTTGTTCAGGTATGTTGTTTTGGTTTGTTTTGGCTTTGAAAAGAGAGGGGTAGAAAAGAGGGAATTCCTAGCACAGAATGCTGAACAAGATGGGGATGCTGTTTATACTGTCAGGCCCCTGGCATGGGGGAAGAGGGGGGGGGGGGGGGGGGTGGAGAGGCGAGGGGGGAGGGGGGAGGAATATGTGAACAAGTCATAAGTATGAGTAAAGAGGACAAAGAAAGATCATATATTTTCGGCTCCTGTCAGATCGCTGACTGATAGGGACTAGGATGAGTGAGAGCGCTTTGATTTGTTGTTTGCAAGATGTAGCGCTGTATAAATTCCATGTATTATTATTATTATTATTATTATTATTATATGAATAAGATGAATGTGTTACACTTTGAACATTGCCAACATCCCCGAAGTCGGAATGCGGTTACCTTATTGGTGGAAAAAAATGGTGGCATACACAAAGATCTCACCATTGGTGAACATCAGAGCTCCACCCAAGGAATGGAAAATAGAATAGAAAAAAAGGAACATTGCCAATGAAATGCTCTGTGGAGGGCAACTGTTGTTTTCTTGCTATAGTCTGCTCAGTTTTCTGGGGTTGTTTTCCCGGTGAAAAGTCACATCCGGGTTCAACTTTTCAGTTATATATTAACCGATTAAAAATTAGAAATACACTGAACCAATTTGGGGGTGAATTGATAAAAGCGATTACTTTGTTTTCGTTTAATTCCATTACAGACCTCACCTTATATAGTATTTTTGTTATGTAACTAGTTAGTTTGCGACATCGTTAATGTTCGTTATGCAACAATGGGTCATCGGCATAGAGCAATATATATAGCCAGTCTTTGCATCATTTTATATAATTATAGAGATATATATATATATCCAGTCTTTGCATCATTTTGTATAATTATATAGATATAAATATATCCAGTCTTTGCGTCATTTATATAGATATAGATATATATCCAGTCTTTGCGTCATTATATATATAAATATTGATAGATATATATCATATATATATATATATATTATTCAGTCTTTGCGTCATTGTGCTGAATAATTGATTGTTGCAAATTGGTATGTAAATCACCGGATTTAAGTAAAACAGCCAGTGACATAACATGGTCTCTCTACAAGACTTGGATCAGAATGGCTACCAGTTTCCCGTCATTTCTCTGTAGGCCTACACTGTTGCAGTCATGCAAATAACACTGGTGCTGATGTTCGGCATTTTCTTGACGGCACCAATGTTGCCCCATTCCGCATACTCTAAGTTGTCTGGACAGCTCCAAAGCAACAAACCATCAATCCACTATCCTCTGCTCTGGTTGGGGAGAAAGCTCGGACCGTTGATCTTCACAAGCGTGTGTGTGAACATAGGTAATTTTGTTGTGCACACGGAACGGAAACGGCGTCGAAATATTATCTTATCGGAATTTTGCAAACAGTGAGTGTCGTCTGACGATACATCTACATCTATGGATAAATTGACTTTCCTTAATTAGAAGGGTGCGCTTGTACGCAGAGAGAACTCGAACTCGAATAGTGTATTAATAGGGTAATTGGATCGGTGGTCTAGAGGTAACGCGCCTGTCTAGAAAGCGAAAAGTCCGAGTCTGAAGTGTGCGGCGGTTCGTACCCCGTTTGGACCGGAAACTTTTCCCCCATCCATTAGACCATGAGTGGTGGTCTGGGCGCTAGTCTTTCGGATGAGACGATAAACCGAGGTCCCGTGTGTTACACGTAATTATTTAGCGCACGTAAAAAAAACCACGGCAACAAGAGAGTTGTCCCTGGCAAAATTCTTAGAAAAAAGCCACTCTGATAGGGAAACAAATACAGTTGCAGACATGAAAAAAAAAAAAAAAAAAAAGGGTGGCGCGCGCAGCGCTTGTGGCGACGCGCTCTCCCGCTCTCCCCGGGGAGAGCAGCCCGAATTTCACGGAGAAATCTGCCGTGACTTAAAGTGGTATGAAATGAAATCTGAGCGCTTTGATTTGTTGCTTTACAAGATTCAGCGCTATATAAATTCCATACATTATTATTATTATTCATTATTATAAGCCAAAGGTTTCTGTACACAAGGCCTAAACAGTGAAACAAACATGCATAAATCAACGAGTTGATAGACAAGTTAATGTGGGCTAGCAACGAAATGAATCACTCAAATTGCAGACAGAGAGAGAGAGAGACAAGAATTTTTTTATTTTTTTATTCTTTTATATCGAGGGTAATGGAATAAGCACTCATGTGCTTTTTTACATCTAGTCCCCGTGTGTATGCGGTTTTGTAAATTTTGTCATCCGTTCCCACCGGCACACAATGGCCTACTCTTACGAAAAGCGGAACAGGATTTAACGTGTGCACAAGATGTTCTGTGTGCGTTCGCACACGGGGCCTCGGTTTATATGTCTCATCCGAAGAGAGAGAGAGAGAGGAGAGAGAGAGAGAGAGAGAGGAGAGAGAGAGAGAGAGAGAGAGAGAGAGAGAGAGAGAGAGAGAGAGATTCATTTTCTCACATACATATTGAGCGCCAAATATGGTTGTACTGTTTTCCTGGTGGAGTAGATATTCAAGGCATTGTCACGGCCTGTTTTGTGCTAGTGTTACCTTGCTGTATTGCTGTGATACATCTACCCCCTGGTTTATCCTTGGGGGTATTTTTGGGGGGGTTGGGGTTTGTTGTTGTTGTTGTTTTTTGGGGGGTCAAATATTGTACAGACTTAGAAGAAGTTACACAGTTAGCTTGCTTATTTCTTATCCAAAGGATGAAATACTGTTCAGCTGCAAACTATTTGTGTACATATCTATGATACTAGAGTGCTCTTTTAGTTAATCATTGTTGTTTGTTTGCACTCATTTTTTGATTGGTATTTCCTTGTTTTGAACAAACACAATTTTGTTTACACTAAAAGGATGCGCGACGTAATGAAGATATTATCCCAGCTCACGGTGCAATAACCGTTAAATCTTGACAAAAATATCAGTTAAACCATGTGCCGCCGCACAAAATGTTGGTCGCCATTTCTTCCCGCTGGGATCGATTTCCATATTAATGTGTCCACAGTTTGCAGCTACAATCTTCATCCTGTGGTGCACTATGGGTAATTGATTGGAGGCATCAGCTGAGCTTCTGCGGTACCCCAACTAACTAACATAATCTGCCAGACACGGACAGTAGTCACAAATACCGGTACGGGCTTCAGCAGCCAATACCAATTAGCAAGTGTTAGAGGAAAACTTGGAGGCCTGATGCTTGGTTAACAAAGCTACTCTCCTCGGCTTTACAGGTCAGTTAATCAATTATCCTCTGTGGATGGTAGGATCGCGGTGGAACTTTACGCAGAGAGAAGTCGGTTGGAGTTCCGATTTAATTGTTCCTGGCAGATCTTAGACTCGCAGGATTTAAGATTATGAGACCACGATCGTCTGTTTGATCTCTCCTAACCCTTTCTGAGACCGGTGATTGGTGCCAGGGTTGTGTGTTTATTCCGCTTGTTTACCGCTCTTCCCGCCTTGGGGAATGATGCCCATATTTGGCCTTGCTCTGCCCGGCTCACTTCTGTTATATATATATATATATTTATATATCGTATGGTTTAAATA
>CM054136.1:63920876-63938376 GCA_028751875.1 Rapana venosa | reverse complement strand
CTGCAAGTGGTGACACGTTTTCCGCCCAAGCAGGAGGGACTGTCGTACTTTTCACTGGAATAAGGAAGGGCACTGTGTACCAAAGATGTACAGTTTTTGTTTTGTTGTTGATGCTGTTTGAGGATTTTTAACATCTCTTTGTTTTTTCGGAGGGAGGGGGGGGGGGGGGGGAGGAGAGGGGGGGTCGATTGAACCGAGATTTTTTTTAGGTGTTATATTTTTTATGCTGGCTTGTGTTGTCACATTATCATTAACTGTTTAAAAAAAGCTTTAAAAAAGTCTCATGATTCTCTACTGAATGACTTGTAGCCATACTACAAATAACGTTTATAAGGGAAACTTTGTTTTCTATATTGTCATTTCAATGTCTCTATGAAGTGAAATAAAGGGGTTTTTTTTCTGTGTTTGTGCTAATTGATGCTTAAAAAGGAAAAGAAACAACAGTTATTGAGGTGGTTTACCAGCAGTCGGGTTGCTACCTGTCTGCTTGATTTCATACTGTTGACAAACATGGACTTGATGCCATGAAAAAGAAATGAAAGTTTTTAGAATGGAGAGAGAAAAACAACAAAGAAACTAAACACTTTTGTCGTTGTGTATTTGTTGTTTCTTTTCTGATATTTCACAATATTTAAATGCTTACAGTTATTTTATCTTATCGTTCATTTATTTGATGCAATTTTGTTCAGCTGCAGCCCATTCTTGCATATGTAAGGATGTTAGTACAGCATTGCTTGTTGTACTCATTGGTGCTACGTTGTTTCTGAACTTAAAAAAAAAAAAAAACTAAACTAAACACCGATTGTAGGAAAGCGTGCAGCTTCTTCAGAAAGCACGACCTGTCTGTCAGCTAGACATTCGACTGGCTTACCTGGTGCCACGGGGCTGGTGTTCACACTGCCTTGCTTCCGCTGCTATCTGTTATCACAGTGCTGAACTTAAATTAATGACAGAACTTTCATTCGGCATTGCTGCTGGTGCTAGTGCTAATGCTGCTGCTGCCGTTTTCCTTTTGCTTTGCACTCACGTTGATTTTTAGGTGCTGTTGTTAATACATGAGGGATTCCTTTCAGCAAAGGGAATGTTGGCATTCATTCATTTTGTGTTGTGAGCATTGTGTGCAGTGTCAGTCAGCCTCATCTCTGACTGAGGGAGCCAAGAAGGCGACATAGTGCTGTCAGGTAGACCACCTACCTAGTTTGGGTTCTGTCAACAGCCTCACTCATGGAGGCCCTGCAGTGATGCTGGCCTGGGTGTCTGCCACACTTGCCCAGCACAGCTAGCAATTCATTCTGAAAAAAACTCCTTCTTTGAACGCTCAGACAGCAACTATCGTTGTCGTTGTGCTACCATTAAGCAACTGACAAGTCATGCATCCGACTTTGGCATGGGAGAGATTTGTTTACGCTGTAAATACCCTGCCTACAGTGTAAAGACCCTGCTCACTGTAAAGATCCTGCTCACTGTAAAGACCCTGCTCATACAGTAAAGACCCTTCCTATGCTGTAAAGACCCTGCCTACACTGTAAAGACCCTGCATACACTGTAAAGACCCCCCTCATACAGTAAAGACTGCCTAGACTGTAAAGACCCCACATACAGTGAAGACCTTGCCTACACTGTAAAGACCCTGCCTACACTGTACAGACCCTGCTCACACTGCTCACTGTAAAGACCCTGCTCACACTGTAAAGACCCCCTCATACAATGAAGACCTTGCCTACACTGTAAAGACTCTACCTACACTGTAAAGACCTGCCTACACTGTACAGACCCTGCTCGCACTGCTCACTGTAAAGACCCTGCTCACACTGTAAGGGCCCTGCCTACACTGTAAAGGTCTGCCCACACTGTAAAGACCCTGCGTACACTGTACAGACCCTGCTTACACTGTAAAGACCCTGCCTACACTGTAAAGACCCTGCTCACGCTGTAAAGACCCTGCTCACACTGCTCACTGTAAAGACCCTGCCTACAATGTAAAGACCTGCCCACACTGTAAAGACCCTGCCCACATTGTAAAGACCATGCGCACATTGTAAAGACCCTGCCTACACTGTAAAGACCCTGCTCACGCTGTAAAGACCCTGCCTACACTGTAAAAACCTTCCCACACTGTAAAGACCCTGCCTACACTGTAAAGCGCTTTGATTTGTCTTTGCAAGATACAGTTCTATATAAATTCCATTGTTTATTATTATTATCATCATTATTATTATTATTATTAAAGACCCTGCCTACACTGTAAAGGCCCATCCTCAGGACAGAACAGCTGTGGCCAGCGGTATGGATGGCACACAGTCCCAGCATGCAGCCTGTGACCTGAAGAAAGATGGGCTCCGCCAAGTTTCACTTGTCTCAGACACTGTGCTTGTATGTTTCATACCTCTGCTTCCTTAAGGAGTTAGGGGTGAGAATAAAGTCATTGGCAAAGTTAGGCAAGATGATCACTAATTGCAGAACATTTTTATGATAAGACAGTGACAGTTGTTGATGTTAGCAAAGTGCCAAAGCCTACTTTAAAATGTTGTTTTGCTTTGAAATTGTATTTTCAGATTGTTTTCATCCATGGCCAGCATAACCTCAACTTTCCTTTGAGGAAGAAAAAAAAATCACTGAAACCAGAGAGTGGCTACCTCCGCAAGCCTGCGTCAAATGTCACCAGGCAGGCCCTTGACTGGAATCCACAAGGGAAGCGGAAAGTTGGTCGACCAAAACAGACCTGGCGCAGAAGTGTTGACGAAGAAACGAAGGCAGCCGGAATGACATGGGCCGAGCTGAAGAGGATCTCCCAAAACCGAGTTCGTTGGAGGGGTGTTGTTGCAGCCCTATGTTCCCCAAGGAACCAAGAGGCATAAGTAAGTCAAGTCAAGAGTGTGGCTACTCATATTAAGGTAAGGAGCTTGAAAACAGTCATTCAGGCAAAAACCCCCCCCCCCCCCCCCCCCCCCCCCCCCCCCCCCCCCCTTTAGTCAAAAGGCTTCTACCAGCAATGACAAACAATTTTTATTATCTCTCTCTCTCTCTCTCTCTCTCTCTCTCTCTCTCTCTCTCTCTCTCTCTATTTTATCTAAGAATGGTATAAATGGTAAATTACATTCATGTATTAAAGCCATGTATGAACATGTAAAATGTAGAGTTAGGTGTGGTGCCGCTCTGACCGATGTTATTAACTGCACGGCAGGGGTGAAGCAGGGGGATGTATGCAGTCCAGTTTTGTTTTCTCTTTCTATAAACGAACTGGCAATAGAAATAATTGATAAAGGAAGACACGGTGCCATTATTCCTTGCAGTGCATTTGAACTGTTTATTCTGTTACTTGCAGATGACATTATTTTATTGTCAGAGACTGCTATAGGTTTGCAGGTTCAGTTGAATAATTTACAGCGTGCTGCTGCTTCGCTCCAGTTGAAGGTTAACTTGAAGAAAAGCAACATCATTGTGTTCAGGAAAGGCGGTTTTTTGAGTGCTAAGGAGAGGTGGGTTTATGATGGTAATGTAATGCCTGTTGTTAATGTGTACAAGTATTTGGGAGTATTTTTTACAACTCGCCTTAGTTTTGTCTCAGCGTGTAAGAATCTGGCTAGCAGAGCAAAAAATGCTTTATTTTGTGTAATGAAAAGACTGTCTACACTTAACAACTCGTCCATAAAACTGTTTCTGAAGGTATTTGACTCTCAAATACAGCCTGTTGCACAGTACGGTTCCGAGTTGTGGGGGTTGAATAAAGCTGCAATCTCCTGTAAATCTGTACATTTATTTGCTCTGAAAAAGTTTTTGGGGGTTGACATGCGCACACCTAACGACCTTATATATGGTGAAACCAATAGATTTCCAATATACATTAACTCAGCTGTTCAATGTATACGCTATTGGCTCAAAATTTTGGAAATGTGGGAATCAAGATTACCCTTCAAAGCGTATAAAATGTTATTCGAGTTAGATAGTAAGGGCAAGAAGAATTGGGTGACTGGTGTACGTATTTGTTTGCATGAATATGGCTTTGGTGATGTGTGGATGAATCAAGGTGTGGGAAGTGTAAAGGCATTTCTAAGAATTTTTCGTCAACGTTTAGTTGACTGCAGATGGCAGAAGTGGAGTGAACATGTTCAAAATAGCACGAGGTTTGATTTTTATAGATTATTTTGTAGCTCACATGAGATGAAGTTGTATTTGATTTCAGATATGGACAGGCATTTGAAAATAGTGACCACAAGGTTTAGGTTGGGTATTTCAAGTTTAGCCACTCATCACTTTCGATATAGAGATTGTAATGACATTGATTTGATATGTCCTCTCTGTAAAAGTGGTAAAGATGATGAGTTACATTTAGTTCTGTGCTGTCCATTTCTTAAGGAGCTCAGAGATAAGTTTATTTCACCTAAATATTTTCGAAAGCCTTGCACGTTCAAATTAACTTTGCTGATGTCCTCTGCAAGACATAACGATATTTGTAACTTGTCTCACTTCCTTCACAAAGCCTTCAAGCTGAGAGAAATTGCAACATCATAGTTCATTATTATGATTCTTATATTGTTGATTGTATGTTTGTTTTTAATGTTTCTGATGATTTGGTTTTTTGTTCACTTTCCCCTTCATTATGGGCTATGGCCTAATGAATAAACATCCGAATTCGAATCCGAATCCGAATCCGAATCCGAATCTCTCTCTCTCTCTCTCTCTCTCTCTCTCTCTCTCTCTCTCACGCACACACACACTTTTGCACCTGCATGACCAAAATGCGAAAACTGAAAGCTACAGTTTTGAAGGCGTTATCTTTTTTTAAGAACAAACAGGGAAAGAAGTTGGTCAGTGACAAACATAGAACAAGAAAGGTAAACAGACAGGAAATATTTCTTGCTCAAGAAAAATAGGCATTTTACTACATAAAATGAGATTTAATGCCTGGAATACTAAATATTGTAATAATATATCATGCCGTTGTTCTAGACCCCTTTCAATCTACCATTTTTTGTTTGATTGTCCAATTTTTCTTGAAAAGTATATAAGGAGAGATTTAGATAATCATAAAAATTAATCTACTGTTCAGTAAGTTTGATATGACCCCCAGCAATTCATGATATCAGTTGCTAAAGTTATATATTCTTCTCCTATAAGATATTTACTGTAGTAAGTTGTGGAATATATATATATATATATAAAGAGAGAGAGAGAGAGAGAGAGAGAGATAGATAGATATATAGATAGATAGATTGACTGATTGATTGATTGATTGATTGATTGATTGATTGATTGATTCACAGAGAGAGGTGTGTAGGGTGTTGTGGTGTGACTGCGGGTGTGTCTAGATCACTAAGTACTGAATAGACATTAAACAAAACAAAACACAAAACAAAGTAAACAGATAACAAGACAGAGTTACAGAGAGAAAGAAAACGACAGAAAGCAAAGGCAGTTTTACCAGCTCCCTGGTGGTGGTGGTGATATGTGTGTGTGTGTGTGAGCGGGTGCGTACGCATGTATACACACACACACACATACTTGTTGCCCGTGAGTGCATGTATGGGCTGTTCATCCATGGAATAAATAAGACATTTTCAGCTAAACAAAAGCTTTGACAGACAGACAGACAGAGAGAGACAGGGGGGGGGGGGGGGGGGGGGGGGGATTTCGAATGTAGGAACGGTGAAACCAATGGCAAAAAATTTGGTTTAAACATGTTTATTCTTCAAGAAAACAAGAACTTCACAATGCCACTAGCACATGATTGAAGCCACAACAAAGCTCAGAGCTTAGAATTATATGGCGTCACAAATACGCAAACACAATACCTATACCTAATTTCCTGCAATGACGAAGATCATGGGAAATTGTCGTTTATAAGGTCAAAATGAAAGATAATATGTAAATACATATATTAATGCTTTCCAGTAACAAAAATCTCCAACATTTTTTTAACAAAGAGTAGGCTTGGGGAGGGGAGGGGAGAGAGTACAGTCAACACAACTTGATAAATTTAATATTTTGTTTGAAAACCCAGACACTGTATATCAGTAGGGGCGATAAGCCAGTGCGTGTCGGGGAGATAATGCACAGAGGCAGAAGAAAGAGTATGAGGACTGTGCAGGCTTGTGTTACTTCCATGTCTTCTAGAAGATTCAGATTGCCTGCAGGTTGATCTTAAACATTCACCAGTGTGTGTGAATGTTAAAGAGAGAGACATCAGATAATGCCCAGGTTGGGTTTAAACATACGCCAATATGTATGGCAAACTTGCAGGATTATCAATATCATTGTGTGTGTGTGTTTTTGTGCGTGGTTTGTGTGTGGTGGTTGATGTGTGTGTGTGTGTGTGTGTGTGTGTGTGTGTGTGTGTTGTGTGGTGTGTGTGTGTACATTTGGACTTGTTAGAACTATTACTTGCTATTGGTTGCATGACTGTGTAAGAATGAGTTGTGTGCAAGCGCTTTGATTTGTCTGTGCAAGATACAGCGCTATATAAATTCCATTTATTATTCTTATTCTTATTTTCAATATTCAGTACAAATATGTTTTCCTCTCTCTCCCTCCCTCTCATACAAACACACACACCCACACATCGCATCACATCACATCACATGCACGTACACTATATCGTCCGGTTAAACCACTCGATTGCAGATTCAATCCTGATCTGTAGAGCAGTGACTATGACACTGAAGACAATATTCAGGTGGAAAATACATGTACCACCCCCCCCCCCACCCCCACCCCCACCGGAACTGGGAGGGGGCTGGAGACTGTTGTAGGTAGACCTTTACCTGTGTAATTATAATCAATCCTCGACATCAGCAACAATATCCGGTTATCCTTTTTTAAATGGAAAATTGTATACATTTTCTCACTACTTCCAAACTAGAAATTTTGACTGTAGTGACATGCTGAACTCTGTGGGGAGGGATAATGTCAAGGGCTAAGGTGTTGAGGAGGGAGGGATGATGTCTAGGAGCGGTGTTGGGGAGGAGGGAATGATAGGCTAAGGGGCGATGTTGAGGGGGAGGGATGATGTCTAAGGGACGGTGTTGGGGGAGGGATGATGTCTAAGGGGCGATGTTGAGGGGAGGGATGATGTCTAAGGGGTGATTGAGGAGGGAGGGATGATGTCTAAGGGGCGGTGTTGAGGAGGGAGGGATGATGTCTAAGGGCGGATGTTGAGGGGGAGGGATGATGTCTAAGGGCGGTGTTGAGGAGGGAGGGATGATGTCTAAGGGGCGATGTTGAGGAGGGAGGGATGATGTCTAAGGGGCGATGTTGAGGAGGGAGGGATGATGTCTAAGGGGGATGTTGAGGAGGGAGGTGATGTCTAAGGGGCGATGTTGAGGAGGGAGGGATGATGTCTAAGGGGCGGTGTTGAGGAGGGAGGGGAGTGATGTCTAAGGGGCGATGTTGAGGGGGAGGGATGATGTCTAAGGGGCGATGTTGAGGGGGAGGGATGATGTCTAAGGGCGATGTTGAGGGGGAGGGATGATGTCTAAGGGCGTGTTGAGGAGGGAGGGATGATGTCTAAGGGGCGATGTTGAGGGGGAGGGATGATGTCTAAGGGGCGGTGTTGGGGAGGGAGGGATGATGTCTAAGGGACGGGTTGAGGAGGGAGGGATGATGTCTAAGGGGCGGTGTTGTAGGAGGGAGGGATGAGTGTCTAAGGGGCGGTGTTGAGGAGGGAGGGATGATGTCTAAGGGGCGGGGTTGGGGAGGGAGGGATGATGTCTAAGGGGCGGTGTTGAGGAGGGAGGGATGATGTCTAAGGGGCGGTGTTGGGAGGGAGGGGTGATGTCTAAGGGGCGGTGTTGAGGGAGGGGGATGATGTCTAAGGGGCGGTGTTGAGGAGGGAGGGTGATGTCTAAGGGGCGGTGTTGGGGAGGGAGGGATGATGTCTAAGGGGCGGTGTTGAGGAGGGAGGGATGATGTCTAAGGGGCGGTGTTGGGGAGGGAGGGGTGATGTCTAAGGGGCGGTGTTGGGAGGGAGGGATGATGTCTAAGGGGCGGTGTTGAGGAGGGAGGGATGATGTCTAAGGGGCGGTTGTTGGGGAGGGAGGGGGTGTAGGGGTTGATGTAAGGGGCGGTGTTGGGGAGGGAGGGATGATGTCTAAGGGGCGGTGTTGATGGAGGGAGGGGGATGATGTCTAAGGGGCGGTGTTGGGGAGGGAGGGGATGATGTCTAAGGGGCGGTGTGTTGGGGAGGGAGGGTGATGTCTAAGGGGCGGTGTTGAGGAGGGAGGGTGATGTCTAAGGGGCGGTGTTGGGGAGGGAGGGTGATGTCTAAGGGGCGGTGTTGAGGGAGGGGTGATGTCTAGGGGCGGTGTTGAGGGGAGGGGTGATGTCTAGGGGGCGGTGTTGGGGAGGGGGGGTGATGTCTAGGGGGCGGTGTTGAGGAGGGGTGATGTCTAGGGGGCGGTGTTGAGGAGGGGTGATGTCTAGGGGGCGGTGTTGAGGAGGGAGGGATGATGTCTAAGGGGCGGTGTTGGGGAGGATGGTGAAGGTGGCCTCCATACCACTGGCCACGTGGTTGGCCAGGTGACAGTGCACTATCCAGGTGCCGGGGTTGTCGCACAGCATCTCCACCGCGGCAGAGGTGGAGGGGAAGACCTCCACCACGTCGCCCCGGTGCTTGCGCTGCCAGTGCTGGGTGAAGGTCTGCCCGTGGAAGTGGACGGGGTGGAAGTCGTTGGAGGAGCCCAGGCCCAGCAGGTACCAGCTGACCACCTCCCCCTCGCGCATCACCATGCCCTGCACGTTGCCGTACACCCGCCCGTTGATGGCGTTCATCAGGTTGCTCTCCACGAAGGCCGGGTCCCGGGGGTTGGTCCTGCCCGGAGCCCGCTCCCGAATGTTGTCCATGAGGTACCAGCTGATGTTCTCGTCGAAGATGTCGTACAGCATCCAGAACTCGCGGTCCACGTCGAAGCGGGTGGTGCCGGGTGTGGTGGGGGAGGTTCTGGTGAGGGTGCCGGGCTGGCACACCAGGAGGGGCCCCACCAGCCCGCTGCTCATGTCCATGGCGGAGTTGACGGAGGAGTAGTACATCCAGGCCACGCAGTTGGGGTCGTTGGGCCCCGGCCCTGACCGCTCCGGCACGCGCCAGGTGTAGGTGAACTTGTGGCCGGGCAGCACGGCCTTGCCGGGCAGGGAGGGCTGCCCGTCCTGGTACACGGCGCCTTCGAACTGCTTGTCGTACTGCACGCCCTGCGGGTGGATGGAGTAGGGCCTGGAGGCGTTGTTGTAGAACGTCACCTCGATGGTGTCGCCCACCTCGGCCTCGATGACGGGCCCCAGGATGCCCAGGTGCTGGTGGTGAGGCAGGCGAGGCTTCTTCTTGCAGAAGGTGCTGTCGGTGTATTCGAAGTAGCGCGCCTTCTTGTACACGGTGCCGATGAAGTCGTCGGTGTCTTTGACGTACAGGTAGCCGTGCCTGCAACACCACAATGCCCTCACGGTGTGACGGGAGTGTCCAGGCTGCACGTCACCTTGAAGGCGGAACTACAGGTACAACAGCAGCAGAGAGGAAGTGACACGAAAGGAAGCGGCTACTGCACAGCACGCAGTAATGTTGATGCTAACCAGTCTCCATTAAACCACATAATATTATCGACTAAGTCTCAAAATCTCAAAATGCTCATCAAGAGGTACTATGTTTAAGTTCCATGTGTCTCTGCGTAACTTAAACACACAACACCACACACACAACACCACAACACACACACACACACTACACACTCTCATCACTCCACACACACACACACACACACACTTCTCACTCACACACACACACACACACCACACACACACACACACACACACACACACACACACACACACACACACACACACCACTCAAAGTAATCAAAAACTACATTACATACGAAATGCCAATCGGGCAAAAAAGCGCGACGGAATGAACATCCTATGCTCTTCCCAGAGTTTACAATTTCAGCTACCTGATCGCCAGAAGAGAGTAATGTTAAATGACGTGTTAAGAAAAAGACTAGTTAGATTTTCTTTAATAAAAAGGGCAGGCGAATGGACAGGCAAGGCAGAAAATAAGCAAGAGAGACCCAAAAGAAAGTAAAAAGACAGAAAACAAAGAAAGTGATAGAAGAGGCGGGGATTTCTTGCACGGAATTTTCAGTAAGAAATTGTTCTATCACCTATCTTCTAACTGCCTCAAGAAATCATACAAATGGGAAGAAAAGACTGGCTGCTGATGATTGACGAGACAGGAGATCGTGTGCTGTGCTGGCTTGCTGTTGATTCTACTTACCGTGATACAATTTGATTACACATTGTGTGTGATTTACCATCTCGCGTGATTACTTCAGTTGTGTGATTTACCACATCTTCAGTGTGATTTACCACCTCTTCAGTGTGATTTACCACCTCCTCAGTGTGATTTACCACCTCTTCAGTGTGATTTACCACATCCTCAGTGTGATTTACCACCTCTTCAGTGTGATTTACCACATCCTCAGTGTGATTTACCACATCTTCGGTGTGATTTACCACATCCTCAATGTGGTGATTTACCACATCTTCGGTGTGTGATTTACCACATCCTCAGTGTGATGATTTGCCACATCATCAGTGTGATTTACCACATCTTGAGTGTGATTTACCATATCCTCAGTGTCATTTACCACATCTCCAGTGTGATGATTTACCACATCTTCGGTGTGATGATTTACCACATCTTCGGTGTGATGATTTACTGCATCTTCAGTGTGGTGATTTACCACATCTTCTGTGGGATCAACGTGTGTTAAAAGAAGATGAAAAGTAGAAGAAACTAGGTTAGACTGCAACCTATCAGAATGACGCGTGGATTGTATAGATCTAGGCAGTGTGTCTTTAATCCTCATAGACTACTGCTACTGCTACTACTACTATTACTACTACTACTATACTTCTACTATACTACTACTGCTATTACTACTATTACTACTTACTACTACTACTACTACTACTACTATTATTATTATTATTATTACTACTACTACTATACTACTACTACTACTACTACTACTACTACTACTACTATACTACTTACTAACTACTACTACTATACTACTACTTACGACACACATACACTACTACTACAGCTACACACTATATACCACACTACACACTACACAACTACACTACACTAGATAACATACTACTACACACTACACTACATACACACACACACACACACACACACACACACACAATCATGGCAACCCAGTACTAGGCTGGACTATGCTCATCATCATCATCATCATCATCATCGTCATCATCATCATCGTCATCAGCTGAAGTGGATCCAGAATACTGACAGCGAGTCGTCGGTGAAGTTCAAGCCTGTGATCAGGTCCCGTTTGAGAGGGGCGTAGTCCCACAGCACCTCCTCGGCAGAGAGGTAGTAGCGGCGCGTGGCCCCGAACCCGCTGTCCACCTGGGGTTCGGGTCTCCCGCAGTCCTTGACGTCATGGATGGCGGTCATGCCCGCCAGCAGGTGCATGTTGCTTCGGCAGATCACGGACCAGTTACCTGCACAGGTGTGCACGCCCAGGTGAGCATAAGATTTAATAGGTGTGTGTATGTTCACAAAGACGCCCGTGCACGCACGCACGAATGTATCTACGTAGGCACACGGTCATACTCGCACACATGATTATGTGGGCACACACACGCAAAGAACAAAACACAGATTCGTCATTGTTAATGACAAAACATAGATTCGTCATCAAGGACAAAACATAGATTCGTCATCATCAAGGACAAAACATAGATTCGTCATCATCAAGCACAAAACATAGATTCGTCATCAAAAACAAAACACAGATTCGTCATCAAGGACAAAACACAGATTCGTCATCAAGGACAAAACACAGATTTGTCATCATCAATAACAAACCATAGATTCATCATCAAAAACAAAACACAGATTCGTCATCAAGGACAAAACACACTCTTCATCAATGACAAAACATAGATTCGTCATCATCAATGACAAAATACGTCATTAATGACAAAAAACAGACAAAAACAGATTCGTCAACGCCAATGACAAAACACATCATCAACGACAAAATACATTAATGACAAAACACAGACAAAACAGATACGTCACCGTCAATGACACAACAGGCCATCAATGACACAACAGAAGAAAAACACAGATTCGTCATCATCGGTGACAAAACACGTCATCAAAGACAAAACACAGACAAAACACAGATTCGTCATCATCGGTGACAAAACACGTCATCAATGACAAAACACAGATTCGTCATCATCGGTGACAAAACACGTCATCAATGACAAAAGAGACAAAACACAGATTCGTCATCATCGGTGACAAAACACGTCATCAATGACAAAACACAGATTCGTCATCATCGGTGACAAAACACGTCATCAATGACAAAAGAGACAAAACACAGATTCGTCATCATCGGCGACGAAACACGTCATCAATGACAAAACACAGATTCGTCATCATCGGTGACAAAACACGTCATCAATGACAAAACAGACAAAACACAGATTCGTCATCATCGGCGACAAAACACGTCATCAATGGCAAAACACAGATTCGTCATCATCGGTGATAAAACACGTCATCAATGACAAAACAGACAAAACACAGATTCGTCATCATCGGCGACAAAACACGTCATCAATGGCAAAACATAACCAAAACACAGATTGGTCATACTCAATGACACAACACGCAAACGCCTCAGACGCTTCAGACAGACAGACGGCTCAGAACAGACAGACAGACAGACGGCTCAGACAGACAGACAGACGGCTCAGACAGACAGACAGACAGACGGCCGGCTCACCAGCAGTGTCGGGCGTGGACACGAGGGTGACGGCGGTGCCAGGGGAGACAATCTCGGCGTTGACGGTGTTGCCCCGCAGATCCAGGGTCTGCCCGTGGAAGATGACACCGTGCACGTCGATGTCGCCGCCCAGACCCAGCAGGTGCCAGGCCACAGGGTCCCCCCGACACGAGGACAGCCCCTCCAGGTTGGCGAACATCAGGCCGTTGATGCCTGGTTTGGAAGAAGCATGAATAAATGCACTAGTATCAAAATACAGGAATACGTAATTATGGTTTATGGGGGGCTGGTTTGCTAGGTGCAGGCTGCAGTTGTGAACCTTAGGTTGCTTGAAAGACTAGCGCCCAGACCATCGTTTTATGTAGGATTTTTTTTAAAAAAGGGTACATGTGAGAAAAGGACGTGACAAGTAACTCATGGATAATGGGTTTTTGTGACAGTGGTGTGAACGGCAGGGGAGGGGGTAACGGGGTGCTGAGAGACAGGACACAGCCAACAAATCACTTTGATTTGTTTGCTTCAAAAGATGCAGCCCTATAAAAAAAAAAGTTCCATTGCTCTATACATACATACATACATACATCATACATACATACATACATACATATAGATATACATACCTACATACATATATACATACACACACATATAGATATAGATATATCTATAGATAGATAGATAGATAGATAGATAGATAGATAGATAGATAGATAGATAGATAGATAGATAGATAGATAGATAGATAGATAGATAGATAGACTAGATAGAAGATGATAGACAACAGACAGACAGAGATACACACATACATACATACATACATACATACATACATACAACGACGAAAACACCACCACCACCACCACCACCAACACCACCACCACCACCACCACCACCACCAACACCACCACCACCACCACCAGCAACTGACCATGTCTGCGGTTGGACAGCCAGAAGTTGAAGTCGAAAGCCACGCCTGCAGGGTCGGAGGTGAAGGTGTGGATGTTGTCCTGCAAGTGCCAGGACAGGTTCTCGTCCAGGGTGAACACGCTCAGGAAGAAGTGCTGGTGAGTCTGGAACCACTGCCGCCCGTTAGGTCTCTCCTGCGGGGACTGGTCGTACCAGGGCTGCACACAACGCGCGCACTGGACACTTGCAGGAAGCTGTGCTTCTTGCTTTCTGTTTGTTTGTTTGTTGTTTTTTATAATCGTTTTTATGGGCTTTTCTTTTTTTGGGGGGTGGGAGGTGGGGGTGGAGGGTTGTTCTTCGGATAGAGGTCCGAGGTTCACCAATGGTGAGATGTTGTGTATGCGACCGGTTTTGTCCACCATGAAGGTAGCCGCATTCCGACTTCGGGGATGTATGCTGCATGTTTGATATTCTACATGCATATATATATATATATATATATATATATATATATATATATATATATATATATATATATATATATATATATATATATATACGAAAGAATTAAGGTACTGGCAGGTCTGCACTTGAAGTTGACCTGGGAGATGGTAAAAATCGCCACCCTTAATTCACCAGACGCCGCCGAGATTCGAACCCACGATATTATTGGATCCATGCGATTAGAAGTCGAACAGTCTCTTTACTAGTCGGCTATAGTCTCTGTCCATCGTTTGTTTAAAATTCACTTAGGGTAGCAGAAGTGTTCATATCAATGTCTGAGATCTGTCGAATCACTGTCACAGAGAGAGAGAGAGAGAGAGAGAGAGAGAGAGAGAGAGAGAGAGAGAGAGAGAGAGAGAGAGGAGAGAGAGAGAGAGAGAGACGTCAGAGAAGAGAAGGAAGAAGAGAGAGACAGCAGAGCAGGAAGAAGAGAGAGACAGACAGACAGACAGGACAGACAGACAGACAGGTAGGTGCTCAATGTGCTAAGAAATATCATCAAATTAATAATAAGGACGTCAAACAGTCGGCAACAATATAAAAAAAAAATTATGTTAAAAAAACAAGAACAACAACATCAGAACAAGAACAACTGACCATTTGACACAGACTAACAACAAATGATCCAATCATATTAACAAATCAACAACAACAACAACAACAACAGCTGACCAGTTGAGGATTTCTGCCCAGCTGACCACGGCCTGCAGAGCAGCATGGGGCCGAACAGTCCGGTGTGCACGTCCTTGGGTGGGTTCACCGCTGAGTGGTACGTCCGAGTGACACAAGGGAGATCATCCCGACCCAAGGCCGGAACCTTGAAGCGATACTTTTTGCAGTCCCCTGGTTCGACGATTCTGCCTTCCATTCGGCTGGCTGTGAACAGAAGGGTTTGTTAAAAATATATCTGCGTGCGTGCGTGCGTGCGTGCGTGCGTGCGTGCGTGCGTGCGTGCGTGTGTGTGTGTGTGTGAGTGAGTGAAACCAATATCAAGATTTAAACAATATTATGTTTGTATATGTCCCGTAAAAAAAACTTTGCTTGTTTGGGTTTTTTCCCCAAAATTATTTTATTTCATTGAATTTCCATTCAGTTTTTACTTCTGTTCTATAAAGGCATAATCATTAGTTCACTAACTGCGATACTTTTCGTAGAAGGCACGATCATGTTTTCAGATTATGTCATCAAAAAATGTTCTTCAGACCTTTCGTCCATAACTCCTGTACTTTATTATAACTAAACTGATCACAACAGATTTCTCAAAGTAAAATTCGGGTTTCTCTCCACAATGGTCTCACACTACTCTTTCTCTTTGTTTTCCCCTTTGACAGACATAATTCTTTGTTCGACAAGAACTGGTTTTCCACCAGAATTTGTTCTAAAAACACAACTCTTGTTGTTGTGGTCAGATTGTGTCATGCCCTAATATGGACGCGATTTGTAACACATCGCGGTAAATCAGACAAGGTCAAAATTTACCAGAGCAAAATTTACCATCCAATCCGAAATATACCTAGCACCCATGACCGTATTCTGCATGGACAACAGTGAGTTCACGGTGGGATGAAAGCACGGAAAGGGAGTAAGCTTTCCATCATGGGACAAAGCCAAGCTAGGATCTTGAGACCATGTCCCTGTCCATCATGAGGTCGCATAACAACTCAAACTCATTGAAAGATGTTTCTTTGAGATGTTGGGTAGACGGAGCTTCTTTTCCGGTTTCTGTCTTAACATAACAATGTTTACACACCACTGATGACGGACGTGGCGAGATACTTCCCCAGCTGATGGTCCCTTGTACACTGGTGAGGAAATGAGTAATGTCTTTCCCAAGACACAGCACCGAGCCACGTGATGTACGGGGTCTTGGGACAGTGTGACTTAACACTCGCCAGGTGCCTCCACACTCCATTGAAGAGGAGAGAATGATATCTCTGAGTCTGTTAGGTGCTTTCAAGCGGTATTATTCCCAAAACACGTCAACAGGCATACTTTCACAGTGGACTGCCGACTTACATATATCCAAAGTGGAAAAAGAAAGCAATTCGGAACCATTAAACAACGACAACAACACATAACAACAACAACAACCAACAATAACAACAACGGCCAACAACAACAACAAACAACAAGGGCAACAACCAGCCGTAACTCCTTGTCCTGTACAAGACAGGGCCTGAGGACCACAGTCATCACTGAGCTCCTTTCTGGGTTGTACTCACTGCTGGGGTTTTTGTACAGATAGCCCTCGTGCTCCTTGTCGAAGTGAACGCCTCGCGGGAAGAAGGAGTAGGGCCTGCTGGCCATGTTTTTCACGTGCACCTCCACCGTCTCCCCCACTTCCGCCATCAGCAACGGTCCCATAATGCCCATGTGCCTTTCCGCTTCCGTTGGAGTATGGCGCGTGGTGTAGGTGGAATCATAGTACTGCACGAAGCGGGATTTCTTGTAGCGGCCTCCGATAGTGTGGGGGCCTTGCGTGAAGAACAGCGCGGGCCAGCTGAAACCAGGGGGTTGGGTTAAAGCACGGTTCTATTCAGGAGGTCATACATATTCACATGATTATATACAGAAGAGCAATATAATAATAATAATGATAATAAATGGAATTTGTATAGCGCTATATCTTGCAAAGACAAATAAGAGCGCTTGCATTCAACATATTCTTACAGAGTCATGCAGCCAATAACTATCAAAAGCTTAAACAAAACCAAGTCTTAAGCTCATAGTGCGATCAACAGGAATGAAATGTCCAGCTTTAGCCTATATTAGGTGAGGATTTGTCCGTATCATTCGCTGCTTGATTATTAACATGTAATATCTCTGCACTTCAGCTCTGAAGGTAATGTTTTATCTGATCAGATACAGATTGTCAGTAAGTTCCGTTTACGTGGGCAAGACATGAATGAGTAAATGAGAGAGAGAGAGTGCGCGCGTGCACGCGCGTCTGTGTGTATGTGTGTGTCATACATGTGTGTATACGTGCTTCCATGCACGTGTCATACGCTCACATGTGTGTGCAAACGTGTACACGATTGCGAGTGCGTGCATGAATGCATACACTTATCTGTGTCCTCTGTGTCAACACACAGATACGATTTCTATGCGTGCACATTCTACGAGTTGGAACACACACACACCACACACACACACACACACACACACACACACACACACACACACACACAACACGCTCACACACACACTCACTCACTTATTCACATTCACACAAACACAGTAACAAACTCAACACCCTACCCATAACA
>CM054136.1:63903376-63910876 GCA_028751875.1 Rapana venosa | reverse complement strand
TATTGTTGGTGTTGCGCGTTCCCTAGTCTAACACCTTGAGGGTCACCCCCCAAAAAATAATGCACTTTAACTTATTTTTTTCCCACCTGGGAATCACTGGATGAGAAGTTTGCGTGGATGCTTTCAAGTACCTCGCCATACAGGCATCTGTGCTCCGACTTCAGAGGATTTTTGTCAGAGTGCATGTTGTTATGCTAGGAGCTTCGTCATAGCTGATGAACAATCTCAATATCACCTTTCAAAGGATACTAGCACGTTAACACGGGCTTTGGTATTGAACTTACTATCCACACATGACAAAGCTTTTTGGTCTATGGTACTGGTATGAGTATGAACAGTTTGCGCACACGCTGAAACATGTTCCGCTTTTCGGAAGAGTAGGCCATTGTGTGCCGGCGGGCATGGGTGATAACATTTACAAAACCACATACACAGGAGGACTGGATGTCCATTATACAGGGTGTCAGTGTGTGGGGTGGGGTGTGGAGTGTGGTGTGGGTGTGTGTGTCTGGTGTGGATGTGAGTTTAAGTGGTGAGTGTGTGTGTGTGTGTGTTGTGTGGTGGTTGTGTCCGTGTCGGGGTGATTGTGAGTGTGTGTGGTGTGGTGTCGTGTGGTGAGTGTGTGTAAGTGTGTGTGTGTGTGGTGTGTGTCAGTGAGTGTGTGTGAGTGTGTGGTGTGGTGTGGTGTGGTGTGGTGAGTGTGTCAGTGAGTGTGTGTGTGTGGTGTGGTGTCGTGTGGTTGAGTGTGTGAGTATGTGTGTGAGTGTGTGTGTGTGTGTGTGGGTGTGGGTGGTGTCGTGTGGTGAGTGTGTGAGTGTGTGTGTGAGTGTGGTGTGTGTGGTGTGTGTCAGTGAGTGTGTGTGTGTGTGTGTGTGGTGTGTGTGTCGTGTGGTGTGGGGTGTGTGTAAGTGTGTGTGTGTGGTGTGTGTCAGTGAGTGTGTGGTGTGGTGTGGTGAGTGTGTGTGGTGTGTGGTGTGTGTGTGTGGTGTGGAGTGGTGTTGTGTGGTGTGGTGTGGTTTCGTTTGGTGTGGTGTGAGGTGGGGTGGGGTGAGGGGGTGTGGTGTAGTGTGATTTTGTAAAAACAGCGCAGGAGTGCTTATTCTAGTATCCTCGAAACATAAGAACAAAATAATATCCTTAAAAATAAAACAAACAATGAAATGGTGCCCACCTTGTTTGCAGGTGAGGAGGAGGCCGACGAGCCCCGTGTCCACATCCCGGGTAGAGGAGACGTGGGAGTGGTACACCCAGGGTAGGCAGGGCTCGTCGTCTGCCGTGGGGGCGAAGGAAGGCGACACCTGCCACACGTAGTGGAAGACGCCGCCGGGAGGCACCCCGTCATCCGCCTTGTCCGTGCCCGTGGTGTGGTCCACGTACAGCGCCCCTGCCAGTCCATTACACCAGGGGTCAGGGTGGTGGTGGTGAGGTGGGGTGGGGTAGGGGTGGGGTGGGGGTGAGGGTGTGGTGTGGTGGGGTGGGTGGTGGGTAGGGGGTGGGTGGGTGGGGTGGTGGGGTGGTGGGGTGTGGGTGGGGTGGGGTGGGTGGGGTGTGGGGGGTGGGTGTGGGTGGGTGTGGGTGTGTGGGTGTATGTGGTGTGTGGGTGGGTGGGGTGTGGTGGTGTGGTGGGTGTGGGTGGTGTGGTGTGTGGTTGGTGTGGGTGGGTGGGTGGGGTGAGGTGGTGTGGTGGTGTGGTGTGTGTGTGTGTGTGTGTGTGTATGTGTGTTTTGGTGTGTGTGTGGTGTGGTTTTGTTTGGTGTGGGTGGGGTGGGGTGAGGTGGTGTGGATGGTATGGTGTGGTTTTGTTTGGTATGGTGTGTGTGGTTTTGTATGGTGGTGTGTGGTTGTGGAGTGGTGTTGTGTGGTGTGGTGTGGTTTGGTTTGGTCGTTATTGTCAATCAAGCCATACACAGGCCATAGTTGGCCCGTTATTCTACACAGGATGGATGAGTTTTTATCCATGTGTGTGTCCCCCAAATCAGAATGTGGCCATCTTAAAAGTGGGCAAAAAACACACAAAAAACGGTCGTATACGCAAAAATCTTACTATCGGAGCTCTAGCTGAGGAACGAATAAAAACTATGAAGGTGCGTGTGTGAGAGATATGAAAGGAGCGTTTGTACACAGACAGGACCTTGGTTTATTGTGTCGTCAGAAAGACTCGCAAAACGAATCGTGTTGGGGCCAATGTTAACTTCAACTGAAGCTCAGTGGCGACTGGAACCCATACCCTCCTCAGTAACCGCTAGATTGCCAGTCTGGTGCTCTAACCACTGAGCTATCTCACTCAACACTGAGCTTTCTCGGTGCTTCCCCGTCTTCACATCCACTTATCCCGTAGTCCCGTGGACCGTGGGAGCACCAATGAAGAATTTGCAAGCAGCTTCCTGCACTCCACACGGTCCTCTGCTTTCCGAAGCAAATCGTTCCGTTCAAAGCCAGTCCACTCTCTGATGTTGTCTTCCCATCGTTTTCTCTGTCTGCTTCTTCATCTCCCTCCCTGTACTGTTCCCTGTAGGACAGTCTTGGCCAGTCCAGATGTTCATGTGATGCCCGTATCACTTCAGTTTGCGTGTTTTCATTGCAAGCAACTGTGTGTTATAAACTATTGTCATACGTAGCCAGTTTATCCTGTGACTGGAAACGGTATTGAAAGGTCAGCCACCAGACAATATTTCTAAATATGAAAGAGTGGTTTATGAAGCCTGTGTTCATCTTATGCTCCTACGTGAAACTACACTTTGCCTAACTACAGCATTTAATCTGTTCTGAGAATGATCTGGAGGGTATCATAGTTTAGAGTAGGCGCATTTCAGACATAAGTTGTCTGTGTATCTGTGTCTGTCTGTGTCTATGTGTCTGTCTGTCTGTGTGTGTCTGTGTGTCTTTCCATCTATATGGGTTTGTGTGTGTGTGACATGGTCATAAAGAAAATGTTCAGAACTGCTGTTAATTTCTATAATTCTACATCAGAAAACAGAACATGTATCCTAATGACAAACACAATGAAGGAAAATAGTTAGGGTTCTTTGATCGCTCCACGGATCGAGCTCCGCTGTTCACCAATTTTGAAAATTTGCGTACTCAACCGTTTGCCCACCCTGAAGGTAAATGCATTCCGACATAAGGTAGTGGTATAAATCAATAAATCAAATCAATAAATCAATGGGGGATACAAGAACTGTTCTACATGGAAATCCTTCCTTCAGGACTGTTATTCCCGCCGCCTTACCCTCCGACCTCTTGTCGTACTGCACTCCGTGGGGGTGCACACTCAGGCTGCGGTTGGCGGTCATGGCCAGGTTCTTGAAGACCACCTCGATTGTGTCCCCTGTCTCCGCCCGCAGCGTGGGCCCCAGCATGCCCAGCACCGGAGGAGACCCCGCCTGGCGGGTAAAGGTGGAGTCTGTGAACTCCCGGTACAGGATCTTGCGGTACACTCTGCCGATCCGGTCACTGGCCTGCTGCAGGAACTTGTCTGACGTCCTGGAGTGACGAGAATCAGGTAAGTGTGTGTGTGTGTGTGTGAATGTGTGTGTGTGTGTGTGTGTGTGTGTGTGTGTGTGTGTGTGTGTGTGTGTGTGTGTGTGTGTGTGTGTGTGTGTGTGTGTGATGTGTGTGTGTGTGTTGTGGTGTGTGTCTGTGTTGTGTGTCTGTGAATGTGTGTGTGTGTGTGAGTGTGTGTGTGAGTGTGTGTGTTGTATCTTCAGTTTAACGTCTATTCACATTTAGTGATTTTGGTGTGTGTGTGTGTGTGTGTGTGTGTGTGTGTGTGTGTGTGTGTGTGTGTGTGTGTGTGTGTGTGTGTGTGTGTGTGTGTGTGTGGTGTGTGTAGAGAGAGAGAGAAGAGAGAGTAGGTGAGAGAACAGACAGACAGAAAAATGCAGGCAAACAGACAGACAGACAGAGAGAAGGGGAAAGAGAGAGAGAGAGAGAGAGAGAGGAGAGAGAGAGAGAGAGAGAGAGAGAGAGAGAGAGGTGGAGAATGACAGAGAGACAAGAGAGAGAGAGAGAGAGAGAAGAAGAGGCAGAGAAGAAGGAGAGAAGAGAGGTGGAGAAGAAGACACAGAAGGAAAAACAGACAGACAAACAGCGAGAAAGAAGGAAAGAGACATACAGACAGCGAGACAGAGACGGGCAGACATACTGCACGCACGACATTTTCTTCTTCTTTTTTTTTTTAATACTGCTGTATTGCAAGATCATTATATCTTATTTTTTATGCGAGAGAAAGAAGTCATTTATGGAGTCTTATTGATCCTCATAAAACTGAACAGGCCTACTTCTACTCTGAATGGCTTCCGAATGACGGCAGGCTACTGGGGAGGCGGAGTTTCCCCCCTTTGATTCATTCTTCTAAATTTGACATGGACACAAACTGTGATGATTTGATCGTCGGGGATAACAGTCTTATCACGCTGGGGAAAGGAGGAGTGATAATTTATAGAGCGCTATATCTTGCAATTACAAATCAAAGCGTGGGTGGGGGGGGGGGGGGGAGCGACCTATCTAGCAGTGTAACTAGATTCTGATGCAAAGCGAAAACACTTGTTTGGAGAGATGATTGGGAAGAGAACCTACAACTAAGCTCCCCTTGTCTCCCTGTTTGTCTCTGTGTGTGTCTTCCCCTGTCTCTCTGTCAAGCGTGCACAGATAAAATGGCTTCCAGACAATTTCGTTTGAACCCAAACTCTTTCCCCATCCTCTAGAACTTGAGTGGAGGTCTGGGTGCTAGTCTTTCAGATGAGACGACAAGCTGAGGTCATGTGTGCAAATCAAGAACAAAATTATGACAACTAAAGAGTTGTCCCTGGCAGAATCATGCATAAAAAGCCACTCTGATAGAGAAAGAAATACACATACACTATACAGACAGGAAAAGAGAAACAATCATGGGTGGCGCTGCTCTCGTGGCGACGCGCTCTCCGCGGGGAGAGCAGCCTGAATTTCACGCAGAGACATCTGCTGTGACTGAAGGATGCTACTTTAAGAACAAAGTCAACAAAAGTGGTAATAAAAAATTATCAATCATAGACAAATGAGTGTGGGTTGTGGGTAACAGCGAGAATAATGGGAAATTTACGTGTGTATGTGGGTTTTTAAAAAAGATTTCTTTTGTTTGGTTGGGTTTTTTTTTACTGTTTGATTTTTTAGGCTTATTTCTTTTCTTTTCTTTTTTTTTGGGGGGGGGGAGTAAACTTCTAAAAACAAAAAAAAGACAAAGAAACATCAATTTTAACCCAGCTACCCATCAGCAGACATTACTGGTAAATAATAAGTACAAACACACACACATACACACACACACACGCGTGCGCGAAAGAAAGAAAGAAAGAATGGGGATGAAGAGACAGACAGACAGATAGACAGACAGAGACAGAGAGAGAGACATGGTACTGACTATGATAAAAAGCCTGTAATAATTGTTTCAATGGCTGACAGACAGACAGACAGACAGACAGGCAGACAGACAGACAGACAGACGGGCAGACAGGCAGACATACAGGCAGGCAGACAGACAGACAGGCAGGCAGGCAGACAGGCAGACAGGAAGGCAGGCACAGGCAGGCAGGCAGGCAGGCAGGCAGGCAGGCAGGCAGGCAGGCAGGCAGGCAGGCAGACAGACAGACAGGCAGGCAGACAGACAGGCAGACAGACAGACAGACAGACTTACTGTGTGTCATCGTTGACCAGGTTTCCTAGCGGTGCATAGTTCCAGTCCACCTCAACAGCAGCGATGTAGTAGGTTCGAACCCTGGCCTGACACTGCAGTGGACACAGGGTCAGAGCCAGCAGAGTCACCGCTGACCACATACTGACCCCACCGATATTCCAACCACGGACAGATCCCATCTGGTGTCTGAAATGACCACGCCCTAACAAAGACAAACCCTAACGTTCAGAAAATCAGGTCAATGGCATGTAAATCTTTTTGAAGTCAAGGATATTTAGCGAACGAGAAAAAAATGCAGTTGCAGTGGAAAATACGGAATATCTATCGGGTTATCTTGTTCAGGTATACGGGTGGTAGTCGGTTACTGTTAGCTACAGCTATGAGCCACCTAGCTAACCACCTGACTCCCCCTCAGCCGACAGCTCGGGATCATGTGCAGGGGCAGCCCTGTCGCGCAGACCTTAAATAGTCCAATCAAATCTGTCCAGAAACTGGCTCTTGGTTTGGGCTATTTCTGGCCGCTTTGAAAAGTACAACGAAGTACAAGACGCCATGAGTTACGAAAACTGTTCAACTGTGTCACAGGACCGTCAATGCCACCTCCCCATTCCATCCTGTTTCTACCTCAATCCATCCACCACACGCCACTCCCCCTGAAGAAAGGAGGTAAAGTGAAGGGGTGGGGAGAGGGGTTTCGTGGAAAAGGGGGGTCCTGGAAGGGTGTGTTGGGGGGGGGGGGGGGTCTTTAACCCAAGTGAGTGTCTCTGTTGGCGAGCTAATAAAGTATTCGAATGAAATGGAATTGATTACCAGAACTCTTTGTTTTTTGTGAGTCCCCACGGGAAAGGGAGAAAGGGTGAACTGAACGAACGACAATGTAAGGAACAGGACTAGGGAGGAAGGACGCCTGTGAGGAAAGGCAGCAGCTTTGACTGCACAGGGCAGGAGAGCAGGGCAAAGGGCACAGGGAGGTGAGATGAGTGTGGCCTGCTGTACAGAGGTAACAGTCATGCCCCAAGTGCTGCTGCCTCCTGTTGGCCACGCCACACCGCTGTGACAGGAGGCAGGCAGGGTATGGAGGCAGGTGAGGTAGGTGGTGGTGGTGGTGGTGGTGGTGGTGGTGGTGGTGGCGGTCCTGATGCAGGATGCTGAAGGTCGTAGACATCTGGCTGAGCTGTGATGATGATGATGAGGATGAGGACGACGACGACGACGACGACGATGATGATGATGATGATGATGATGAGAAGGAGGAGGAGCTCGAGAAGGGGGAGGCGAGGGGATGATGATGATGATGATTGTCTTTTTTAGATGATGGTGATGATTGTGTTCTTCTTGTGGTGATGATGATGCTATGATGACGGTGATGATGATGATGTTCTTCTCGTGGTGATGGTGATGCTATGGTGATGGTAATGCTCTTCTTGTGGTGATGATAATGCTCTTCTTGTGGTGATGATAATGCTCTTCTTGTGGTGATGATAATGCTCTTCTTGTGATGATAATGCTCTTCTTGTGGTGATGATAATGCTCTTCTTGTGGTGATGAAAATGCTCTTCTTGTGGTGATGATGATGTTCTTCTTGTGGTGATGCTGCCGCTCTTTTCCTAATGGTCATCAAATCACTGATGATACTGATGACCATTGTGATCGCTGATGGTGATGGGGATGACGATAACAACGATATGACTAGGACTTGGATAGCGATGCTAGGACTAGCACGGCAATGATGGCTGCCTTGTTGACGACAAAGACAGCGGCTGCTGCTGCTGCTGCTGCGAATGATGGTGGTGGTGGTCACTACGACGATGACGATGACGACGACGACA
>CM054136.1:63893376-63898376 GCA_028751875.1 Rapana venosa | reverse complement strand
GGACGAAGAAGAAGCTCGTATGAAAGACAATGCTAGTTGCTGTCTGAGCTTTCGACCCCCATCCCACCCACTCCCTTAACCTCCCTCCCTCCCCCTCCTTCTCCTCCACTCATCCTCCATGTTTGCCAAGTCATTTTATAACATCACACGCCTTCAGCTTTACTTATTTCCTATACACTCTGACAGACATCACCCCCTATAAAACTGTTTTATTCCCATCGAGCAAGATGCCAAGTCACACGATATAAAACTGAAAGAAAGAAACTGTAATCATCGTGTGTAGGTTATTTCTGATATGGATTTTGAATGGTATAATATATTATAATCAGGACACAGGTGACAATAACCAAAAAAGCCCTGTTACTTCCTTTTGCAAAATGTACTAGAAAGGACATATTATGTCTTACGTACTCTCGCAAATACATACAGGGATAGACTTCTCTGGCACAAGAGGCAAGTGGTCTAGAACCATTTTGGTCAATACTTAATGCCAAAAGACCAGACATACTCAAAATTGACTTTCAAAGTATGATTTGAGAAACTTCATCTTTGCTTTTACTCCTATAGCCCCGTGTGAGCAGAAAAATCACTGCCTTCATAACACATAGCCCTAAGATGCAGCAAGGACATTCGACACAAGTAAAGGTAACCTCAAGGATTAAAAGAAAACGGACCAGACGACCCAAAGGTGATCCGTGGAGAACAAACTGTGATGGTCATAGTCACCGTGCTTGGCCACTGAGAGTGAAATGTTAGGACAGGGATTGGGTGTGTGGGGGGGTGGGGGTGGGGGGTTGTTACATGGGAGATGGGTGATGCTATGTACTACTAATACTTGGCTTCTTAGCCTATGGATCCACTCTCTCTGTCTCTCTGTCTCTGTCTCTCTCTCCAGTTTGGGTGACATCTTTTTTTGTCTTTTTTTGTTGTTGAACACGACAGTATCCAGAGTGGTAGACATAATAACTCTCTTCAATAAAAACTGAAGATTGTCTTTAACTGCCCTGGTCCGGGGTAATATTGATCTCAGTAAAGCACCGACCTATCAGATAAGGGAAACAACTATGTCAGCCTATTGCAGCCCATAAAGTGGGTTGCCTGAGGAGGGGAGGGGGGATATTTTTGCTGGATCACGTTTTCAAGGAGGCAGGCTAATCACTGTCGTTTTTACTTCTGTCTGGTGTCGTGCACACTGTTAACTGTGTGTGTGTGTGTTTTATTTTTTTTTAATTCTTTTATTTCGAGTATAATGGAATAAGCACTCATGTGCTTTTTTTTTAATCAAGTCCCCGTGTGTATGCAGTTTTGCAAATGTTGCCATCTGTTCCCACCGGCACACAATGGCCTACTCTTACGAAAAGCGGAACAGGATTTAACGTGTGCGCAAGATGTTCTGCGTGCGTTCGCACACGGGACTTCGGTTTATAGTCTCATCTGGAAGTTCGGAGAGGAATCTGCACTGATGTTTACTACAGGGGAAATTATCCCCTTCAACGGGAATCGAACCCGGGTCGTCAGATTGCGAGCGCAATGTTCTAAACACTAGGCTATCCCGTCGCATTGGTGTGTGTGTGTGTGTGTGTGTGTGTGGTGTGTGTGTGTGTGTGTGTGTGTGTGTGTGTGTGTGTGTGTGTGTGTGTGTGTTGTGTGTGATGTGCTGTGGTATGTTGTGGTATGTGTGTGAGTGAGAGAGAGAGACAGACAGACAGAGACAGACAGAAACAGACAGACAGTCTAGACAGACAGACAACCCAGACAGACAGTCTAGACAGACAGACAACCCAGACAGACAGACAGACAGTCTAGACAGACAGACAACCCAGACAGACAGACGGACAGTCTAGACATACAGACAATCCAGACAGACAGACGGACAGTCTAGACAGACAGACAACCCAGACAGACAGACAGACATTCTAGACAGACAGACAACCCAGACAGACAGGCGGACAGTCTAGACAGACAGACAACCCAGACAGACAGACGGACAGTCTAGACAGACAGACAATCCAGACAGACAGTCTAGACAGACAGACAATCCAGACAGACAGTCTAGACAGACAGACAATCCAGACAGACAGACAGTCTAGACAGACAGACAATCCAGACAGACAATCTAGACAGACAATCCAGACAGACAGACAGTCTAGACAAACAGCCAGACAATCCAGACAGACAGACAGTCTAGACAGACAGTCTAGACAGACAGACAATCCAGACAGACAGTTCAGACAGACAGACAGGCAGACAGACAGTCTAGACAAACAGACAGGCAGGCAGGCAGGCAGTCTAGGCAAGCAGGCAGACAGACAGACAAACAGGTAGGCAGACAGTCTAGACAAACAGACAATCCAGACAGAGACATCTAGACAGACAGACAGTCTATACAGACAGACAGGCAGACAGACAGGCAGAGAGTCTAGATAGACAGGGAGGCAGGCACACAGACAGTCTACACATACAGACAGGCAGGCCGATAGGCAGGAAGACAGACAGGCATAAAGGCAGAGAGGTAGGCAGATAGGCAGGCAGGCAGGCAGGCAGACAGGCAGACAGGCAGGCAGGCAGGCAGGCAGGCAGGCAGACAGGCAGACAGGCAGGCAGGCAGGCAGACAGGCAGGCAGACAGACAGACACAAAGGCAGTGAGGCTAGTGACAGACATAGAAACAGAGAGAGAGAGAGTGTGTGTGTGTGTGTGTGTGTGTGTGTGTGTGTGTGTGTGTGTGTGTGTGTGGAGGTGGGGGGTAACCTGCAAAAGGAACTGTTCAATGCTTCTCCTGGACTACAAGACATACTCTACCAAGGGTGTGCAACCCAGGTCACAAAATCATTACTATGTGCAGGAGCTACCTCCCTTTAAAAGTCAATCGCAGAGCAGCCAACGCAAGTAGGAACATGGAAATCGCGCGCGCACACACATACACACACACACACACACACACACACACACACATACATCATTTATCATTATATTTTCCTTTTCAATAAGGTTTGGTGTGTTTGTTTGTGTGTTGTTGTTTTTGTTGTTGTTATTGGTTTTTGGGTGGGTGGGTGTTTTTTCTCTTAGATGGCTTGACAAAAAAAGCAAGTATTTTGCTTATTCAATGTACCATCTGGAAATAAAAGCTTGACTTTGACACACACACATGCACGCACGCACGTACGCCGAGAGGGACGGGATAGCCTGGTGGTTAGAGTGATGTATTCGTGAACTGCTGACCCGGGTTCGATTCTCGTTCAAGAGGCTTTTTTTCCTCTGGAGTTAACATCAGTGCCAACTCCACTTCCCATAAAAGTCCTTCCGATGAGACTATAAACCGAGGTCCCGTACGCACGCAGAACATCTTGCGCACACGTTAAAGCCCGTTCTGCTTTTCGGAAAAGTAGGCCAAGGTAGGAAGGGATGACAAAATTTACAAAACTGCATACACACGGGGACTGGATGGGGAAAAAGCACATGAATGCTTATTTCATCATCCTCGAAATAAAAGAAGAAATAAAAAATAAATAAACACATAATTACGTGTCTGTGTGCGTGTGTGAGGCCGGGACGAAATTTTGTTTCCTATCTAACATGTCATAAATGTGTGCTTCTAATCTATCCCATACATTGACAATTGTGTCAAAGAAGTGTGTGTGTGTGTGTGTGTGTGTGTGTTGTGTGTGTGTGTGTGCGTGCGTGTTGTGTGTGTGTGTGTGTGTGTGTGTGTGTGTGTGTGTGTGAATGTTTTGTCCCTTTGTTTTTAGAAGCACTCCACCTTCCAGATTTTTTCTGTTCTACGATAGTAAGTTTGTCTTCTGCCTGAGGCTTTCTTTTGTCTTGACCTCAGTTACTAGTTCACTGACCTCAGCCAACTTTCTCAAGTCTCTGTAAAAACTGACCACTGAAGTAACTGCATGATATACGCTTACCGAACTGTACGCGATGAATTAGTATCACTCGCTGATGGGTATATATAATTTTATATGCATGGTAAGTGTGGGGAGGGGGGGTGGGGGGTGGAGAGGTGTGACAGCTGTGTGGATAAAACAATGAACGAGCTTCCAAACCTATAAACCCTGAAGTCGCTGGCTCGAATCTCCGTTACCTTGGGTTAGAGGGGGGAGGGAGGGGGGCTGTGAAGATTGTTACCAGTTGTTCTCAGAGTTGCCTGTGCCTCAATCCGATTATGTTTGTACGGAAAACAGGAAATGGGGTATGAATGTTAAAGATCCCTTCATTCATTGAGAGAGAGAGACAGAGATAGAGACAGACAGACAGACAGACAAACAAACAGACAGAACAGGACAGGACAGAACACGCCAGCAAAAACAAACCAAACAAACCAAGACATAAACAAATGAAGCTCCAAAACTCTCGTGTTCCAAAGCTTTATTGAAACGAAACAAAAAACCTCATAACAACAAAGTTCTGAACCGTACCAGTGAGCGAAGTAACGGAGGGTTTGGGCACACAGGAGTATAGAGCGGCCAACATAACAACAATCATAATAGAAATGAACACAGAAGGCATAAAGATCGCCTGTGTTGTGTTGATTTTTTTAAAAAAATGTTTGAGGTCACTTTTTGGCTCATGATGCTGCGATTGAAACACTTTGGTCTTGTTCAAATGTGGTGGGACATTTTTATAGATCTTAGAAAAATGGTAAGAATTCGGCTTTCTAAAAATTTGGTCTGCGTTTGATGAAATAACTGAGGTGTCTCAATGGTAAGATGTTGCGTATGCAACCGTTTTTTACCCACCGTGAAGGTAGCCATATTCCGACTTCGGGAATATTTGTATATGAATTACAGAATATCTCTCACTCAATCTTTTCTATGTCTGAAGGCAATTGTACAGATATAGCTCTTTTCTGAACAGAACACATAACTGTCATACAAGTTTCCTGACAACATTGTAAATCAAAACACAGCAAAATCTCCAGACACGACGTGTTTATGTAAGGGGCAAAATGAAATAGTAACAGTAAAGGTAAGTTAAGTAAAGGTGTCCCATAAC
>CM054136.1:63885876-63890876 GCA_028751875.1 Rapana venosa | reverse complement strand
ACAAAGAATACAATCTTTAAATACAATCATTATATATAATATAATAATCATTACATATAAATAAAGAGAGAGATATGTATGTATGTATTATGTATGTATGTGCATGAGTGCATGTGTGTATGTGTATGTGTGTGTGCGTGTGGCAAACAGCAAACACATTCAGGTTTGGTTATCACAGAAATGTCAAGAAAATCAGGAAAAGATACATAAAAAAACAGACAAAGAATACAATCTTTAACCATTTACAGTCAACCATAAGCAGTTTCCATTTGACCAGAGGCTGTTTTAACACTGAAAGTCAATCACCTTCACCTGACAGCCAGCCAGATGCAGACTGTAAGACTATCAGGAAGCTTCTCAAAACTGACATTAAAAAACCCTCTTTAAAAGAACAAAAAGGCAGCTCAAAAACTGACAGAAATCAGATAGGAAAACATGTTTCACAAATTTACCATAAAACTGTCATTACAGGAATTTTAAACTTGACTGTAAATTAACATTAATTTTACAAAATACCTTTGAAAACATCTTACAAAATTACCATAAAGCTGTTGATAAAGGAATTTTAAACTTGACTGTAAACTAACATTAATTTCACAAAACACCTCTGAAAACGTTTTACAAATTTACCCTAAAGCTGTTGTTAATGAATTTTAAACTCGACTATAAACCTCACAAAATACCTCTTAAAATTGTTTGGAAATAAAAATCCAGACGAAGAATGGTGTCAAAGCTGGCAGAAAAAAACAGCTTCCAAACAGTCCAAAGGTAGTTACTGAAAGCAACATCGGCAGAACCCAACTATAAGCAGCCTAATCAGCTTTAAAAGTAAACACAGTAGACAATAAGGTTAAAGCAAACAAAACGTTAGAATTAACATTCACAGAAAGCATCTTAGAATGACATAAAGCAGTTGTGAAACAGAAAGCTGCTTTAAAGTAGACCCATGGTAGCTTGGAATATACCAAAGCACTTCTTAGAAAGTGTTTAAAAGTTGACAGACAACAGTATCAAAAGTGACAGCTGACACTAAGCAATTGTAAAACTGTTAGGACGATGTCTTAAAACTGTCAAAAAAGATGTCTTTAAACTACAATGATTTCTAAATTATCACAACTTACAAAAACATGTTTTAAAGCTGACCATTAGAAGTGTGAAAACTGACAAAAAGATGTACTTAGACTATCATAGAGTCTTAAAGTTAAAACTGACAAAAAGATGTACTTAGACTATCATAGAGCTTTAAAGTTAAAACTGACAAAAAGATGTACTTAGACTATCATAGAGTCTTAAAGTTAAAACTGACAAAAAGCTCCTTTAAAGCTGACCTAAACACATCTTACAACTGACAAAAAGCTCCTTTAAAGCTGACCTAAACAGTCTTACAACTGACAAAAAGCTCCTTTAAAGCTGACCTAAACAGTCTTACAACTGACAAAAAGCTCCTTTAAAGCTGACCTAAACAGTCTTACAACTGACAAAAAGCTCCTTTAAAGCTGACCTAAACAGTCTTACAACTGACAAAAAGCTCCTTTAAAGCTGACCTAAACAGTCTTACAACTGACAAAAAGTGTCTTAAAACATGACAAGTCGTTTTCAGAAGCAGCACAAAGCAAACTTGATAGAAAGCCAGAGGTGTAGGAAATAGGAAGACCTGTTCAATGACGAAAATTGCTGGCACTTCATCTGAACTTTTATATTTTGTTATGCACGTTTAACTTTGACACTTCCTTTTAGGCTTTGCTGGGTTGGTGTAATTGTCCTGGGCATGGATTGGGGAAGGGGGGGGGGATGCACTGTGAGACAAGAAGCATACAGCCTCTAACCCATGCAGCATCTACACTTAATATATTCTCTTCACAAATATTGAACAATGCCCTCCATCTCCTCTTCCTCAGGTCATTTCCCAGATGAAGACTAGAAGAAAGGGGTTAGACGGGGCAGGGAGGGGGTTAAGAAATGGGGGAGTGATCAGGAAGACATACATATTAAAAATGAGATCTTGTCAAGAAACCGGTAATTAACATAACGATTGATGTAACAAAATTACATCAAATATTATCCTTTGATCTACACTTTCAGGATTTCCATGCCATGAACTTTGTTCATTAATTTGTGAGGGATGACTGACTGACTCTTAACAAATCTGTTTCCACTGACTGGAGGCAGCTTACTGCATGCTGGGGTGAAGATGGACTGGAATGGTGTGGAAGATGAGTGGTCTGTGTGGGGTATGCTGGCCAATGGTGTACCAAGACAGAGGGGAGGGGGAAGAGAGGAATACATTTATCAAACAAACAGCTGATAAACAATCTCTCTCTCTCCAGTTGGCTATGATTTGGGGTGGGAAGGGGGGGGGGTGTAAACTTTTGCATTGTTTATTCATCTGTTTGCCCGTTGCTTGCAGTTTTGGTCGATTGGCTGCTTGTTTGCTTGCTTGCTTGTTTGCTTGAAAAAACAGCAACGCATGATTCTGGAAACAAAAAGAAAGTACATCTGAAACCAGAAAACTTCAAGAGTATATCAAGTTAACAGAGTATATCAAGTTAACCATTACTGTTACATTTTATAGATTAAAATGAATCATGATTATCAAGCGATTTCTGAGCATGAGCATTGTCATTCTAAGACAGTCACCTTTAAACTGAATCCCTCTCTCCATCTGCTCAGTATCATCTTCTGTTGTGGTCTAACCTTACAAAAGTACGCCTCATTTTCCTTAATTTCTGTTTCATTTCAATTGTGTTTAAGCTCACTATTATTAATTTGCCAATATTATCCTCTTGTTTTATTTGTCCTTCCCAATTCAACTGTTTTCTTCAATACACTGACATTTTTTTGGTCACTAAATGTGCTTTCCATAGATGTATACTTCGTTCTCAATTCTTCCTTTATTTGTTCCATACATTATAACTTAACGACAGCCTTATTCATACATGTACCTAAACATACTTCAGCCCCCCACCTCAACCCTCAATTTTGTTATGTTGGTTGCCTCTGTACACAAACCATCTTGTTAATTTTCAATAAAACTGTGAATAAAAGCTAAATTTTCTAGACAGTATTCCACCCTATGCCTCACCACCAAATTTCCATCTTCAAAAGAATTTCACATTTGACAAAGTATTGCAGACCCACTGTGCCTGTCTCTTCAATACGAGAGGATGAGTCTTTGGTACACTGTGTGTATGAGTGTTACACATGGTGGAAGTCTTACTTCATGTAGTCATGTAGCCACAATCTTACTTCATGTAGTCATGTAGCCACAATCTTACTTCATGTAGTCATGTAGCCACAATCTTACTTCATGTAGTCATGTAGCCACAATCTTACTTCATGTAATAATAATAATAATAATGTATGGAATTTATATAGCGCTGAATCTTGTAAAGCAACAAATCAAAGTCATGTAGCCACAATCTCCTGCTGCAGCCAGTGTGGATGTTGCAAATGGCGAAAACCTTTCTTCAAGTCATGTAGTTAGAATCTCCTGAGGCCGCAGCCAGTGTGGATGTTGCCGATGCTACAGGCCCTACTTGCTGTCCTCCTCGTCGTCCAGCTGGAACATCTTGATGAACTCCTCGAAGTCGATCTTGCCGTCGCCGTTCTTGTCCAGGTCGCTGCACAGTTTGCGGCCCTGGTCCCTGCTGAGGTTGTAGCCGGAGTCCCTCATGCCGTCCACCAGCTCCTTCTCCGTCAGCAGGCCGTCTTCGTCCACGTCCATGTCCCGGAACGCCCGCCGCAGCTTGGCTTCCCTGCACACAGGGACCAGCGTCACGGGGACTAGCATCAGCTAGGGTCAGCCAGGATAGGATCAGCTAGGATAGGATCAGCTAGGACAGGATCAGCTAGGACAGGATCAGCTAGGACAGGATCAGCTAGGACAGGATCAGCCAGGATAGGATCAGCTAGGATAGGATCAGCCAGGATAGGATCAGCTAGGATAGGATCAGCCAGGATAGGATCAGCTAGGATAAAATCAGCTAGGAAAGGATCAGCTAGGGTAGGATCAGCTAGGACAGGATCAGCTAGGACAGGATCAGCTAGGATAGGATCAGCTAGGAGATCAGCTAGGATAGGATCAGCTAGGATAGGATCAGCTAGGATAGGATCAGCCAGGATAGGATCAGCTAGGATCAGCTAGGATAGGATCAGCTAGGATAGGATCAGCCAGGATAGGATCAGCTAGGATCAGCTAGGATAGGATCAGCTAGGACAGGATCAGCTAGGACAGGATCAGCTAGGATAGGATCAGCTAGGATAGGATCAGCTAGGACAGGATCAGCTAGGACAGGATCAGCTAGGAAAGGATCAGCTAGGATAGGATCGGCTGGGATAGGATCAGCTAGGATCAGCTAGGATAGGATCAGCTAGGATAGGATCAGCTAGGAAAGGATCAGCTAGGATAGGATCAGCTAGGATAGGATCGGCTAGGACAGGATCAGCTAGGATCAGCTAGGATAGGATCAGCTAGGATCAGCTAGGATAGGATCAGCTAGGATAGGATCAGCTAGGATCAGCTAGGATAGGATCAGCTAGGATAGGATCAGCTAGGAAAGGATCAGCTAGGATAGGATCAGCTAGGATAGGATCAGCTAGGATAGGATCAGCTAGGATAGGATCAGCTAGGAAAGGATCAGCTAGGAAGGATCAGCTAGGATAGGATCAGCTAGGAAAGGATCAGCTAGGATCAGCTAGGATAGGATCAGCTAGGATAGGATCAGCTAGGAAAGGATCAGCTAGGATAGGATCAGCTAGGATAGGATCAGCTAGGATCAGCTAGGAAAGGATCAGCTAGGATCAGCTAGGATAGGATCAGCTAGGAAAGGATCAGCTAGGACAGGATCAGCTAGGATAGGATCAGCTAGGATCAACTAGAAAAGGATCAGCTAGGATAGGATCAGCTAGGGATCAGCTAGGATAGGATCAGCTAGGATAGGATCAGCTAGGACAGGATCAGCTAGGATAGGATCAGCTAGGATCAACTAGAAAAGGATCAG
>CM054136.1:63870876-63875876 GCA_028751875.1 Rapana venosa | reverse complement strand
TCAGTTAAGCATTGTACTTTCGTGTTGTTGTTGGTGATGATGGTTTGTATTTTATAAAGTAATCATTGAATATATTGACTGGAAGGAGAAGAGCGGCAAGGCTTCCATTGTTACTTAACTGTTTGAGACGGGCGTAACAACCCTGCTTGCAGATAAGGTGATGGCTTCTACTCCTAGGGAATCTTGTGTTGCTGTTGCTTTTGTTATAATTATGTTCCCCAGCTTAACACCCAGAGAGGGACTAAGACCATTGACTCTCACTCATTCACTCGTTCCACCCTGGAAGTAGTCAGATTGTGAGAACAAATTGGATGAGAGGTTTGCGTGTACGACTTTTGTTCAAGTTCCTCGCCACATTGGTGGCCATTCTCTGCTGTCAGAAGAGTTGTGTTTCTCTCCCTTAAAGCAGCGTGCAGGTTATTATGCTAAGAGCTTGTCTAAGCTGAAGACAATCTCAACACAACATTGTATAATATAACAACATTTTGCCCTGGGCCATTGGTGATTCTGAAATAACGGATCGTACGTTCGAGCCTCAGCAGACCCTGATTGAATTCAGGTTTGTTGTTGGTTTTGTTTGTTTGTTTGTTTGTTTGTTTGTTTGTTTTCAACTCTATACGATATGTGATGAACAGTGGAGACTTTTCACGACAAAGACGACTTAAATGCACGCATGTCAGTTCATGTCTGTACCTACATGTTGAAGAACATCTTCAGCAAGCTGGTTAAAGATTCCGGTCAGCCTTTGGCGGGCTGCAAAAGCTCGAACTGCCCGCCATTCATCTGAGGCCTTGCCCGTGCATCACAGGACAGCAGCAGTCTGCTACAATGGCTTTTTCTTTGCTGCGTGTGGTGTGGTGTGGTGTGGGGTGGTGTGGTGTGGTGTGGTGTGGTGTGGGGTGGTGTGGGGTGGGGTGGTGTGGTGTGGGGTGGGGTGGTGTGGTGTGGGGTGGGGTGGTGTGGTGTGGGGTGGGCAGAATGGTCTTCTCAATGTGAGGCCTACTTTCAAAAAAACAACTGGAAACTTATGCGCACGCACACACACACACACGCACGCACGCACGCACGCGCACGCACGCACACACACACACACACACACACACACACACACACACAGATAGACAAGAAGACAGACATAGGCACAGATAGACAAACGGATGGACAGATAGCAGCACGTGCTCAGGGGATTACTTCCCAAAACAACATCAGGCCTCTTTGCTCAATGCTGTAGGCTACTGATACCGATCTGCTTTCCACAAGGGGGGAGGGGGGGGGAGGGGCAGTATAGTTTGTAGTGGTGGCGTTACCACGGCAACCTTCGTGTTTTCGCTAATGAGCTGATTTGGCCAGCCTGACGTCATTAGCCGGGCAATGTGCAGACAACTCTGCCACTGCTATCCTCTCGCGTCATTTGACCTCATCCTTTGACCTTCTGACCCCCCTGACCTTCCGGAGCGGAGCAGCTGTGTGTTATCAGCAGAAGAGGGTGGCTGGAGAAACAAAAGACGACGATAAAGAGTGAGGGTCCTGACAGCTGGGTGAGGAGGTGAGGGAAATGGTGGCATGACTGGTGTGAAGTACAGGAGGAAGATCTTAGAGCTTTTGAAGGCAGCTGGCTCACACACACACACACACACACACACACACACACACACACACTCGGGCATGCGTGCTCACACACGCACAGCGTGTACACACACAGCGCACACACACACAATTACACACACACAATTACACACACACACACAACTACACACACACACACTGGGGCATGCGTGCTCACACACGCACAGCGTGTACACACACAGTGCACACACACACAATTACACACACAATTACACACACACACACACACACACACACACACACACACACACGGGCATGCGAGCTCACACACGCACAGCATGTATACACACAGTGCACACACACACACAATTACACACACAACAATTACACACACGGATGCGTGACACACACACACACACACACTCATTACACACACACATACGGATTGTGCGCACACACACACTAGCACGGAATGCGTGTACACACACACACACACACACACACACACACACACACCACACACACACACACACACACACACACACACAGTGAGTGAGAGGGAGAGAGAGAAGAGAAGAGAGAGAGAGAGAAGAGAAGAGAGAGAGAGAGAGAGACAGAGACAATGACAATGACAATGACAAATTCTTTATTTCGAGGATAATGAATAAGCACTCATGTGCTTTTTATATCCAGTCCCCGCCCGTAGGATACATCTAATAATAACCCAACACTTATACAGTCTCAAAGTAAAACATGGGAAATAACCCTTTTCAAAGCAGCCCCCCTCCCCCCAACAGCCGCCCCCCCCCCCCCCCCCCCCCCCCCGCCCAAAGCAAACTAATAAAGAAAACCCTAAAAACATCCCCCACCCCCAAAAAAAACCCACAACCAAAACAAACAAACAAACAAACAAAAGAGAAAGAAAAACCAAACCAACAAAGGAAGAAAAAAAGAGAAAAAGAAACAACAACAACAACAACAAAACCAAGAAGAATAACAACCAAACTTAATAAGTCATAAAGATAAACATCTACACATTGTCAAATGGTACATATACTTGTTACACATAACAATAAGATATTGAAATAGGGCACTCGTTAAGACTTAAGTACAGAGGACAAGAGAGAGAGAGAGAGAGAGAGGAGAGAGAGAGAGAGAGAGAGAGAGGAGAGAGAGAGAGAGAGAGAGAGAGAGAGAGAGAGAGAGAGAGAGAGAGAGAGAGAGAAGAGACCTACAGATGGAGAAGCAGACAGGCAGTACAACTTCATCTTTCAACCGGAATCCTTCAGACAACGTGGCGTGGTGGATTCAGGCAGTGAGGAAAGTAAAGGAGAAAGAGTTAGGGGGGGGGGGGGGGGGGGGGGGGGAGGGGCGGTTGCAAGAACTGAATAAATGAATAAATGAACACATCCATAAAAAGGAATAAAGAAAAAAATAAATAAAGCCCCCCCAAAATGTGTTGGCTAAACAGAGGGATCACTCATTCAGATGCAAATGAAATGCATAGCCCACACAGATGCAGACAACCCACACTGATGCAGACAGCCCTTTTGCATTGAACGATTCATGTCGCAGCCAAGCTCGAGGGACCACTGACAAATTGAACACGACAAGATCACACACACGGCTTTTCGGCCTTGCGTCTGGTATAAAGAAACACACACACACACACACACACACACACGTGTGCGCGCTACACACACACATACACACACAGAGGCACACAGACATACACACAGACACACAAAGCAAGACACACACATACACAGGCAAACACATACACTCACAAACACAGAGGCACACACAAACACAGAGGCAAACACACACAGAGGCAAACACACCACAACAACACACACACACACAAACACACACAACACACAGACACACACACATACACACACATACACACACACACACACAACACACACACACACACACACACACACACACACACACACACCACACACACACACACACACGGATAGCCTAGTGGTTAGAACATTGCGCTCGCAATCTGACAACCCGGGTTCGATTCCCGTTCAAGGGGATATTTTCCCCTGGAGTTAACATCAGTGCAGACTCCACTCTCCCCCAAAGTCCTTCGGATGAGACTCTAAACCGAGTCCCCGTGTGCGAACGCACGCAGAACATCTTGCGCACACGTTAAAATCCTGTTCCGCTTTTCGTAAGAGTAGGCCATTGTGTGCCGGTGGAACAGATGACAGAATTACAAAAACCGCATACACACGGACTGGATGTAAAAAGCACATCAGTGCGTATTCCTTATCTTCGATATAAAAGAATAAAAGACACACACACCACACACACACACACACACACACACACACACACACACACACACACACACACACACACACACACACACACACACACACACACACTCACACACCACACACACACACACACACAACACACACACACACACACACACACACAAGCTACAGAAGGAAAAGTCTGTCGGGAGTTAGATTTTTCCTGAATTGTTGTTTCCATGTCTGTCACGTTTCCAGTGTCCAACTGCCTGCCAACTATGGATTGTAGAAAATTGGTCAGTATATAATAATAACAACAATAATAATAATCATAATATTAATAATAATAAATGGAACGTATATAGCCCTATCTTGCAAAGACAAATCAAGCGCATTCATTCAACCTAATTTTACGCAGTTATGCAATCAATGATAAATAATCAATAGTTTCAACAAACAGATCTTACAAACATAGTGCGCTGCAGACAAAATCTATGAAATAAAATTTCAATAGTCAAATGTTTTTCAAAAGCACAAACACACACTCACATAGGTCATATACTTTAGCAGGGTGATAGGACATGGGTTAGTGAAGGTGGGATAGTTCTGATATGAAACAGGAGAGGGGGGGGGGGGGGATCTTAGGTTTGAAATAAATATGTCTTGAGGCTGGATTTAAAACTGTCACAACTAGGTTTCTGGCGAAGAGAGAGAGGGAGCTCATTCCAGGTCGATGGACCCGAAATAGAGAAAGAGCGGCGGCCAACGGTGGATTGGTTGAATCTAGGTATTCGTAGGCACAAGGTATCTGCAGCAGAGCGGAGGGAACATGAAGGAGTGTACAGGTGAAGACATTCACAGAGGTAGGAGGGTGCAGTTTTGTGGAGACATTTGTAACAGAGGGTACTGATCTTACAATTTACTCTCTGTGGCACAGGCAGCCAGTGGAGAGATCCTGTCTTTTAATCAAATCAACAACCATGTTTATTGCTGCTACCAAATATATATGGGATTTTTATTTTTCGTTCATCGCTCCCGAGGTTCATCAATGGTGAGATTTTGTGTATGCCACCACTTTTGCCCATCATAAGGTAGCTACATTCCGACTTCGGGGATGATTATGTAGAGATAATTTTGATCAAGATGTTTGCAGTCTATCCT
>CM054136.1:63790876-63865876 GCA_028751875.1 Rapana venosa | reverse complement strand
CTATGAAAATGTGGCCTGGGTGCTAGTTTTTCTCGGGTAAGATGGTAAGCTAGTATCTTACGCAAAGACTTCTGCCCTGACAGATATTGGTACACAAGAAGGGTGGAGTTTAGGAGGAGGCCGAAAGGAGAGGGAGCTAGCGGAGGGAAAGCGTGCTCTGCCGTGATAATTGGGGCTGAAGTGGGAGGGCCATCCTGACGGGACCCAGCAGAGCCGATCAATAGAACCCCCAAACAAGCGATTCCGGCGACAGTATTGATTTCTCTCTAAAAGCCCTGGGTGGATTCGGTTGGTTCCTTCAAATTGATCGTAAGCCTACACCCTTTTTAGTTCTGTTTACTTTCTTGCTCTGCGTTTGTACGTCAATCTGTGTCTGTTGGCTTGTCAATCTTGCTCTGTGTTTGTACGTCAAGCTGTGTCTGTTGGCTTGTCAATCTTGCTCTGTAACATTGAAATAGCTACTGGCTGCTGACAGTTGGAGAAAACGCCTTTTGTCTGTTAACGATTTGACAGCAAAAGTCAGCTTTCTCCGCATAGTTATTTCGTCGACAGTGCCAACACAACCAGCATCTTTACCATTCTGTGAATATCACTTCTTATCCAGACTTTTGTTTTCCTAATCCGCAAGTTAGGGTCAGGGCGTAGATATAGAGACAGTTTTCTCCACGTCAATCCTCTCTGTGTATCTCTGTGTGTCTGTGTGTCTGTGTCTCTCTCTCTCTCTCTCTCTGTCTCTCTCTCTCTCTCTCTCTCTCTCTTCTCTCATCTCTCTCTCTCTCTCTCTCTCTATTATGATTTTGCTCACTTGCTATGTCTAGGTGCTGTAACTTGCATATATTGTAGTTCTGATTGTTTCCTTGTCCCCTCTCTTTTCTTCCTTCTTTCCAACTTTTCTTCCTCCTCTCTCTCTCTCTCTCTCAGTCTCTCTCTCTCTCTCTCTCTCTCATCTCTCTCTGACAACTCTCAATCATCTCTCTCTCTTACTCTCTTCCTCTCATCTCTGGTATCTATCCTGTTCATGCAACTGTCTCTATCCCGTTTGTTTATGCATGTTCACGTTTTACCAATTCCCCCAATTCCAGAGACATTTTAATGTTGTATGTTTAATTGAATGATTGGTTGATTGGTCACTTGCTTTTTGGACTGAGAGCTGAATGGGAAAAAAGCCACCATTGTGCTTATTTTTCCCCTCAATAAAAAATGTATTCATTCATGCTCTCATCTCTCTCTCTCTCCTCCATCTCTCCTCATTCTCTCTCTCTCTCACTCTCTCCCCTCCCACTCCCCCCCCCCCCCCCCCCAATCACACACACACGCAGAGTCAGATGGTTTTCGATGAATGTGGCTCTGTATCCTAAAGCTGCACACATTCGAACAGCTGAAACACTTCAAACAGTTATCAAACCTTGCCCCCGGGATTGCTTGGAAATCGCCTACAAACAAAATGTACGTGAAAGCCTGTAATGTACATCCTCTCTGACACCACACACATACCACACACCGATGAACACACACTCAGTGAACCCACACTACACACACACACACCCACCCCACACACTCCACACACCCCACCACACACACACGCACACACACACACCCTTATACAGGACAACACCACAATGCAAAGGCATGAATCAATGCAGTCAGTACCTTAAAGCTGTATCAGAACTAAGACAAACAATTCGACAATAAATCCTGATAACCTTTCGAGATGACTTAGGAAACATTCAGTCAAGACAAGTGAGGTAAGCGATGTGTTTGACTATCCTTTGAAAAAAACCAGTAAATGCACACATCAGGATAATCACATTATACAAACATGCCCAACACACACCCAAAACCTAGCCTTTCACACATTAACTCCTTTGCTTGAGGCCAAACACCCAAGTAGACCTTTCATGGCTGCTGAAACAAGATGGGGTGCAACTAACAAAAGTGTAATGTACTGTTAAAGCAAGTAATCTTTGCTATTTTCTCTATTATAATGTGTACTGGATGGGTGACCGTTTGCGCGCCTTGGCTTCAGTACAGTCCCCCAGTTCACCCAGCTGTAAATGGGTACCTGGCTCTTTAGGGTCAAGGAAGGTAAAGCAGCGAGGGAGAGGAGATGGGCGCCGCCCTCAAAATGCTGGCCCCTTGAGAAGTTGAGGTCTCTGATGCCTACGACCACATAGGTTATGGGACGCCTTTACCTTTATCTTACTGTAAAAATGGATGTCTTCTTCCTTCTTTTTTTTGTTCGTCAATCTGCTAAAGCTTCGAGGTTCACCAATAATGAGATCTTTGCGTTTGCAACTGTACCCCCCCCCCCCCCTCCCCCACCCCCAAATTAAGGTAGCTGCATTGCGATTTCAGGAATGCAGTTGGGAATATAAAACTACCAGGTTTTTTTTCCAATACAGTCGGAAGGTACCTCCCTATTCTTTCCGATTTTCAACTATCGTGGCTTCTTTTGGCGTGCACAAGCCCGTAACCACACTGGTCCCACTGGTTTAGAGTCTTCTCCGAAAGACTTGACATTCAGTTCGATTTTCCCGTCAAACTGGGAAGAAAGGGCGAGGCTGGAAATTGAATCCAGAACATCACGGTTTCCTTGTTAAAAGGGGTGTCTGAAAATTGCAACAGGCACGGATCAGCGCTTACAATGGGTTTGCGAGGTAGGCTTGTCCCATTCCTGGTCATGGAATATGTCACATTATGAAAGAAAATCACTGTAATGGCCTTATTTTCGCCCTGGGATTAATTCACAAACCAGGCTATAAACATATCTTAACCCAGCCATAAACATACAAGGCCTGAACTCCACATACAGAAATGTCAGCGGGCCATTCACACATTCTTCGCACACAATAATGTGGAAAGTGCCCAATTATCATGTACTTTTTTCAGTAATATCATAGAGGCCGAAATAAAATGGAAAAAGTAAAGTACAGGCGCACGTGTGCTCGATCCCGTGCCCGCGCACTGCGTGCGTGCGCAAACACAGACACACACACACACACACACACACACACACACACACACACACACACACACACACACACACACCATTATCCATTTCCATTGTCCACGATATAAAAGAATAAAATAAAATAAAAAATAAAAATAAACACACACACATGAGAACACCGAGACAACACATTTAGGGGACGGACGACAAAATTTACAAAACGTATACACATGGGGGACCGGATGTAAAAAAAAAAACAACCACATGAGTCCTTCTTCCATTATCCTATGAATAAAAAAGAGAGATAAAAAATACATATATCCTAGTTCTTGCCAAGAAAAAACAAAGAACGACGTAATCTCTCAAACCATGCCAACAACAAAGAAGGGCTTTGTACATCACCAAGTACACAGGTCTATAGAGAGCCGGGGATCAAGCAGAGCACTGCACGGAGAGCGAAAGGCAACGATGCCCACCCCATTCTTTCCCAGCAAGATGCCGTTACACACACACACACACACACACACACACACACACACACACACACACACACACCACACACACACACACACACACACACACACCATCTAATATCACAACTGTGAAAAGACGTTAAATTAATTTGAACACACACACACACACGCACGCACGCACGCACGCACGCACGCACACACACACACACACGCACACTGTGCTACAGACAGGCTAACTAACAATGCACCCTGCACGCTAACCCAGCAGTTAATAATTACTGAACTAAAACTTTACAAGTACGAAGAAGTTTCAGGCCTAATGCTCATGTGGGTTAGGGATGAGTGTGTGTGTGTGTGTGTGTGTGTGTGTGTGTGTGTGTGTGTGTGTGTGTGTGTGTGTGTGTGTGTGTGTGTTGAGTGTGTGTGTGTGTTGAGTGTGTGTGTGTGTTGAGTGTGTGTGTGTGTGTGTATATGACTGTGTGCGTGCGTGCGTGTGCGTGTGTGTACATATATATATGAGTGTGCGTGCGTGCGTGCGTGCGTGTGTGTGTGTGTGTGTGTGTGTGTGTGTGTTCAGAACAATTGTAACAAACCAATGAACTACATATTTTGTTTTAAATACACAGAAGCTACTTAAAAAAGAGAGCGGTATTTAAGTGAGTTGCCATACAACAATGATTTCATCATTTAGGTTCAGGTGTGATAATCACTCATTAGCAGCTGAAATAAAACGAGCGGATGGACTTGCACGCGAAAATCGTCTCTGTAAACACTGTACATAACATGAACACTATTTAGTATCAGCGATGAGTTTCACTTTATAATGTAAAGTCCTGACAGAACTGGGGAAAATGTTTTACGTCATAGATACACACACACACACACACACACACACACCTCTCTCTCTCTCTCTCTCTCTCTCTCTCTCTCTCTCTCTCTCTCTCTCTCTCTCTCTCTGTGGGATCGAGCACGCGACTTCTTCTTGCAAAATCTTCATTAGTGCCCCCACGGTCCAAGGGACTATGGAATAGGTGAGGTGAGGGGATTACCCCTTGACCACCGATCCACCAAAGTCGGACGTTTACTTCTGGAAATAAATGCAAAAGAAGACTTTCCGCCTTTTCCAGGCTTAAGTGCCAGGTGTGACACACTTGATTTGTGGAAGGGCGATAATTATCCGCTTTGAACAATCTAGTTTTTTTCTATCAGAAATTGCTTCTGGGCTTCTCTTACTCGCCATTATGCTGTCGAGGTTTTCACATGTGTCTGTCCTGTCTCCGTCTGTCTGTCTGTCTGTCTGTCTGTCTGTCTGTCTGTCTGTCTCTCTCTCTCTCTCTCTCTCTCTCTCTCTCTCTCTCTCTCTCTCTCTCTATCACACACACACACACACACACACACACACACACGCAGGGGCGCGCACGCGCGTGCATCACACACACATACTTATATACACTCACGCACACGAACACACGCACACACACACACACACACACAAAACACACACACACACACACACACACACACACACACACACACATCACATCACATCACATCACATCACATCACGGAACTACAGTAAACCTATTCAGCTTCTTTCCATATTCCGCAGCATGACACAGGCCTAGCATGGCTTCATAACAAGGCTCAAAGAACAAACAAACCAAGAACAGACTCCACAGCAAAGCCAGCGACCCACAAGCAATTACGTGGTGCCAAAGGCATAGCAGCCGTTCGTTCCGCTAGCCCTAGCTAGAGCTGCTATGGCAGTGCCTTCAGTCTCTGCAAGAAAAGAGGCAAAAGAGTCTGTGTGTGAGAAAGAGAGAGAGAACTAGGCCTATGTAGCTATTGATCCATCCAGCAGCTTTGTACAGGCGCCACTCTGGTGGGGTGTTTTATAATTATTAGCGGCAGAAAACGTTGTGGCCTGGACTACAGCCATGTAGGCTGATAATAATGTGTGGATGATAACAGTATTATGGATTTGTGGTCTAGGCTAGAGGCAAACTATCGGTGTAGAAAACCAGAAGTCACGGGTTCGATTCTCGTTCGAACCCAGAACTTTTGTTACATCTCAGTAGACTTTGAAATGGTTGATCTGGGTGCTTTCTTTCTGATGAAACGATAAACATTGAAGTCCCACACATATTTAGTGCACGTAAAAGAACCCACGGCAAGATAGTTGTCCCTGACAAAAATACTGTAGTTAAAAGCTACTTTTATAGGGAAACAAACACATACATCATGTATACGAGGATACAGACAGGAACTGTTTTGGAAGTTGAGTGGCGCTGTCTTATGGCGACACTCGCCCCCCCCCCCCCCCCCCCCCCCCCCCCCCCCCCCCCCCCCCCCCCCCCCCCCCCCCTCCCCCCTGCTGCCCGAATTTCATGCTGTTAAATCGCTCTGGCTGAAAATGGTATTCAAAGCTGGAGAGAGGAGAGAGAGAGAGAGAGAGAGAGAGAGAGAGAGAGAGAGAGAGAGAGAGAGAGAGAGAAGAGAGAGAGAGAGAGTGGATATAATATACATATGACAATATATTATATAGACAGAGACTCAGAGATGGACATTCATACTGGCAGAGAAAGCGGGACAGATTGACTGATTGATTGATTGATTGATTGATTGGTTGATATTTTCCAACGTGACAGCAAGCAGGATTTTTATAGGCCCTATATCTTGAACAAGACTTATGAGAGACTGGAGACAGACAGACAGACAGAAACAGTGAAGTTGGAGGGGGAAGGGGGGGAGGAAGGAAGGACTAACATAGTCGGTTACACCACATACAGACCTGTTGCCTGAAATCTTCGCAATTCACAAGCAGTGGGTGGCAAAAACATTACATGTATACATACATACAATACACATTTCACAACACTGTGGTTACCTTCCTTACCATATACCGGCTGAGCAGGCACACAACACAAAACAGAAAAACGTCTATGGATGATGAGCCTGATACACGCCACACCACAAGTACACAGTTTTCTTAGGGAGGAAAAGCCAACACAAATCACCATAGACCATACAGCACACCAACCGTGTCTTTGATCCTACACAGGTCACAGTCAAGGTCTTGTTAGTCAGCAGTGTTCCACACCACTGCCTATTCACTGTTTTGACCTCCACACCTACACAGTTACAAGACCACGTTGCTAAACTGTAGCCTAAGGAAAACAGGTCTGAGAAGACTATGGGGATAGGAACACACACACTAACTGTCTCTGTAGCAAACAAACAGCTATGGCCCTGATTTCTATGCTGTAATGTAATCTCACAAAGCAAGCTGCTGCTGCTGTTGCTGGGCAGATGTCAACGTCAATACTCAATTGATATTTGAAAACAAATCCACAGCTTTTTAAAAAATGAATATTCTGATATGCTGCCAGCGTCTGTGCCTGTGAAATCAAACCAGCATGTACACTCTCTCCCTCTCTCTCTAGGCTAAGCCTTAGCCTAGTTCTCTCGCTCAGGTCTATAATTAGAATTCCACGCGTGCGTTCGGCCCAGTCTTCCGTAGACCTCCGGTTCGGCCGGCTTCCAACAACTCTAGAGGCCTACTAGGCTAGGCTAGGTCTATTACACCAAGTCGACGCATTCGACGCATCTCAGGCACTACAGCGGTGTTATACAAACATGCTACTACAATTGAAGGTCTTACCATTAGTGGGACCGTAATGAGGGAGAAGAAGAGTGGATCTTCAGTCTCGGCTTCTTCCCTCCACTATTTTAATAGAAGACTTGGCCTACTCTTACCCCAAGGAATTTGGAATTAACAAAATAAACAAGTAGGATTGTGAGCAGGAAAGTTTTGGAGATGTTGAGTAAGCAAGTGGGGATTTTTAATAACTCATCTTGTGCCACCTGGACAAAATCAGAAAACTTTGTTATCTTCGTTTTCTTTGAAGTCATTCTTTTTTTATATTTAATTCATTTGTATCTTTCTGGTCAATCCAGTCCTTTGTTTTCCATTTCTGTCAAACTAGCCAGCTGACCCCCCCTCCCCCCCTGTCCCTTATGATAGAGTTTTTCTGTATTCATGCGCACACAACTAGGCCTATGTGCCTGTGCTTGCAATGTTTGCATGCGTGTGTGTGTGTGTGTGTGTGTGTGTGCTTGTGTGTGAGACAGACAGACAGAGGCAGAGAGGATACGCCATTGCATATTGCTTGTGTATTTAACTGTTAATTTGACCACTTTTTGTGTTCTTGTTTTCTTTTCTCTTTTCAAATGTGATTGCTGTGTCTACTTTTCTAATCATGAATTGTTATTATTAATGATACCGCTTTTCCTGTCGTGTAATTAATTTATGTTATTTTATCTTAGTACTTCAGGCTACTTTAATGTAAAGCGTTCTACGTGTTTCATTTTCATTATATGAATTAAAACATTACAGTACAGTACAGTGCATTGCATTACAGTATGTGTGTGTATGTGTGTGTGCGCGCGCGCGCGCGTGTATGTGTGTGTATGCGCGCGTGTCTGTCTGTTTGTGTCTGTGTGCTGTGTCTGTGTCTGTGTGCCTGTGTCTCTGTGTGTCTGTTGTGTTGTTGTTGTGTGTTGTTGTGTCTGTGTGTGTCTGTGTCTGTGTGTCAGTGATCGTGCGTGCCTCTGTTTGTGTCTGTGTGCATGTGTCTGTGTGTGTATGTGTCCGTGTGCAGTGATTGTGCGTGCCTGCTGGCGTATGCTCTTCGTGGCCTACGTATGCACGTGAATCAATATGCAAAATCGTGTCTGGGACTGGGGCACATACAATTCTACATCACTGACTGACATCACAGTGCGGATCACAGTTTCATGGCAGACGTCCCATTCCGGGGAATAGGCCGAACTGCTCCCGTGAGGAGACCTAGACCTGCCCATCAATAATAGCCTATACGTATACCATTGACACAGCATCGCACATAGTGCCCATACTTGAGTCTTTTGCCTCGAATATCCTAAATCCACTGGAACAGTCAAAGTCAAAGTCAAACTTTTATTTTCAGATGGTAGATGGTGTGTGTGTGTGTGTGTGTGTGTGCGCGTGCGTGCGCGCGCGCGCGCGCGTGCGTGGGCGTGTTTATTTTTTATTCATTTATTTTATTTGTTTATTCTTTTATTTCGAGGATAATGGAATAAGCACTCATGTGCTTTTTCCGCCAGTCTCCGTGTGTATGCAGTTTTGTAAATTTTGTCATCCGTTCCCACCGGCACACAATGGCCTACTCTTCCGAAAAGAAGAACGGGTTTTAACATGTGTGCGCAAGATGTTCTGCATGCGTTAGCACACGGGACCTCGGTTTATAGTCGCATCCGAAAGACTTTTGGGGAGAGTGGAGTCAGCACTGATGTTAACTCCAGAGGAAAAATCCTCTTGAACGAGATTCCAACCCGGGTCAGCAGATCACAATTACATCACTAACCACAAGGCTATCCCGTGTGTGTGTGTGTGTGTGTGTGTGTATGCTTTATGCTCTCTTTTTTTCTTTTGGGATATTGGTGTTGTGATTATTGTTTTCAATTATACACTGCCAACTTGGCCGTCATAAAAGCTCGTGACGTTCCCTGGCCCAAAAGATTCAGTACTGGAATATCAGAATGTTCTAGTGAGGGTCTGCAGTGATTTGAGGGGGGGGGGGGGGGGGCAGGAGAGAGAATTGGGGATGGAGGGAGGGGGGATAAGTTCTGATGGGTGGTAGGCCTATGCTGTGCCGAGGGAAGAGACTGCAGTGCTGGCTGATGTGGGGAGGGGGATGTAGGAGGAGAAGCTGAGATGTTAAACCGTGGGGTTGGGGTAGTGTGTGTGTGTGTGTGTGTGTGTGTGGTGGGGGTAGGTGTGTGTGTGTGTGTGTGTGTGTGTGTGTGTGTGGTGGGGGTAGTGTGTGTGTGTGTGTGTGTGTGTGTGTGTGTGTGTGTGTGTGTGTGTGTGTGTGTGTGTGTGTGGTGCGGGTAGTGTGTGTGTGTGTGGAGGGGGGGGGGGGGCGTGCGTGCGTGCGTGCGTGCGTGCGTGCGTGCGTGTGTGTGTGTGTGTGTGTGTGTGTGTGTGTGTGTGTGCGCGCGTGCGTGCGTGCGTGCGTCCGTGCGTGTGTGTGTGTGTGTGTGTATGTTTTCCATTTGTTTTGAATAATTTTTCTCTATCTTCTCCATCTTAGCAAGTTGTTTGTTGTTTCACTGCTGCGTGTGTTGAATGTGTGTGTGTGTGTGTGTGTGTGTGTGTGTGTGTGTGTGTGTGTGTGTGTGTGTGTGTGTGTGTCTGTGTATTTGTGTGTGCGCACGTGCATGCATGTTCGCTCACGCGCGCGTGTGTGTGTATGTTGCCTTATCTTCTGTGATATACCTTCTTGCTGTTCCCACACGACTCATTCCAGTCTCACCATCTCAGCCATACCCAAGCTCGTCAATTCATGTTTTATCCTTACACACAGCAGTTCACAGAGAGTTTATCAATGGTAGCCGCCATAAGGTCACCAAGCAGAAGGGCCCTGCAGTTCTGCTGGATCATTTCAATCATGTTCAGTGGCGCTTGTTCTGATCCAGTACCACCTACTAAGCCACTGACAATATTCACATCATCGCTGAGCGAGACTGAATGATGAGTGAAGGAGATCATTCCAACGTCCCTCCAACGCCCGCTTCCCGTGGATTTCCAGCACCTGACAGGCTAAACAGAGCACTGACTTAGTGACAGAAGCCGCTTTGTCCTTATATTGGGCAAGATGGGAGAGGCTTGACCAGCACACTGGTACAGTACAGCAGCGATACGGCATGAACGTCTGGAGGGTTTCTAGTGATAAAACAGAAGGGGACTCCTGGTCTTGCACAAGACTTTCTGATCACATGCAAGGCTGAAGTGTGGCAATAACACACGGCCTTTGTTTTTTGAGGGGAGGGGGGTGTTTTGTTTTGTTTGTTTGTTGTGGGGGTTTTACGTGGGGGGAGGGGGGGCAGGAGGGTTCATGCGTGTGTGTGAGTCTATATGTGCACTGCTTTGCATCATGAAAAAATTGAAAAAGTTTAGTTAACTTTTCCTTTGAACTGTCTACAACATTGTTTTGATTCGCAGGCACAGCCTATTATGCAAAATAAGGCAAACAATTGAGGGGGGAGGGGGGGGGGGGTTCTATGATGCTGCTGTTGGTTGTCATCATGTTCTGTCATTTGACTGAACTTTGTCCCGACGACCCGTGCACTGGTTACGAACAGAAATATTTCTTGTTGCCAAGGGACTGGGGCAAGGATGGAGTAGCCCGAAGACGTAGCGTAGCCATAATAACTGATCAAGCAACAGCTGTTCTATCGTTTACTATCTGAGGTATGTAATAGCCCTACATACTTACTTTACGGTTTTAGCTAATGGAAAAGGCTAGTTTGTGATGGTGGTACACTTATTGACCCAACAGCAGTCTAATTAGCCCTCCCCATTCCTCCCACCACCACCCACCACCACCACCTTCCCCATGGCACGGGAAGTGTCTACTCACCCCCACACCTGGAATTCCCTACTCCACAAAAAGTGCCTGCACTTCGATTATATAATTATTATGTGTGAATTTATTTGTGTGGGTCAGCATTGTGGGGGAAAAGAACTGTATCCTATCATGTGTGTGTGTGTGCGCCGCACGCACGCGCGCGCGCGCGCGTGTGTGTGTGTGTGTGTGTGTGTTCTCCCTCTCTGCTTTCTCCACAACCCTCCTTTGCAACCATTACAATCCACACACGTATACAACCTCATTTTGGTGATGTTTCCGCCTCAACAAGGTGTTTTGGTGGTGGTGAGGGGTTGGGGGGGGGTTGTTTGTTGCTATTGTTGTTGTTGTTGAGGTCAACGGGTCTGTTGCATAACATGCAGTAAGTCCTCAAAATCCCAGCACCATCCTTCAAAAAGTCAATATTTTGATGATGTGAATGCATACAACATGCTATCTGCGAAGTTTTAAGGTCTGCACAAAAACTGTGAATGGGGGCTGTACAAAAGAATTATGTTGCTGCACACCTGTAGTTCTTACACTCCTCACCACCCCCTCTCCACTCAGAATAGCACTCTTAGGCCTAGGACAGTTGTGTGCTGCTCCGTGCGCGAGTAGGAAAGGTTATTGTGACCCCATGAGGTCACGAAAAACTCTCAAACTACACTGCTCGCTTTGGTATGTATTTTGATTACAGGTATTTAACTTTTGAAGAAGACACATCAAAAACTAGATCTATATCTAATAAATGGTTCACGCTTTTTGACAGAATTTTGTATATTTTGTGCAGATAGAAAAAAAATCATCTTTTAGCAAGAAATCCGTCCTGGAGATTATTGGCAGACGCCATTTTGTACCTAAAAATGGTTTGTTTGTATTTTGATACCTATCAAATTTGATGTTCGCTTTCATTTAATAGATTATTTGCAGACATATCATTTGTTTTTCGTGCTAACTTTTTCTGAAGTCTGTTCTGTTATACTGTCAGTGCCTTAATCGAAGTTGATGATTAAGTACTTCTGTGTCGGACATCCCATGACGAACTTTACAAACTAAGATTACATTGATGAACTGTCAAAGAGAAACTGAATGAGATTAATTAATTTCTCCGACGACAGGGTACCATGTTATGATGCGGTGCAGTGAAAGATTAGGACTGGGTATAACTCAGCTTTTGATATACCGTAAAACAATTACTTAGTTTTTAACACCAAGTTTTGGAAAGATTAGTGGGATTAGCCAAAGTCTTCGAAGTTCACCACACAACTGGCATTAGGCTAGACAAAGACTAGGCCTAACCGTGGACATCGAATTTGTGAACATCCAGCTGTGGCATCAGACTCGGTTAGTGTAAATAACAGAAACATTCGTTTATGCAGTCTGTGGACATTCTTATCTTAGCACTAGCAGTCGTCTCTGTCAACAAGTTGAACAGAATGAAATGGAAGGTTTTTGTTGGAACCGGAAATGACTTTTTCCGTGGTATCCTTAGAACTAGGCCTAGCTGGAATTGTATTTTCATGGCAATGACATAAAATTATAGTTACAATCCATAGCACACATAGTTTGGCAGGTAGCAGAATGGTTAAAGTGTCATATTCTTATGGTTGGGAACTATTCTGAGGGTGGGTTAAGGAAGTCTGCAGAGTTGACTGAGGGTATTTTCTCACCTAGCATTAATATTGTTTCTAACTCATGTTTAAGTAAGAAAATAATATGAGATCCAGTGTGTGAAAACATTTATAACTTTGTGGACGCCTTTGTACTACTGCAGAGTATGCCAACTGTGTATGGCTTGTGATTTGGATAACATGAACATACCTAGCACGAAATCTGTGGACTAGTAATTTTTAAGCATTAACTGATTAAGCGGTGAGGCAGTTTGTTACCCCCATCCAAGATGTTAAGGCCAAGACCAAAGGAAGCATTGTCTTGACCCTACTGGTCACATCACAGTCTCTGCATTGTCATTCCATTCCATTTCTTGGTGCTTAGACTTGTGTTTTCCCCCATGGGGATGACAGGGGCCTGTCAGTATAACTTTAAGTAGCACCCTCACTTTCTGGAAATTCTGTGCTAGAAATTCCCTCTTTTCTATTCCTCTCTTTTTTTTTTTTTAGGCCTTATTCCTTTTCTTCCTGTCTCCTCCCTTTTGCAACTTTTCTGCCATCTTGGTCCATTCTTTTTTCCAGAAAACTGAGTTTTAAAAGACTTCAAACACATCATGCGCTGGGCCTGACTTGTCAGGGGCGTAACGGCAGCACATGTTTAACGGCAGCACATATTTGTTCAATGCATGATCGCTCATATGACAGACAACAATAGTTAATGTCTGAGCGTTTGATGAAGAAGAAAAAAGACTTGTGTCTTTTACTTTAATTAAACAGGGTTGCTATACTGAAGATGAATAAATTATAAAGTAAGATCACATTAGGTAGATGATAATTCATCATGAAAAGTGTGTCATGCAATAAAAAGTCCTTGCAACCACTCTCAACTGAAACGTATAAAGTCGCACAAGCAAGCAATAAATAAAAGATGACCTCAAAGGATAACTTTAACTTGTCTTGATTTGTCCCTTTTAAACTCTTTAAGGAGAGGCATTGTATCAGAAATTTAAAGGCAGTGTGTCTCGTGCAAGTTGAATCTGGCACAATTAATTCTTCTCCAAATTGCAGATTGCATAATTCATAGGGTGTACTATACATGTGTGTTCATGTCATCAGTACAACTAGCCTTAGTTGGCCTACTTCTCTACTCGCATGGAGTTGGAACCAGTGTAAAATCCAGTGGGAAAATCTCAAAAGAAAAGCTTAGGTGCTTAGAAAAAGAAAAGCTTAGATACCAGGGATCTGAGACTTCAGCCATTTTTTTCTGTGTTATCTTTAGATTATTGTATAATTTATAAACATAATATTCATGATAAATTCAATTGAAATCTCAAAATCTACAACCACTTTCCTAAAATTATCCTAGTAGAAAAGTGGGTCAAATGGAATAAGATTCATTTCATGTTGGAGCATCACATTTTGTTTCTTTGCTCAGAGCCACTAGTCTTCATTCATGAATATTAACATATTGCAACCCCAACTCATGTTTTGACTTCCTTATAAGTGTATGTGTTGGGATAAAAACAAGGTATTTTTGCAGAAAGTCATTGAGAGAAAATCTTGTTGCAGATTTTCACAATGCTGCGGAAATGATGCTGACCGTGTTCCACAGTATATTCTGAAGTACTGCTCACATCAGACACCTGGAGTTGGACATGCCAGAAGACAGCAGCAGCTCAAAGCTTCTTGAAGTGCAAGCTTTTTAGGTAACCAGTGGATAATTTTTGTTGAGAGATGGAGGGAGATGTAACAGGAATATTAATTGATCTCTGAGAAAGAGCATGGCTGAAGCCTAGATTGAGAGATTTATATGAAGCAGTTTGTAACATTGATTGGTACAAATTCATTTAATCTGTTCAAATATTTACAACTTCTTTTTGTCCTCTTGAAATGTACTGTTACAATGTGTGTGTGTGTGGGGGGGGGGGGGGGGGGGGAGGAGGTTCTTCCTTTTTTGCATAGATTTTATTTTTTGATGCTTTAGGTCTAAAAAACGTTTTGTGGAAAATGTATTTTTTAATTTTAACAACTAGCTGTAGTGCATGCATGAATCAGCATGCTCTGATTTATATACATGTACATGTATGTATTTGACTCATAAACTAAGATTTTGCAGACATCATGTTTGAGAAAAGCAGATGTCTTGCCAAAAACGGAAGTGCAGATGTTATATCAGATGTATGTTTAGCATATGTGCATGTGTCATATCGTTTTGATATGTGCTTCAAAGATTGTGTTGATCAGAGAATAAATGAGGTGATTTGTTCAAAATGTTTGTGTTTGGTGTGCAGACAGATTGGATAATGGACTTGGTGGTTGCTATAGCTATTGGCGTTCTGGCCACTGTGTTCCTTGGGGCGTTAGTGGCTCTGGTGTTTGTGTGCCGCCATCGGTGCCGCAGTTCAGATCTGATCAGCCAGCAGCACAAGGACACCAGGTGTGTGGAACAGATAGCCATACTCAGCAGAAACAGCCAGCCATACAAATTCAGATTTTAATCCATGCCTGCAGTCTTCCTGCTTTTTTCATTGACTTTTAAATTTGATACAAGACTTAAACTTCATTTTAATGCTAAGACTTTACTTATATTTCAGTGTTAAACATATTTGTACTACCAAAACAGTGTTTCTGTCACACAGTTCATATCTCAGTGTTGATTCTATTTAGAAGACAATATTACTGTGGCAAGTCGCTGTTTAAAAAAAAAAGTTATTCACCAAGTAGCTGTTCTTGAATGATATCTTAAGTCATTATATGATAGAGATCAAGTGAGAGTCAGTGGAAGTCCAAAAATAAACCCAATCCCCAAAAAACGGAGAACATTTCACCTATTTGTTAAATTATCTGAACAAACTTGATCGAATCACTACTAAAAGGCAGACGATATGCTGAGCTCTCTTTTCTTGTACTTCCTTGCTCTTTGCGATTTTCATCTAACATGGGTTCTTTTAATGTGCACCAGTCCATAAAAACACAGGTCTGATTTGTTGTTATCATTGTTTAGCCATTTTCTGTGTATTGTCTACGTTACTTAACAATAGATACACGTTTTACTGCACACAACCATCAACATAAGTGCCCCTCCCTCCCCCTTCCCATCATCTAATATCACTTTGAGTGAACAGACATAAAATCGAAGCAACAACAACACGGGTCTAAGTGGTTTAGAGTCCCCTCCAAAAGACCTAACATTCAGTTTGATTTTCCCGTCAAACTGGGAAGAAAGGGCAAGGTTGGGAATCGAACCCAGAAGGTCCTGATTTACTTGTTAGGCAGGTGAATGTTTAAACCATCCTGTTACTGTCCTTCTTTGAAGTTTCAAATACATGTTTTTAAAAAAATAATGAAGGTGTCTACTGTATCTGATGTTAATTAACAACACAGTGTTCAAAACCTGCACAGGCCTGATGTTCAGCTGATCGGAGGCTCCTCAGAAGGTCTTCAACAACCCGTGTCTGATGTGGAGCTGGATGATGTGCAGTTTAATCCTCGCCTGGAGGAGGTCCTCAACAACGAGCAGTGGGTGGATGATGCCACGTAAGCACTATTAAATTATACCCTTTGTGTTTTTTCTTTTTGTTTTGTTCTTTTTTTGGGCCTCATCATCTGTCATGTTCCTGTCTTGCTGTTCCTTCACTGCTCATTTCAATCTCTCCACACAAGCCATACCTAGATTCATTATGTCGCATCCTCAGGGTCAGAAGTCCACAGGATTTCGTGTTATTTCTTTGTTAGTTTGATTTTGGCTGTAAAGGGGGCTAAAAGGACCAAGCTGAATTGTACATATGAGATGAATGTTAACTGTTTTCTTACTTGCCTTTCATCACATAAACTGCCCATTTTAAAGGGTCTGTTAAAAAGAATCACAAAAAATTGTGACTGTAAGTTAGTTAATAAAGCTTTAATAACTGGTTGTTAAAACATTGAGTTAAATGATGACGCACTGTAGAGTTTCTTTCCTTCATAATGTAGCTTGTTGAAATCTGTACGGAGTATCATTTTTTTTTCTATATGATTGTGAAATTAAGTGCTGATCAGGTTTTAAACCTCATAGCAAACACACAAACTAGCAAAATCACTTTTGATTGGTTGCTTTTGAAGCTTAAAATGGCCAGTGTAGCTATTATAACCTCAAGATATCCTTTTTTTAGGCCTTCCTTGGTTACACTTCCAAATTTCACCAATGGTGAGATTGTTGCATATGCGACTGTTTTTCTTCCCTCCCATCCATCAAGGTAGCCACATTCTGAGTTTGTGGATATAATTGGGAACTGAACCAACCAGTTTTGCCAGGACAGTCGGGAGGTACCTCCCTGCTCTTTCTGAATGTAAACTGCCATAGGTTCTTTTGACATGCACATGTCCATAAGCGCACATACAAAGATTCGACTGGTTTATACTCTCCTTTGAAAGATTTGATATTCAGTTTGATTTTCCTGTCAAACTGGGAAGAAAGGGCAAGGTTGGGAATTGAACACAGAACCTCACAGTTTACTTGTTATGTAGGTGAACATCTAGGTGCAGAATCATCAACATAATCTGATTCTTGTCTGGGAATGTTCATACAAAGCAATTTTTGTCTCTAAGGTTGCTGATCAGATCAGGAACATTTGAATGGGTTAATTCAAACCTTTTTTGCCCCCACACTACATTTCACTGCCTGACAATTATTTGCTGAGAAGAGTTTTGTTCAGAGAATGGAAATGGGGTAATCATCAAAAAAATAAACATTTGGAATGTCGTTGAATTCTGCAGTTCATGAGTAGTTTGTGTAGACTATTTACTGTTGGGAATATTCATGTTATGGTGAGGACGGCTTTTCATGTCATGGGGAAGTTTAGGACCACAGAAGCATGACAGCAATAGCTATCATGGGATACTGAAGAGGTGAATTGTAATTAATCGCTTCATTGCAAAAACTGACAAAGTAGTCAACAAGGTTCGAAGCAGTTTGGGTGAGTACTAATGAGAAATGAGAAAAAGGATTTGAAAATGTTATAAACAAAATGTACAACTTTTCTCCAAAGTAAAGGCACACATGCTCAAGCCATTGGACTTCCAATATCTGTTTACATTGCATACAGGCAAGTAAAGGGCACAGAGAAACCACTGGAAAACTAATTAATATATGTGGAGACATACCTTAGAGCAGCAATGTAAACAAAGAAAAGCTTTTCATTAGTCATGTGGTCATTTTAGCCAACATACATGATAAGAATGATCATAAGACTCTGCTGGTAAGTATTTGTCTGATAAACGGTATACTAGCAGTTAAAAGAACAGAAACACAGAAGGTAGGGATGCTATTTATATTAGCAGACCCCCGGCATCCCCACGGGGGAAGTAATGAAAACAAGAGCTATTGAAAAACTGATGTACAAGCCAGCAGGAAATAATTGTGTGCAGGGGCCTGATTCCTCACTGCTTGTCCATTCTGAAGACCTGCCACCACCTGACAGAGAAGCTGGTGGGGATGACCATGGGAAATGCTCAGAATATTCGCACACAAGAAACGCAGACAGATTTAGTAACCATTGCCAGACGCATTTCACCCCGTGTTGATGAGGTGGTCAAGTCCATGTACCCACCTTTAGACCCACGACTTCTGGAAGCAAGGTACAGAGTGCAAGAGAACTCAAAAAGAAAGTTTTCATTGTTTTCTTTGGCTTGTAGAAAAGAAAAGTTGTGTATGGCTAGAAATGACTTTGTGTCACATTTGATAAGAGATGGAGGCTAACACAGCTGAAATGTTTTATGATGATTTTCTTTGTTTGAAGCTAAAGAATCTGTCAAATGTTATAAGTAATAGATCTAAAGAAAGATTCTAAGTCTCATTATAAAGCGATCTACATTATTAGAAAGAATTTGACTTTTGATGGAGAGTACTCTGGATCACTTTACACGGATGAAGGGTGAAGTAACATACTCGTGTTGTTAGTTGCAACAACATTGATGTTTAATGTGTTTGTACACTGTAATTAGTGCAATTATTTATGACAGATGTACAGCGTTGGTGCTGTCAGTGAGTCACCTGGTGATGGTCACCAAGAATGCCTGTCACATGTCTGGAGGTCTGGATTGGATTGACCAGTCTTTGGCTGATGTGGAAGATCATTTGAGGGTGAGTGTTCATCACGTACTACGTGGAAGATGAGGAGATAGCCAGTGAGCATGGCTTTTTGCTTGGAAGAAGTCAGATAGTATTTCATGTATGAATGGCTTTTACAAAGCTTTTTACTTGTTTGTTGGTATCAGTTATCACAGAAAGGAAGGGTGTAAGGCATGCCAAAATCAAATTTATGAAGTTAAGAATACAAGTAAAAGTGTAATTATTCTTCACCATGTTGTCTCACTTGTTCATTTTTCAACTTGTACTGCCTTGTGGTAGGGAACAAAGATAATGGCTGATCAGAACACACTTGTGAGATATGTTTTGTATGTGTTTAGGTTTGTTGTGTAAAGATGTTCATCTTATCATCCAGACTAAACTGTGGAAATGTCTGATTTTATAAGAAATCAAACTCAGGGCAAGTAGCGAAGTTTCTGAAAGAAAATCATATATGGTCAAGGGTAGTGACTCTTCACCTTCTGTGTTTATCCTTTTTTTCCCCTTCTGTTTTTTACTTTCTGCTTCTAATCATGCATGTTTCAAAGACTCTGTGTCTGAATGCGGACAGATGTAAACCACACTTGGAAAAAGTTCCAAGAAAAGAGAAAACTTTCTTTGCTTTTATCAGTTGCATGACTGTGGTCATGGTCTGTGATATGACTGTTGTCAGATCCTGCGGGAAGCCAGTGTGGCTTGTGAGATGAACCGGCTGGCCCAGCAGCAACAGCCTGTAGCTGGGGGCCCTGCAAATCACCTCTCCCCCTCCCCCACAGCTGACCCCCAGCACGCGGCCAGTGCTAATGCCATCTCCATCATGCACAACGACATCTCCCAGGTCTGATAGGAGCACTTCATGCCATTGTCGTACATCCCCATACTGGAGAAAATGTGACCACTGCGTAAGGGTGAAGCTGGTGTTGATTGAGAGACGGCCGAGGTTTTGCATTAGTCTGTGAGTTGTATGATTCAGAGATCAGTAAATTCTATGACTACACCAAGTATTGATGCAGCAAGTTTGTGTTAAATGGTAGCGGTGTCATTTGATGAACTGTCAGGACGGAATGTTTCAAAATCTACATATTTATGCGCAGATAGAGAGTGCTTTTGTTGTGACTGTGTCACTTTGTGCTTATTTTCTGATATTGTTGTTACAAGTTGATGAACTATGTTGTTGGGTTTTTTAATTGAGCACTCTGCCATGTAAGCTGTCCATCATGAATTTTAAAAGAAGGGTAAAAAATTTTTAAAGTTGACCTGTAAACCATATTCATATTGATTAAAAGTATGAAATTACTACACTTGACTAAAAAGGCTTTGTAACTTAAAGATCAGGGTGCAGAATGTTATTGCACCATTTATGTGGTCGTTTCATTGACCATATATTATCACAGTACAGTGTATGATAAATAAAAAAAATTTTAATCCATTTCTTGCTGTTTACCGAAACTGCATGATTGGTGAGTTACACATTATAGTGAATGTCAGCATCGGCCAAGTATGGTGGCAAATAGTCTGCTTCTTTTTTGTAGAAACATTGTTTTAGCTGGCATTTGAATGCCTCAGGTTGTTTGAATCCAAGATGGCAGAGTTTGTCACCTCTTGGTTGAAAACATATTCAAATTTGTGTATCTGAATGGGTGAACCAGCCATAGTTTCAGTATTGCTGCAAAACTATTTTCATAGCAAAAACCATACTTATTCTGTATCTTTAAGATACAAAATTTGCAGAAGCAATCATATGTACAATCATTGTCATTAGTCTTTACATAAAGATAGTGTCTGCTTAAAATGAATAGGCAAAATTAAAAGAAGAAAAAATCTCTATGAAATTTATTTAGTTAAAAATAAAGGAAGGAAACTTATTTTGTTGAAATGAATAGTTTGCAGGCTTAAATGTAGATTTATTTTTGGTCGTAAATGATGTTAGTATACCAACCAGTAACTTACATAGTTTAAATCTTTTTGCAGCAAATAATAAATGATGTACAGTAAATTTATGAGTATGCCTACTTGAGTGAGCTTACAAGTTATAACTGTACAACTTGTCTTACATGTGGAGCCTAAGTCAGGATCAAATGATGATACAGATCTGTGACAGTTTCTCCACATGAATGTGAGTATGAACAGTCAAGGAAAGCTTAGCAAAACTGCTTTGTTCGAGATGTTGAGGTGTTTTATTTTAGTACTGCAGTTGTGTTCGTGTCCATTAGTCTTCCTTTTCACATTCTTTAATTTAATGTCTCTTCACTCAAAGTGATATTAGATGTGTTCTCTGTGTGTGTGTCTGTCTGTCTATCTGTGTCTGTGTCTGTGTGTGTGTGTGTTCTACAAGAAAAAAAAACAACCTCCACTGACATGTTTCAATTTTCAATAAAAGAAAACAAAGGAGGTGATTAATGCTTGTCTACTCGCCAGTTTTACCTCCAGTGATTTATATATCTACTTCTTCCTTTATTATGGGTCTGTCACGTACACAGACAATTGTAATTCTTTTTTTTATGTTTAAGAAAAAGGGGGGGGGGGGAACAAAAGTGGTAATTCAACCAAAACTACAACAGACTTGTCTTAGTACCCAGGCTAGATCCATCTTGATGTATATTGAATTTCAAAATAATGCTGTAAAAAATATAGATCTATCTCTGACACCCTTGGTGAGTGTGACTTTTTTTTTTCTTTAAAAAAAAAAGTACGAAGTGTGAGTCTACAGATCAGTAACATAAGAATGGGAGCATCAGTATTTTTCTTTACAAAGTGTGAAATACTGGATCTTTGAGACCCACTTTGTAAGACTAGGAGTGTTTGAAAGCAACATCACTATATTTATGCAGTATTTATTCAGTCCTCAAGAAAAAAAATAATGAAACTGGATAGAAATGAATATAACAGTTCAATTGAGTTAATAAAAATTGTAAGTCATTCTAACAGAAACCGGATTGCTTTTTTAATTTTTTTTTCAAATTTTAAAAAAAAAAAGGATTTTTAATGTCTATGAAGTATGTGAAGGTTACTTTGAAAGGATGTAGTATGCATATGAGATACAGCAAACCCAAGTTCCTGTGTATATGTGTTAATATGTCTGTAAATGCATGCATGTGCATAAACACGCTGGAGGAGAGAGAGGATGGATGTTTATAAAGTGTTATGATTTCGATAAAGAGTTGATGCTGTCACAATGTAACAAGCATAAACCATGTTCAGAATGATGTGCCACAGCATGGAAAATGTCTTACTAGCCTTTCCATGGTGCTTTTTATATCTTTTGTGCCTTTTTTTTGTTTTGTTATTTGCTTTTTTACATTTGTGTGCCTTTTTGTTACGAACGTATTTTTGTGGGGGTTTTTTACTTGCATGTGTAACTGAAAGTGTGATCCCTCCCCTTCCCCCCTGTTTTTGTTTTTTTAATTGAAAGAAAATTATGAAAATGCTTCCTGTCAAAAGCAGCTAGCAGTAATGGCTGCTTAGCAAAAACAAAGCAAAACAGAATAAAACAAAACAAAAACAAAGCCAGCCAGCAAGCAAAATGAAAATAAGATGAAACAAAAATAGAATAAAGTCATTTATGTCAAGAAAGTGGATCTGGCTAAGAATTAGTATTCAGCCTGTTTTGAATATGAAATTCCCTATTTTTGAAATTATGATAAATCAAAGTGAATAAACACTAGGACCTGATTAGATTCTACTCTAGTTCTGTTTGCTTTGATATGTAGAGATGTCTCATTGACTGACTGTACAAGATGTTTACAACACTTTCTATTTATTTACTTTTAAACAGTGGTGCTTTGTTTTGTACTTGAGATAAACTAATGTCACCCCTCTTTTTCATTGTTGAAGATGGGTACAGTTCACTCGCCATTTCATTAAACATTTTCCAGAATTAAGTATACCAGACAAAATTCCACCAGATCTAAATATCACCTTTCATTCTTTTAATCCCTAATTATTCATTGAAGCAAACAAACGGAATGGAACAACAAAATGAAAGAATTGCATGTATTTTCTTCAGCCAGCCAGTAAGTTCCACTCTTATCAACGCAAGTATTATATTTGTTCAAAGACAGTTACAAGATTTTTATAAGCTAGTCTGTGCATGACTGTCTCTTCAAATATGCAGAGTTAATTCACTGTTAATCTTAAATTTTGTACAGCTGTGTTTCATCTTATTCAGCAGCATGATAAACGCATTCACGGAAAGTGTTATGCCATGTGGCAATATTCTAAACATTTTGATTCATATCTTTCTGATCATGCCTTATCATTCCCCGATTTTCATCATTTTTTCAGTGCTGATGTATAAACTGCTGTGTTCTGTGAAACAACCAGGGTATGTGTTGAATTGTTTTGTCTTTTTCTGTTTATCAGAATATGCGGTATGCATGGATTTAACTTGTATGTATGTATGGTTCTATTTGTGGAGAACGATCACATGTATTTAGAATTTAAAATGCTGAATCAGACGTGCTTTAAAGTATCATGGAGTTGGTCACACTGATAACTGGAGAATTTTTTTTATGTCAACTTCCATCATTCCAAAACCTGTGATGTTCCAGTCATAACAGGGCTAATACTCAATGGTGGGTTTATTCTTTATGTTGTTTGAAGAATTGGATCAAAAGGGCTGGGTTTTGAAGGATGTTGGTGGATGATCTGTTTTCATATACTGGCTTGATTGATGCCAGTACATTTTTTGATGAGTGCGGTAGACATTTGGTGTGATTAACAAACAAGAATGCTTTTTGTGCATAGCATGCATGTATCATGTACATATTCATTGACCATACTGTCAGCATCAGAATCTAGCTTTGAAAATCATGCCTGTCATGGTTTAAGCTGATCATCATCATCATCATCTTTTTTCTTTTGCTTGCTGGAGTGAACTTCTGATTAAGATGTTTTTATGGATGTAATGGATTAGCTTACTTTTGCAGAGGGGGTTTGGGAGTTCTTGTTCACTAACTGCAATGTTTTATTGTCACCAGTTATTTCACTGTAGACCATGTCTTATGAATATGTACCTCTAGAATATTCTCAATCAAGGAAACTGTTAAAACAGAACTGTTATGAAATGTCCTCTTCTTGATGGTGGTGTCTATCTTAGATATACTGCCTTTGTGGACTGTTTCAGGGCTGCAACATTGTGAATGCCTGTGTCAATGGAAAATTAAGTCGGTCACCCAGGATAGTGCCTCTGAGTTTGCATGAAAGGGACATTACTTTTTCTATGATTAAATGATTGCATGACATCATGATTTAGAGGATTTTTTCATTGTTTTGAAAATTGATGAATCAATATGCTCAAAGTTTTCTTGTTGTTGACAGCAATATGTGCCTATGCAACACTAAACATTCCATAAGCAGTGAAATAATTGTATCTGCATTTGAGGCATATCATTTTTAAATAGCAGAGCAAATATTGTTCATTGTAATTGAATATTGGCAAGCAATATTTATATTTCACATACATTCTTGTAAATCTGTAGATTAAAACTGCTATGTGTAAGTTTTTGTTTTGAAAAGGTCAAAACATATTCTTTGCCTGTTTGATGCTAAAAGTGAAAAATGATGAAGGGAAAAACCTGTGATCCCAGGAGTTAAGAGGTTAAAGGTCAAAGTGTATTCTGAAAAGAATCTCGGCTTTATGCTTATTTTACCAAATGAAATTGGGATGAAAATTCATGTTTGTTCATGATGCTCAGTTTCAACACAGTCTTTCTGTGGGTTGCTTTTTTATTGTTTTATATTTTTGCCTTGTTTTGTTATTGTGCTTTTCGCATGTTTTAAATCTGTTTGGGTCAGCAAAGAAACTTGTACTCTTGCTGGGTATTCGAATGATGCCACTCTATCATAAAGTTCAGGAAGGTGAAATATACGTCATCAACTGGGTTTCTTCTTCTTCCATGTTCTCTTTAAACATAGTTTGAAAACTCTCCCACTTTTGGAGACATACGTATTATTTGATAAAAACTGAGACTCATGTAGTTAGCATTTACAGTCCTGATAGAGTGGTATGTACAATTCAACTGAAAAGCTGTGGCTCAAATCTCTTCAGAGGCAGAGATTTTTCAGGTTCTGATTGGCTCTTGCCTAGAGTTGTGTCTGTTAGGGGTTCAGTGCATGAAAATATCACAACTATCATGTCATCAAAAATAGGGCTGCTAAACGAACAAAAGGGGAAAAAACCTGCATGCATACATCCATTATTCATCTTTAAAGAAAGACAGGTTCCACCTCCTCCCAAATCATTTAACATTTGCCCTTTAAACAAATGTTTACATTATATAAAAAAAAGACAGAATTTATTAGAAAATAACTATTGGACATTAACAATCATTTGCATTTCAAGGTATCAAAGTTCTTTTTTTTTAAATTCATGTAATTGAAAAAAAGCAGATTTCAGAATATAAATAATGTAACAGAAGTGTTGGGATTTTTGTCATTGTTTGGGGGGGGGGTGGGGGGTTAAAAAAAGTTTTCAAGAGGGAACGGGCTTTGTGTCTCATCTATCCTTTGTGTGGGCTTGACAGGAACAGTACACTGTAGATTAGGAGCATACTGTTCTGTCATGCAGCTGTGTGTCATATGTCTGCAGTTTATTGTCATTTTGAAAAAGAAAGTCTCCAAAGCTTTAAACAGCAAGTGTACATGTGCAATTAATTGGACAATTACCTGTGTCAGAGTCCTTTAAGTCAGCTTTACTTTTTGTCTTTTTTCCAGAGTCATACTTTGGGTGTTTTTTGTGTTAAAACATTAGTATAGGGATTTGAAATAGGTGATGGGTGGTGGTTGCTTTTTAATTTCAGACTAGCTAGTTTTAAGTAATAATGGGGCAATTTTAGCTTCAACATGTTTAAAGAGAAATGTGCCTTTTTAACACATTAAAGTGCTACAGTTTTTGGAACAGGGGAAAAGCTGTTGGTTTGTTTTTTTTTAGGTAAACAGATATCATTCAGCAGAGTTAACTATCATGCATTTTTTAGAAATGTTGTTATATGACTCTTCTTTTCTAGGGAGTGGAATAGCCTAGTGGTTAGAGTGTTGCGCTCATGATCGAACCACCTCAGAGGTGCCTGTTTTAGAGGATTTCTCCCTGAAATTAACATCAGTACTGACTCCACCCCACAAAATTCCTTTGGATGAGACAATAAACCAAGGCCTGGTGTATGAACGCATGCAAAGCATCTTTCGCACATGTTTAAAATTGGTTTCACCATTTGGAAGAGCTGTTCTATGCCAGGAGGAATGGATGACACAATTTTTTCTGAAAAACCGTGTGCAAATGGGTGTTATGCTTAGACACCCCAAAGTCAGAAATGGCAACCTTCATGGTGGGTAAAAACTTTTATCCACAAAATCTCACCATTGGTAAACCTTGGAGCTCTAGCCAAGGAATACACGCCCAAAAAAACTCATTTTAAAATATATAGATAGGTTTTTGTAACAACAGAGACTAGATACCAGAGAAAATATCTTTTCTTAAGAAAAACCCACAAAAACTGAGGTTAGACATTCACCTAGAATGTATTTTAGTTTCAATTTAAATCATTCAGAGAATTTGTTACGCTGGAATAAGATGTACAGTACCTATCCTAAGCTTGACAAAATTTATTCTCCAAGGGTTGGAAAAATTCTTACAGATGCATCCCTTGAAGTGCATGTATATGTATATGCATTGTACTCCTCCTTTGAGGATGAGGGGGAATTGGGGGGGGGGGGGGGGGGGGGGGGGGGTCAAGGGTATTCCCACCTACAAAGCTCTCTTTGTTTCTTTTTCCTGTTTATTATTGCATTGGACATATTAATTGTGCTTTTTTATGCTTGAGATTGTGAATATTTCTGTTGTTTTTATTTCTACTGTACTATGCAGTTTACAAGGGGGACAAAACTCCAGATGACAAAGACTGAGGTGTTCTGTTACATTCCACATTGTGTGATAAAAGCATCAATAAAACTGGAGATCCCAAGCATGGAGTGAAAAAGCACAGTACATCAGCATCAACAGATCTCCTTACGGCAAAGAGGAAATATTGCAAAGACTTGGGCACAGAATCTCCTTTGGAGAAAAAAATCTAGATTATGGCATTCAAAAAGAAGAGGTGTGAGAAACAGCAGAGATCATGGAAAGAAACTTTCTTTCCTCTAAAAAGAGAAGTGGATTCTAAACATCAACAGAGCAGATGTGTTAAGTGAGGCAAAGACCTACCAGTTTATAAAACTGCCCAACGCAAATTGCTTTCATAATCTTGCTAGAAAAGGGTGTCATGATCTTCAGGCATTATTTACTGGACTCAAAATATGATTTAACAACACCCCCCCCCCCCCCTTCCCAATTGCTGAACTCATGTTCTCTTCCTTGTGAGACTGAAATCCCACAAGATGGGCTGTCTCAGTAGGGTGTCTAGGAGTCTGACAGGATGACTGTACTCACCAAATATAAATATGAAAAAGTTTGTTTTAGTAACTGATTTTCCTTATAAAATGAAGCTGAGAAACTGTTGAAAGAATAATTTTGTTCAGAAATAAGCCATGAAGACAAACCCCAGCCTTGATTACCTGAGTTTCATTTTCAAATTCCTGAGCTTCCTGACGAAGATTCTGAAATGGAACTGATGGGTAGTAAAATGACCTTGTGAAAGCGCATGATACTCCAGTACTTTGGTTTTCATATTTCATCACAGTGTATAGCCTACTTTAGTTGTTTTAAAAAGTTCAAAAATTATGTGGGTTTTTTATATGACAGGCAGAACAACATATTTGATTCCTTTATCATAGTTTTATTGCCCTTTTCATTTCCATTTTCGTTACCTTGAACAAAGAGGACTGCTGAATAAACTTGTGTCTTGATGTTTGTTATTTATATTTTTAAAAAGTTGAATGTAGAAAGTTTACAGAATATTCTATATTTTTAATTTTGTAAAGTGCAATTTATAAACACTACACAATGGGAGAACATGTGTGATAGATCAACACCTGTTGATTGCTGAGATTTTACCGCCATTTTCATAGTATGATAGTTCATAGGCAAGATATTGTTATACTGATAAAAGGATGCTTCTTGGGGCAGCTGTCATCTGATTGTTGTTTTGCTGCCTTTTGCTGGATAAGGTCATATCAAACTGAAGTGCAGTATATGGTATGTGTCTGACATGTTATATGAGAACAAGTCATGATTATCTGCGAAATGTTAGCTACTGCATTAGATGTTTCATTACCAGAATTCAAGCATCTTTTACCCTTTTGTTAATGCATGGAATGTATATATTTGATTGCAAAATTTTCCAATAAATTCAATGTCTGTACTTGGCGTTTTTGTGTTCTTGAACTGGGAGTTTGACAGCATCTTTCTCTTTAACACCAGAATTTCTTTCTACAGTGTATAATGAACATGGAAAGGCCAGAGAATTTGAGGCATTTGGATGATTATCCCAAACCACAAGAAAACTATAGTGTAATACTTAATGGACAATACAATATATTGGTGTATGTATATGTAGCCTTCCTTCTCAAGAATATATGACAGAAAGTGGGAATACTGTCAAGTCAAAAACACTTTAATCATCCCATGAAGGGCAATTACAATACTGACAGGCACATTGATATGAATCACAATCTCAAAAGACACAAGAAAGCTACATTTCATATTGGTTTAAACATTCCAAGATAACTTAAAATAAAAAATATTACACACACACCAATGTAGGAATACAATACTATAAAAAATTTTAAAAAACCAAAACAACAACAAAAAAACATTAACTAAAAAAGAACTTTATATTTATGTATGCATGTACACAAGCGCCTGCGCATGCACGCGCGCGCACACACACACACACACACACACACCAATGTATGAATCCATCTTGGGGGGAAAAAGCCACTATAAAGTTTGAGATATCCAACATTTCACTAATACTGTAATTATGGAAATATCAGGCAAAAAGAGACAGCACTTCTTAAAACTAATTTCAAATTGTGCTCTCGTGCCAGTTGGACAGAGAGAAAGCAAAATGCTGCCACTATCAAGATACTGAAATTTCTCAATATCCAAGAAAAAAACAGCAAATACAACTGTTCATTCCTGATAAAATTATGTAACCCTCCACATAATAAGTCACGTTGTATTGGAGATCAATTTTTGATGAACACATTAATCTGCATTTTTTTCTTCAAAATAAGCTTTTCAGTACTGAAAATTGGACAATTATATTAAACAAAAATTTTAAACCCAAACTTATTACAAACTGAAAAGCTAGATTTTAGGAAGTGACAAAATGAGAAATTGACCAATTTTGCATCGTAATAAGTGGTCAGGATGAGGGTTTGGGTGTTTCAAAATGGGTTTAGTAAACGAAACAAAATCATACGTCAATAATTCAGTACATTGAGAAGAAAGCTTATAATTTTATAAATCACACACACACACACACACACACACAGGGGGACGGGATAGCCTAATGGTTAGAACATTGCGCTCGCAATCTGATGACCTGGATTCGATTCCCGTTCAAGGGGATATTTTCCCCTGGAGTTAACATCAGTGCCGACTCCACTCTCCCCAAAGTCCTTCGGATGAGACTATAAATCGAGGCCCCGTGTGCGAACACACGCAGAACATCTTGCGCACACGTTAAATCCTGTTCCGCTTTTCGTAAGAGTAGGCCATTGTGTGCTGGTGGGAACAGATGACAGAATTTACAAAACCGCATACACACGGGGACTGGATGTAAAAAAAAAAAGCACATAAGGTGCATATTCCATTATCCTCAATAAAAATTAAAAAATGAATAAACTTTTTAAAAACACACATACTTATAAAATCTTTCACAAATGGTGGGTTCATTCATTGGAAAGAACTCCAAAACCAAGCAAGTATAAATCCTCCAGCTTCCAGTTACTCTTTACAGCAGAATCTGAGCATGTGCACATTTCCTGGCAATGATTTAGTCACATAAAGCACACAACATTTTTGTTAAATAAATAATAATTAGCACTATGTAAGGCATGGATCTTGGTATATGTGTTACAAGACCCTGGTTATGCTTGTATATTATGTAAGTGTGCACATTGTGAAGTTTTCACACACACACACACACACACACACACATCAGAGATTGGTAAATCCACATGACTCACATTTACTCAAGTTATCAAACATCCCAAAAAAAATTAATCTCCAACTGATCATCTATAAATTCACAGTTGTATATTTACAAAATGCATTACCGTTGACACTGCATAAGTGCATGGTAGGTCAGTGTATGTGTGTGTTGGCCATTCATAACACAAAGAATACCTGTTCTTATAAAGCAAACACTAGACATCAAAGTGTTTGACATAATTATATACGCACACACATTTATATCATATATACCATATATATATATATATATATATATATGAGGCACCGTGGTCGAGTGGTTCAGGCGGTCAACTCGTGATCCAGAGGTCGCGGGTTCGATCCCCGCTCGGCTCGGTGTTGTGTCCTTGGGAAAGACACTTTACTCCTATTTTCCTCACTCCACCCAGGTGTACAAGTGGGTACCAGCTCTGCTGGGGAAGTATCTGGCGACAGACTAGCGTCCTGTCACAGGGGTGGTGAAAAACCATCAGTTCGCTTAACGCTACAGAAACCGGGATAAGCTCCGGCTCTATGGGCCTTCTGGCTCGAAAGAATATACTTACTTACTTATATATATATAACTAGTGTGTGTACATGTACGACTGTTTACTTTACTCATCTTTCACCAGACATGACTATCCTATCAAGTGAATCAAGTCTGTAAGGATGGTCTGACAATGCTATACATCTTACCTCATGCACTTGTATCAAATTCCATCATTCTCTCTCACAATATTTACTTGTCTAAAAATGCACTAAAATGCTTCAAACAAACAAATCTAAAAACAAACAAAACTTAAAAACCAAACAGTTACTGTTTTGAGAATTACCAATTTGACTTTTCCTTAGAGTGAAATTATGACTTTTGCTCTTGTGTACTGATTCGAAGGGGAATGATAGCAAAGCAGTTTGAATATCAACAAAGTCTGTACTTAAAAGTTGATCTGGGAGATAGTAAAAATCCCCACCCTTGATTTACCAGAAACCAGCTGAGTGGTTAAAACCATTAGTTTTGACTTCAATCCCATGGGTCCATGAAGTCCTGGTTTCCAATCTCAGTGGCAGAATCTGGTGAATCAAGAATGGGGATTTTTAATATCTCCCAGGTCAACTTTAAGTGCCGACCTATCAGTGCCTTAATTCCCTTCACGTATACACATCCAGAAAATCAAATATGCATGTTAAAGATCCCACAATTCATGTCAGCATTCGGTGGGTTACAAAAGCATGAACATACCCAGCTGCCAGCATGCAACTTGCATAATGAAATGGGCCACTCTGAAGTCAGAATGTGTTAGCTGAAGCCAGCAGTCAGACCTCCTGCAAAGTCACAAACACAGGAGAGGACCAAGACCCTGCCTGGTAAAAGAATGGAGAGAGAGAGAGAGAGAGAATATCAAACTCATGATTTTAAGATGACTGGGGGCGCATGTTCTGCTGTGTCCATTTGAGGAGGATTTTCCTTTGGAATTAACACAAGCACTGCCGCTACTCCCCAGAAATTCCCTGGATGAGACTGTAAAGTAAGGTACCACGTGAAAATATGTGAACACTTTAAAACCCCATCCACCTTTCATAGAATACCCCTGCTATGGTCTGTGGCATTTAGGATGCCAGCTTACCGAGGATGCACCCTGAAGCTTGGAGAGGAAGGGATCACCAGGTTTAACCTGCTCCTAATACACTGCCTGAACAGTTCAGTGCAAAGCCCCAACAACTCAAGAGTTCATAGAGAAGTCACTGATTTTATTTATATTTTCTCAAGGTCACTGTCAAAGACTGATCTGCTGGTTTTAATGCACATTCAAGATATAGATTTATGCCAGTTTGCTAATTTTTAGCTTAAATGTTCTACTGAGGGGGGGGGGGGGGGGGTACATAATGCTTTGAGTGTTGAGCTCAAGATCTGATGGCCCAGGTTCGACCCACCACCAAGGCATTCATTTGATGGGATTTCCCCCCTGGAGTTAACATCAGTACTGACTCCACTCACACAAATCCCTCAGGCGAGACAATAAACCAAGATCCTATGTGTGAACGCATGCAGAACATTTTATGCACAAATTTAAAAAACCCATTCTGCCTTTCGGAAGAGTAGTCCATTGCCTTCTGGCAAAAATGAATGGCAAAATGTAAAAAAACACACGCACACTGGTGTTTACCAGTTTAGGCATCATCCCCAGGGTCTGAATGCTCCCTTATAGTGGGCAAAACAGCCCCCCCCCACCCAAAAATCTCACCATTGGAGAACCTCAGAGCTCTAGCCAAGGAATGAAAAAAAAAAGTGCTAGGAATCTCTCTCTCTCTCTCTCTCTCTCTCTCTCTCTCACACACACACACACACACACACACCTCTATCCCTGTGGTCTGATACACAATTAGCAAACGACAATAATCAATCAGTACTGCAATGACAGTGTCATTCTATAACTGCAAAAAATAAGGCTCAAAGTAGATCATGTTAACAATGTTGATGTCTTGCAAGTTTTTCATATACATTCGAGTTTCATTTTCAGTGAGCATATCAGAGCATTATGTATTGAATGTAACCAATCAAGTCATTATCAACATTGTTTTTAGCATGTCTTGAACAAATATGTTAATATATAGTTACATATGTAAAACTAAACACACATTCATGTTTATTGGTATTACAAGAACTTTGAAATGATAGACATACTAAACATACTTGTAGTTTCAACGATTATGAATTTTACAATTAGATCTCAAATAAATGATGAGTATGTGTTAAGTAAAACATAACAGAAATGGTTCCAAACTGCAACTTGAGAATAATATGGAGAACACTGCAAGGATGACTCCAGACTGGCTTGCTTGAAGAAGCGAAATTCCCACAAGGATTATGCCAATTGCCAGAGACATTGGATTATCAAAAATGCTAAATGGAAATGTCCGGATGAAAATTCCCTCGTCAAATACGTTGAAATGAATACACATTATACACTGAGGTATCCCTCTGGTGTTCACACCAGTGATTAGCAAAACAATGCCAATCAGAACAGCCAGGTGTCCTATGGCAAGGACTTGGTTCTCATGGAAAGGTACCCACCGTGGTTGTGATTCCATGGCCGACATAATGAAATAAAACCGCAGAAATTCAACAAAGACAATAATGATGCATACGATGTAACCAGCTAGATTTGAGCACCCTATGGACATCCTCAGCCTGCGATATTTACATTCCCACATCACGAGATATTTGGAACAAACTGCGTGTGTAACTATAGCAGCAACTGCCAGCCACAATGTGCCATCTTTAAAGTCCAATGCAACTGCCGACCTGGAAATATTTCCCATCGCTGGATGAGCAGTGGGCTTAGGTACGACTTTCCATTACTAGGCGCGTGAGCTGCGCTAAGAATTCCTATAGTTGGACGTTTATGCTTACTTTGAGCTCTCCACCATTTTGTTTTAAGCTTCAAGTCCAGGGGGGAGAACTTCAATCAGTTTCAAAAGTATCAGGCAGTGTTCATTTTAAATCTAAATCTACAACATATAGCAAGAAGAGTTTCAGCTTTCATTAATGTTTATGAAAGAGCGTAACTCTCAGTGGATTATAATTATGCTGTAACGATAAGAGCAGAATCTATTTTCAATCGGCTAGCGAGCCACAACATCGTTTAAAATAAAAGTTCTAATTAAAAAAGTCGGTATTGAACACGCCATTTTCAGAGTGGTCTCCCATTCTCGAAACCGAATTTTTCTTATTGTCTTAGACATGAATCTAAACGTAGCCGCCAGTATTGATTGGCCGAGTGTGGCGTTTGCTACTGTCTACAATGTCAACAACATGCTCCTTTTCTGTTCGACAGTGAATGGCTGAGCTTCTGGAACTGGAGTCTGGTACTTTCCACAGATGTCAAGGACGCTCCTCTTCTGCCCAATGCTATCTGCTCTGCACATACTTGCAAAGGAGAGTCCTTGACATTGCAGACAGTACACGCTCAGTCAATCAGTGCCGGCACAGGTGGCTGCATTTAGATTCATGTGTAGGCTAGGCCTAGCAGACGAAAGTTCAGGTCCTGAATGCCTCAGCCCATCAGTGCTGCATAGGTGGCTGCATTTAGATTCATTTTTTGACAAAGGGCTTAAAGCCTACAGCTGACGTAAATTGTGCCATGTGGGTTCCATTTTTTCTGGTCACAGTTGTGGAAAGACCTAAAACATTTTAGACTGCCATAACACAAAACAATGCAACATAACACCACACAACTGATTCTGATGTATGTCATGTGAAAGAGATCTAGCAGCCTGCGTTCTGGCCAGGATAAATCAAATCTTTTCATAGCATCTCCAGGAACCCTTTAGGCCTGCCTAACAGGGGGGAAAGTAGAGAAAAGGGACGGGTTAGGCGGCCTGGACATCAACAGTAAGTAATCTGGTTGCCAGGAGTCCAAATTAGAGTTTGAATCCCCAGTGACTACAAGATTTTGTGGCCTCATCCACAGGACCATTAAGGGTGGTCCCGATATTGGTCATTTAGGTGAGACAGTACTGAGGTCTCATATTCATATATACTTTTATCAGACCTTAAAAAAAAAGGGGGGGGGGGGGGGGTAGGGCACCAAGAGTTGTCCCTGACAAGATTCTATTTTCTCTCTCTCTCTCTCTCTCTCTCTCTCTCTCTCTCTCTCTTTCTCTCTCTCTTGTGTGTGTACCCTTACCAGACTTTGCAGGTCTGCTTGGTGGCCTGTCAGTATGAATAGCATCCCCACCTTTTGGAAGTTCTGTGCCAGGAGTGCTCTCTTTTCTATCCCTCTCTCTCTTTTTCTGCCTCGTTCCTTTTCTTCCTGTCTTCATGGAGCAGTATTATGAAAGAAAGTAAAGTCCAGATCATGGAACAGTGTTACAAGAAGGAAGTAAAGTCATGGAACAGTGTTACAAGAAGGAAGTAAAGTCATGGAGCAGTGTTACAAAAGGAAGCAAAATCATGGAGCAGTATCATGAAAGGAAGAAAAATCATTGAGCAGTGTTATGAAAAGTAGCAAAGTCATGTTAGTGTTATGAAAGGTAGCAAGTATATAGAACAGTGTTGTGAAAGGTAGCAAGGTTATAGAACAGTGTTATGAAAGGAAGCAAGGTTATAGAACAGTGGTTTGAAAGGTAGCAAGGTTATAGAACAGTGTTATGAAAGGAAGCAAGGTTATAGAACAGTGGTTTGAAAGGAAGCAAGGTTATAGAACAGTGGTTTAAAAGGAAGCAAGGTTATAGAACAGTGCTTTGAAAAGCACTTAGGTTATAGAACAGTGGTTTGAAAGGCACTTAGGTTATAGAACAGTTGTTTGAAAGGTTGCAAAGCCTTGGAGTGGTGTTATCAAAAAGAAGAAAAGCCTTGGAGAAACATTAGGAAAAGAAGCAAAGCCTTGGAGAGATGTTAGGAAAAGAAGCAAAGCCTTGGAAAAATGTTAGGAAAAGAAGTAAAGCCTTGGAGAGATGTTAGGAAAAGGAGTAAAGCCTTGGAGTGATGTTAGGAAAAGAAGTAAAGCCTTGGAGAGATGTTAGGAAAAGAAGCAAAGCCTTGGAGAGATGTTAGGAAAAGAAGCAAAACCTTGGAGTGATGTTAGGAAAAGAAGCAAGGATATGGAATAACTTGAAAGGATGCCAAGTCATTCATTCCAAAAGAAGCAAAGTCTTGGATTAAAATCAAAGCAAAGTCATGCAGCAGTGATACAAAAGGAAGCAAAGTTTCATGAAAGGAAACGATGTCTCAGAGCAAAGTCACAAAAGGAAGCGATGTCTTGGAGCAATGTCACAAAAGGAAGCGATGTCTTGGAGCAATGTCACAAAAGGAAGCGATGTCTTGGAGCAATGTCACAAAAGGAAGTGATGTCTTGGAGCAAAGTCACAAAAGGAAGCGATGTCTCGGAGCAATGTCACAAAAGGAAGCGATGTCTTGGAGTCACAACAGGAAACGATGTCTTGGAGAAAAGTTATAGAAAGAAGCGAAGTTATGGAGCAATGTGATAAACAAAACCAAAAAAAGTAAAGTAGCAGAGGCTTGTCCCTCATCAGACTCTTTAACACATCTTTATCATTCTCACTGTTCATCAGGCAAAACATTCCGATATGGTTTGTGTGTACGTGTGAGAGAATTCTATGAGGGCTTGATCTTGTCTTGTTTGTTTTATTGGAAGAGGACAGAAGGCAATCATCTTGGCAGAATGACTGTTGCTGGTAACTTTCCTTCATCCCCAAGTCTTGTGTTCTCATAGGTACAGTGAGACGAGGGAATGAATGGGGAATGCAGATTGTCAGTTTGTCATCTGTGGGCAGTGAAGTGCTCATGTTGTTGAAGAACCATGCAAGGAAAGGAGAAGAAATAGAAAATCTAGATGTGTGTGTGTGTGTGCGTGCGTGTGTGAGTGTGTGTTTGTGTGCGTGAGATTGTTGATAATGGTACTGGCTCATTCTCCTATAGAGCTGTACACTATCTAGAGAATGATAAAATTTCATTTTCTATTGATTGCTTTGTTTGTTTATTCACTCATTCATGTGGAATGCTTGTTTTTTCTTTTTTTGCACCTTCAGAAGTTTTCTTTTAAATCCCCAGATTTTGTTATAAAACACACATACATGTACACACACACGCATGTATGCATGTGCACACGCGCGCGCGCGCGCACACACACACACACACAGTCACTATCCAGTCATTTACACATGGCAAGGCACATTCAAAACAAAGTATTGTGAAATCCAGCCCGTTTATTTGTTAAATCTGCAATTCTAAACAGACATACAGGAAATCTTACAATGGCAAACTTGTCCACTCTCATGCATGATTTTACATACACACACACACACACACACACACACACGCACACACACAACCACCATATATAAATTCAATTTACTGACAACCACAGAATCGGAAAATGTTCGCTTTAAACTCTCATTTATAATCTACTTGTATACACACACACACCACAACACACACACACACACACACACACACACACACATTTACAATATACATGTACTTTAAAACACAACTTACACTGCCTGTACATTCAAACTCTCAACCACAAAACATGAGAACATGTACACACCACACAATAACACTGCTCTCAAGTTTTTCCTCCATAAGACCTAAACCTCTTTCATTCACACAAAATACAAAAATCACCATCTCCATTTTCCTCTGCGCTTGCCCCTCTTCAACACTTTTTCTTCAAACTTTTCCCCGATAAAAGAAGTGAGTACATATATCAACCTTCACCATAACACACACGTCAGTGTACTTTACATCATTTGTCAGTAGGAAAAAAACCCGAGTGTTCCCATCACAAATCAGGCTTACTGCTAGACACAGTTACACTTAAGTAGCAAGATGTCACTGATTCCACACTCAAGTCAAAGTAAAAGAAAAGCCCCCAAAGACTCGCAACGTCTACATTTCAGGAAAATAAGTGGGAAAAAAGACACTTCATCCATACACTCATAAATACATACAATGAAAAGCAACTGAAACAATCCCTTCCTTTTTCCATTCCCATAAAACAAAGGACAGATGCAAAAACAGACAAATGAATAGAAGAAAGGAGAGAGAAGAATATCCACATACAGACCATTAGACGGAAAGGAAAAACTGTGACAGTTACCAGTTACTTATTCAAAACAAACAACCCAAAACACACACACATAAAATCTATGTTTTTTCACAAGCCACTCTGGACATAAATAAAATGATAAAAGACAACACAAATCTTAATTCACTAATGAATGACATCAGCAAAAATAAGCCAAAAGATTTATTTAAAAAAAAAAAAAAGTGATATGTGTCCAAATTATCATCTGACAAAGCAATGTGTATACCCTAAACATATTTAATTGTCAACTGCACTGTTTCACTATGAATTCATGATTCTACAAGTGTTTTACTTAAGTGTGTTATCAGTCATTTACTGATATGTCCTTGCCTCTTTCACATCTTTCTCCTGCTTTGAAGAGTTCAGATAAGGCATTACCTAAAATCTAACATCATGCAATGTCATCTTGCCTTTTCTTATGCATGAAATCTAAACGGCTCCAAAAGCTCTAGGGACAATTTTGTGTGCAAACTTGGTCAACGCAATTAGTGTTAAGTTTTAAGCCTCAAATGCTGCCTAAATGGCCCTTGGTTTAGCAGAATCTATCACACATTAAGCTAAGCCTACAGAGGACAGTTTGGACAGCAGTGCACACACGCAAAATAATGTTACAGTGAGTTCAGGAAACATCAACACATTGGAACTCATCAAATGACTGACAAAAGCCAAGGCTTTCAGACACCATTGTGCCGGCATTTCTATAACAAAGACATGATAGTACACTAACATTTACTAAAATCAGGATCAGCAGCATACTCAGATTTTTGAAAATATTTGAACCTCTTCTCTTGTGACATTTTTTTTCACTTCTCATTCATATCTGTCTTATTTCCAGTATCTCTTTTTCTTCTCTCTCACCACACACACACACACACACACACACACACACATCAATAAAAACAGCTAAGACTTAAGATACAGACATATCATCCTAATCTTCATCACAGTTTATTTATAAGCAAGAATCAAACACAGTCAAGAATTCCACTCCTGGGTTTGAAAGTTCATCAAACTCTGAAAACAGGTTGCTTTTTGAGGTTATGACTGGGATGTTAAGCTTCAATACTGTTTAAAAAGGCACAGTTCTGTGGTCTCTGTCAATGTTGGCAGGGCTTATATTGTTGTTGTTGTTGTCTTTGGTTTGAATGTACTTCAAATATCATTTTCAGATTTGGTTTACTTCCATTGTTTCAGTCCTTTCCTCTGCGTGTGTATGTGTGTGTGTGTGTTTGCCAGTTGTCTGTGTATTTGCGAAGTTATTTGATACTTTTCTATCATTAGATCTTTAAACAATTGTTTTATATTAATTCCATACACAGTGTTGAACCTTGACCAATACATAGAAGTAAACCATATAAAAATGTTTCATTATGTTATCATTAAAATGAAAGCAATAAAACACAACTGTTTTTTATGCAAATAAAAAGCTATTCAATTTTGTGCAAAGCTCTTAACTCACAATCTGCAGTATAAAGAGCATTAAATGCCCCAAGAAAATGTATTATAGGGATTTAAAACAAATGTTTTAGTTAACAATGTAACGGTATGTTTAGTTGTGTTCTATGTGAGTTTTGCTATGTTCTGTGGTTTCATGAGACTGTCACTGTTACAGACAGGATACTGAATCATAGTTATGAAGGATACTGAAAATAGTACAACTCTATGGGGAGAAGCAGGGGCAACCCCCACCCCCACCCAAAGGTATATTGAGATCATTTCTTTACTTTCTTCTTAATCTTCAGCAAAATACCAATGCCCTGCATAATTTTTCAACTGGCCTTAGTTTGCTATAGAGCAACAAGTGAAGAAAAAAAAAGAACCAACCAAACAAAAAGCATCTTTGCCATTTTGGTTGTAATAGATTACATGCTTTTCTCTTTTTTCCCCCCTCATTAAGTGAGAAATGTTGAGAATAAATATTATATGCAACTGGGTTTTTTGGTTTTGTTTTCTGTTTTGTGCAAAGGCAGATAAGCCTGATATCAGGTATGCATGACTAACTTTCAAAATTTTTTAAAAAAACTACTTCATGGTGATCTATAGAACCTCCGATCATTTTTTCATCCCAAGACTTAAGGTGAATGTTTGAATGCCAGTAAAATTAACTGGCTAGTCTTTGAGTGAATGAAGGAAAGTATATATGTTTTATGTTTGGTCTGTAGCATGTCATTTTTGCTACTTACGGCAATTGGCCTGGGCCAAAATATTTGTTATTCATTGATTGATGTAAGGAAAGAGCCAAAGCCTACATTAAAATGATGTTATGCCTTATGTTCAGAATGCATTCATCCATGACAAGCTCGCCGAGTATAACAACCTGTCCTGTATTCTTCATAAAGTGAGTGGCTATACACAGAAACTTCCTATCTGGTGTGTATTTACAGCCTCACAGTGATTCCCAGGTGTTATGCCAAGTGCATATTCAGGACTATTCCTGGTATTCAGTGGGGTAACGCCATACAACAACTACTCATGAGAGCCGGCACTTTTTTCCTTCAAAGATAGAGCTCAGAGCACTAACAATAAGTAAAAAGAATGACTTTACCAAATACACAATTCACCTTAGCTCACAGATGTACCACTTGTTTTAAAAAAGATCAGTAATTTAGCAACAAACATACATAATTATCCAAAACTCTATGCACTTAAAATAGTGCTGCTGGCAGCTACTTTACAAATCGATTATTCGTCTGACTATCTTCCAAGTGCTCTTAAGAATACTTGAAGAATCATTCTACAATGTGCTTACAAGCTTAGCAATAAATGAATTAAAATGCTTTGTGGTAGGTCTCTAATAAATAAAAAAAATTATATAAACACTATATAAAAAAGCTATATTTACCAGGCTGTTAAAATTGCATATTTCTTTCAACAGTAAACCAAAAATTACCATGCCTGACATTCCATTTTCTCTTGGGAAGCCAATAAAGAATGAAGCCAAACACAAAGTCACCTTCTCTATAAATGGGCATGATAAACAAGATAATCTCAAACAGAATTTGTTACTATGCTCATTTATCAGGCACTCCAAAAGCAACCATTTTTTAAGAATGTTTTAAATGTCAAAATACAGATTATTTCTTCTGTTCATCTGGTGCTCATGCTGAACTGGAAGTGAGAGTTCTCTTGAATACGTACATGGAGCAAGTCCAAACTCGCAGACAACTGATGCTTCCATGTAGTGGAGAAGTAGCTCTGCAGCTGATGCGAACAATGTGAAAGTTTGACATGCTTGTCAGTGAAATAGTGCTGCCAGCTGCTGCTGAAGTTTTCTTCATGCCACTAAACTTCCTCTGGAGGGCTGACAGACAAGGAGGAACGATGGGGACAAATATCAGGAACAGTAACACGGACCATCCTCCTCCCCCCAGTTCTCACAACTCCCTGAGGAGTTATTGGGACACACCACACTCCTTCATTCTTTTCTATTGTAGGCCAAAGCCGGAGTCTCTGCAGACACCTCCACAACCCATGACACCTTCTCTCTGATCTAAGTCAAGCTGGCTGAAAAGACTGTGAGATAGACTGAGCATCCAATGGAAAAAGTCACAACATATTCTGCATGAGATTACCTTTCTAACTAATAAACCACCACTCCAAATCTAGATCCTATTCCATTCTACATCAGCAAGCAAAGCACATTCCACAGCAATGCATCGCCCTGCGAGTATTCTGCCATACATTAATGTTAAAAATGACACTGTACAGATTTTGTTGCAAGTCAATTTCCATGAATTACATGGTGCTTACTCATCACTCGCGTGCATACTACAGCAACCAGTACTGTTCACAATTTCTTTTTCGTGTGACAATGTCACTCAGTGTTACATTCTAAGTATATCAACTTTCATCTTTGGACAAAGCAAACTTAAGAGGAATACTTGTGCCAGTCAATGTTCTCTGTGTTTTCTACCACTTGGGGTGGGGTTTATTTGTATGTTTTTTCCTCCACATTTTTGTATGTACATTCATTTCTAAAGTGTCACTTCTTGCAAACTAACTAGAAACATTTTTTGACAACTGATTTTATTTTTAAAAACTCAGTCCACAGCTCAAAACATCTAAGAATTTTTACACATATATCACCATATGCTAGAGAACAATAAATACAAGTTGTGACACAAATCATGAACTATTGGTCATGTACTGGCACACACAGCTCAACAAAGTTACCTGTTATGCACACAGCCTTAACAAAATCACCTGTTAATCATATGGTTACATTACACTTTCATCACCCTTACCAAATTATACAACACTTCAAATGTGACAAATCAAATAAACAAACTGAAATGTGTGGTTAAGCTTGCATGCTCACACATACAGATAGACATAACAGCAAGAATAGAGGAAGATCATTCAATACCAGAATGCTGCTGACAGACTGAAAAGCGACAGACTCTAGAGATAATAACCCTAACTGTCACTGTCAGCCAAAAATGAAGAAGAATGAACAACAGTGGTGAGATCACCTCATTATAGTTACACACATACAGCACTGTGTTCACTCCCTTTTTTTTTCAGGTGGTTGAAAAGATCAGGTCCATTTTATTAAAATTCAATCATCATTTATTACTTTTTTTTCATAAGATGGGGTACATCAAGGTAATGATGAGGGAATATGCAGTTGTGTGATACTGATAATAGCAAAGACTGACTCTAGGTCAATCAAGAACCAAAAAAGACAACACAAGACAACAAACACTCAAAGGAAAAGAAACCCACATTGCTAGACTTTACTTTGAACAGGAATGCTGTTGGTGTATTCGCACAAGGGTGCACGCCCACACACGCGTATACCACACACAGAGATATGTAAATTTTGCACACACTTGAAGAGACACAGGCTCAGAGACACACTTGTCCCTCTCCAGCACAACTTTCAAACCAACATCCACAACCCTCTCTCCGAGCGAAGGTCAAGGACATCCACATATCAAAGCCAGCATTGTATCACAGGCTACACCATCTGCACTGTCGGCAGGGCTTTTTTTTTGTTTCTTGTTTTCCCCTTCCCATAGAGGATAGGGGAGGAGGAGAACTATGCAGCGCAAAAGAAAAGAAGAAGATAAAGGGAGATGAAAACAGCCATCTTTTCCCCCTTTTATGGACAGGACCATCACACACAATTAAGAAAAAGCAGAACATTTTCCATGGTGTCACTATGGGCTGAATGGGACAGTACATAAACCAAAAATTTGTAAAAGGTAACAGGGCTTTGAAATCAAACACATTTTTGCAAAGAAAAAAACAAGAAAGTAAACTATTTAGCTGCTCTGTCAACCTTGTCAGATTCCTCACACTCACATACAGGCTGCACACAATGTAACAGCTACAACAAACGTCAAACTGAAAATAAGATGCCCATATCAAATACCAACTCAGGACCAGTTTCCTGTCATGTGTTGGGAAGGAGGGGGATGGGATAAACTCGGGTTGAGCAAAGATCTTTACAGTTATGGCAGTGTTTCTGTTTGAGTTTTCAGTGCTTTTCTTGCTCCTCAGCTGGCACACCAAATTCAAACTCAAATGGAAAACACAAATTCCTTGGAGCAAAATTCGATCACTTCAGTCTCTTTCACAGAAAAGGTGGTTAGTTTCTCACTACGAAGTTCACAGGGAAGAGACTTTTGTGGTGAACACTTTCTGGGGACTTTTCTATTGCTATATCCCCCTGCACTGAAAAGTTCTTTTTTTTTTTTTTTGGGGGGGGGGGGGGGGGGGGATATATCTGTGGCAAGACAAGGAAAAAAAAGAGTTGACTATATGTTGATTCAATTTTACTGTAATCTCAATGTCATAGATTCAGACAACAATAATGATGATGATAGTGATGATGATAATTATATGTCATAAGTCAAGCACACACTCTAGTTAATCAGTTTCCTTTACAAAAACAAAAACAAAAGTCAACAACAATACAAGATGAAGTATGTCTGTATTTCAGAACTTCTAAGCTGTTTTCCTTTGCAGACATAATGGTCCCAATACTATGTCACAGGAAATGATAACACATCCCCCCCCACTCCCCTTACCCCAACTCCCATCAGCACTACAGACATGAGAAGACAGTTTGCCTTCTTCCAACATTTGTCTAGTCACCAGTTTACACAAGCAGCAGGGAAAACGGGATAACATGTCCTACGTTATTGCTGGGTCGTAACTTACATGTATGTCTTCACCACTCCTTCTCTCAGTACAACACACACAACCTATGACAAATGCAGGAGGAGTGTGGTGAAAGATAAGGGCCAGGTTCCCCCATTTCCTCTTCCCTACAATCAAACTTGTGCATATCGCAGCTTAAAGAATTGTTGTGTTCTTCCTTCTTCCAACTCCCCCCCCCAAAGTTATTTTAATTTTTAAACTTAAAATACACTCAGGGAGATGGGGAGGGAAGAAAGGGGCAGGGACAAAGTTGTATGACTTTGCATTTTAAAATCTTCCCAAATTAATAATAATAATGTATGGAATTTATATAGCGCTGAATCTTGTAAAGCAACAAATCAAAGGCAAAACTATATATAAAAAAAAGAAAAAGAAAGAAGTGTCCATATTTTAAAAACAGAAAACATGATAACTTGTAGAGTATGTTTCAGTCATTTTCACTAGCCTCTAACTCCATCTCCAAGCCTTTTCTGCCTGATACATATTCTAAAATAACATTACACATAAACAAAAAGCCACAAATGAAAATTCTTCCATATGCCAACTCAGTGACTGTCTTTTGGTATCATTCCCTGATTCATACCGGCTGAAGAAGACTGAGATGGGAATACAAGCCACTGAACATGACTGTAACAAACCCTGCAGAACACTATACGTTGTTTTTTTCTTCCTAAATTAATCCATAAAACGAGCCATGATATTACTTAGCAGCCCCATACAGATTCCACTACAATTATATGCTGATGGCTTATCTTAATATGAAATATAAAAAAACACAACAACAAAAACCCACCCACCCAAGATCTCTAAAATTCCACTCAACAAGTGATAGAAAAGCCCTATCTATTGGCTGTCCCTAATAACTGTAAGCTTACAGTTTAGATACATTTGCAAAACGGTTTAAGAAAATTAAAAAGGTCATCACCTACCCTCACCTGTAGCGGTATGTTTTATGTACTGAATCTTTTTCTAAAATGCCCAAATACATAAAATCTGCTTTTCTATCAAGTTAATATAGTCCAATATATACAAAAAGATGATGCCACCATGAGTTATCTTACACAGCAGTCAAAATCTTATTAGATATTGCAATACTCATATTCTATCTCATTCAGAGTGGTAGTCGTTAGAGATGAAGACTGTTCTTCTAATTCTCATAAAAACAAATCTCTCTCTCTCTCTCTCTCTCTCTCTCTCTCTCTCTCTCTCTCTCTCTCTCTCTCTCTCTCTCTCTCTCTCTCTCTCTCTCTCTCTCTGTGCTCCCTTACTGGGTGGGATGCATAGTGTTTGACCTTCCCCTGTGCCTGTCACTTTTCAAGAGGTCTGCTTGCTGGCCTCAGCCAACACATTCTGACTTTAGAGCAGCTCATTTCATGGTACAGGATGCATGCTGGGTATGTTTGTGTTTCCATAACTCACCAAATGCTGACATAAATTACAGGATCTTTTAACCTGCATATTTGATCTTCTTCATATGGATATACACAAAAGGAATCAAGGCAATGGCAGGTCTGCACTTGGAGTTGACCTGAGCAATCAAAAATTCCCATGCTTAACTCACCAGATGCTGCAAAGATTCAAACCCGTGACTTCATGGACCCAAGGGATTAAGTCAGACAGTCTTAACCACTTGGTTACAGCGCCTGTCAAGACAGGTTCTGACAGCGATCATGCTGCAGCCAACAAGGACCTCTCTCACAACATTTATCATTTAACCATGTACCCAAAACTGCTCATTTTAAGCCTGTTTTTTATCCCGTAAAAAAAAAGACACCCCCCCAAAACAAAAACACCCCCCACTAGTACAAATCTCCCTATGCCTCATCCCAGTACACCCTAGCATCCTGAAAACTTTATCTTTATTAAAAATCTCACTCAGAACCATTGTGAAAATACCAAAAAAAAAAAAAAAACACATTGTGGGGAGGGGGTGGTGGGGAAGTGCCAGCTTTGGTCCAACAGATAGTAATGATCACAATAGTTAACTGACCACTCCCCCTGACCTCCCCTCCCCCCCAAAATGACCTCCGCAAGTAATACTAAGTACATATATATAACCCTGACACTCTGTCCATGCAGTTCGTCAGCCCCTTCAACAATCAGCATCAAGGTCACAGCTCCTAAATGGTTGAACCCACCCCCAACACTTTTTTTTTGGTTCATTTTTTCCTATCCTCTATTAATATTTTTTGACACGCAGCTGATGACTTCTCTTCAACAGCGAAAAATAAGAGCCCTCATTTTCTTCGTCATGTGATTCTCACCCCTCCTTTTGGCAAAGCATGGCGACTCTGAAGAAATTCTAATATCTTTATGCCAAGTGGTGCCACAAATAATCTAAATCCCTGTAAAAAGGAAAAGGTACAGAAATGAATAACGGGCTGGTGACCTCAAAAACGTAAGTGGCTCAAACAGTTTCAATGGTGCAACACAAAGATGGATATATATGCCTTGCTCTCGGTGCAAGAAAAGTCACTACGTGATAAGTGAACATTTGATGGCACTTGTTGTTTGTGTGTGTATATATATGTAACCTTTGCTGTTTGTACATTCATCCAACCGGCATTTTTACCACTCCAGTAAGATTCAACTAACACTCCTGAATTTTAAAAAATCATAGCTAGATGACTAAGCAAGCATCTCTCTCTCTCTTAAAAAAATGTGATCTTCAAACAGCCCTAGAGCTCCCCTAGAGCCAAAAGGCAACTTTCCACACCAAACCAAACCTCTACTCTCCATAAGATAACAAACACTTCTATCCCACATAAACACCACCAAAAAAAACCACCCAATGAGAGAGGGGAGTAAAAGGCAGAGAAACTGCTGACGCACTTTGATCAGTGCACCGATGCTGCTGCTGATTAGTGATTAACAGTCAACTATTACTGTTAAACACATTATCCACAATATTTAGTAAAATCACTGACAGTTGACTATTACTGTTAAATACACTGTTCACAATATTTCTTAACACAACAGTTTTCCATATTGTTCAGCAATAACCATGCAGCAACATTAAAAGGCATGTAAACTGTGCAGTTATGGGCACAGATTACGTTTAATAACTCATCATAAAAAAACACCCCAGATAGATGTTCAAAATATGGTGTGTGTGGTTTTTCTATGTTAAACAGCTTGGAACATATTTCCAAATCAATCACGGGCAATCAAAAGTTGCTGGGCAGAACTGACAGAGCTGGTATTAGACACCAATGACTAGACACAAGAAAAGAAAAACTGGAAACATAAGCTCTTGACTCCCCTTCCCTAAGAAATGGAACAAATTTCAGAAACATATCACCACCACTGGAAAACATGTTTTTCTCTGGCAGCAACTCACAAGAAGAACTTGATATCCAATGTCCAAACACAATGGAGTGAGAAAACTAACAGTGTCAAAGAGAGACAAAAAAGTTTTCACTGAACTTGTAGTTGTGGAGACACCAGAAAAGATCCACTTCACCATAGTTTGAAAAGTAAAAAGCCGAACCCGCTTCACAGATGACTGGAAAAAAAACCCACTAAAAAGAAAAACCCAGGAAATGATTCGATTCAATTGAAACACTGGAAAGAGGCAGTAAACTCTGTGGTGAGAAACAAATATGATTCCATACAAAACCACCAAAAAACACATGAAAAAAGGAAACAAAAGAAATGATGAAGGCTTTTCAAAAGAGAGAGAGAGAGAGAGAGAGAGAGAGAGAGGAGAGAGAGAGAGAGAGAGAGAGAGAGAGAGAGAGAGAGAGAGAGAGGAGAGAGAGAGAGAGAGAGAAGAGAGGGGAGAGAGAGAGAGAGAGAGAGAGAGAGAGAGAGAGAGAGAGAGAGAGAGAGAGAGAGAGAGAGAGAGAGAGGAGAGAGAGAGAGAGAGAGGAGAGAGAGAGAGAGGAGAGGTTATTGGAAATGGAGGCAGAATGGCAAAGAGGGAGAAAAAGAAACAGATAACAAAAAAATGAGAGTAGAACAGATCTGTATAGAAGAAAAACAGCAACAAGGAGGAAAACAATTAACAAAGAAACAGATGGCAAGACAAAGGAAAAATACATATAAACAGCAACATAAACAAAGACACAAGTAGTACAACACACAAACAAACCCATATGATAACCCCCCCCCCCCCCCCTCCCTGAAAAGCAATAAATGAGAAGAAACAGAAAAAGATGATGAGAAAGAAAGAAAAAAAAAAAGAAGAAGAAAAAGGAACAGATCAGACAAGGAACAGTTAAGAAGAAAATGAAAATTACAAGAAACAAATGGATGAGACAAAAAAAAACCTAGAACAACCAAACAGGAAGACAACAACAAACAAACAAAAAAACTGAAGAGTGGCAAGACTCCACACAATACACAGTGAGTGACACATGAGACACGACGTCCATCAGTGAGGATGAACTAACGAAACAGCAACGCAGCAGTATCAAGTCCACTTGATGTCGTAGCCACTCCAGTTGGGGGGTGGGGCGAGATAGACGCGGCGACCCTTCAGCATGAAGCTGACCACTCCTCTGTACGCCGCCCGTGGTACACCCGCCTGGTCAACAGTTACAGTGATGTTACATGTCTGTCTGATGATCTACACTGGAGGTACATCTTGCATGCACTTCCATGTATGTGCATGTCTGTAGGTCTAATGGAAGGGTGGGGCCTGGTAAATTCTATGGTAAAGACAATGAAACTTTAAAAACATCATTGGCTACAAATTATTCTTATGAATTTGAGTTTTTAAAAATGTGTTTTTACAAGGAAACACAAAAACCATGCAGTATGTAACAATATTCACAGCTCTGAGAATGAATCTTCCTTATGAGATGGGACCATTAGCTCAAGGAAACCATTCTAGGAAGAGCTGTTCAGCAAAGGTCTTGTGAGCAGACTCGCCTGTCCAGCAACTGTTTCGGCCCTAAATGACTTACTCTTAATTAAAGAGGGCAGGCTGCATACAGATCATGATTCTAGATTGACCTCTGCAACTGCCTCTTTTTCATCCTGCCTAGACCCAGATTTGAACACAAGCCCTCAGAATTTTGGGTATATTAGGGTAAACCTGCCTTTTCAGAAAGATAACCTTGTCACCATGCCATAGAGAGACATCTGCTGTTAGTAGTGAAATTTATTCCTTACAAAGTTCTGGTTTCCTATGGCACAGTGAGCAGATTGGCAGACTTTTTAGCACTGTAGATGATCAGAGTCATCAAACAGCTGTACAGCGAGGCCACCAGTGCAGTGTACTACAACAACATTGGAGAATGGTTTCAAACAACAGTTGGAGTAAGGCAGGGCTGTCTACTCTCACCCACTCTTTTCAACATCTTCCTTGAGAGAATCATGGCTGATGCACTGGAACATCATGAAGGATCAGTCAGCATTGGTGGCAGAACGATCACAAACCTCCGCTTCGCAGATGACATTGATGGAATAGCAGGATCAGAAAAAGAGCTTGCCAGCCTAACAGAACACTTGAATAAGGCCTCCAAAACATACGGCATGGAAATCAGTGCAGAGAAGACCAAACTGATGACTAATAACACCAACGGCATTAGCACTGATATCAGGGTTAATGACCAGAAGCTGGAAACAGTTCAAAGCTTCAAGTACCTGGGAGCCCTTGTATCAGACCAGGGATCCAAGCCAGAAGTAGTATGCAGGACTGCACAGACAATAACAGCTTTGTCAAAACTAAACACCATCTGGAGAGATAAAAATATCTCACTTATCTCCAAGATCAGACTAATGCGCTCCCTTGTCATATCCATATTTCTGTATGCCTGTGAATCATGGACCCTGACTGCAGATTTGGAGAGAAGAGTACAGGCGGTGGAGATGAGATGCTTTCGGAGACTCCTTGGCATCTCCTACAAAGACCACATAAGCAACGAAAGCGTGCATAACAGAATCCAGCAAACCATTGGACCCTATGAGAACCTTCTAACGATCGTGAAAAAACGTAAACTTAAATGGTATGGGCATGTCACAAGATCCAAAGGACTTGCAAAGACAGTTTTACAAGGCACTGTCCAAGGAGGAAGAAGAAGAGGCAGACCAAGGAAGAGCTGGGAGGATAACATCAGCGAATGGACAGGCCTAGAACTCAACAAAACCCTGAGAAAGGCAGAACAGAGAGAGGAATGGAGGGAACTGGTTGTTGAGTCTTTGAGGGTGCCCCCACGGTCATCGGACTACGGGACAGATAGATAGATAGATAGATGTGCCTTCCTCCTCCATTCTGGTTTCCTATGGCACAGTGAGCACAATCAGAACTGCCTAGTCTGAAGGTTTCTGGGTGGCTTTTTTCTATTCAGGAAAGTTTCCTGTGTATCCACTTCACCCTGTAGATCTATCCTACTTCAATGATTTGTGCAACATTTGTTGTCTCTATGACATGCCATTCTCTCTCCATTTTTGGCTTGGGCAGAACTGATCTCACAACCTCATCTTTTGAGTCCAATTACATGTTTCATCATCATCATCAGACCCGTGACCTTGGCGGTCGTGGGGGAGACATGAAAGACGATGCCGTGGTAAGCCTCCTCCATCCATCTCGGTCCTCGGCTCTGCGCAGTAGTGCCGAGTCATTCATCCTGGTCCATTCTCTGATGTTGTCCATCCATGACTTGTTCTGTCTTCCCCTCCTTCTGCCACCTTCGAGTGTTCCCTGCAGTACTGTTTTTGGCAGTGTTGTGGCGGGTGACGTGGCCGAACCATGTCAGCTTTTTCTTCTTGACGATGGTGAGAAGGGGTTCCTGTGGACCTGCCAGCCGTGTTATTTGACTCTTGACAAATTCGTTGGTCTTTCGTTCTCTCCAGGATATGCCCAGTAGTTTTCTATGGCATTTTGTTTCGAATGACTGGATTCGCTTTGCTGTTTCAGCAGTCAATGTCCAGGTTTCACTTCCGTACAGCAGGATCGACTGAATTAGGGCTTTGTAGAGCTTTAGTTTGATTGGGAAACTGATCTCTTTACTTTTCCATATGGTGGTGAGTTTTGTCATGGAAGATGTTGCCATGGCTATTCTGACTTTGATTTCTGTCGTCGATCGCCCATCCTTTGTGAGTGTAGCGCCGAGGTATTTAAAAGCGTCTACCTCCTCCAGTTGTTGGCCGTTCATGTAAATTTTAGCGGTGGCATTGCTCGTGCTGTTCACAAGTACTTTACTTTTCTCTGAGCTCACCTCCATCCCATATGCTCCAGCTCTGTTCTCAAGTCTGGTCGTAAGATCTTGCAGCTCTGTGTTACTTCCGCCCATGAGGTCAATGTCATCGGCAAACCGTAAGTTGTTGAGGGGTCTGCCGCCAATGGAGATGGTAGGGTGGAAGTCATGGAGGGTCTCTCTCATGATGTTTTCCAAGAACAGATTGAACAGGACTGGAGATAACAGGCATCCTTGTCGGACCCCAACTGTGGTTTTGAAGTAGTCTCGACCTGATTGTTCAGAAGGACTGCACTGCTTGCAGTGTTGTATAGTGCTTGAATGGTTTGCACTAGTCCTTCTTCAATGCCAAACATTCTGAGGACCTGCCACAGGCCTTCGTGCCATACTCTGTCAAAAGCCTTCTTGAAGTCGATGAAGTTGTGGAACAGGTCTCTCTGATGTTGAAGATGTTTTTCCATCATGATGTGGCAGTTAAAAATCTGTTCGATTGTGCTCCTGCCTGCCCTGAACCCAGCTTGTTCCTCTGCAAGGTGTTCTTCTGCCTCCTTCTTGAGTCGATTCAAAATAACTTTGAGCATGATCTTGCTGGCGTGGCTGATGAGGCTGATTGTTCTATAGTTTTGGCATTGGCGTAAATTCCCCTTCTTGGGCAGGGGTATGATGAGTGATTGTGTCCAGTCTGTTACCAGCGTTATTTTCCTATTATTTTTCTGCAGTTTGAAATAACCAAAGGCTCTGCTCTGCATTGCTGTATACTGAATTTCAGCTTTGTAACTTAATATTACACTCAGACTTTCCTGCTCTTCTCTTAAATACCACATAGGCAAGAATTCAAATAGCAGGCTGTCCAAACAACTTTCGACTGATTAAAATGATTAACTTTACCACACAACACACATACTCATACATGAACACTTACAGTGGTTTTATTAACTTTACCACACAAGCATACTCATACATGAATACTTACAGTGGTTTTATTAACTTTACCACACATGCATACTTATACATGAACACTTACAGTGGTTTTATTAACTTTACCACACAAGCATACACATATATGAACACTTACAGTGGTTTTATTAACTTTACCACACAAGCATACACATATATGAACACACAGTGGTTTTATTAACTTTACCACACAAGCATACACATACATGAACACTTACAGTGGTTTTATTAACTTTAAATCAAAAAATTTTTTTTAAATTTAAAAAAGTTTTTTTTTTTATTTTTTTCCCTTTCCAAAAAAAATAATTTTAACAAACCTTTTTTTTTATTATTTACCCCCCAAACCCAATAAAAAAACCCAACCCCAATCTCCTCGGAAAATTACAGGGGTTTTTTGGGGGGGTTTCCAAACCCCCCCCAATTTTAAAACACTAGAAAAATTCCCTTCTGGGTTTTTAAAAATTTTTTAAAAATAAAAAAAGTTGATACTCATTGGATTAATTTCTTCCTTTCATTAAAACCCACTTTTTCTAGTTTGGGTTTTTTGTAAACCCCTTTTAACGGGATGATTTTTAAATAAATTTTTAAAAAAATGTACTAGGGAAATTTAAGGGGCCCAAAAAAAGTTTGCTGCTTTTTTGCCACACCATTAATGCACCCGTTGGCTTGTTTTTTTGTCATTTGTTTTATTCTCGGTGGGTCGAGGTTCACCAATTTGGTGAGATTTTTTATGTGGCCCCTTTTTTACCCACCCCCTGAAAATAACCGCTTTCCAACTTTGGGGGGTAAAGTTGGCTAGTGATTTTGCAAATTTTTAAACACGATCTTCTTTCAACATTAAGCCCCCCAATCCCAAAACCACGCAACAAGCCTCACCTTGAATTCATCCATGTTCCCCGCTCTTGGGAAAAACTTTAAAATCATCTTTGGGGGCATTTATGGGCTCGAACCTTTTTCTCTTCGGTTTCAGTCCATTTAAGGCCCCTGTGGCATGGGGATGGGGCCCATAACCTCTTGGGACAAACTGCGGTCTACTGTTCCCGAAAAGTTAACACCCCTTGTCAAATGCGTTATACTCCCAAAAAAAAACCCTTTTTGTAAAAAAATGTGGTTTACTTTCCAAACATACAACCTCTTGTAAAAATGGGTTTAAAAGTTGTTAAACATTTTCACTGTTTCATAGCAGGACATTTTGTCAAATGATTTCAATTTACTCATAGGGTCACAAAAAAAAAACCACAGCACAAACAACCCCAAAGCTGTGGTTTTGTTTACGATTTTCTTACGGTGAAATTAAAAAATAGTAAAGAGGTCTTTCCCTGGGAAAAAAAAAAAAGAGAAAAGGGTCAAAAAGGCCCATATTCAAGTTGTTTTTTTTTTCCCTTCTTTCAGCACTATATAAATTCCATTTTTTATTATTATATCACAGTTGTCAGTTTCCTTATTTCAGCCTTTTATAAATTCCTTTTATTTTTTTTTTATACCCCGTTGTCAGTTTCCTTTTTTCAGCACTAAAAAACCCATTATTTTTTTATTTATACATTTTTTGTTTTTTCCCCTTTCTTTCAGACTTTTTTTTTTTTCCCTTATATTTTTTTATATTATTCCGTTGTCTTTTCCCCCTTACCTTTAGCATTTTTTTAAATTCCCTATATTATAATTATATTTTATACCAGTTTTTCAGTTTCCCTTACTTTCAGATTATAAATTCCAATATATTATTATTATATCACGTTGTAGTTTCCCTTACTTTAGCCTATTAAATTCCATATTTTATTTTTTTTTTACGTTGTCATTTTTCCCCTTATTTTAGCACTTTAATTAAATATATTTTTTATTATTATATCACAGTTGCATTTTCCCCTTACTTTCGCACTAAAAAATTCCCAATTTTTTATTATTTTTTATATACAGTTGTCATTTTCCCCCTTTTAAATTTTTTTTTTTCAGCTACTCTCAGCTGCTATCCATTCCATCCCAACTGGTGCTAATTATAGCAGAAACTGACCACACTTGGACTTGGTTAAAGGAGGGGGCTGATTTTAGCACTGGGCCCTGGATCCTTGACTGAGTTATGCTGGATTTATGTGCATCATTTCGGTGGTCTAGAGGTAACGCGCCTGTCTAGAAAGCGAAAAGTCCGGGTTGGTAGTGTGCGTGGTTTGTATCCCGTCTGGGCCCGAAACTTTTCCCCCATCCATTAGACCATGAGTGGTGGTCTGGGCACTAGTCTTTCGGATGAGACGATAAACCGAGGTCCTGTGTGTTACAGAAAATTATGCAGCGCACGAAAAAGAACCCACAGCAACAAGAGAGTTGTCCCTGGCAAAATTCTTAGAAAAAAGCCACTCTGATAGGGAAAGAAATACAGTTGCAGACCAAAAAAAAAAAAAAAGGGTGGCGCTGCTCTTGTGGCGACGTGCTCTCCCCAGGGAGAGCACCCCGAATTTCACGCAGGGAAATCTCGTGACTTAAAGTGGTATAAATAAATGAATAAAAAAAATAAATAAATAAATATCATTTGAATTTCTTTAAACTATTAATTGTTACTGATTGCATGACTGTGAAGAATATGTTGAATGCAAGTGTCTTGATTTGGCTTTGCAAGATACAGTGAAATATAAATTCCATTTTTAAAACAATTATTGTTATTGTTGTTATTGTTGCTATTATTATTACTATTTGCTCATCAAAAAATAAACATTCATTTGAAATGATGTAAACTTGTCTGCCAAGCCAAGTTTATACTTATCATAAGCATGCAGAGAGAACATATAATATTAAATCTATTGCAAGTGTACAAACAATTATATTAAATGATACACAACAGCTTTTACTTAAAACAAAGGCACATGCCCTCAATCATAATGCATACCAGTTAATCTATGTATATGCATGTATGTATGTGTGCATGAACCAAAGCAAAAACCAAAAAAATCACTGAGACAATCTTGCAAGTACAATTTTGCTTGTTAAACAAAACTTTTCTTTGAAATTTCAATATCAATGCTTAGCAAATCCACAGACAGGAAACCGACCAAAGGCATACAAGAAGAAAGAGAGACCAACTATCTGACATCAATCAGCCCCCTACAGTGCTTACCTTGTTCAGATAAGACATGTCCATCTGTGTGAATGGAACAAACTTAGTGTTCAGCAGGATAAACTTGAGATGCTTGTCAAAGAACAGCCCCCTGCAAAAACAACAAACAAAATGTAATGGTGAACATGCTTAACAACCAATGACTGTAAAAATCACAGACCAAACACTGGACCTAATGATGAACCAAACAAACAATTGATAGGTTTAAAATCCAATAAGTGACTCAATCATTGATGAAACAACTCACTTAATGATGAAACAGCTGTATACCCAAAACATATATCCTCAGACTACATTTTGACATGAAGCCATGTTTCTCACTTTCAAATTTGGGTTGGGTTGGATAAGGTTTGGTATTTGAAGGGGCAAGGGCAAAGACTGTTTAGATGGGCATCCTTCAGTCTCGTAAGATTATGGAGTTGCGTTCGAGGTGTTCATTCTGGTACAGTGTCGGGTGTGGCAGGCTAGTCCCACATGGGAAAGACAGTCCCTCTGCGGGAACAGATGAAGCTTGACACTGGTCTGTCTGCCTGGGCTGCAGCCTTTCTGCTCGTTCTTTTTGCCTCATGCTGCTGAGCAAGTGTCTCTTCAAACTTGGAGAGAGACCTTTCTGCACCGTCTGTCTCCAGGCAGACCGCTCAAGGGCTGTTGCTTCCCAGTCGATGTTCAGGGCTTTTAAGTCCCTCAGAACAGCTGTAATACCACCCAAAACATACATCCTCAGACTACATTTTGACATGAGACCAAGTTTCTCACTTTCAAACTTGGGTTGGGTTGGATAGGGTTTGTTTTTTTATGGGGCAAGGGCAAAGATTGTACAAATTATGTGGACATCTGAGGCTGGTGATGAAATAATGGTAAGAGTTTGAATGGAAGTTCTTGCTTTTATTTTATTTATTTATTTATTTATTTATTTATTCTTTTATATCGAGGATAATGGAATAAGCACTCATGTGCTTTTTTACATCCAGTCCCCGTGTGTGTGCGGTTTTGTAAATTTTGTCATCTGTTTCCACCAGCACACAATGGCCTACTCTTCCGAAAAGCGGAACAGGATTTAATGTGTGCGCAAGATGTTCTGCATGCGTTCGAACACGGGGCCTGTAAGTGTGTGTGTGTGTGTATATTTTATTTATTTATATATTCATTCCTTTATTTCGAGGATAATGGAATTAGCACTCATGTACTTTTTTACATCCAGTCCCCATGTGTATGTAGTTCTGTCAGTTTTGTCATCTGTTCCCACTGGCACATAATGGCCTACTCTTCCAAAAAGGAGAATGGGTTTTAATATGTATGCAAGATTTCTGAGTGCATTAATTTTGCACATGGGACCTCGGTTTATAGTCTCATATGAAAGACTTTTTGGAAGAGTGGAGTTGGCATTGGAAAAATCCTGTTGAACGAGATTCGAACCTTGGTCAGCAGATCACTAGTGCCTCACTCTAACCACCAGGCTACCCCATCATCCTGTGTGTGTGTGTGTGTGTGTGTTGTGTGTGTGCATGCACGCATGATTGTGTGTGTGCATGCACATAGGAGTGCACGTGTGTGTGTGTGTGCATATGAGTATGTGAAATCACTGGCTATGACTGCTATTGTCGAAATATAGCACAGTATATGATACCATCCCAAACATAACCACGAATGCCATTTACCCACACACAAGCAGAGTAACAAATGAGATACTGTTGGCATGAAGTAAATGTCAGTTTCTCTAGATCCCAATGCCTAGGTAAAACCATGACACAACATAATCCTACACATCAAGAGTGTGAAAAAGGAGTTGCACTGTGCTGTGCTGTACTGTGCTGTACCGAATATGCTGCACTGCATATCAATGCAGTATACAATGTGTACAGTACAGTACAGATCCTCCATCGTGAACTGCAAACCCCTGCATGTAACAGGCCCAGACAGCCAGCGGCTCCTCCACTCACTTGCTGACACCCTTCTTCCCAAAGGTGCTGGTGCGACAGATCTCAGGACGTATACACTGCCTGTCCTTCCGCTGGTCTGGGTGTCGCATCCAGTCATCCCAAAAACTGAAATAGATCACATAGTACACACATCAATGAATGATAACTGCACATATTTTCTGAACTGGACAGTTTACTGATTGTATTGTTTCATTTATATATAATATATATTACTGATTGTCTTTATATTGCTTTACACATAATATATATATATGGCTTTAATACTAAATCTGACAGGAAAACTGGACAGACTGCTAGTAATCTTCAATAGTACTTCACTATCATACTTATCTCCTTATCCCCAAACCTGTCTGAAAAATGGATACATAACACCTTGTCTTTTTATATAGAGCCTAACATGTTATACCCATGCGTCTTCTAACCTGGTTAGAACCGGTTGTCTTCAATATTATTTCATATGTCAAATACCACTCATACCCCCAGCTAATAGAAAAACTTGAGATATTGCTGGGTTGTCTTAAAGTTTGCTTCACGTCTTACAGCCACTTCACAGATCTAGTAGGAAAAAACTGGATCACAGGTCATCTTCAACACTGCTTCACATATCTCACCACAAACCCATTTATCCCTAAAATGAAAGTGTATTGACATAAAGTTGCAGTGATGTCAGTGTGAAATATCATCTCTTCTCCATTTCTGGATTCTGAATGAGGTGACTTGAATGAATGAACGAATTTTTCATTCAACATCTTTTCATAATTGTGATTTTAGAGGAACGAACGAACAATCCGACCTGTCTGGCCATTTAGGTCCCAGCTCTTTCCACAGGTCTTTCTCCATCATCCAACCCAGCCCAGGGAAAAAATCTGTTCTGTATAACTTCTCTGCAATACACACACGTAACAAAAAAACTGGTATGTATAACTTCTCTGCAACACACACACGTAACAAAACAATATTTCTGTATAACTTCTCTGTAACACACACACGTAACAAAAAAAACCGTATGTATAACTTTTCTGCAACACACACATGTGACAAAAAAATCTGTTCTGTATAACTTCTCTGCAATACACACACGTAACAAAACAATATTTCTGTATAACTTCTCTGTAACACACACACGTAACAAAAAAAACCTTATGTATAACTTCTCAGCAATACACACACGTAACAAAACAATATGTCCTTCGGATGAGACTATAAACTGAGGCCCCGTGTGCGAACCGCATACAGAACATCTTGTGCACACGTTAAATCCTGTTCCTGTAGGCCATTGTGTGCCGGTGGGAACAGATGACAAAATTTTAAAAAACGCATACACACGAATTAAAAAAACAAATTTTTTAAAAAGTCATCTGAGCACTTTGATTTGTTGCTTTACAAGATTCAGCGCTATATAAATTCCATACATTATTGTTATTTTCTGTATAACTTCTCTGCAAACACACACACATAACAAAAAAACTGGTATGTATAACTTCTCTACAACACACACACATAACAACAAAACTGGTATGTATAACGTCTCTGCAACACACACACATAACAAAACAATATGTTCTGTATAACTTCTCTGCAAACACACACACGTAACAAAAAAACTGGTATGTATAACTTCTCTGCAACACACACACGTAACAAAAAAACTGGTATGTATAACTTCTCTGCAACACACACACATAACAAAACAATATGTTCTGTATAACTTCTCTGAAACACACACAAGTAACAAAAAACACACACATGTAACAAACATGAAACAGGAGAGTATTTTGTACGGCTAAACACCAGCTAAAACCACAGGCATCATCATAACCTTGAAAGGGATGCTATGACTATTATGCATCCAGTTATACTTTTATCATTATCCTAACATTATTAGATAATGGAAAAAAGATAAAATAATGAATACTCTGTGACATCACCGGTTACTACTGTATCCTGAAAAATCTCTCTGAAATGTTCTCTGCTCTTACTTTGACCATCCACATTTTTATCTTTAGCAAAATTTTGTGTGTGCGTGCTTGCACGCATGCATGTGTACATGCTTTCATTCATTCAAGCTATGGGATTAAGGAAATTGTGTGTGTGTGTGTGTGTGTGTGCGCGCGCGCGTGTGAGTGTGCATGTGTAAGCTTGTGTGCATGTGTGTGCGTGTGCATGTGTGTTTGTGTGTGTGTATGAGTGTGTGTGTTGTGTGTGCGTGTGTGCGCACATACACATGTGTATACATGCATGCATGTGCATGTGTGTGCATCAATGTGCATGACTGCGTGCATGCATATGCATGTTAAGAAATTCACAAAATGCCACAATAAACAAAACAATTTCAAAGTAACATTAAAAAAAACCCAGAGCAAAACAATCAAAAAGAACAAAATCAGAACACTAAATTCAACTAACACCACACCTGGCTCATCTGCAACAAGAGATGCTTTCCCATTGTCATTCCAGGCTGACACACACCACAACACTGGGTCATTGTGAAGCAGCGGGTATGTGGCCAGGAAATACTCAAAGAAATCCGGGGCAATATCCAGGTCGTCTGGAAATCAGCATGGCAAATTTAGTATTTAGTACCTTTCAACCTGTCTGTTCTGGTCATTAAACTCTAGGCTAATAACTGTCTTAAAACGTCACCACTGTACCTGCACATCATGAAGACTGGCACTCTCAATGCGTTTTATAACGCACTTTTATCTTTAACATTACACAGCTGCATGTTTCTTTCAGACTTCCCCAGATATCACTAAAACAATTTACAAAATGTTCACAGTCTGCTACATGACTAGACCTTACACTTTCTGAACATGACTATGTAACCTGTCTGAAAAACTCTCCATCAGTTGGGGTTGTCTTTTTTTCTATCTTGTGTATTTTAGCTGCAAACTCACAACACTCTGGTCTTTATTATTATTATTATTATTATTATTATTACTCCTGTACACTGCTTCCCCCAAAAGAAATCTCCATGGTGACTTTGTTCTATGTCCAATTCTCAAAAATTTACAAATAGGAATCTTTTTATAATCCTTGCCTACTTTGCCAGTAGCAATTATTAAGTGTGTGCATGCATGTGTGGGTGAGTACATATGCATGTGAGTGTGTGTGTGAGAGCGTGTGTGTGTAAAAATTGTTTTTAACAACATCAGATCCTTTCATTCTATATAAACATTTTTTTAAACCAACCAAAACCAAAAATACACCCCCCAAAAAAACAACAACAACACCAGAACAACCAAACAGCAACAAACTAAGACAATAACAATAATTTTTAAAAATTTTTAAGAATCCTTTGCACAAGACCCCGCCCCAAAAAAAATACTTGTGACATATAACTTTATAAAAACTCCTGTTTAAAAAAAAGTGACTCTTTAAAATAAATTTACATTGCAACAAAGGTCAAACAGAAAGTCTTTTCTTTTTTATTAAACATTAAAAAAATCTTCACTGGCCACATTAGACAGTGACTGCAGTACATTAACCCCAGTTTCACCAATCACATCACAACATCCATATATAGTCCATTACATCATCTCTGCAGTGTCTAAACCTCTGAATGCAAGCCTTTATCTTTGCAAATGATACGACACACCAAGTTACATCGTTTTGAGGTTAACTCATTATCTGGAAATGCAAGATCCTTCTTATCATATGAATTACATAAAGGACATGGTTCCTGTCCTTTTTACTATTATGTGATGCTACTTCAGATTACACACACACACACACACTCACACACACACACACACACACACACACACACACACACATTGTCAATTTTCTGTGAATCCTTAATTCCATAGCCTGAATGTTTGACAGTTTATGAATTTATTGTTTTATAATAAACATACTTGTTCACTTGTCTATCAACCTATTTGTGTCCTTTTTTGGGGGGTCATTATTGGCCTATCCAGATCATTTTCAGCTCAGCTCACCTTCTACAATGATAACAGTGGAGTAATTGAAGACATTGAAAACCTGGTCAAGGGCCCATTTATAATGACGAGCGATCTTGTAGTAACCCATGAACTTCTTTTGTGGCCATGCTAGTTTGATGTCACTCAGATCCGGATGCTGAAACACACACACAACAATGGCCCATTTAAATTCAACTAATATGAACAACAAATAAATATCATTAACGAAACTTTACTGATTAACACACAAGAGAGAGGATTACAATGACAACAAAATCAAACAAATCTAATGCATGTAGTTTTTTTGGTGATGACTCTTTGATGAGAATGTTGAGCATCAGCGACTTATATGGCAAAACGGATGTGTGTACTGATCAAGAAAGAATTTTTTTTTTTTTTAAAAGAAAGAAAATACTCAGGTTTTTCCCCCTTCTTTTTAAATTCCTTATCTATCTTGCTTATTTTCTGCATTCCCAGTTCATTCTTCTGCCCCCCACTCTCCTCAAATAAGAGTGACATTTTTCTCTAGACACAATATTATATATATATATATATATATATATATATATGTTGTGGCAACCAGATTGTGAAATTGCAAACCCTGGGATGGCACAGGATGTCTATTTAATTCTATTATTTGCTAATATGGATTTTGCATACATTTATTTTTTCAGTACTTTAAAGTGTTTGTTATGTCTGTCTGTCTTGAGTTTTATTTTTCACACATGGTTTTGTGTGAGTATGTAATCTGAGGATAATAAATGAAGTGGAATGGCTGGCAGCCTTATAACTGCCTGGTATATTTTTCTGAAGAAATAAAATGGTTATATGTCAACACCCCCCCCCTCCTCCCGCCAAAAAAAAAGAAGAGTAGGCCATTGTGTGCTGGATGGAATGGATGGCAAAATTAACAAAACTGCATACACACAGGGACAAGATGTAAAAAAGGACATGAAAGCTTATTCTATTACCCTCTAAATAAAAGAATGAAATAAAATAAAACACACACACACACACACACGTACACACAAACGCACATATACACAGCCTGTTGGTTAGAGTAATGCATTCATGATCTGCTGACCCAGATATGAATCTCGTTCAAGAGGATTTTTCTTCTGGAGTTAGCATCAGTGCCAACTCCACTCTCCCCCAAAAGTCCTTTGGATGAGACTATAAACTGAGGTCCCATGAGCGAATGCACGCAGAACACCTTGCGCACACATTAAAACCCATTCCACTTTTCGGAAGAGTAGGCCATTGTGTGCCAGTTGGAACGGATAACAAAATTTACAAACCGCATACACATGGGGACTGGATGTAAAAAAGCACACGAGTGCTTATTCCATTATCCTCGAAATAAAAGAATAAATAAATAAACACACACACACACACACACACACACACAGAGTACACTGCACAGTCTACCTACCTTGATATGTGTGAGGTGGGAGACATTCCTGGTGTTGATATAGGACTGGATGACGATTGATGTCGGTTCATGGCCACAGTCCTGACTGACGATAATTGGAAACTGCTTGGCTGAAGGCCGGTACCTGTCAGCAGCACAGCACACACACACTCTCATTTTACTGCAAAGGTATGATTTATAGAGCGCATAAAAATCTCTACACAGATGAGCATGATGGCTGTACTGGGAGGGAGGGAGGCAAATCAGAAAGAGGGTACTGGGAATAGGTAGCGATTCAGGGGTAAAGTTAGACAAGTCGCAAATTGACAAGCACATGATACATGGATATTAGCAAAATGCACTTGTACATGCACACTTGTACTAAACATATGTAAGCACATACAGACTCACATCTCTTCTGCAGGTGGGCCACTTATACACACACACACACACACACACACACACAACACACGCATACAACACACACTTCAATACCGCTCCTTGTAAAATGTTTAGTGGGGGAAAAAACAACAACCCACACACACACAAGCGTACCACCCCCCTCTCTCTACCCCCTCTCAGCATTCCTACTTCTAATCAGCTCCCCCCCTCCACCACCACCTCCACCCCCCTTCCCCCCACTCCAGCTCGCTCGCTCGCTCTCTCTCTCTCCCCCTCATGTTTATCATCTGGTATCACTTCATGAGGAAGGATGTAAAACTGAAGACTAAACTACACACACACGCATGCATGAACACATGCATGTATCTTCATGTGCATACACATATGTATACATAAATCCATTATATACACATATATATTCATACATCAGCAATAATATCATCTGTAAGCAAACTACAAACACAGACACATAAAGTCAATGCTCCAGTCTAGAAAGAGGATTAGATCACACAGGAAAACTGTCTGGAAATAATCCAGCCTAGACTTAAAATGAGATAAAATGGAAATTGTTTGGAGATATGTAACATATGCCTCATGCATGAGAAGGTTTAGTTTCAGAGGGATATGGTTTGTTCCTTTATTTGTCTATTTATCTTCTTTTTTTTCCTTCACTGGGGAATTGCAAAAGGGGGAAAACAGTTTAAACATGCAGATGGACATAAAAATTCAGGTTTGCCAATAATCCACACACATGTGTCCATGGATGTCTAAAAAGTTTAAGAATGCACAAGTTATGGCTACAGTCCACAAGGTGCACTGTAACTGACGTCTACAGTAGATGTTGGCTCGAAATCAATCGTGGGTTTGAACAGTATTAAATAAAATAAAAAGTTGCCTATATAGAGGAATACACACTTTTCATGGGACTTCTTTTTCCTTCTTTTTCTTTATTTGAAAAGAAGCATGGGTGATGAGACATCTTGGATGATGGATACTGGAGATGGGATAGCTCAGAGGTCAGAGCACTCGCTTTTCCCAAGCTAAGGTAAAGCAGCATTGGGCATGACTACTAAGTGGATGGGTGACAGTTTGTGTGCCTGGGCTTCAGTACAGTCCCCCAGTTCACCCAGCTGTAAATGGGTACCTGCCCTCTATCGGGTTAGGGAAGGTAAAGCAGCAAGGGAGAGGAGATGGGCACCACCCTCAATATGCTGGTCCCTGGAGAAGCTGAGGTCTCTGATACTTCACTCCCTAACAACCTCATAGGTTATGGGACACCTTTACCTTTTTTTCTTTTTTATAGGTGACCAGCATTTAACTTTTTTAAGGGGGGAGGGGGTGAAACCAGAGAAAAAGACAAAGTTGCCATACTTGAGGAGAATGTCCAGGCTGCGACTAACAGTGGTGCGATCACAGGCAATCATCAGGATGGGTAACACGATGTCTTTGGGTGCCTTCAGCTTCTGGTCTTTCCCCTCTTTCTTTTCATCTTCATCTGCCCACAAAAAACCCAACAATCATTGTCTTTTATTTTTGGTTACAACTGTAATGATCCTGAGGACCATAATGAAGAGATCATAATGGTGACAAATGTGGCCAGTGATAATGATTTCAATAATGAAAAAGCAGAAGTGACACTGACCAAACATGAATGCACCAACTCAGTCAAGAGTCAATAACTAATGCAGTAATGGGATTAAAGCCTATTAATAATAACCAATGCAGTAATGCGCTTAAAAATGGACTTAAAGCCTATTAATAATAACCAATGTAGTAATGGGCTTAAAGCCTATCAATAATAACTAATGTAAAAATGGGCTTAAAGCCTATCAACACATACAATAACAGAAACAATCAAGTAAAGCATGACATGACTGCAAATGTACTGCCTATCATGAAAAATATAAACCAACCCACCAATCAAATAAAATAAAAAGCAGACCCTTCAAAACAAACTAACAAAAAGGAAACCCTTTCCTGTGGTTTTGTGGTCAAACTTGAAACAGTTTTCACTCCACTATGAAATATTTTCCTCTCGCTTACACCACAGTTGAAACTAAAGACAGTCATCCCAAGAAGGGTTTTTCATATAAAATGATTGTTTGTTTCTGTTAATAACTTTATTATTCGATGATACTGACTGGCACTCTGCCTCCTGTTGTTTGTTTCTGTTAATAACTTTATTATTCGATGATACTGACAGGCACTCTGCCTCATTCAGTTGTTTGTTTCTGTTAATAACTTTATTATTCGATGATACTGACTGGCACTCTGCCTCATGTTGTTTGTTTCTGTTAATTACTTTATTATTCGATGATACTGACAGGCACTCTGCCTCATTCAGTTGTTTGTTTCTGTTAATAACTTTATTATTCGATGATACTGACAGGCACTCCTTGCCTTCATATTCAGTATGAGATTCGTGTTTTCTGTTAATTACTTTATTATTCGATGATACTGACAGGCACTCTGCCTCATTCAGTTGTTTGTTTCTGTTAATAACTTTATTATTCGATGATACTGACAGGCACTCTGCCTCATTCAGTTGTTTGTTTCTGTTAATAACTTTATTATTCGATGATACTGACTGGCACTCTGCCTCATGTTGTTTCTTTCTGTTAATAACTTTATTATTCGATGATACTGACGGGCACTCTGCCTCATTCAGTTGTTTGTTTCTGTTAATAACTTTATTATTCAATGATGCTGACAGGCACTCTGCCTCATGTTGTTTGTTTCTGTTAATAACTTTATTATTCGATGATACTGACAGGTACTCTGCCTCATTCAGTTGTTTGTTTCTGTTAATACTTTATTATTCGATGATACTGACTGGCACTCTGCCTCATGTTGTTTGTTTCTGTTAATTACTTTATTATTCGATGATACTGACAGGCACTCTGCCTCATGTTGTTTGTTTCTGTTAATAACTTTATTATTCGATGATACTGACTGGCACTCTGCCTCATGTTGTTTGTTTCTGTTAATAACTTTATTATTCGATGATACTGACTGGCACTCTGCCTCATGTTGTTTGTTTCTGTTAATTACTTTATTATTCGATGATACTGACTGGCACTCTGCCTCATGTTGTTTGTTTCTGTTAATTACTTTATTATTCGATGATACTGACAGGCACTCTGCCTCATGTTGTTTGTTTCTGTTAATTACTTTATTATTCGATGATACTGACTGGCACTCTGCCTCATGTTGTTTGTTTCTGTTAATAACTTTATTATTCGATGATACTGACTGGCACTCTGCCTCATGTTGTTTGTTTCTGTTAATTACTTTATTATTCGATGATACTGACTGGCACTCTGCCTCATGTTGTTTGTTTCTGTTAATAACTTTATTATTCGATGATACTGACAGGCACTCTGCCTCATTCAGTTGTTTGTTACTGTTAATAACTTTATTATTCGATGATACTGACAGGCACTCTGCCTCATGTTGTTTGTTTCTGTTAATAACTTTATTTATTATTCGATGATACTGACAGGCACTATGCCTCATTCAGTTGATCGTTTCTGTTAATAACTTTATTATTTGATGATACTGACAGGCACTCTGCCTCATTCTGCACGCTGCATGAGAGCTATAAATATTTATTTATTTATTTATATATACCACTTTAAGTCACGGCAGATTTCTCTATGTGAAATTCGGGCTGCTGTCCCCGCGGAGAACGTGTCGCCACAAGAGCAGCGCCACCCCCTTTTTTTTTCTTTTTTTCTTGTCTGCAACTGTATTTGTTTCCCTATAAGAGTGGCTTTTTTCTACAGAATTTTGCAAGGGACAACTCTCTTGTTGCCATGGGTTCTTTTCGGTGCGCTAAATAATTATGTGTAACACACGGGACCTCGATTTATCGTCTCATCCGAAAGACTTGCGCCCAGACCACCACTCATGGTCTAATGGATGGGGGAAAAGTTTCGGGTCCAGACGGGATTCGAAGCACTGCACACTTCCGACCTGGCCTTTTTGCTTTCTAGACAGGTGTGTTACCTCTAGACCACTGATCCAACAGAGAAGTGACAGGTCTAACCAAAAGTCAAGTGTTGCGACATGTTTCACCCTTTGGGCCCCTCAGGCTTGTAGAGCTGGGTGTGTCACTGCCCAGAATGCCCTCAGCGCTTGTTAGTTCTAGCTCTGTACATGGCAAAGCACTATGAGGGAAAGAAGCTAGCTTTGTTCAGAAACTCACCTTGAAAATCTGCATGAATACCAAACGGAAGAGTGTGTGTGTGTGTGTGTGTGTGTGGTGTGTGTGTGTGTGTGTTGCGTGTGTGTGTGTGTGTGTGTGAGAGAGAGAGAGAGAGAGTGAGTGTGTGTGTGGGGGGGAGAGACAGAGACAGAGGCAGTGTATGTGTGTGTGAGTTGTGTGTGTGTGTGTGTGTGTGTGTGTGTGTGTGTGTGTGTGTTGTGTGTGTGTGTGTGTGTGTGTGTGTGTGTGCACATGTGCTATATATATGCACAGCCAAAATGGTATGCGTTGTTTTGTGCTGCACTGAACTTTGCTGTGTTTGCTGTGCAGTGCGTTCCATTGCGCTGCATTGTACTCTACTGCGCTGTGCTGTATCGTACTATACAATACTGAAATGCACTTACTGTTCTGTGTTATGCTGTACTGTACTGCTGGCTAGTGTTGATACAAGGAGCAACTGAATAGTTGTGGCTTTTTTTTATCTTTAGTGTTACAGTAGCAGTTTTACTCAATCTGAGCTTTAATTCTGAACAAGAACACAGCTTTGACACAGCCTCTGTGGTCAACAGGTCTATAGACATTATGATTAGATTTTATACTGTTTTGTGTCGTATAGTGTTGTGATGTTTTGTTTTGTATTGTATTGGACTGCACTGCATTATATTGTATTGGTTTGTATTGTTTTGCATTGCACTGCACTGTACTGTACTATTTAACATGATTGGAACAGATAGTACTGGGGTGGACTGAACTCAGTTATATTATACTGTACACACACACAACACACACACACACACACACACACACAGATTTTCATTTTTGTCTGCGAAGTTCAGGCTGCTCTTTGATGGGAGCAAGGGAAAAGGGGGTGGGGTCAGGTACATTGCAGTGAAGTACTTCATTGTTACTTTTTTCTTTCTTTTATTTTTGTATGTAACAGAATGGAGCTTTCTTAACTCCTATCTTATCTTAGCTCTGCACAACTTCTCAGATATGAAGCATAATCAGAACAGTGAGGATGTGGCCTCTAAAATAAGGCTGCTTAAAGTCTACATTCCACAGCCTAGGCAAAGTATATGCAACAGAGATCTAAACCACCACCCAAGAAAACAGCCTCACACAATATGCTGGTGTTTCCCAATTTAGAATAATGACATTGCGCTCAGTCTTTGCTCACAAGGGAGGTAATGTTATTACCACCCTGTCACATTCAGATTTTTAAAAAAAATGCTCAGTCTGTTTTCAAAATTGAGTATATTTCTTCTTAGAATGTTCACACACACACAAACACACACATGCATGCACGCATTAACACACACACACACACACACACACAGACACACACACACACAAACACACACACACACTACTGCAAGCTAGTTAGCATTTTAAAAAACCAAACACTTGTTTTGAAACATTACAAGACAATAATTGTACTGTACAATATACAATACAAAATAGTACAGAATCCAACAGAACAGAACATCACAATACAGTACAGTATAACACAGTAGAGTAAGTAAGTGAGCCAACCATCTATTAGTCACGGAATCCTTAACTCTCTGTCCAAACATTCACTTGAAGTTGAAGTACTTTTTCGTGTTCATGAACATTCCTGACCAAGAGTGTGATATATACATATATATATATATATACTGTTTTGACATGTAGGTACAATGCCCTAATAATATTATAAACTAAAAGTAGCACTGTTGGACTATTTTTCTCTCAAAAGCCACCAATCACAATACACTTCTTTTTTTACCTGTGTATCTAAACGTTTTCTTTGGCCTGTGTATAGTTCTGTATCATTAGGTGTGCCTGTGAGCTGACTCTCACTGCCCTGCCTCTTATCAACAGAAAAGAAATAATGAATACCGTTTATGCATCTCTACATGTTAAGATATGAAAATAAGACATGTTGCACTCTGACACCAACTAATTCAATGTGTTACTAATCTGGGTTTATATATATATATATATATATATATATATATATATATATATATATATATATATATAAGGTAACTAGTTTTCAGTATTTTGTGTGTGTATATTTTAATCATTATATTCTTTTTATTTCAAGGATAATGGAATAAGCACTCATGTCCTTCTTTACATCTAGCCCCCATGTGTAAGCGGTTTTGTAAATTTTGTCATTTGTTCCAACAGGCACACAATGGCTTACTCTTCCAAAAAGGGGAACAGGCTTTAACCGTGTGCGCAAGATGTTCTGTTCACACATGGAACCTCAGTTTATAGTCTCATCTGAAGGACTTTTGGGAGAATGCACGCATGTGTGTGTGTGTGTGTGTGTGTGTGTGTTGTGTTATTTAAAAATAAACCTTATAATTAGGCTGAGCATGGTAACAAACAGGGGAGAAAACTGACAGGGCCAAATGAGTTAATTACACACAATGAAATGCATGCAACAGGTCTTGAAATGCCACTTAAGTTTACCATTGGAAAACACAGTATCCAGTCAACTGTTCACACCTTGTGGAATGGTTTCAGACATGGTTTGAAGTGACCTTTTATCACCTTACTGAGAGCTTTATCTCTAAGCTCTGTGTGTGTTGACGTGTGTGTGTGCGTGTGTGTATGCGTGTGTGTGTGTGTGTGTGTGTGTGTGTGTGTGTGTACACGCATGCATGTGTGTGTGCACATGGTTAGATCAAACAACGCAAATAAAAATAAGAAAAAAAAACATGTTTGCCCAGCACCTGAAAGGATCACTATCTCTGTGGGGGAACATCATTAATTCAAGGTGATCTGATGCCTTCCTTACAAACAAACATATCACAAACAACTTTCAACTTTCAAAATCACATACACCTTTGAAATCCTGACTTCAATCAAGTGAATAAAACAAGAGTGCAAGTTCTCTGAACTCGGGGTCTTTCTCACAACAGATGTTTGTTGTGTGACATACAGTATACAGCCAGTATAATACAGGTATACCTTGTATGCCCTTTTAACCATTTCTTTCATGGCAGAGCAAGCGCTACAGCTACAGCTAGCTATCATATCAACACCTGCTGATCAATCTATCGAGCCACTATGTTCACAGCTGTTGGTGGCTCCTTCAGTCTGTGGTCCTTTCCTATCAAATCTACACTTCAGCTATCATCTTTCTTGCCAGATGCCACGTGTGTATGAAGAAATGCATATGAAAGAAAGATGAGTGGAGAGTACTGGCATACTAGAATTTGCTGACATACACTTGTCTACACATGGATAACTTTTTCAATGCTTAAGAGGCAATCGCTTGTCTGCTGTAGGAACGTGCAACTTTCTTAAGTTTTTTTTATTTTTTAAAGTCTGACATCCATTTTCTATTTAGTTTCAAATTCTTTATTTCAAATCAATGGTTTATTAGCACAGGATCTGTTTTCACTTCTGATGTCTTTCTGATCTCAAATAAGGAATTCTTACTGTGTGTTTTTCAATGACAGATTTCCACTTTGGTGAAAATGTTTTCATCATCAGCATCAGCAATCCTTTGACCAAGATAGTTTGTCTGGAGGACATGCAGGAAGCATGGGTGGATAATTCACTCCAGGCTGATCTATCTTCAGCCTTTCTTAGCAACAGTGCCATGGCAAGGTTAATGTTTTGTATCCAGTTCTTCATCTGGCTGCCCCTGCATTTTCCTGCCTCATGTGTCCCCTGTAGTATAGTCTTGGCAAGAGAGTTATGACGCATGACGTGACCAGATTACACCAGCTTCCTTTTCTTTACAATGGCCAGAAGGGGTTCCTGAGGCCCAGCTTTCATAATCATCTTGCCACATTGACTTGTTGGCTCTGTGGTCTTGCCAGGAAACGTGTAGGAGCCTTCTGAATGATGCTGTTTCAAAAGCTTGAATTTTCTTTTTCAGTTCTATAGTCTAGGTCCAGCTTTCACACTACAGCAGTATGAAAATGACAAGAGCTCTAAACAGCTTCAGCTTTGTTAGGAAGCTGATCTCCTTGCTTTCCAAATCCTGTTCAACTTTTCCATGACTGAGGTTGTACGGTATAGTCTGACCTTTACTTCAGCTGCAGAGCAGCCATCTTTGGTCAGCGTGGAGCCAAAATATTTGAAGGAGTCTACTTCTTCAAGTTGTTGACAATTCATGATAATACTAAGTGTAATGTCACTGGGGCTGTTTGCCATGACCTTGCTCTTCTCTGCACTGATCTCCAGGCAAATCAGAGCAACTAAGACAAGGCAACAGGCTTGGTGTGATCACTGGTAAGAAGTTCTCTTGGAGTCTTAATTCAAATGCAATTGTAAATAAAACTACAGTGCAAAGTAAAACCTACACTCCTGAGAGAAATCTGTTGAGGAGAATGATGTACTTGTAACTGATATAAAGCATTATCTAAGCTAATCCACTCCAAAGCAATCCATTCCAATCAAAACAGCACAATATGTACAGTATACTACAGCCCACTAAAAGTACAGTACCACACACAATAGTCTAGTGCATAAAATATAAACACAAGAACAAGTGATGAGAATATACTGCAACATGATACAGCATAGAAAGTTTATTATTGTATTACTCAAGAGTCCACTAGACCTCTAATGCCATGTCAGGGTTTTCACTGCTGTCACTTAATGCAGAGTAAACATCTCAATTCTCTTTTTTTTAAATACAATCTCTTTCCAATAGCTCTGTCTTCAACACTCTGAAAAGAAAACTGTTGGCTTTTTTTTTTCAAGACAAACAAAACTATGCTGTGTAAAAGATGCCAACCATTCCACTTAAAAATTTGTCATCATTCTAACATAAATAAAAGCATAAAATCCATGTACTTTAGGTAAGAACAAACACATAAAAAGACCATACAGGAAAAACACACTTTGTGGATATCCATGAGTATACAGTTTGCAGCATGTCAATACAAACAGCTAGTGCTACCAAAAATCAAACTGCAGATTTCATGTCATAAAAACATGTTTCAAAGAGTCATAAATAAATTGCTTCAATGACAAATGGACTGGAAAGGCAAAAATGCAACAGAGAAAAGAACTGTCATGGAGAAAGACAGGCACACTGACACAGGTGAAGGACAAGACAAAGTTCAAGCAAAGAACTTCTGAAAGATAAAAAAACCCACTGTAAACTGAACTTTAGAACATCCATTATCCCCATTGGGAAAATGGAGTGCTGTGAGAATATAAAGCAATGCTATTATACAACCTGAAACAGACAGACACTCAGACATATATGTGTACACATCACTGAATGGGGTCTTCTTTCATGCCTTTCTCTCATCTCCATTATAACCTAGTGAACCACTTGAAAGAACCAGGACGTGGGAGGTTCAGAATCACAATGAAAGCAGCCATGAAGCAATAAATACTTTAAACAGGCACACCAGGCTCACAGCCACTTTTAGTGGGCTGTATTATTGATTATTATTGATCAGGGAAACTGCTCTCTGTCCTGATCCAGCTGTTACAAAACCATCACCCTGAACAAAAAGCCACAGTCCTGCCATACCTGTCCAAATGTATGCCATTTCACACAGTCAGACACATACAAAAATCCCACATATACAAAACACCGAGTGTTTATGTGTGAATGCACATACATACACGCGCATGCTTGTGTGTGCACACACGCAAACACACACACCCATGCATGCATACACCCACACACACACACACACGCACACGCACACACACATGTGTACAGTATCCATTAGTGAAAGGTATATATTGATGGGTTCCGCAGGTGACAAAATAATGTGGTAACATAAGCCCATCCCAGGAGCGAATAAAATCTATGTTTAAGTGTCTGTGTGTCGTTACCACATGCTTCACTTTCCCTTCCAACTTTCCAATCTCCTTCACATCTTAAGTCTTCTTTCTGATAGATCTCTGGTCTGGATTTGCTTTTCTTTCATGTGGCTTTAAGTGGGGGGGTTTTGTGGGTTTTTTTTTAAACATCCTCACAATTTGTTACCTGGGGATAAAAACTACAAGAAAGAACAAATGAATAAATGAATGAATACTATTTCTGTTACTGCTTCTTTTATTTTCCTACCCCCACCACCTCCTCCATGAGTGAGAGTGTGTGAGTGCTTATTTATTTTATTTATTTATTTATTTATACCACTTTAAGTCACGCAGATTTCTCTGTGTGAAATTCGGGCTGCTCTCCCCGGGGAGAGCGCGTCGCCGCAAGAGCAGCGCCACCCCCCCTTTTTTTTTTTCCTGTCTGCAACTGTATTTGTTTTCCTATCAGAGTGGCTTTTTTCTACAGAATTTTGCCAGGGACAACTCTCTTGTGCCATGGGTTCTTTTATGTGCGCTAAATAATTATGCGTAACACACGGGACCTCAGTTTATCATCTCATCCAAAAGACTAGCGCCCTGACCACCACTCATGGTCTAATGGATGGGGAAAAAGTTTTGGGTCCAAATGGGATTCGAACCACTGTGCACTTCCGACCTGGACTTTCGCTTTCTAGACAGGTGCGTTACCTCTAGACCACCACGTGTGTGTGTGTGTGTGTGTGTGTGTGTGTGTGCGTGTGCGTGCGAGCGCGTACATGCATGCATGTATTCAGATTAAGTGTGTGAGTGTGTGTGGGTGTGGGTGTGTATGTGTGCCATGACTTTCTTTTTCAAACAAGGGTGATCTGTCCAGTTTGGAAAAAAAAAATCAGATAATGCACAAAGAACAGCTTTACCAATTCTAGAGACTGAATCATACAGCAGCAAAAATTAAATCTATCTTGCAAAATGATTTTATCTATAGTGACATATTAAAAAAATAACAGATAAAAAGACAGCGGGGAAACATTATAATTTTGTACACCATTACATTCTATTATGTGACTGAATGAAGAATACTTTCTAGAGCCATTTTATCATTCTTCCGATATCTGACTACCATGTTTTATTGCATATAATGTGACAGCCACAAATCTCTGCTAATTTACTAACAGTCAGTGATAGTCCCACTAACTCCATCATGAATGAAACAATAATCAGCATTATGTCAACTCTTTTTTATCATAAATCCAAAATCTTTGTATCACTTAAGCTGTTCACAAAGTTTCTCTATTAAATAGTATTGACATACTGTAAGTCGTACTATAACCTTTGAACAGTATGGTGATAAGAAGTGAAATGATCACTGCCATAGCAAATTATGCAATTTGAATACAATGTCATTAGTTTGGTAGTCTGCGCTTATACACCCCTCATGAATTCTAAGATCTGTTATTCAAACCCCATCCCAAGCTAGACTTTTTCTTCTATTTACTACACTTTAACATCTGGACTGGCCAAGACTGTCATACAGAGAACAGTACAAGGAGGTAGACAAAGAGGCAGACAGAGAAAACAAAGGGAAGGCAACATCAGAGAGTGGACTGGCCTTGAGTGGAACGAATTGCTACGGAATGCAGAGGACTGCGGGCAGTGGAGGAAGTTGGTTGCAAAGTCTTCGTTAGTATCCCCCATGGTACTGAAAACTACTGAATACTCCGAAAAGGTGAAGGTGAGGCGAAGGTGAAGAGGTGGACTGACAGCAAGCGTTACAGGTGGGATTATAAAATGAGATCTCTTGTGTCACTTTCACTTCAGCCTCACAAAAGAAGCAGCATCAACAAAGGACTTGTCCTGACAAAACCCAGTAGATTTTTTCTGCCCCTTCCAAGTGGGAAGCAAATATATACACCAAAACATAGACAAAGGGAAAAAAGGTTTTGCCCAAACATAGTCGCAAGACAGAACAGACTGAATGTCATGCAAAGAAATCTGTTGTAGCTTTGAATGCTATATAGTACAATACAGTACAAGACCGATCGAACAGTGAAACAGCTTGGAACAAAAGACTTTCTTTACAGATCAACATATACATGTATACAAAATGTTTAACAATACCTGCTGCCTGTTTGAGTTCCTGCAACTGATCAAGCAGGTGTCGATTGTCTCTCATCTGTTGTGAGATCTGGGACTGAACCTGGCTGATTCGGGCCTCCAGCTCCTTCTCTGCTTCCAGCTCCTGGAAAATCACAGTCAACCATACGGGATTTTATGAACATTCACTGCTGATACCATTCCTTCAGAAACAAAAAAATAATCAAACACAAAAATGAATGGAAAAAACAAGCACATAATTTGCAATTCTAAACAAAACTCATGGGATTATGTTATTACTTTAATATATATATATATATACTTTTGGGATGGTGGCTGGCTAAATATGACACCAGTGTGCGTCCATTTTTAAAATTTTGTCATCTGTTCTTACCAACATGCAATGGCCTACTCTTCCGAAAGGTGAAACAGAGTTTAACCTGTGCACAAGATGTTTGATGTGCATTCGTACAAGGGACCATGGTTAATAGTCTTATCCAAAGAACTTTTAGGGGAGTAAAGCAGGTACTAATGTTAACTCAAGGGAAAAAATCCTTTTGAAGTG
>CM054136.1:63685876-63788376 GCA_028751875.1 Rapana venosa | reverse complement strand
CAAAAGACACAGACAGACAGAAAAAAACAGACACAGTCAGACAGACAAACAGACACAGACAGATAGACAGGGGGGAAGAGGGCAATTTAAAGCAACATCTTTGGCTTTCTGCAGTCAGGCCAAAGTGAAATGTCACACACTTATACAGTCAACATGGTTAGTTGTTTTGTTTTTTAAATTGCTTTTTTTTTTTTTAAGGTTGACTCTGTTCTAGTGTGTGTTTGTTTTTTGTTTGGGTGGGGTGGGATTGTTAGGTGAAAGGAAGGAAGTTTTTTAAGTTACTTTGATTATTAAAATTTTTTTTTGTTTAGTTTTTATATCGGGAAAGGATTTTAGTTTTTGTGGGTGTGTCCTTGATGTGATTTATCGCTAACACAGCCTGAAGTAGATTCACGATGGTGGGGATTTTGGGCGCAGCATTCTGTTTTGCCCACCTTAATACTAACATACTTGCTTCAACTTTGCCAAGTTAAAGGTCCGCGTCTGTTTTCAAATGTTTGTGGTTCTACCTTTGTGTGGCCTTTGGGGAAGATGGAAATGTTGTCAAGAGATGACATGCTTTACACAGAGGGGTTGTTTAAAGTCCTTTAAGTCTTTTAGTTTTTGGGAGTAGAGTATGTAGTTAAACAAACACACGCGACGCACACACGTGCATGCTGCACACACATTGTAACACCACAACAAAAAATAGAACTCTTGGCTACACTTAAACCCTTTCCGTTTTCGTAGGAGTAGATTTGTTGCCTTTAAAAGTGAAGTTTAAAAATAACCCTGGATTAAAAAAGCAATAATGCTTTTTATTATTTGATAATGTTAAATAAATTTTAAACAATTTGCCACACGCCACAGTTTCAAAAAAAAAAAAGAGGGAAAGATATATCCATATAGAGTGAATATAAACTTCTGTAAGGAAGGTTTTGGTTAAATGAGCTAAATGTTAAAAATGTAATTTATAATACAACAGATATGTTTGAAATTTAAATAATGTGCAAATGATTGTTACATAGTTGCACTATTTTTCTTACATGTCTTATCATGTTTAAAAATTATAAAAAGTAAGGAAAGATGATACTGCGCTTTCGTGTGTTCACGAGTTAAGAAGTTATTGTTTTTGGTGTGTATATGAAGACTAAAGTAAGGAGAAAAACACCCCAAGGAACATTAAGTAACCAACAGTTATGGTTTAGTCTAAACTTTTTAAAATGCAGCCCTGAATAAAGTTACACAACATGTACTTTCTTCTTTAGTATAGTAAAAAAAAAAAGTTTTTTCTTTCGATCCAGAAGCCATAAGCCGAAGCTTATACCCGTACTGTACGTTTATGCAAACTGATGGTTTTCACCACCCTGTGACAGACGCTAGTCTGTTCCAGATACTTCCCCAGCAGAGCTGGTACCCACTTGTACACCTGGGTGGAGTGAGGAAAATAGGAGTAAAGTGTCTTTCCCAAGGACACAACACCGAGCCGAGCGGGATCGAACCCGCGACCTCTGGATCACGAGTCGACCACCTAAACCACTCGACCACGGTGCCTCCACTTTAGTATAGTAAAGTGGACATCAAAAGTCATGAAAACATCCCAGGTTTCTCTCTTTTATTCATTTCTTGTTGATTCGACTTTCAAACTGTACGTGTCTCATTCTGCAACTATTAGGTGACAGATACCTGCCTGTCAATCACCCTGTTCAGAAATGAATACCTTTGATGTCACGCTTTTCAAGCCAATTAATCATATATATAATGGGTGATGTGTGCTTGAAGGGTCTTTGCAGATTTGCTGGGTGCTGTTTGAATGTCCACTGTGTGTGTGTGTGTGTGTGTGTGTGTGTGTGTGTGTGGTGTGTGTTGTGTGGGGTGTGTGTTTTGTGTGCGCGTGTGTGTATGTGTGTATGTGTCTGTGTGCACACATTTATGTGTGCTGTATGCGAGTATGTGTGTCTGTGTCTGTGTGTGTACATGTGTTTAGCAACTGCAGATGTGTGTGTGTTAAAGTTTAGTATTCCATACTATTCTTTTTGTCATTTATTACCATAACTATTACCAGTATGGCTCTGGCTAAATGGTTTGTCAGTTACAGATCATGTAAGCCAAGTGCCAAAACTTATATCACAAAATGTTGTTGCTATGCTTCGGAATTGCTGAGATTTGTCTTCATCCATGGCAAGCTTTTAGCATTACAACCTGTATTAATTCTCTGAAGCCAGAATTTAGCTGCCTATTGGGCAAGGAACTTGAAAAAATTCATGAATTATAAATATTAACTCTAGTCCTGAGCTAGTGTGTATAACTGGTCTCACAGTGATTCCCAGGTGAGATGAATGAGATAGAGTTGAGTGCATACTCGGGGTGACACAGGGTGCTCAACTGGGGAACACACAACAACAACAACTATAATAATCCTTTGTATTATATTGTTAATACAGTTTAAAGCATAATTATCCTTCACTCATGACAACTAAAATCTTAACAAAAATCATCCTAAGAAAGTTTGCAATTAGTAAATTATAAATCAATACACATACACAAATTGCCATGTTGTTTTCTCCCCATTATCTTCATGCTTACAGTTACATTAACCAAGACATTTAATCATAAGTTTGAACCCTGCAGGGAATTTCGTCTTTGACAAATATGCCAGGCAGAAACTTCACCTTGCCAAATGAAACCACCATTCTTTAAAAATGAGGATGAAAATGCCCTCAAACACTTTTTAAAAGGGTGAAGCAGCCCTCTTTACCAGGCATGTGAAAGGAAGACCCCCCACCCCTATTATTCATTTACATTCAGGAAAACAGCTTCCTATTTAGTTGCTGAGTATGGTATGGTGTTCAATAGTACCTTACCTGAAAGCTGTATAAAAATTAATCCCACTCTATCCACACCCTCTTTTCTTTCTCCGCTTTCTTCTACTTCTTCCTTGAATGCTCAGACAGCAACTCCTGAGGCCCTGACAAAAGCTGCCATGTGCTGAAGGCCCTCAAGGGGTCCGAAAAGTTCTCTGCTTTCAACACTTGTAACTTATTTTTTTAAAACACTCTCTAAAGCTAGTCCATACATATCCCAGAAAGCAACAAACACTGTGGCAGCCTCGCAGTCGCACTGTGTCTCTCTTGTCCCGTCTCTTATTGACTACTGTATCTATCTATTGGATTTTTCTGTGCACAAGTCTTATGACTTTCGGATATATAGAATGCAGCAACTGGTGTTATTTAAAAAAATCACTCATAGCGGGCTGATCATATTACTTTATCAGTGATAATATACTGAAGCCGCTGTACAATGCACTGGCTTCCAGTGATTGTGACTGCAATATATTATATAACGTCAGCTGTTTTCTATGGCAATAACTGAATAAGGGGAAAGTTCCAACTTATTCTTCTTACCAATGTACTTTCAACCAATATATATATGCACTTTCCCTCAGCTGATGGGTCTTTGTTTATTGTTTCTGAATAAAACAAAACTCAAACTTGTTTTAAAGCACTATGACCAGTTAGTATGTGTAAAAAATCTGCAGCTTCCATGCATGTATACATACACAAGCATATGAGTGTGTGCGTATGCACACAGACTTACTGCTGTTGTCACTGAAACTCCTGTTCTCTTCTCTATTTCTCAACACCTTCTCTGTGCTTTATAAATAATGTGTATTCATTCAAACATGAAGTCAACTATCAAGCTTTCCATTTCATTTTATCATGTCAACACCCTAGTGTTAATAGCAATGCCTAAACACATTACCGCAAATTGTTTCAGAAATTACTTTGTTTGTTAATGACTTCTGTTCTCCCTTTCAGTAGAATTCATGTGCGCATAATAACCTGTTTAGGGTGTGTGTGTATGTGCGTGCGTGTGTGTGTGTGTGCGTTCATGAGTGCGTGCGCATGTGTGTATGTATTTATTATTTTTTTAATACTTATTTTGAGAACAATGGAACAAGACTCATGTGCTTTTTCATCCTGTCCCCCTGTGTATGCGGTTTTTAAAAATTTTGTCATCCATTTCCACCAGCACATAATGGTCTACTCTTCCAAAAAACAGAACAGGTTTTAACATGTGTGCAAAAATTTATGTGTGCATTCGCACACGGGACTTTGATTTAATGTCTCATCCAAAGGACTTTTGGGGAGAGCGGAGTCGGCATTGATGTTAACACCAGAGGAAAAATCCTCTTGAACAAGATTCGAACCTGGGTCAGCAGATCACGAATACATCACTCTAACCAACAGGCTATCCCGTCCCCACATAAGTATCGAGTGTGTGTGTGTTTGTGTGTGTGTGCACAAGTGCACACACTTGTGTATACATGAGCACAAATGATATATACACAAACATGCACGAAAATGAATATGTACTATGTACATGTGTATGTGTTCATGATGCAGACATGTGTGTGCATGCATGTGTGTGTTATGCATTAGTTACTTGCTTTGAACATAATAAAGCTTTACACACCCTAGTTTTCCTCTTTATGTTTTTATCTCCTTTCTTCCCAAGCACTGCCATCCCATTGTGGGTGTTGAGCTAGTTTCACCACACTTAACAGTCTGTATAATGTCATCTACAATGAGTCACTCATTTACTTGTGAATTAAACTACACTCACTAGCATTATAACTCATGTAATAGCTTATGCTCAGACTGCTGCAATTATTTGTGCAGCAATTAATCTATGGCTAAATGAATGTATACACATCAGCTGGAACATATATTCCAGAAGGGATTAATTAATCACTCAATCTAATGCCATGGCTTAGTCATTGATTGTGAGCTACTGAAATAAGTACAGCTTTAGTGTTATGTGTGAATGTGGCTGCACCACACTACAGACACTTAAAGTTCTGCTGTACATTTGTGTTAGGCTCAATATGAGTGTTAAAGTATTCTACTTAAGTTTCATGAACTCCATCTACACATGTGCTTGAACTATATTTATTTTGCAATATCATACAAAAAGTTCTTTGAATACTAATTTAATATACAACACAAAACACTTTCCTGCAGGATTATTAATTCAGAAGATCTGCATTATGTGTATGGTCATTCTCAGCAGCTCAGCAGCTATCAACTCCACTTCTCAGCCCACATTTACTCAGATTTAAATATGACTTTAGACCAGCTTAACCCCATTCTTTCCCACTGTGGCCCAGCAGAGAAGCATCTTCAGTTCTTGTATACTGTATCTAATTCTAAAAGATATTTTCTAAAGCTGCTTAGAAACAGCCAAAATGAGACAATGCAAATACGATTTTTGGGGTGGTTTTTTTTGGTTTTGATTCTGTCACTCCAACTCCAAGAGTGAGGTCCGACATTTCCACTGAACTATGACTATCAATGTAACCCTGTACTCTCTGCCACAAGTAGGGAGTGCACCCAATGAAAAAAACAAAAACACCTCTGATCTATACAGGAATGGACCACGCTAGGTCAGCTTGCCCAAAACACACTGCAAAATGGAAAAGAATACTGGACTGGTCCCAACCTGATTAATTATTTAAAGTAATTACCACTCCATACGCTGACCCACTAGGACAGACACAGAAAGTATACTAAGAGGGAAAAGTACAGTACAGAGCATCCATGAAAGGAACATCAATACCATCCCCACATGGAATGTGATAAACACTCTAGCAGGCCTGTAGAACTAAAATGATACAGAGTCAGTGTTTACTTTTAAAAATAAAATAACCAAATTTTGAGTTTGTGATCGAATGGTGGATATACGATTATACATTTATGAATTTATTCAGATATGCACAGAAAGACACAGGCACAGTGCACATGCACGCACACACACACACTCACATAATACACACACACCTAACCCCCCCCCCCCCCCCACAACACACACACACACACAACCCGAGTCAGCATTACAGCTAACCTTGGAAAGCAAAATCAGTTTTAACAACAGGAGGGTGCAGAAAGGACAGCTCCCCCCCCCCCCTCTATCTTGAGATATGTATCAGAGGACACAAAACCTTTTATTTTTTAGACATAAACCCTCATCTTTGAAAAACATAATATTCAAGTATACACAAGTACACATAATATCATTTCAGAACCCCCAAAAAGACAAATAAAAGATATCATTAATATATGTCAATAAAGCACAATGTATAAACAAACTTTAAACAAGTTTACAGTCATCATAAAGGGCCAGCCTATGGTCTGTCGGCTCTCTCGCTTCTCATTCGCACACTACTGTCACTAGTGTTAAACCACAAACCGTGTGTGTACCACTTATGTGGACTTCGTTGAACGCTCAGACAGCATCTATAGTTGTCTCTTTTATGAGCAAAAGTATATTAAATTGACGTAAAGCACATGACAAGTCAGGCCCAGTGCATCTGACTTCAGCATGGGAGAGAATTGTTATAAATATATAGTCTTTCTACGGAAAAAAAAAAAAAAAAAGGAGAATGGACCAAGAAGGCAGAAAATAGACAAAAAGGAAGTAACAGGAAGAACAGGAACAAGGCAGAAACAAAGAGAGGGATGGTTAACTGAGGGAATTCCTAGCACAGAAATTTCCAGAAGGTGGGGATGGATGCTATTTATAGTATTATACTAACAGGCCCCCCAGCATTCCAATGGGACAAGTTATGGGCATGCTAGTACAGAAATAGAATTTTGTTAATAAGGGGATTACCATATGAAAGGAAATCATTAAAAAGATGGCATCCACTTTATTCATGTTTTGCTCTCTCTCTAATATGTGTTTGTGTGAGTGTGTGTGCACATGTGTGTGTGTGTGCGTGCGTACGTGCATACGTGTGTGTTTGTGATATCAGTATTAATTATCAGACCAAAGTAAAGAGGGAGGAAGATTGAAACACAGAGAGGAGAGAGAGAGAGAGGGGAGAGAAAAGAGAGAGAGAAAAGAGAGAGAGGAAGGAGAGAGAGGACAGAGAGAGAGAGGGAAAGAAGAGAGAAGAGGGAAAAAGAGAGAGAGAGAGAGAGAGAGAGAGAGAAGTGTGGTGTGTGTGTGTGTTGTGGGGTGTGTGTGTGTGTGTGTTTTGTGTGTGTGTGTGTGTGTGTGTGTGTGTGTTGTGTATGTGTGTTTGTTTCTTGCATGTGTGTGCATATGTGTGGTTACACAAACAAGGGCAAAATTTTCATGACCCTCCTCCACATGTCACATTGTACAGACAGTCAAATTCTAATTGTTAACAAGGTGTTAATCAGCACTCTTCTTGGTTCCCTGGCTAGAGTTCTGAGGTTCACTAAGGTGAGATTTTGCGCATGCAACCTTTTTTCCCCCCACTGTAATATAGATCGCTACATTCTGACTTCTTGGGTGAATGCATTCTTTAAATATTTGTCATCCATTCCTATCTGCATGAAATGGCCTACTCTTCCAAAAGGCAGAACAGGTTTTCAACATGTGCACAAGATGTTCTGCATGCATTCACACACAAGACCTCGGTTTACAGTCTCATCTGAAGGACTTTGACCTTCAGTTTGATTTTCTCATCAAACTGGAAAGAAAGGGAAACCGGAAAGTCAAGTTTAGTCAAAAATACTTCAATACTTAAATTTGAACATAATATGAACATTAAAAAATTATCCTAAGTAAAAAAATGTTTTTAAAAGACATAAATTATCATGCGATTCTTCTCACCACCACCAACACCCCTGCCCAGGTTGAGCTGCATTGTGACTTCATGTGTGTTGTTTTGTTTTTTAAATGGTAATGCAGACAGAAAAAGACCCAAACAAAATTGGGTGGCGCTGCTCTTGTGGCAACACGCTCTCCCCGGGGAGAGTAGCCGTGACTTAAAGTGGTATAATTTTGGGGTTTTTTAACATCTGTTTCTACCAGTATGAAGTGGCCTACTCTTCCGAAATCAGAACCAATTTCTAATGTGTACGCAAGATGTTCTGGATACATTCTCAGTTTATAGTCTCACCCAAAGGACTGTAACATTTAGTTAATTTTTCTCATCAAACAGGGAAGAAAGGGCAAGGCTGGGAATCAAACCCAGAACTTCAGTTTACTTGTTAGGTAGGTGAACATCTTAACTGTCCTTCTACCTCCCTTCTTCAAACTTTATTGATAATGAACTGACAAAATGACATTTGGTGTGCTCAAGAAGAAAAATGTTGCCCCACACAAGGACATGAATGAAAAAAATCAAAAGAGGGAAAGGAAGGTGAGAGTGAAGCCAGTTGGGTTATTCTCAGAAACATGTGAGGTTTTTGTGACATAGACCTTGAAAAATAAATGTCATTGGAAGTTTATGGCTTTTTGTTATATTTTAGAGTACTCTGTCATAATCTGCATTCTTTTGAAAAAATTATGAAATATTAATTGGTTTCCTAGTATTTGATGAATTAAAGTTCTATTTTTAGCCGTGTTGCGGTTGTGACATGGAAACCAAAAGTAGCATAAATAAATCTTTGTACTCAGAATATCAAACAAAAAAACCCCCAAATGCTGTTGTTTTCATTTATAAAAACAAATCTAACATTTGGAAGTATGACAATCACTGACAAAGCATATTTTTGGCCATTTTTCTAATGACACTCTAAGACAGTTTTGTACGCCCAGTTTTAAAGTTTTGTTTTTTGTGCTAGTGACCACAGGAAAGCATCACAAATTAGCCTAAACTTTAACCACAGAATCTTTAAATAAAACAACAATTTTCTTTACACAAGAATGGAAGCTATTTCAAATTAATACCTTATAAAAGTAATATGCTGCGGTTTGTGACATGGAAACCGTTTGGTTGTGACATGGAAACCACACCCTTCAAAATAACAAATCATGGAAGTGTAGCAATTTAAACATACATTTAAACAAAACACACCAACTTAAATTGAAACCCAATGCATTCTTTTTAACATTATTCATACTGATTTATCATTTTATATGATAATTAATGGTTGGGGACATCGAGACCGTTGGTTTTTGACTGGAAACCACACCTCTCAAAAGCACAAATCATGAAAGTTTTAGCAATTTTAAGATTAAATTGAAAAAACACATCATCTCAAATGAGAAACAATGCATTCTTGTAATTTTTAATTAACATTGATTTATTATGTTAAGACTTAGAGTGACATGATATTATATCAATAAACATTAAACTACATTTGATTTATCAAGCTGGGGTGATATAAAAATCAATCAACACAGCTAAGTCCATTTCTCTCATCTGACCTAGCGCATCCTTCATAAATTAATGATAAAAATGAGCTCATGAGTGCATAGTGCTTTTATATCAAGTACAAAAAGCATGTTTTAAAAAACGACAAAAAACAATGAAATCATATTCATTCTTTGGCTTTTTTAAAAGTAAAAACCAAAACTTAATTGTCGATCAAACTTTGTTATGATTGTCAATTGATTACAAATCATCATCTTTGCTGTGTTGTTGGGGTTCTTCCTTTAATATTAACAACACTTTGAATAACAAATAATCTAAGGTTATTGCTTCTTCCCTTTCTTGTTTTACCCGGGAAATTAATTCTTTTATTTTATGGGCAAATAGAAAACCTTCAAGCACTCTCAGCATTGCTGGTGCTTTTTTTTTTTCCCCACATGCAGCTGCTTTTTGTTTCCCCCATCTAACATGATCTAAAATAATTTCAAACTGATTTAGGACTGTTAAGTTCTCTCTCTCTCCCCTCTCTCTCTCTTTCCTCTCTCTCCTCTCATCTCTCTCTCTCCTTTTCTCTCTCTCCCACACACACACAAACACACACACACACACACACACACACACACACACACACATGGGGTTTTTTATTTATATTGTAACAGTTAAAAAAAATTGTTGGTCATAATCATATGCATCCATATGTATAGTGGGCACCCTGCCCCCCCTTTATTCTCTATCATAAGACTCCCCCTGGATAAGATCTACTTTTCTTAGACACTGCTCTTCTTTGTAACTGTACCCCCCTCATTGACTTCTCCTTTATAACACATAATTTTGTGGTGGTGTGTTTGGTGTGTGTGTGTGTGTGTGTGTGTGTGTGTGTGTGTGTGAGAGAGAGAGAGAGAGAGAGATGAGGAGAGAGAGAGAGAGAGAGAGAGAGAGAGAGAGAGAGAGAGCAAATAAATTAATGTATGTAAATGTATGTGTTTTTGGGGTGTGAGTGTGTGTGTGTGTGTGTGTGTGTACAAGCGCATGAGAGAGAGAGAGTGTGTGTGTGTATGTAAGTGTGGTGTTTAATGTGGATGCGGACGTGTGTTTTGTGTTGTGTGTGTGTGGGGTGTGTACACCACAAATAAAAATTTTAAGCATGGAATTGCTTATTCTGCTGAATACTTGTCATAACCAATTTTAACTGTAGTGTTCTTGCTTTTTATGTCAATGTGAATGTGTGTCAGTTGTGTGTTATTTGTTTTTTTATCAACGCTTGTCTTGCACATTTAAAGATGAATTGGTTCCAAATGTTGACAAGGAAAACGGAAACGAACGAAAAACAAAACAAAAAAGCCCATCCTCATGATGTGGTTTCCCTCATAACTGATCAGGACTTGTAAAGTTTTAGGAGTTTTTAAAAAGTAAAACTTTGGACTTTTTCCAGCATTGTATCCTATCTCTCAAAAAGAACATAATTAATCGGAAGAACGTCATCGTTTGATTACATTTGAAGCCTACGGAACATAATGGTAAAAACGAGTGACGTGTTTTTTGGGCGTGACCAGGGAAAGCCAAGCTCTGTCATCGGCGCAGTTTGTAGCAAACAATTAACGCACCCGCGATGACGTTAAGCGGCGTGTACGGTTGACTCATTAAAGATTAACAAAGATTGTGTAGATCAATCACTTCCCTGAAATCAACACTAAAATCTGTATCGGAGGAAAAGGGGACGATTTAATTTCAGTAGATCAGAGTCGTGACAAAAAAACCATAATCTCGTTTTCCCGTCCCCGACTAACACGAGCTAAACGTTTTACGGCCAAATTTCAACGTGCGAGATAACCACAGAACAAAAATTGCTGCAGGTTTATATTTTCAACAAAAATAACCAGAGCATCCATATAAAGAATCAATAACTGAATGAGGAAAACGCGAGACTAATTTTTACGTATGCTTTTAGATCTAACCGCCGAACAGAAACCCCCGCTATCTTGGTTTCGTGTCACAACCAACGTGGTTTTAAAACATGAGTTTTACAGATCACGAAAATATTCCCATAAAATACATTTAAACACTGAAAATAATCACTTCTGTCGCTAATTGTTCGAAATAAAAACACGAATAGCATCTAAAAAGAAAGAGAAAGAAAACTTCAACAAGAATGTTATGGTTGTAGAAGAAACCGTACTATTTCGTTTCATGTCCTAACCGTAACGCCGCACAACAAAAACTGGATCTATTTAATATTTTGTGCAAAAATTTTTTTCTTGCACATAACATCATTTCCACAAATTTCAGTAGATGCTTTTTATTTCTTTCTGAGTAAGAATAAGCGGTCATCAAATCAAACGATCGGGAAAATGTACCCCAGCTAACAAGCCAAAGCTGTTGACAAGAAAGAGAACCTGACAAAAACAAGCAAATTTCGTAATTTAAAACACGAGTTTACGATTATTAACCCTGGTTGGCAAAAAGTAAAATACTTTGAAAAGAAAATATTCCTTCTCCTTCGATAAAAAATGCGACAGAAGCGAGTAAAGGCATCTTGATCAAATGCTGCCGTGCTTTAGCGGTCGTCGTGACATGAGAAATTTTGGAAGAAGACAAAGACCGGCACACTAGTATAGCATCGCGATGTTCCTTTGGCGGGAAAAAGTACGTGCCAGAGATATTTAAGGTCAAGGTGAAGTGCCAGCGATAAAAATCCGGGCATGAAGGGAAAGTCCGAGTTTTGCACCAAATTTAAAGTTGGTCGGTTGTGACGTTAAAAATGAGAAACCATGTTGAAAAATCTGGATTTCAAGCCATGAACGAGGGGAGGAGGCTTGCTGATCAAAAACATCGTTTTTTATATACGTTAACTGTTTACTTTATCAGTGGAAGCTATAATGTGTTATGATATGGTATAGTTCTTTGTGAGTGAATTTTTTAAATTGGGCCTGACTTTGGAAACTAAGCGTCACGACCACAACGGTATTTAATTTCCCCCCTCTATTAATGTTCATGATAAAAAAGGAAGATGTTTCTGCTTGGGAGTTTGGAACAACACTGGCATTAATATTAAAACAAATTGTGTTTCAAATTAGCAAATCTTTGAAAGTCAGAAGAACAATCTGAATAACGTATGCACCATCATGTCCACAAATCCGCCATGTTGGAATGAGCACATTTTGTAAAAGAAAATTCAATATTTTTAAAAACAAGCACAAGTACTCATTACAACTTTTAAAATTTATTTCTTTAATTCAAACATAACCAGTAACCAGCATTCACTACAGTTACAAACTAAATTCAGTCAAATGGTAGATGTGTGAAGTAGGTCACTATCATACCTCACATGTTTCTGAGAATGACCTAGTTAACTAATTTTTAACAATATACCACTTACAAAACAGCATTTCTGGTCAAAAAAATAAAAACCATATAACTCTAAAAAGTGTGTATCACTATCACAGTGTCAGAGAGGCAAGGCAAAGAAAGAGGCCTGTTGTTATAGGAGGATGGATAGCCAAGTGCCATAGTGCTTATAGCGTTGTGCTCGTGATCTGACCACCACAGATTGCGCCACCACAGAGGTTTTAGGGGATTTTACCTTGGAGTTAACATCAGTACTGACTCCATTCCTCCAAAACTCCTTTGGATAAGACTATTAACCAGAGCAGACTATTTTGTGCCTGAACAAACGGATGACAAATCATTTTAAAAAATGCATGCACACAGATGTCATGTTTAGCCTTAATCAAGTTAATGGTGTGAAAATGGTCACAGATGCAGAGCTCTAGCTGAGGAACAAACAATTTTTTTTTTTACAAATATATTATATTTTAAACCTGTATATTGCACATTATATACCAAGGTGGTGTCTTCACTATGAGTATGACTAATCATTCAATTCAAACATCATAAGGCATCAAGTTCTGTGTCAAGTTGTGTGACAGAGAAATCCAGTTTGTTTGTTTTTTAAATAGGGGTGCACCAGCATGAGGTCCAGTATGATATGACTTTGTGTATTCTTATCATCAGTTATCAGTTGATTTATTATTATGCATACAAACTATTATTGATTATCAAGTGCTACACACACACACACACACACACACACACACACACACACACACACACACACACATTTTTCACTCATAAATTTATACAGCTTTGTAGGGACAGTAAGGAGACAAGGGGATGGAAGGAAACATTAACAAATTTTATTCCTGAAAAGCTTTTAACTAATCCATACATGTTACAGTAAGACAATACATTCATTAACATGTATCTAAAGAAAACTACAGGCTGGCGATGGAGAGGGGGAGACAGACAATTACAGTCAGTCAGACACTGATAGTGATACAAAGACATAAGCTGAGGAGAATCAGAAATTTCATATACGACATTGTAATTTCAGTAAAACCAGAATTATGAGATGGGGAAAAAACCCAGACATAGTACAAATTACAATACACTTTTTATTTTTATTTTATCACAGATCAGACGCTATCACTGTATCAGAATATGGCCTGAGATGAACTTTTTTCCAAAATACATTAAACTAGTGTTAGCAAATGAAAATAGCTCTGCATATAATATCAACCCATCATGGCAAGTTGCCCTCTCATAATATTATGCAGGATATCACAGGCTATCATATGTGTGTGTTTAAGTGTGTGTGTGGGTATAGTAAGTAAGTAAGTCTTCAATTTTAACGTCTTTCCACTTAAAGTGATACCAGACGATCCTTAAATAGGAGACTGAATATGTGAGAATAGAGAAAGAGAGAGAGAGAGAGAGAGAGAGAGAGAGAGAGAGAGAGAGAGAGAGAGAGAGAGAGAGATCTACTCTTTGTGTGTGAGTGGTGCGTGGGCGTCCCTACATGCATGCGCTCGTGTGTGTAATAAATAGTAATAACAAAGGAAATAGTATTCTTAACATGAACAAATCAAGAACAGAAATTAAAATTAAAAAATTGAAATTAAAAAATAACTACAATAACTACAATAAAATGCCCTATAGGACTTAACAATAAACCCTTAGCAATAACAATTGTTAACTTAACATTGTTCAAAATTTCTTCAATGGAATTCTCAGAAAAGGCAGGGAGAATGAGGTTTTAGCTTCTCACATTCAAGTATGATATAGTATATTTAAAATAATCACCACATAAGCATTTAACATCCTTGCTGAATTTTGTTGTAAATGCATTTTAAACTTATCCTAAAAAATAATGCCTTGAGTTGTCTTTCTTTTACAGCATTTGTATGAATCTCTAAGTCTTCAATGTATTCAACTACACTATTCACACTCAGATTTTAAAGTAAAAGCCGATTGTTTTGCTGATATTTTTCTATATTTTTTTTAAAGGGGATTCTTCCCAACAACCGATAACCCTCGAAAGGGATAGGGGGGACAGCATACATAACCCCTTTTCATTACGTGCACCTTCTTTTTTCCCCACAGCCCACTCATTAGAAAACAATCCTATATAAAACCTATATCCAAACCTATAATCCTATAAGTGTGTGGGTAAAGTGGGTTGCGTGGTGTGGGTGCATGGGCATGTGTTGTGTGAGGTGTGATAAAACCACATACCATTAACTATTTTATAGAAAGAGGTGTAAGGTGCGCACAAACGCAGCATGTGTGTGCGCGTCATGTGTTGCGGCATGGGTGTCTTATGTCTTGTTTCTTTTGAGATTGTGGTATAAAGGCACTGTGTCAGGTTTGGGACTTTCTTCTTTTAACATTTTCCTTTATTGTAACAAAAAGTGTGTGTGTGTGGTGTGTGTGTGTGTTGTGTGGTGGTGTGTGTGTGTGTAACTGTAATATGTGTGCAGAAAAGCCCCCTCTCTCCTCTTTCTGTTTCCTTTTAAAATTTTAAGTGTGTGTGTGTGGTGTGTGTGTGGTTGGTGTGTGTGTGGTTGTTGTGTGTGTGTGGTGTGTGTGGTGGGCAAGCATTGTGTATGTCTGCATGTATCTTTGGTGTTACATTTTTGCATGTATTTCATATGAGGTATGAAATGTGGGTGTACAGTACTAAAGATCAATTTTGACTTTCTTCTTTTCAGTTATTGTACTATCCCAACCAAACCAAATCAATGTCCCTTTTTATTTTTAGAACTTAAGAATTACTCATTACTGGCTTTACTGGCACAGTGACAGACTGCATGCTGGGAATATTTGTGTCCTTCATACAAGCAGCTTTTGCTGGTCTTCTATTAAAAAAATAATTTGAAATATACATTATCAATAATAAAAAATTTAAAGCAATGGGATACACTTTTGACTTTTTCGTGGATGACGCGCATAACAATTACTATAGTATTTGGGGAAGAACTTTGTGCTTGTCTACCTTGTAGTACATGTCTTTGACATGATCAGGAACACTTATGATAATCCCCTAATCTTTCTTTCCTGCTGTCCCCCTGAAAATTTTTACCAGATTTTGTGTGCCATACCTCAGAACTCCCGTTTTCCAGGAAATAACTTAATCACAATGACTTCATCACTTTCACCATAGTTTTAAGACTTATTTCATTAACCTTCAATGGACGATGGAGATGGCCCTGCAAACTAAGCTATACAGCCCAGGAGAGGAGCTCAAAAGGACTTGCCACTATTTCTCCAAATCACATCTGATGGTGCAAAAAGTGAACGAGAGAAGAAGATTAACCTTCAATTGTTACAAGCTTCAAGTCAAATCTCACTTTCATCTATCTCTGCCACATGAAGTCTCCTTGCTCTTACAGTTTGCATCTAACTTACACTACATCCGACTGTAGAAACGGTTTGTTGCCCTGTCAACAACTGAAAATTTTATAATAGGGCCTCCCTTTGTCAGAAACTCGAACAGAGACCACAGTTACTATCAATTACTATCTATTACAATACTGTACACATAAGCAAATTTTCTAGGAATCGTACCCCAATAACCCAAAGCGCTTGTTGTCAACCACAACGCAAGAAAATTAAAAGTAGAAGTTTGAAATTGGTTCGATTAATTTTTGTACAGGGCCACTCCAAGGGAAATATTCATGACAAAAGATAAAAAACCGTACCCCCTTTAAACCATAAGCCACAGCTTGTCAGATCACACCCGCCCCTTTGCCGGTACTTTGACACCGGAATGAATTCCTAAACAAACATAAAACCCCCCCCACCATCGAGGCTTTTGTCGCCATCTTGCAATGTGCAGACGTAAAAGTCTTTCCGGGTCAACAACTGACCAATCCATAAATTCCATTGCTACAAACCCTTATAAAAGGGGGGGGGGGGGGGGTTCAAAGTCAAATTTTTTAGTCGACATGACACATTGAATAAGCACAGCATAAGTTTTTATTCACAAGCCATCCATCATCAAAAAATTTTTTAAATGACAAAGCAAAATAGAACTAAAGCCAACACAAAAAAAACAAAAAAAAATAAAAACCCAAAAGCAAAGAGAAAACATAGAATATTTTCGTTAACATTAAACCACCAACACAACACTTCCACACACACACACACACACCACACCGCGCGCGCAAAAAACTTTAATAAGATTAACACTTTTTTTAAATCCCTCTATAAATCAATTTCGTTTTTTTTGTGAGGGAGGATAAAAAAAAAATAGTAAAAAATTGGAAACTTAATCTTTTTACACTCAAAAAGATCTTTTTGACTTTAACTTCAAAACCCACACACACACACACACACACACACACACACACACCCTGAAAAGGAAAAAAAAACAAAAAGGCAAGAGGAAAGGGGACACAAAGCAAGAAACAAAATGCATGTTCATAACATACAAAGAACCCCCACTATCCCCCCCTTTCTCCCGTTCGTTTTCCACAAGCACACATCCCAAAGACTTTGGCAAATACACCATTTTTATAAGTGCACAATAAACCCCCCTCCCCCACACCACCCCAAAGAAAAGTGTGCTTTTCAAAAGGGTTGTTTTGTTATTGTTGTTGTTGTTGTCACGTGTTGCTTTACTCAAGGCACCCCAAAAAATGAGTCAGCAAAAAAAAAACCCCCACAAATAAGAAAGAATCTCCACCAAATCTAAAAACACCAATAAAAACAACAAATTGATAAAACGTGATACTGATACAGCAGCAGCAGCAGCAACAACAACAACAAACAAAAAAACAAACAAAAAAACACACAACACAACAACACACACACACACACACACACCACACACCACACACACCAAACACACACCCACACACACAAGGAAAAGTATGTAAAATCATTCACCACATCGCCGATTGGTACTTCCTAAAACGCATATCAAATACAACGTATAAACTTTCACATACCTCATTTGTAAGAAAATAATAAAAACGGGAAGCGCCTCCCCCTTCTCCCCCTCCCCCTGCAACCCCCCCCCCCCCCCCCCCCCCCCCCCCCCCCCCCCACACATACTACACAGTATGCAACATTGAACTATTTTAATTACAAAAAAAGCACACTAAAAACATGTTTTTAAAGGGGAAAAAAAAATCCAGTACATTTAAACAGGATAAAATTTACTAAAAAGTCAATTTTCCCCACACTCACTATAAATAATTTTTTTAGACGTTTTTTAAAGTGGTTGTTGTTTTTGATACATTTTTAAAATTTCGTGGGAGCTTGTTCTATTAATTTCCTGACTGAATGCAAGAGGCTTAAAATTTAATTGTTAAGGTTATTTCTGGGTCTTGAAAATGTTAGAAAATAACTGTCTATACTGGTTGATTTTGACAGTTTTAGTAATCTTCGGAGGTACATTTTCATTGACAAGATTTTGCAGAAGAACAGCTTTATCAGTAAAATTTTGTTGCGAAAAGTCAGAATATTCGTTTACTTATAATCAACAGAATAACACATTAATTTTGAGACAGGCCAAGGTGAAACACCACACGCCCTTAAAGCATTGGGTTTAGCATTGTTTACAGAGTGGGCCTGTGATCAGTTGTATTTTTGGGTGGATGCGCGCACAGACAGGCAGGCAGACAGACAGACAGATGAACAGACAGACAGAGAAAGACAGACAGAAGACGGAAAAACAGCAGACATAGAAATTTTAAGGGATGAACACTCTCTATATTAGCGTATATTGAGACTGTCGACTTGACCCTCGATCCATAGTTATTGATAAAGCGTATACATTTTTGTGTATTCAGGCCATGGACACGCTGAAGAACCAACCACCTAATACACAAGAGAATGTCAGAACCCACAAAGTGCAGGCTTAAACGCAGCAAGTATGTGCCCAGTCCATGAAGACTTGAGAAGCTGGGTCCTGAACTGACGCAACAAGAGAGCGAAAAACTACCAACACACTACAAGCTTGGAAGACAAAGCAGTTCCCTTAAATCAGAGACACAGTTCCTGGCATCCTACTGAAAGGAACACAATCAGAACATGTGAGAAAAGTACTTACGTTGAACTACATGGGAGAGATCTATCCAGGAGAGCTCTGGACACATGCATTCACAGACGGATCAGCAAAAGAGGCTACTAGAAATGGAGGCGGCAGAATCTTCATTACATCAAAAGATGGCACAGAAATCCACCAATCAGTACCTACTGAAAAGTTCCAAACAAATTCCAGGGCTAAAGCAGATGAACTGTTGACAGCAGCCAGTACAATCTGCGCCAACAAAAAGCAAATCAGCCCAGAGTTGTCATCTTCTCAGATGCCCTTCAGGTCATTCAGAACTCACAGAACAAGGAGCTTAATGCCCTTGTCTCTGCTCTTGTTGCACTGCTGCAATCCACTGAGGATACAGTCATCCAGTGGGTTCCTGCACTCTGCGGCGCCCATGGCAACGAGGCAAAGGTAGGAGGTCAGATGCCTCAAGAGAAGCAGAAAGTGACTATGAAGAAACAAAGACAATAGTGAAGGAAAAGCAACAAAGAAGATGGCTTCAGCAGCATCCTAGTTTCAACAGTAAGGTGGACTACTACCTCCTGCCAGTAGAAGACCAAGTGACCATTGTAAAATTGGGACTGGACACTGCAGACTCAGACGTTACATGTTATCCAAGTTCCACATTGATGACTCTGTGATGTGCCCCTGCGGCACTTCTTCTATGACGGTGGCACTCTTCCTCTAGACCTGTCCAACACACCAAAATATTAGGGCCAATATCTGGCCTGCTGACTTGCCAACGAGGAACAAGCTCTTTGGACGCCTGGAGGGCCTTTGGCGTACAACGGCATTTGTCAGGGCCTCCAGAGTTGCTGTCTGAGTGTTGACAATGAAGAAGAAATATCTTGCCATAATATATGCAGCTGTACTCTGTGTTTGTTTTCAAGCCTGTGCAGCAAACCAAGCTGTGGAGACCCCCCCCCCCCCCCCCCCCTTCCCCAACCGTCATCAAGGTAGGGGAGAATGCATCATTATGTTTCATATAAAAAGTTCCATTTTGTTATGAAGTTTCATAACTTCTCCATGAACTCAGTGGAAATCATAATTCACATCTCTCTCTCTCTCTCTCTCTCTCTCTCTCTCTCTCTCTCTCTCTCTCTCTCTCTCACACACACACACACACACACACACACTCTGTCTCTGCCTCTCTCTCACCTTTTATCGTTTTGCTTATAGTTATGGTGTATCCTGATGAAGGATTCATATTTTATATTTTCAGTACTTATTGGACTTGTCCTCTGCACTTAAGTCTTAACGAGTGCCTATTTCAATATCTTATTGTTATGTGTAACAAGTATATGTACCATTTGATAATGTGTAGATGTTTGTCTTTGTGACTTATTAAGTTTGGTTGTTATTCTTCTTGGTTTTGTTGTTGTTGTTGTTGTTTCTTTTTCTCTTTTTTTCTTCTTTTGTTGGTTTGGTTTTCTTTCTCTTTTGTTTGTTTGTTTGTTTGTTTTGGTTGTGGGTTGGTTGTTGTTTTTTTGGGGGGGGGGGGTGGGGTGGGGGGCGATGGGGGATGTTTTTAGGGTTTTCTTTTATTAGTTTGCTTTGGGGGGGGGGGGGAGTTGTTGGGGGGGGGGGGGGGGGCTGCTTTGAAAAGGGTTATTTCCCCATGTTTCTACTGTGAGACTGTATAAGTGTTGGGTTATTATTAAGATGTATCCCTACGGGCGGGGACTGGATGTAAAAAAACACATGAGTGCTTATTCATTATCCTCGAAATAAAAGAATTTGTCATTGTCATTCTCTCTCTCTCTCTCCTCTCTCTCTCTCTCTCTCTCTCTCTCTCTCTCTCTCTCTCTCTCTCTCTCTCTCACTCTACTCACACACACACACACACACCACACAGTGATACATACTCTGTGAAGAGATGTTGTCGAAGATGAATGGAAGGTGTTATACCTTTTGTAAGGATATTCAGGGTAAACGGTTTGTATGATAATTGTGAGATCGATCTGTCGGGGTAAGGCGATTTTGGATTAATTTTGTGAGTGCTCTCTACAGAAGCAGTCGATTCTGTAGAATTGTACAGTCAAAGCTTTGCTGAAGCTATTGACTGATGGATTGGTTTATATAGTTTGTTTACTTTATTTTATTTACTTATCTTGTTGTTTAGTTTTATTTTCTTATTTTTCAAAGTTTTATTTTTTGTTTCAATTATTCTATTTGGAGGATAATCACTCCTGTGCTTTGGGTGTTTTGTTTGTCTGTTTACATCCAGAACCTATGTGCATTGGTTTGATTTTATCAGAAATTATCATAATGGGGAAACAATGTTTATGACTTCAGACATTAGTTCCTCATAGAATAAATTAATCTTAATTTGTTCTTTTTCTCACATAGCCTTTCTTCTCAGGTTATACTCCGGCATTAGCCTGAGGTGATTGTATTATCTGCTTGCTGGGGAAAACATTTTTGGGGTGATTTCACAGATTTTTTAAAGTGTAAAAAAATGCACTGTGTACTTGTTTTTTGGATTGAGGACATAGAACAAGACCAGGTAGTCACGAGAAAGTTGGAAATGATCATTAAATGAGGATTGCTTGTGTTCCTACAGTGTTGACCCCATGCATACATATTGGGGTTAGGAAACTAGCAGACGACAATGGAGTGAGAGGGTACAGAGTTTGCTGAAAAAAGTTCAAACCTATCAAAATTGTGCAAAGTCACGTGAGTTTTGAGCCAGAGGCTCGTCTTTCACAAAAAAGTTGTTTCTATTTCTGTGGACGCCTTAGTACGTGCGGTATGAATAATAAGAGCCATTATAGAAAAACAGAAGGAAAAGTGTCAAAATCTAACCGTGGTGTGTAACTTAATGGGCTACAGGAAGTTAACTTTAACGGAAGTGGAAATTAGACGTCTACAGTGCGTCTGGTGATTGCCTACTGTGTACAGTATCTACTTTGAACAAACTTTGTGGAGTGTTGTTGCTGAAGAACGCTGACTTATTTTGACGATAGTTAGAATGGGGCCGATAAACAGGTCTCGGTCCAGAAGCCCTGTTATGAAAAGTGAAATTCGCATGGACGACTTTCGACGAAAAGATTCCCGACGAGAACGATCACGTTCCAGGGAAAGAGGCGATCGTAGAGACAGATCGAGATCCAGGGAACGCAGAGACCGAGATGGCAGAGATGACCGTAGGGATGATCGTGGGAAACACAAGAAGCTTAGATCCAGAAGCAGAGACAGGTATCGCACATTTAATTATCGGTTCATTTCTCATTTTCTGTTTTTCCGGGGGTGGGGATTTGGTGCACGTAATGACAATAATTATACATGTATAGTATACTGTGACTGTGATCACAGTCCATGTATACATTTGTATGTATATTATGTGTAGATCTACTAATAACAGTAATACTAATACAGTAATAGTAATACTATATGTGAACTGAATATATAGATCTACACATGATATACTCCATCTTGTTAGCATCATTCTGCTGCTATAAAGTATAAGTACCTTCTTACAAATGCCCAGATTCATCATTCAGACTATCCCTATCAGCCACCATTCTTTCACTATATAATAATAATAATAATATATATATATATATATATTATGGTCCATCTTAACAATAATTATACATGTATACTGTGTAACTGTGATCACAGTCCATGTATACATTTGTATGTATATTATATGTAGATCTACTAATAACAGTAATACTAATAGTAATACTATATTAGTATATGTGAACTGAATATATAGATCTACACATGATATACTCCATCTTGTTAGCATCATTCTGCTGCTATAAAGTATAAGTACCTTCTTACAAATGCCCAGATTCATCATTCAGACTATCCCTATCGGCCACCATTCTTTCACTATTAATAATAATAATAATAATAGTATATATAATGATATGGTCCATCTTTATTGACCCCCCCCCCCCCTTTCTCTCCCTTCACCCAAACGGCCAAAGCCTCCATTTGGCACTTAGGACACTCTTATTCAAGTTATTGACTTAATTTATTTCCTGTAGACCTAGGATCTTCCTTTATTATTACACCTCTTCTGTCCGTGCTTTCAGTCAACCTCCTCCATCTCCACCACCTGGCCATAGGGCATTACTGCATATGTGTCACTTGTGTGTCACTGTGTCAGTGTGTGTGTGTCTCACTGTGTGTGTGTCACACTGTGTGTGTGTGTGTGTGTCACTCTGTGTGAGTCACTCTGTGTGTGTGTGCTTACACTTTAGTCTTTACATTATAAGTTATAGCGCTCATGTTTACTGTGTTTAGTTGCTAGAAGAATTATACTATATTTAGGGTGGCCTGTGGTACCAAAGTGGGATGACTTGTGTCGTTGCGACCACCATCCCTAAATCAGATAAATGCGATATCTCTGCTTGGGCTATAACTTCACGTATGTGTGTGCGTGCGTGCGTGCGTGCGTGTGTGTGTGTGTGTGTGTCACTGTGTGTGTCTAGAGCTGTGTTTGTGTGTGTGTGGTGTGTAAATTAATTATGTTTGGCCCTAATCTTATATTGTTATAAACACTAAACAGTCACATGCGTGTGAATGATTGTGAATGCAAGTGCTTTGATTTTTTACTTGTATTAGTTTTAATACAAGATTCAGTGCTATATTATTTTTTTTTTTATAATACATGATGTAATGCATAATTTGTTTTAGTTTCAGAGTTTGTTTTGCATTTGACCATTTTGTGTAGAATTTTGACAGTCTAGAGTCCCTCATGTTACCATTGTAAGTGCCCTGGCTGATGTCAGAAATTCTAGCTTTGCAGATTTTCAGTGTTTGTTTTTTTACACTACGGTTTGAAAATCCTAGTCAGGCTAGTGCAGCCTCTTGTTAATTGTGCCAGCATTGAAAACAGTTCATCATTGTCATGCATTGTAATAAATAATGGATGGGACAGAGCTTCTGTAGTAAGGAACAGCCCATACATAGTACATATAATATACAACATAAGTGATTTTGGATTTTGAGAGGTGCGTACTTTGTACCCCAAGAGTGCAGCTGCAATGCAGTCTCTGTGGACCAGCTCTAAGCTACAGCAGCTGAGTGCGGTTTAGCACTGGGTCATCATAGTAAAATCATCATATCTTTTTAGTTTAAAGCCCATTTCTTTTGAAACTGTGGCATTGTGTGGGTGAATGATTGTCTATTGTATATGTGCACTAAAGTGTACACTGCATAAAAATAAATGATTTAATAATAAAGGGTTTAATTATGGTGTGAAATTGCATAATTGCTCTAATTTTAATAGGTGACCAGACTACTGTGTTTATGATTCTTAGATAATGCATGCAACAAATACAACAAAGTAACAAAGAATCACAAATAAACAAACATAGGTACTACACAAGTTTTATCCCAGCATAGCATTCAATATATAATAAAAATCTAAATGAACCACTGAATTGTACATATGACACTGTCACAATGACGGTCAAGGAATATATATACCTGAAGATATTTCTTCCCCTATCCAGGTAAGTTCCTGTGCTTTTCTGCACTACTTTAATAATAAAAATATACATGTAAAGAATGTTGGCACTTTCCCCTGTGGCTTGCAGCTCATTTTCATGTAAACAGCCGGTGTTTACTGTAGGGGTACTCACAGTACCAAGGCCATGCCCCTCCCCCGTCACACCCCCATCCCCCACCCTTTGCTGCTGGTCACCCTCTCCTTAAGTGGCACAGACTGACAGAGTTAGTATTGCGAGCCTGAAAGCTCTCATGATCGCTATCAAAAACACTGTCTTCATCGGCAATGTCATAACTCATTAAAATGTTCTGTTTCTTCTTCAGCAGTGAAAGTCTGACATACCAAAGCCATACTACAAGCATATATATATATATTTAAATTTTTAAAATTTTATACCACTTAAAGTCATGAGATTTCTCTACGTGAAATTCAGGCTGCTCTCCCTGGGGAGAGCATGTCGCCAACAAGAGCAGCACCACCCTTTTTTTTAACTCTTTTTTTTGGGTGATACTATAACTACCTTACTTGGAGTATTCAGCAACAATTGAAGGTCAGGTTGTCATTGTTTCCATTCTGTGAGATTGCAGCTAGCTATGTTCTCCAAATAGCGCTGAGCATCAAGCCGCTGTCTATCTCACCTTGAAAACGGAAGCAACTGATGTATGGCACTACAGTTCACAAATAGACTTTCTGTCGTAAGTGGATACACTGATCTTGATTACGTCTGGATACACTGATATTGATTACGTCTGGATACACTGATGTTGATTTCGTCTGGATACAGTATACACTGATCTTGATCACGTCTGGATACACTGATCTTGATTACGTCTGGATACACTGATACATCTGGATACACTGATCTTGATTATGTCTGGGAACACTTATCTTGATTACGTTTGGATACACTGATCTTGATTATCTCTGGATACACTGATCTTGATTACGTCTGGATACACTGATAGTGATACGTCTGGATACACTTATCTTTATTTCGTCTGGATACACTGATCTTGATTACGTCTGGATACACTAATCTTGATTACGTCTGAATACAGATGAGGTATAAATCTTCCTCTGCCATACCTCTGCAGAGTTATACACATAAGGGAATAGATACTAGAATTTACAACTGATTAATAAATATAGTATGTGCAGTGCGTACGCATGTCACTATGCAGTGTGCGTGTGTGTGTGTGTGTGTGTGTGTGTTTGAATTGCATGTTTATTTCTTTCTCAGTTTCAGCACAAAGGATCAGGAAACAGGGCCTAACAATTTTGACCATACCAACCGGGACACTGCCCCTACTCTTTTTGACATTGTAATTGCTATGGGTTCTTTTACGAGCGTTTTGGTCCGAAAGCACACGAGTCTTTGAGTTTATGACACGCACAACAACAAACACACCAAAACCACACTCAATTCATATGCAAATCAGCTGTGAATGATGTACGGCCAACGTAGCAGCTAAACTAAAGCCAACAAGCTAAAACGACGTAAATGAGAATAGAGCAGAATGGGAGGGCAAAAGTGAAACTACGTAACTGCTGTGGTACGCTAAATCTGTACCCTGTCCATGGGAGATAATTGCATGGTACGGATTAATCTGTACCCGGAGTAGAAAGTGTTAATGTCTGTTCAAATGATTAACAGAGCTGGTAACTAAGTTAGACAAAACAAAATCATATTGATCTGAGATGTTTCTTTAATTGCATAATTAAAACACAAGTTTAATTATTTATTAATAGTGAGTTTTGAAGGTTTATAACCTCTTTGAAACTGTGAACTGTTATATTTTGTAATGAATGTGAAGAAAAGATGGACTGATTTTTTTTAAAGCTGCTCAACTGCCTAAAGTGATGAAAACACAATGATTGTAATGTTTGCAGGAAAAGGAGCCGCAGCAAAGAGCGGAGGCGCAGTCCCGACAGATCGAAGTACGGTGATGGTAAAGACAGGCGGAGACACAGGTCCAGATCAAGGGACAGAGATGAAAATGATGACAAGAGAGCTGGGTATGTATCAATCTCCCCCCCCCTAATAATTGAAATGATTTGTTACTTTTTTGTGAAGAAAGTTTTTATTTTTGGCTTAGTCCAGTGTTTGTTTCAAATGTGTACAGTTTGTTTCAAATGTCTACATGACTGTGTTTGTGTATGCATGCATGTAATGTATCAAAATGTGTATAGTGTGTTTGTGTCTTTGTGTGTGTATGTGTGCACGCTTGTATGTATGATGGAGGGAAGGGGAAAGAGAGAAGAGAGAGACAGAGAGCATGCATACCTTGTGCATAGCTGCCAACCCTTCCGGATTTTCCGGAATTCTTGCAGATTTGAATCTTGGTTCCAATTTTCTGTTTTACAAGAAAATATTCTGGTTTCCGAAATTGTTTGGGGCAGAAGAGTTAGCAGGTTAATTTTCTTCTTTAATTTTTTTTGGGTGTGTTGTGTCGTCAGCTGCCCCAGGGCCAGAGGAACCAGTCCAAGTGAACTGTTAACAAAGTGTTTACTTCAGTACATAGAAGAAATCTCCATTCTCATTTTGGCAATGTGTAGACCAGAATTGCTACTCCAACTTCAGTCTGGTTGAATCTGTAAGTATGTTTGCTTAATGGATGGTATATTTCTTGATGTGTGTGTTTAAAAAAAAAAAAATTATTGTGGCTTTCATGTCAGGAGATGAGAAATTTGCTTGTCTGAATATAAATAGTGCTTCAGCTTCAGGGGGCTGCACCCCCTGATCCCCGCTTTTACAATAGCCCCCCTCCTGAACCCACCCCCCATCAGGATTCTTCTTTTTGAATCTCAGAGGTGGGCAGCTATGCTAATGTGTGTGTGTGTGTGTGTGTGGTGTGTGTGTGTGTGTGTGTGTGTGTGTGTGTGTGTGTGAAATATTGTTGGTAAAATTCTGTTATCTACTGATCTAGCATAAATTATTTTCCTCCTTGTTTAAATAAGGTCTAGTGTTCACTTGGGTCTCACATATTGTCTGTGTCTAGTAATGAAAGAAATGTTTTGCAGTTCTAACAGAACAGCATGACCAATGACAGCTTACTCCTGAAGTCTTTCCAGTCAGCCTGTACCAAAGAATGTAACCATGCAAGTGACTGTGACTGGAGAGTGTAGGCAAAGTGATCAGTGAAAACAAGTCATGTATCCTATCTTCTTTATTACATTGTGAAGACTTAACTGTCTACATTTTGTGTGCAGAGTAAAGGAGGATAAGAAAGTGCCCCTGTCACTGGAAGAGCTCCTGGCCAAGAAGAAAGCAGAGGAAGCCGCACAGAGCAAGGTATTTCCCCCCCCCCAATTTTTAATTAATGAACACAAAGAGTTTTTCTCTTGGGTCTTGGTCACCTAGACAGATGTGTCAGGAAAGAAGCTGGCCATTGTTGACATGTGTTGGCATACCATTGCTACCTTTTGACTTCATCATTTTCTGCTATTTTATGTATGTATGATGCATGTAATACCTTACCATTTTCATTATTTTGATTACATTTTTCTGTTGTGTCATGATGTTTCAGTGCTATTTCGCTACGTACTACATTTTGACTATTTTATTATGATGGCTTATGACGGCTTTAGTGCCTAATTATCTCCCTTGTTTGGACTGCATTTTTCTGTTCTGTTGTGATGATTGTAATGCCATTCCATTGCTGCTTTTCTTGTGATTTGTTTTGATGCTTGTAATACCTTCTCATTTTCATATGTTATGATGCCTTATTGGTGCCATCATTTGGATTAAATGTTTCTTTTATGACGTCTTTTTATTTATGCACTTTCTTCTTCTTTGTTGAACGTTCAGTCAGCGTCTTTTGTTGTCTGTCACATGAGCGAAAATGCGTTGCGCTTTGGGGATGCTATTTATGCTGATAAGCCCCTGACATCCCGTGGGGGATATGCTTCTTCATTGCCATTGATTACATTTTTCTGTTATGTCCTGTTGCCAGTAACGCCTAATCATGCTGTCAATCATTTTTATGGATATACAGATTTTGCTCATCTACTGACTGATAGTCTGTGGATAAATCATTGTTTGTTCATTTTCTTTTTGTACACAGCCAAAGTTCTTGACCAAAGAGGAACGTGTGGCAGAAGCTCTGAGGAAAAGACAGGAAGTGGCAGACCTTCAGAGACAGAAAATGGAAGAAGACCGCAAGAAACAGACAGAGTTTTTGAAAGCTGGCAAAGACTTTTTGAGTAAGTTTCTTCTCTACTGCAACTTTGGCTGATGAAGTCAGATTGAAATGTTTGCTTACCACTTTCGCACCCTAGAGGTTGAATAGTCCATGTACATACACGTGTGTTTGTAAGCTTTATTCCTCATTTATTCAGTGACTTGTGATGTGATAGTCTCTGTGCCACTTCACTTTTGTTTGCATCAGATCGCATCTTTTTACTTTATAAAAGTTGTTTGTTTGTTTTACTGTATTTTATCCTCTTTGCCCTCTGCAACCCTCATGTATTCATTCACTTGTGGCTTTTGTTGTCTTCTCCCCCTCCCTTTCCTATCTTCTCTAATCCTCACCAACTGTCATGATTTTCACACTCTGCTGATTTGAATATATGTCAGCTGCATTTGGATTTTTTGAAATTATGTCCTCCCATATGTGCTGTCTTGATTTTGTCTTTCTTTAACCCTCTTTTTGTTGGATTGTACAGAGCTAAACTGCCTGTAGATTTTGAATTCTTTGAAGGTTTTCTACCCCCAACTGACTTACTTTACACCTAAGACAATTGTGTGTGTGCATGACAAGCTATCAAACTGAAATTTTGTCACAAGCTAGTTATGTCTTTGTACTTGCATTTAGATGTAAGTTTATGTGTCTGGTCACCAGATGTCTTGTCATTGTCACCTTATTTGTCACCAATCACAGGTAAAAGTATGGTATATATGATAAAACAGCAAATCCTGCATGGATTTGACAATAGTTCATGCATGTTAGCGTCGAATAAGGAAGTGATACCCAGCTGATGTGTTTACCAATAGTTATGTGCAATAGTACTTCAAGGATGTGTCACACAATGTCCCCATGACACCTGTTGTTTTATGGTATGTCTCAAGAGACAGAAGTTATGTTTAACTCTTATTTTTTTTTGGGAAAACAAGTCATATTCAATCAACATATGACCTTTATACTGCAGTTCATATCTGCGTGTGCTACCACATGTTTGTTAAGTGTACAGAAGTGTATTATTGTACATGACTGTCACCAGTGTCACCGCACAGGTGTGACAAATTCAAAACAAACAGAACCTCTGTAATCCTAGAAAATTTTAATCTTGGTAGTATCTAAAGTAGTAGTAGTGATGCCACAGGGTCACATCACATCACAGCAAGCACAAATTATGGATGTGTTGGGGGTGTACCCATTGCTGTCACCTGTCGAACCTTGGCAGACCAGAGACCTATTTTATTTTCCTTCTTGCTATTTTCATTATCGGCATATCTGTTTGTTGGCTGCCATTGCAGTTTCAAAGGAAAAGGGTGGTAATAAAGAGAAAACAGTCAAAAGGCATCACATTTTCAGACGTCTATGCCACGGACCGGCTGGGAGGTCAAATTTCTCCACAGTTAGTGTGTGTAACACGGGTCAGGAATGTGCCGTGTAGCACGTTATTTTCTGGCTCACTCTTCTCCCTAACTGCAGCATTTCCTTCCTCCTCTTCCTCATAAACGTTTAATATCGAACTCTCTTAACAATTATCGTTCAAATGTTTCTACTTCCAAGACAATAACATTCAATTCATCGTCTCGCTAATCAGATGAAGCGTCTGCTATGAAAGAAGACGCCTTTTTTTGTGCCATGCTGCTACGATTGAAAAGCATTCCGGTCACTGGCTGTTCTTTCTTCCTTCCCTCCCTACTGCACTCATGTTTGTGGTCTAAATTTATCACTGGCACCCTCTGACACCCTCCCTGCATTGCCCCACCAATTTTCAGACACATTGTATGAAAACCACGAAGTCTGTGTGTGATGGAAAAGTACTGCCTACGTGGGCAGCAATAACTGTCAGCTGCAGTCATATTGAAATCTAGCAGCAGCCGCCGTTACTGTTGGCTGCGGCTGTAACGAGGTCAAGACGGTTAAGAATTGGTTTGGTTTTAGTTTCTTTTCTGAGCTAGTTAAACTGCTTGTCTCTATTTCTCTGTCTGTGTGCTTGTCTGCCTGCCTGCCTGCCTGCTAGTCTTTCTGCCTGTTTATCAGTCTGTCAGATAATTGACTTTCTGTCTGTCTGTTTGCCTGTCTGTCTGTTTGCCCGTTCTCTCACATTTGGACAGAGTCCTTCGGGACCAAAATATGATGGACAGAGAAGAGGTGGTCACTGTGTTTGTAGCGTCAGAGTTAACTGTATATTTTATGCACTTTATCTTTGGCTGTTTTTGGATTCATTACTTGGGGACGGGATAGCTCAGTGGTCGGAGCACTCGCTTTCCCCCATCCAAGTTAAGCAGTGTCCAGCGTGGTTACCAGTTGGATGGGTGACCGTTTGCGCGCCTTGGCTTCAGTACAGTTCCCCCAGTTCACCCAGCTGTAAATGAGTACCTGCCCTCTTTAGGGTCAGGGAAGGTAAAGCAGCGAGGGAGAGGAGATGGGCGCCGCCCTCAATATGCTGGTCCTAGAGAAGTGAGGTCTCTGACGCCTCGCTCCCCTACGACCTTATAGGTTATGGGACTCCTTTACCTTACCTTACTTGGGGACTGCAGCTAAAATAGACTCTTTAAAAGTTTAATATGAGAGCAGGGCACTAAAATGTTTTAAATGTTGGTTTATTTTTGTTTTGAAATCCTGCTAAACTTGTTTGTCTAGAGCTATTCTGCAAAAGCAAATGTTTGTTGAAGATGGTCTTCAAAAATAATAAGAGTGAGGTTTTAGAAAGGGACAGCAGTACCAGCACAGAAAATTAATAAATTTATTTATTCTTTTATTTCGAGGATAATGGAATAAGCACTCATGTGCTTCTTTACATCCAGTTCCTGTGTGTATGCAGTTTTGAAAGTTTTGTCATCCATTCCCCCTGACACATAATGGCCTACTCTTCTGAAAAGCAGAACGGGTTTGAACGTGTGCGCAAGATGTTCTGTGTGCATTGCACACGGGACCTCGTTTTATAGTCTCATCTGAAGGACTTTTGGGGAGAGTGGAGTAAGCACTGATGTTAACTCCAGAGGAAAAGTCCTCTAGAATTAAGGTTCGAACCCGGGTTAGCAGATAATGAATGCATCACTCTAACCACCAGGATATTCCCCCCCATCCCCCCAAGTCAGTTGTGTTGTTTAGGCTTCTTTGTATGATGCATACTAAATAACATGTCAGGAGAGGCCACAAAAGCAGGACCTAAAAAAAATGCTCAAGATGAATTTCTGTGGCCCCTTGACTACATCAGGCCTAGGCGGCTCTTGGACTCTTGCCTGTTTTCAGCTTCTGTACTGCCCTAGCCATTTTGGCTATTTCCATGCCTGGCTGCATAGTGTTGTGCACATTTCTGCTTTGTTTTTAAAAATATCTTGAACAAAGGCATTTTCTGTCAATAACAAGGCTAAAGCTGCCAGAAAATATATATGACCTTTGTGGATTTTTAACAGGTAAAAATTAGCAGGTTCAGGAGTCTAGCCATGTAATCTCTCTTGAAGACTTTGCACCTTAACTTATCGGGGAGGACTTACATTAAGCAGTCCCCTTGACTCCCCTGTTCAAGATAATGTTTTGTTTTGCTTTGATTGTTATTTTGTCCTATATCATTTTTTTTGGGGGGGAAGGGGGAAGTGAGGTGGGGAAAGGGGGGCAGTACAAGTTTTGTCATCAGGCAAGAATGTTAACTAAATTATAATAGCCGAGTATGTTCAAACAGTGGATGACTATGAGAGAGAGAGACGTGAGCGCCGAGAGACGAAGGGAGAGGGAAATGACAAAGGAAGATGATGAAAACGACAAACGTACAGGGAAGGACCAGGAAAAAGAAGCTGAAGCAATCAAGGTATTTACCTGTTCATACCAATGTATTATATACATTGTGTGTGTGCGTGCATGTGTGTATGTATGTGTGTGTGCGTGGGTGTTTTGGAAGGAGGGGTATGGAGTTGGAGAAAATAAAATTTCAAATATGTATTCTTATGATCAAATCTCTCTCTCTCTCTCTCTCTCTCTCTCTCTCTCTCGCTTCTCTCGCTCTCTGTCTCTCTCTCGCTCTCTGTCTCTCTGTCTTCCCCCCCTCCTCCTTTCTCTCTCTCTCTCCCCGCATTCCCTTACCTGGCAGGGTGTGTAGTATCTAGTCTTGTCCTGTGTTTGTCATTTTGCAGGAGTCTGCCTGCTAGCCTCTCCCAACACATTCTGACTTCAGAGCAGCTCATTTCATTGTAAAGGTTGCGTGCTGGGTATTTTTGTGTTTCTGCAACCCACCGAACTCTGACATGACTTACAGGATCTTCAATGTGTATATTTGATATACATGAAGGGAATTAGTACCCCCATGGTCCAAGGGACTTCAGGATAGGTGTGAAGGTGCGAGGTGCAAAGGGAATTATGTCACTGGCAGGTCTGCACTTGAAGTTGACCTAGGAGATTGTAAAATCCCCACCCGTAATTCACTAGATACCGCTGAGATTTGAACTGAAGATTTCATGGATGCCTGGGATTGAAGTTGAATGGTCTTAACCACTTAGTTATAGTGTTTGTGTTATGATTAAATAGATTTATGTAGAAATAGAAAAGCATATCAATTTATGTTACTGAAGAAACCTAGCAAAACCTGGCCTGCCTGTATTGCAGATGATCTTAGAGAAAGGGCATAAATAAGGAGGATGCTCAAAACAGAGAGAGATGGAGAAGGCTCATCAATGTCAAACCTCCCCTGGGAGAAACATGACAAAAAAAGGAAGAAGAAGAAGAAGAAACTTTTTTTTTCAAAACAAAATAATGGTTCTGCTAAGCAGTATCAAAGAAAGACATCTTTTATGGTTGTGTTAGTCCAGATTGTTAAAGGCAGATAGTAAGTACTATAATTACTGTGTTAACTCAATGAAGTTCTGCCGAATCTTAAGATTCGGCACTCCTCTCCTTCACTGTGATGTGCCGAAGCTTAAGATTCAGCAGAATTATAAAAAAAAATTTAATACACTAAACGATGTTCAACTGAAGGCCTGTAGGGCAATCATTTTTCTAAACACAGTTGCTTTCTTTGACCATAAGCTTTCCTAGTTTGCATGTGTCGGCTACTTTTCTTTGACATGTTGACAGGCGTTTTCTTTGGGATCTCCGGATCTCCAGCGTTATGATTTTAAAAACAAAAGTTGTATAGTGCAAAAAGTAACATCAGATGGATTCAGCCAACTTCAGGGAACTTTATTTTGGTGAAAAATCATCACATTGTTTCAAGGGGACTAGTTGATGAACAGTTCAAGCCATGTAAGATAAGCAGCCCTAATTTTCAAAACTTTTTATTTTTCAACATTCAGTGACATATTTTGAAAATTTGTAAAAAAAAACAATTACAGTCATCTATTGAAAAACTGTGTAACAATCTCAAAAGTAGACATAATACACTTTTCAGTGATGTATAATTTGTCTTAGATAAATGTGCTGAATTTGTCAAATATAGCCCAAATCCCTCGATCATCACAAAATGGTGGGTGGGATCCATTTCACTGCGACTCCATTGAGTTAAGTGGCAAGGAAAGTGTGATGAATAATATTTATGACAAAGTTGACATGAATTTCGTCATGTTATACAGGAGCGCTACTTGGGAATAATCAAGAAAAGAAAACGTGTGCGCCGACTGAACGATCGCAAGTTTGTGTTTGACTGGGATGCTGGGGATGACACATCTCAGGATTACAACACACTGTACAAAGAGAGACACCAGGTGCAGTTCTTCGGACGAGGCAATGTTGCTGGCATTGATATTAAGGTGAGATGAAAGAGAGAGGGGGGGGGGGTGAGTGTGTGTGTGTACTGATTTTAGTGTGATGATGTAAGAGTATGTATGTGTAAAGTCAGGAAATTTCATGTTCAGAGATATAAAATGTAAATAAGTTGTTTCATGTTTGTTATCATTTAGCCTTTGTTTTATTGCAGCTTTTGGGGGGATTAAAAAAAACCCTTAAAACTCCATCTAAGCGGGATTTTAGGAAATATGATTTGATTTAAATCAGTTAGATCATAGATAACAGATTTTGTTGGTATTAGTTATTCATAAAGTTTGACACAACTCTATATCACATCAAAGAAGCTTATCTGCAAAGAAAAGCACAGGGATAACACAGAATGATTAAAGTTTTTAACAGAATAGTAGTTATTGTGTGCTTGTGGTCATTATCATCATCTTTTCTCTGTCTGAATAGTTGGGAAGATTTTTTTGTTTTGTTTTGGGGGTTGTTGATTTTTAAGATAATAGAGAAAGTAAGATATGAAAGCGAACTGCAGAAGACCTGTTTTCTGCCGTTTAACTTTTTCTACCCCATTTACAAGTATATTTGTAAACTTTGTCCATCCATATCACCCCATTCATGAGTATACTCGTAACTGAACTCTAAGCTAGAATGGAGTGTTCTTATTTGGTCATTTGCAGGAATAACTCAGGTCTGATAGCTTTAACTTATTCTCAAATGGTTTGTTTACATACAGTGTTGGCACTTTCTGTTCAGTGTAGAGTTTTCATTGATCTGTTGCCTATCAGTCAATGAGTAAATGCTCAAAATGTCTCTCAGCTGAAGAAGCCACTCAGCAGGTTCATAAATGGATTATGAACTATGATCTGAAGAATCAGCTGAATAATATGGTAATAATATCAATCATAAGCAACCAGATTGAGATAAGAAGTTTTGAAGACTGGCAGATCTTACTCTCAGTCAACTGATCAAGGTGGGTGGGGCACAGCCAGGGATGATCGATCACCAATACTTCAGGTGGAAAGCAGACGATTTTACCCCCAAATCTTGGAAATTTTTAAGTAAAGTCCTACAGTTATTGCAATCAATAGATAAATAAGTAATTAGGCAAAGTGGTGAAGTCAGAGATGATAATTACATCACTGGATCAGTGTTTCGGCAATGAAGCCTACACATGTATGTCTCCATGTGTGCTTTGAGATGGTGTGCAGGCATGGTCTTTGGTTTTGTTTTCACTTTTCGCACTGGTATTGAAGTTTTAGCTATGTTTTGAATTGCACAAACAAATGTGTTTTTTATTTATTTTCTTTGCCTTTTTTCTTACAGTTTTGTTTCATATTAGCAGAATGTTTTATTTTTTGTTTATTTACCAGTGTTGTTATTCACCTCAGCAAACACTTATTCCTTACTCAATAGCTATGAAAATTGGCCCAATCATAGCTTATATACTTGACATTCGAAAGCCATCCATTACATAGTTCAGAAGTTACCATTGGTTTTCTCAACATGCCTGTGTTTTCATGCACACCTGGCTGCACAGCTGGGCAGGAGGAGAATAAGAAAGAGTTCACTGGCAAAGGCAAGCCACCATGTACTTTATTTTCTATTCATGGTTTTCTTTTCTGTTTAGGCCCAGAAAAAAGACCAGTCCAAGTTCTATGGAGATCTGCTGGAGAAACGACGCACAGAGGCAGAGAAGGAACAAGAAAAGTGAGTTCATGCAAAATAAGTTTTGTTACAGTAAACCCTAAAGCTGTAGAGTTTCCAACAAACTCGGAGCAGGATGTTGTTGTGTTGTGCGTTCCCCAGCTTTACACTCTAGGGGTCACCCAGAACGTGCACTCTGACTTACTCATCCTACCTGGGAATCACTGTGAGATAGGAAGCACACCGGATGGAAGTTTGCGTGTATGACTATTTTCAAGTACCTCGCCAAATAGGCAGCCATACTCCGACTTCAGAGGATTTTTTTCTCCTTTAACAAAGGAGACGCAGGTTGTTATGTTAGGAGCTTGTCATGGCTGAAGGCAATCTCAACACAACATTTTACAACATAACAACATTTTGATGTAGGCCTTGGCAATTAGCTGACATCAATAACTGACACAGCGTTTGGCCTGGGCCAAATGGAGCAGGATGAATACTTTGCCAGTGATTTTTTTTCAGCTGGATTTAGGGTAACAACACTTGTCTTTATAATCCATACACAATTACCTTGTCTTCATTAATCCTTCCACTTTCCTACTCCCCCTATTCTTCATCACTTTATCAGTAGCAGTTTGCTTGGCTTACTTATTTAAGTCCTGTTTACCAATGGATTTGAATATTACCACATCATGTATTTCTTAGATCACTTTGTGATATCTCCATGAATGTGGGTCTTAGCTTAGACTTGTGACTTTTGCATTTAAACTGCATTGTGTGAGTAACAGCAAATTTTATTGAATTAAAAAGTTTAATGGTAATTTGTGAATTTAATGATTAAATTTTTCCCAGGAAGCGTCTCAAGAATATGGCCAAAAAAGAAGCCAAACAGAAGTGGGATGATCGCCATTGGACAGAGAAATCTAGTGAGGAGATGATGGAGAGAGACTGGCGTATATTCCGGGAAGATTACAACATTTCCTGCAAAGGTGGCCGTATCCCTAACCCCATCAGATTCTGGAAGGAGTCAGCACTGGGCTCAGATATTCTGGAGGTCATCGACAGAGTTGGTTACAAGGTAAGGAGGTCTGGCATGAAATTAACGTTTTATAATTAGTATATTACATTTTGTGATATTTATGCCACTGGAAGAGTTAAAAATTGGCAGATGTAGGATAGTATTCATGGAATATTCTACATAAATTGTTCTAATTTTGTGTGTGTAGCGTTTTTTGTTTAAATGATTACCATGATATGATGTTTTTTGGTCAGTTGTGTTGTTAGCAGCATGAATGAATAGGAGGAATGAGTTCTGAATTTAGAGCATAAATTAAGCGACATTGGGTATATACTGTTTTTGCAAAGTAGCGTTCAAGGTTTTGCTTTTTACTATTTCACTTCAGATGTTTTCCTGCAACACTCTTCTCCTGATTTCTTTGTCTGTCCCTACCTTGCATGTTTTTACTGTCATTCTGAACCTCCTCCCTTTTATGTTCTTCACAATACATGATCACTGTCCTCTTGTTATCTAAGTTGATTTTATTTTTCTGTGACTGTAGGAACCAACGCCCATCCAGATGCAGGCCATCCCCATTGGCTTACAGAACCGGGACATCATCGGTGTGGCAGAAACTGGCAGCGGTAAAACAGCCGCCTTTCTTATTCCTCTGCTGGTCTGGATCCAGTCTCTGCCCAAAATTGTCAGGTGAGACCTGTCAAGCTTTCTGCCCAGAGAAAGGGTGCTGCTTTGGTTTGATGTCATTTATGTGGACAGACTTTTTTTTTTATCAAAAAGAAAAAAATATAAGATTGGTTAGGTTTTTGTTTTGTCTTAGATTTTTTTTTTAAAATCCAACATGAAAAATACATATTTTGATAGAAGGTTTCAGTTTACATTTGAAGTACAACACTTGTAAAGATCACAGTACTGTGGAATATATGCATTTTCAGTGTAGTGAATTACTAAGATACACACAATCATGTGGTTTCATGATACAAACTTTTTTTGGTGCTTTTCTGTAGAAAAATTATCATCTGAAGTAGAATTATTTTACTATTAATGATAATACTAATACACGTATATTTTGCTAGAGATAGGTAGTTTCCATGTGTGTATGCACTTGCTCTTGCTTTTCCTTCACATTGGTAGTGTTGTGTTATTGCTGTTCTTCCCATCTTCTCATTGGTTGAATGTCTACTTATTAAAAGATGATTTAGACATACATTTTGGGGAGGAGGAGAGGAAAGGGGGTGGGGGGGAGAGGGGAGAGCAGGACAGCCTAGTGGTTAGAGCATTGAGCTTGTGATCTGATGGTCCAGGTTTGAGCCACCTCTCAGGTGCCCGTTCAGGGGGATTTTTCTCCATGACTGCCGCCAACATCAGTACCAACACCACTTCCCCAAAAGTTTTTTGAATGAAGCTACAGATCAAGATCCCTTGTGCATATGCACACAGAACATCTCATGCACACGTGAAATTCCATTTCCACCTTTCGGATGAGTAGGCCATTTAATGCTGATAGGAATAGATGTCAGAATTGAAAAAACACAAGTACACAGGTGTCGTGTTTAGACACCACCCCTAAAGTCGGAATGTGGCTACCTTAATGGTAACAGTCACAAACACAAAATCTTACCATTGGTGAACCTTGAAATTCGAGGCAAGGAGCAAGAAAAAAAAAAAAAAAACCCAACAGAAATAAGGCTTTATGTTATGCGGAAATGGGATTGCACAGTTGTCCGAGTGCTCACTCTCCCCAAGGTAAGGTTAAGCAGCGTTGAGCTGGTTATATCTCTGATGGGTGACCATTAGTGCACCTTGGCTTCAGTACAGTCCCCCAGTTCACCCAGCTGTAAATGGGTACCTGCCCTGCTTAGGAACAGGGAAGATAAAGCAGTGAGGGAGAGGAGATATGGGCGCCACTCTCAGTATGCTGGCCTCTGGAGAAGCTGAGGTCTCTGACACCTCACTCCTCTGTGACTGGATATATTACAAGACACCTTTTTTATGTAATGAAGGTGAAGAAATGGTTGAAGGAGAAAGAATGGTCAGAGAAAAGGATGACTGTAAAGGGTAAATTTACATATTTTTTTTCTCTCCATTTTTTACTGTTGACTGACACATGATTTCAGCAAGTAAAATCATACAGATCACGCTATGACACACAACAGTCAACATTATATCATCCTAAACTGTTATCCCCCTTCTCTCATTCTGTTCTTCTCTGTAACACTCCTAAACTGCGTTTGTACTGGTCCTGCTACATGTCAAGTGTGATTTGGTGTTTTGTTTCCAGATTGGAGGATGCTGACCAGGGTCCCTACGCCATCATTCTGGCCCCCACCCGTGAATTGGCCCAGCAGATTGAGGAGGAGACACACAAGTTTGGGGAGTGCCTGGGCATTCGGGTGGTGTCTGTCATTGGAGGTATCTCCCGTGAGGAGCAGGGGTTCAAGCTGCGGCAAGGCTGTGAAGTGAGCAACAGTTACCTGTGGTTTTTTGTCTGCTGTCTCTGCATGTGGATTTGTGTGTGTGTGTGTGTGTGTGCGTGCATGCACATGCATGTGCAAATGTGCAGGTGTGAGTATGAACACACTTGCACACGTGTATCATGTAAGTGTGTGTGTGTGTGTGCATGCATGTGTGTGTAAATGTGTGAGAGTGATGCATGTGGGTTAGTAAGTGTGTGTACACAAACATGTGAAAATGAGACTTTTCCTGTAGTGTTTAGTATAACTTTGTATTTAGGTGTTTGGACAGAAGAATTGTACCATTTCAGGGGGGACCTGTATTTGCTGATAAAAGTATAGAATCCACAAAAGGAGAAGACAGCAGAGGAAACAGGGGCAGGACTTTTATTATGTGCCAAAGAACAATTACTATGATGAGCATTACTGTGCTTGCTCATCATTTTAAAATGTGATCTTTTGCTGTTTGATTACATCATTTTTATGACTAGTACTCTCTTGATAGCGTAAAATTCCCACAAACGCAGATTGAATTTCCTCTGAGCGACCTTAATGAGTTAGATAAAACCTGGCAGTTGAGGACATTCTCCTGTGCTGTGTATTAGTAAGGCATAGTGCAAAAGCTGTCGAGAAGGTATTGCTTGCAGAAGAGATCTTTTTTTCTAGGTTTTTAAAATTTTGTTATGTTTTTGTATTTGTTTTAATCCTTGTTTTTTTAAAAGCCTTTTGGTTTTTAATTGTTTTTTTTGGTTTTCAAATTAGCCAATTATTTCTTGTATTGTTTAGTTGGCAATTTGTTGTTTTCTTTTGATACATCTTCTTGCTATATCAAGATACGTTTATAACAGTTGGATTATGTACTTACATAAAGATTAAATCTAAATGAAACAAACAATAAACCTAAAGACAGAAAAGTGAAACGTTGTGTGCATGCTTTGTTCAGATAGTGATTGCCACACCTGGTCGTATGATTGATGTGCTGGAGAACCGCTACCTGGTTCTGAACCAGTGTACCTATGTGGTCATGGACGAGGCTGACCGCATGATCAACATGGGCTTTGAGCCTGAGGTGCGCAAAATCCTGGACCACTTGCCTGTCTCCAACCAGAAACCAGACACAGATGACGCTGAGGATGACTCCAAGATGTTGCAGAACTTCAACAGCAAGTACAAGTACCGACAGGTAAACTGGACTTGGTTCAGTGTGGAATAAGATATGTTGTAACTGATCATTGTTACTTCCAGTTTCAGGAGATTTTGGCCTGGATTGGATTCTAAAGACAAAATGGGCCTACATTGTTATGTTTTTTGTGCTATCTTCCTGTTTCAAGAAATTATATATCTGAACCAACAGTAAAAAAAAAAAAATAAAAACAAGGCTGCATTGTTCATATTGATTTTAATTGTTTCCACTAGTTTCAAAGAACTGCATTGATTTCATATTAAAAATACCAACAAAAACATGTTCATGATTTTGCTATTTTCATCAGTTTTGAGAAATTGTATGTACATCTGATTCAACTGAAAATAAAAGAAATAGTAGTACTGGATCTTGAAGTACAAAAATGTAAATCTTTTTCAAGAGTGCATTTAAATCATGCCTTTATGTATCTGTTTTCCAGACAGTGATGTTTACCGCCACCATGCCACCTCAGGTAGAGCGGTTGGCGAGAACATTCCTGCGACGTCCTACAGTGGTGTACATTGGTAACATCGGCAAGCCTGTGGAACGTGTGGAACAGATTGTCTACATGCTCACAGAATCAGAGAAGAGGCGAGTTGTTGCATTCTGTTTGTACTGCAAGTTCATATTCACGTCCAAAGTTTTGGTTGTTAGCTGTTCAACAGTTATTAAAAAATTTTGTTGTTGTGATTGCCATTAGGCCCCAGCGGATATTTCCAATTCAGGGAAAACGATTACTGAGTGGAATGGAAGTCTGTATTCACTTGCAAAGCTTTAGTTGATAACTGTTTGACAGTTACTAAGTGCAGTTACTTTACATCATGGAAACAAGCAATTATGAAGAGCAGTTACATCACATCGTGTGAGAAGCAATTTCAAAGTACATTTACTTGACTTACATCATGGGAGAAGCAATTTCAAAGTAAGCAATTTCAAAATGCATTTACTTCACTTACATCACAGGAGAAGCAAGTGCTAAAGTGCATTTATTTTACATTATAGAAGCAAGTGCTAAGTGCAGTTACTTGACTTAACATCATAGGAGAAGCAAGTGCTAAGTGCATTTACTTGACTTACATCATGGTGGCAATATGCTCTTCCTTGGGACAGCAGTCTGAATTTTACAGAGAAGTTTACCATGACTAAAACTAGTATACAATACATTGCAACATAATGCAATACAATATAGTACATTACAATACAGATAGAGATAATGCATCTGTCTCTTGTGACAACATTTACAGTGTCAGTGGAGAAGCTTTCTTGTAATGCTTAACAGTTGCTTGACCATGCAAGCTATATCCTTCAGTATTGTGTAAAGTTTCCATATGAAATTGTCTTTCCATTCTGCTCAACCTCTTTGTAAAGATGTTCAGTTTTGCTGCGTGTGCCTGTTGAACTTGTCATCCATGAAGGCTACATTTTGGCATTAGACATTGACTCATTCAGGTTAATGCAGTCTGGGGGCAGCTTTGAGTTATTGTTTATTTTTCTTAGGGTAGCTTTGAGTCGGTTGTTATTGTCAAATTCATAATGTTGTTGTTTCATTTGATTTGAATTGATCTGATGATTGTGCATGTGTTTTTGATGTGCAGGAAGAAGCTGGTGGAGGTGCTGAACGCTGGACTGGAGCCACCCATCATCATCTTCGTCAACCAGAAGAAGGGGGCAGACGTGCTGGCCAAGTCACTGGAGAAAATGGGGGTCAGTATCTTTTCTCCGTTCCTTTCGACCTTTTTTTCTCGTTTCATGACTCCCAAATCATTTATTCATCGCTTCTGTTTTCTTCTTCTTACATGGTTTGTTATAAATTGTCTGGCATATATCTATATATATATATCCTTTTTACCTATATATCTAAGAATTTTGTTGGTGTTGAATGTAATCGAACAGCTTATGTCAGATTAATGTTACGTCATAGTTTTGATTATTTATTTATGACGTATATATGGTGTGCACTTAGTGATAGCCAAGTCGTCTTGACAGTAACTGCTGTTTTTGTTTTTGTTTTCTTCTTCCTCTTGTGTTCTGCATAAATGGATTATCTACTGTTATTGTGACTGAATAAATTAATCTAGTGACAAAAGTGGACTCTTGTCGTTCGTTATGGCTGGAATTCTAACAGGTTATGGGCCCAGTACACGAGGCAAACTGTTTTTCGACGGCGACGAGAGACATTATGATCACTGGGAGGTGAAATTCTTAGCTTATATGAAACTTCGTAAGCTAAAAGATGTGATCCTGGCAGACGATGGTGAAGAAATTGATGTAGATAAAAATGAAGAAGCTTTTGCTGAACTTGTTCAGCTCATAGACGACAAGAGTTTGTCACTTGTAATGCATGATGCAGCAGACGATGGACGAAAAGCTCTGAGAATTCTTCGGCAACATTATGCAGGTTCGTCTACACCGAGAATTATCAGTCTTTACACCGAACTGACAAGCCTGCAGATGAAACCATCAGAGACAGTGACAGATTACATCATCTGTGCAGAAGCAGCTGCAATCGCCCTGAGAAGTGCTGGAGAGACAGTGAGTGATAGTTTGTTAATAGCGATGGTTCTGAAGGGGTTACCAGAATCGTTCCAGTCATTTGTCACTGTTGTCACTCAGTCCCAAGAGAAACATGACTTCAGCAAATTTAAAGTTTCTCTCCGCAGCTTTGAGGAGACGGAGAAGTCTCGAGTGTCAGCAGCCATGGGTGAAGATTCACTTCTGAAAATGAAGCACAAATCGTTTGACAGCAATCGTGAATTACGTCAATGCTTCAAATGTGGAACTTACGGACATCTTCAACGTGATTGCAAGAAGAAGAAAATGTGGTGTAGTCATTGTAAAAATGCATCACACACTGACCAAACTTGCCGTCGTAAAAGCAAGACTAGCGGTAAAGGGGTACAGGAGGGAGTCAACACTGTGAGCGACAATCCTGACTCCACTAATCCAGATCCAGAACATTCTTTTATCTTCAAGATGAACGAAGGGAGCAGACAGGAGATAAGAAACCATACAAAGTTACTAGTTGATTGTGGTGCTACAAGCCATCTACTCAATGACAAGACTTTGTTCATCTCGTTTGAAAATTTTTTCAAACCAGAAGACCATTTCATCGAACTTGCGAATGGTGAAAGCAAAAACAATCTAGCAAAGCAAAGAGGTACCGCACATGTAACTGTCAAAGATATCAGTGGAAATCTAGTCAGTCTTACTCTGAATGATGCATTGTATGTACCTACTTTTCCACAGAACATATTCTCTGTTCAGGCAGCGACAAACAAAGGTGCGAGTGTGATATTTGAACCTGAAACAGCAAGCCTTGTGTATGAAGGTGAAGCCAAATTTAAAATCGAAAAACAAGGTAGATTGTATTACCTCAAGACTGTCTCAGAGGAATGTGATGTTGATAATGTTAGTTTAACACAGGATTTGAATGTCTGGCATAAAATTCTAGGTCACTGTAATTTTTCTGATGTGTTGAGGCTAGAAGGTGTTGTTGATGGCATGAAAATTACAGACAAAGGTAAGCATGATTGTGAAACATGTGTAATGGGCAAAATGACAAACAAAATCAGTAAAACAACACGCACTCGTGCAACTTGTCCTCTAAAGTTAGTGCACACTGATCTTGCTGGACCGGTCACACCAGCATCCCATGAAGGTTTCAAGTATGCCATCACATTCACAGATGATTATTCTGATGCGTCATTTGTGTATTTCATGACATGCAAAAGTGAAACGATCAAAGCCACAGAAAAGTTTCTGGCTGATTCTGCACCTTTTGGCAAGGTAAAAACCATTAGATCTGATAACGGTTCTGAGTTTACCTCAAGGGAGTTTAAGGAAATCCTCAGGAAAAATCAGATAAGGCATGAAACCTCAGCTCCTTACTCCCCACACCAAAACGGGGCAGCTGAGAGGAAATGGCGCACTATTTTTGAGATGGGAAGATGCATGCTGATTCAAAAGAACCTTCCAAAAGAGATGTGGCCATATGCTGTGCACACTGCTGTGTACAATCGTAACCGATGTTACAATGCCAGGATAAATCAAACTCCATATCAAGGTTTGACTGGTCAAAAACCAAACATCTCAAACATGAGAATTTTTGGAACAGAGTGCTATGCATATTCCCAGCTCAAGCGCAAACTTGATTCACGATGCGCTAAGGGTATCTTTGTAGGATATGATGGTTACAGTCCTGCATACCTTGTGTATTACCCTGAAAGTGGCAAAGTGATGAAATGTCGTGTTGTGCATTTTGTGTCAGATAAGCCAGACAGAGTTGATGTGAATGACCAGGGTACACAGACAGAGAACTCTTTAGATGATGGTGGTGTGATGATGATGATGAGACCTCCTTCTGTCAGTCAACCCATACCTGAAGAGCAGTCAGAGTGTACTGTAGGTCAAGGTCACAGAAATACTCTATGTAATATGCCTAAAAATGAACCTTTGGTTAAAGAAAATCAAGGTCACAGGTATCCGAGAAGGCAGAGAAAACCCCCTAACCACTTGAAAGATTATGAAACGCAGTTTGATGATGATGATGATCAAGTTATGACAAACATGGATTATTGTTATAAAGATGTCCTCGTTTCCAAAAAGTTATCAGGAAGCAGTGGGCTCAGAGGATTCTCATTGCTGGAAACAGGCAATGGATGATGAAATTAACTCTTTGAAGGAAAATAACACTTACACTCTGATGGCTCTTCCGGAGGGTAGGCAAACAGTGGGGGGAAAATGGGTTTACACAATCAAAGAGAGTGCGACTGGTTCAAAGTCCTACAAAGCTAGATATGTCGCAAAAGGTTTCAGTCAGAAAGAAGGTGTTGATTATACCGATACTTTTGCACCTACTGCTAATATGACTTCAGTACGTACTCTGATGCAAATTGCGGCTGAAAACGATTTGATTTTACATCAGATGGATGTCAAAACTGCTTACCTCAATGCTGACATTGATTGTGAAATTTACATGGATCAACCTGAAGGTTATGAAATCAAAGGTCAAAAAGGTGAAAAACTTGTGTACAAATTTTAAAAAATCCTTGTACGGGTTAAAGCAATCAGGTAGGAATTGGAACCAGTTGCTGCACAATTTTCTGGCTGAAAATGAGTTCATTCAAAGTCCCTCTGATAATTGTGTGTACACAAAACAGACAGACGATGGCATGACTGTCATTCTTGTGTGGGTTGATGATATTATTGTTGGTGCAAACAATAATGACCTCTTGTGCAAAACGAAGAAAATGTTCTCTGATAGGTTCAAAATGAAAGACATGGGAAAGTTGTCGTATTTCCTAGGCATTGATTTTGAGCAAAAGGATGGATGTGTTAGGATGCACCAAAGGCGTTACATTCAAAAACTGCTTGAAAGATATGACATGTCTGAATGTAAACCTAGGGGTACCCCATCAGAACAGAAGATGGAGTACGAAAACACTGAACCTGTTGATCACCGCAAATATCGTGAAATTGTAGGGTGCCTGATCTATGTCATGATTACAACAAGGCCAGATATCTGCTGGGTGATTACCATGTTATCTCAGCATCTCTCTAATCCACTTCAAGGTCACTGGGTCGCAGCCAAGCATGTGTTGCGATATCTCAAAGGCACAATAGACTATGAGTTGTGTTACAAGAAAAGTACCACAGGATTAAAACTCATAGGATATAGTGATGCGGATTGGGCGTCTAATGCTGATGATAGGCGCAGTACTTCAGGGTATTGTTTCTCCCTGAATGAAAACGGTCCACCGATTTCTTGGAAATCGAAGAAGCAACCTGTTGTTGCATTGTCTACTTGCGAAGCTGAATATATTGCTTTAGCATTAGCAGTACAAGAAAGTTTGTACCTGAATCAGTTTCTGAAGGACATGGGTATTAACCAAGGTCAAGGTCAAGGGTCTTTGATCTATGAAGACAACCAAGGAGCCATTGTTCTTGCACACAACCCAGCGAATAGGCAAAGATCGAAGCACATTGACATTAAATACCATTTCATCAGAAATGAGGTCAAGCGTGGCAAAGTCGTTCTCAAGTATTGTCCAACTGAAAACATGATTGCTGATATAATGACCAAACCATCATTGAAAACTCAGTTGTTGAAATTCAGATCTTTTCTGTTTGGTTAAATAAAGACAATGATTGGATAGGGTGTGACATGACTATGCCTTATTAATTGCTGAAACTATGCATGAGCTAAATGTTGATAGTGTAGACATATTAGGACTTTAAGTTGTATCGATTAAGTGGGGGTGTTGAATGTAATCGAACAGCTTATGTCAGATTAATGTTACGTCATAGTTTTGATTATTTATTTATGACGTATATATGGTGTGCACTTAGTGATAGCCAAGTCGTCTTGACAGTAACTGCTGTTTTTGTTTTTGTTTTCTTCTTCCTCTTGTGTTCTGCATAAATGGATTATCTACTGTTATTGTGACTGAATAAATTAATCTAGTGACAAAAGTGGACTCTTGTCGTTCGTTATGGCTGGAATTCTAACAGTTGGAAATGTGATTGACTTGCTATAGTGTCTGTTGTGACATGCTCTAAATTTGTGAACTGCTAATTATATCCACTGTCTCTTTTCTCTGTAATGAAAGAGAGAACTAGCTGAGCAGACTGCAGTATGGATTTTGTTGACTTTCTCTGCTGCCTTGAGCTATCTCTCCAGATCAGTGTGAGGTAGAAGGTAACCAGCCACATGCTCCAGATTACTGTAGAAATGAACTCTAGTGACATGGGAAGCAATTTGTCATCCCCATTGGTTTAAATTCTAAAAGAAGGCTTTCATTCTGATTGAATGGCTCAAGGACATTTTCAGTAGTTGATTGAAAAATTGAGATTGTGAGGTAGATGCTTGCCATAGGGGAGAAATTGAAAGTTAAAAGCACGTCACCATTACTAATGATCCATTTTCAAGCCCACCCACTCTTTTGTTTTTGGTATTATTTTTTCGTTTGGCTCACTTTTGTCTGCCTATGCTGCCTATTTTTGTCCTTTGAAATGTGTTTGAGAGTGAGGTGTTAGAGACCTCAGCTGCTCCAGGGGCTAGCACATTGAGGGTGGCGCTGATCTCCTCTCCCTCGCTGCTTTACCTTCCCTGTCCCTAAAGTGGGCAGGTACCCATTTACAGCTGGGTAAACTGGGGAACTGTACTGAAGCCAAGGCATACAAAGGATCACCCATCCAAGAGATAACCACACTCAGTGCTGCTTACCCTTAGCATGGGAAGAGCGAGTGCTCTGACTACTGTGCTGTTTTGTCCCCAGTGTGGCTGACTTTTAAAGAAAATAGCACTTTGTACTCAGTGAGTGTATGGTATGTTGAATGCTGTGTGTGTGTGTGTTTGCATTACAATGCTACAACTGTACTCAGTGAGTGTATGGTATGTTGAATGCTGTGTGTGTGTGTGTTTGCATTACAATGCTACAACTGTACTCAGTGAGTGTATGGTATGTTTTAATGCTGTGTGTGTGTGGTGTGTGTGTTTGTGTGTGTGTGTGTGTGTGTGTGTGTGTTGTGTTTGCAGTACAATGCTACAACGTACTCAGTGTATGTTATGTTGAATGCTGCGTGTGTGTGTGTTTGCAGTACAATGCTACAACTGTACTCAGTGTATATTATGTTGAATGCTGCATGTGTGTGTGTTTGCAGTACAATGCTACAACTGTACTCAGTCAGTGTATATGATGTTGAATGCTGTGTGTGTTTTGCAGTACAATGCTACAACTGTACTCAGTGTATATTATGTTGAATGCTGCGTGTGTGTGTGTTTGCAGTACAATGCTACAACTGTACTCAGTCAGTGTATATGATGTTGAATGCTGTGTGTGTGTGTGTGTTTGCAGTACAATGCTACAACTGTACTCAGTCAGTGTATATGATGTTGAATGCTGCGTGTGTGTGTGTTTGCAGTACAATGCTACAACTGTACTCGGTGTATATTATGTTGAATGCTGCGTGTGTGTGTGTTTGCAGTACAATGCTACAACTGTACTCAGTCAGTGTATATTATGTTGAATGCTGTGTGTGTGTGTGTTTGCAGTACAATGCTACAACTGTACTCAGTCAGTGTATATTATGTTGAATGCTCTGTGTGTGTGTGAGTGAGTGTGTGTTTGCAGTACAGTGCTACAACTGTACTCAGTCAGTATATATTATGTTGAATGCTGTGTGTGTTTGCAGTACAATGCTACAACTGTACTCAGTCAGTGTATATGATGTTGAATGCTGTGTGTGTGTTTGCAGTACAATGCTACAACTGTTTCTTTAGTCAGTTTTATATTACTTGAAAGCTGTGTGTTTTGCAGTACAATGCTACAACTGACTCAGTCGTTTAATTAAAGTTGAAGCTGTGTGTGTTTGCAGTACAATGCTACAACTGTACTCAGTCAGTTTATATTACGTTGAATGCTGTGTGTGTGTTTGCAGTACAATGCTACAACTGTACTCAGTGTATATTACATTGAATGCTGTGTGTGTGTTTGCAGTACAATGCTACAACTGTACTCAGTCAGCTTATATTACATTGAATGCTGTGTGTGTGTTTGCAGTACAATGCTACAACTGTACTCAGTGTATATTACATTGAATGCTGTATGTGTGTTTGCAGTACAATGCTACAACGTTGCACGGAGGCAAGGGGCAGGAACAGAGAGAGTACGCCCTGGCCAGCTTGAAGGGAGGAGCCAAAGACATCATGGTGGCCACTGACGTGGCAGGTCGTGGTATCGACATCAAGGACGTGTCCCTTGTCATCAACTACGATATGGCACGCACCATTGAAGGTCAGTGTGGAGCAGCTTGTGCTGATTGGATCTTTGTGTGTGTGTGCGTGCGTGCACATGCATGCTTGTGCATGTCTGTGTTTTGGAGATGTGGACCTGTCTTTGTCTTCCTGTGATTTTGGAGAGCTTTTATTTTTCTTGTTTGGTAATTTGCATAGATTTTTGGTCCTGTAAAAGAATCAGCTTTTGATGAAGACTGGTTGCAGGAATTAAATAAGCTTACAGGAAATAAAGATGAATCTTGGGGACAGATGGAAAGAGGAAATTTTCTGGACTTGACTGGCAGAAGGTGGCATGTGTCACTCATTCACTCTGTTTATCAAGTTTGTCAGTATAATAATAATAATAATATGGAATTCATATAGCACTGAATCTTATAAAAACAAACAAATGGAGCGCTTTGTGTTATTTATGAAGAATTAACCTGCTGTGCATGCTTTATTACTGTCTGTGTGAATTAGATTTGATAATTGTCAGTGCTTGTGGAGTAAAGGGTTCAGATGATTTGAGAAATTATGCAAAATTGATTATGGTTGTATTTGGTCTGTCATTGAATTTTCTACCTTTATGGTAACATCAATCACCCTTTACTATACTTTGAAAAGTCTAAAGTTTTAGATTTCTGTCAGTATGAAAAGTAAGCCATAAACATATATATATGGAAGTTTGTTGGTATCAAGTCTGTACATACCTCAAGGTCTTGCAAATAATTGTATGAAAGCTTCCTCTTATGAAAATGATACATACTGATACATACTGATAGCCTTTGAAGGTAATTTACCTATATTTTATTTTTATTCTTTTATATCAAGGATAATGGAATAAGCACTTGTGTGCTTTTTTACATCCAGTCCCCGTGTGTATGCAGTTTGTAGATTTTGTCATCTGTTCCCACCGACACAATGGCCTACTCTTACGAAAAGCGGAACAGGATTTAACGTGTGCCCAAGATGTTCTGCGTGCGTTTGTACATGGGGCCTCGGTTTATAGTCTCATCCGAAAGACTTTTGGGGAGAATGGAGTCTGCACTGATGTTAACTCCAGGGGAAAATATCCCTTGAACGGGAATTGAACCCAGATCGTCAGATTGCGAGCACAATGTTCTAACCACTAGGCTATCCCGTCCCCCCCTATAGGAAAAGTATGAAAGGTTCTTGTTACCAAAGTGCATTCATTCCTCAAATCTTTGAACTTTTCTTAACTTGAAGGAAAACTATGAAAGTTTTTTGTTGTTAATAAAGTTTATACTTACCTGAGATGCTTAATACAAAAGTATGAAAGTTATAAGAAAACTCTGAAAGTTATTGCAAAGAAAGTATAGAGGCAAGCAGCAAGCACTGACAACAACCCCTAAGAAAACTAGTAACAGGAAAAGACCTGGACATGACAGTGTTGCACTTGGCTGATTGCAGACTACACTCATCGTATCGGTCGAACGGGTCGTGCGGGCAAGGAGGGTACCTCCATCACCTTCCTGACCAAGGAGGACAACCAGACCTTCTACGACCTGAAGCAGCTGATGCTGTCCAGCCCTGCCTCCACCTGTCCCCCAGAACTTGCCAACCATCCCGACGCCCAGCAGAAACCTGGCAGCGCTCCTCAGAAGAAACGCAAAGATGAAAAAGTGTTCATCACATAAATTTTGTCCTGTTGTTGAGGAGGAATCTTTGTTTGTGTGTGTGTTTTGTTCTGGCATAAGGTTTTCAACTGTCATTGGTTGTTGTTTTGGGATAAGGGTGAGAACAGCTATGTGAGGTTATTTCTTTTTTAATGTTAAAGAAGACATTGATTCAGATTCCTCTGTGGTATGCATGTTTGAATGTGTGTGAGTGCAAAATTTGCAGTTTTACATTATTGTAGGCCATTTTCTGAAGATGGACTGTGGCTGACTGATGGTATAGAAATGTACATACGTGTAAAAAGCATTAAAAAAAATTGTAAGGTGTGTACATAGGAGATAAAACAACAAAAGCTGTTACAAGAAAGTTTATGTTTTTGTTTTGTTGAAGAATAATTCACATGTTTCAACAAAGCAAGATTAGAGGGGACAAGCTTTTCATCAATATTAAGATGCAGGAAACTTACTTTTTTTTCAATTGTGTTTGAATGATCTTGGTTTCTTTGAAAGCAAGAGACTGATTATTTGCAGAGAAAGGTTAATGTGTGTGTGTGTGTGTTGGAGGGGGATGTGTCTGACTGTTTTTGCAAAACTACTGTGAACATGATTTTAAGTCACTGCAGTTTTCTCTGCATGAAATTCGGGCTGCTCTCCCCATGGAGAGCGATTCGCCACAAGAGCAGCACCACCTTTCTTTTTTCTTTTCCTGTCTGCAACTATTTTTGTTTCCCTATCAGAGTGGCTTTTTTTAAAAACAGAATTTTGCCAGGGACAACTCCCTTGTTGCAGTGGGTTCTTTTACATGTGCTAAATAATTATGTGTAACACATGGGACATTTTATTGTCTTGTCCAAAAGACTAGCGCCCAGACCACCACTCATGGTCTAGTGGATGGGGTAAAAGTTTCTGGCCCAAATGGGGATCAAGCCACCACACACTTCGAACCTGGACTTTCTGCTTTCTAGGCAGGTGCGTTACCTCTAGACCACTGATCCACAAGCCCTATGCCTGATTACGTTTTGTGGAAAACAGAGATGATTGGAGGTATTTGTTTAAGAACGGAAGATGCAGGGCATGAACAGACTACAGGCCATACATTTCCATCCAGTACATTCACGTAATATGGACCTTTATCCACAGTGAACTGCCACAAAATTTGTTCTGAAAAGTACCCAGCTTTCTATGAGATTTAGTTCTGGTAATAATCTGGATGTGAAGAAATCTGATACCTTACCACATGAACCACAAAACTGATATGACTTGTTGCTGATTCTAAAGCTACTGGCAGCTTTTGTGAGCTGGCAAGTGAAAGTATAGTTTTCTTTGGGTTTTGTTGTTGTTGCATCATATTCTATGGTGTACTAATCTGCTGTGACCACACCACTACAGTATTGTATACTACCACTCACAGTCACTGCAGCTTTGTCTTCATGAAACTGGGGCTACTCTCTCCAGCAAGATTGCATCTGTACTAGTACGCCACCATTCTAGGCTCTTTTTGAGGCAGATGTCTGTAGGGAGCAGTAAGTGCTAGGCCATCTTGAAGCCATCAGCCAGAAGAGGTCCAGCACTGCTGTAGGGTCACTGGAGGAATTCAGTAGTGCCAGTTCTGATCCAGCATGGACTGGATACTAACCGCCAAGCCACGTGCTTATGACATAATGGTTGACTAGTGAAGGCAGACAAAAACTCTCCCTCTTGTTGCAGCCATCACCATGTCCATTCACAGCTGTCAGTTTCCCCCACTTTCAGCTGCTGCTCATTCTATCCCAGCTAATTACGGCAGGAACTGACCACGCTTGTACTTGGTGAAAGGAAGGGGCATGCTCATTTTAGCACCGGACCCTGGACCCTTGACTAAGTTATGCTGGATTTGCAGGGCTGTGCATTGTCTTGGAGAATTTTGTTCTTTATCTGGATGAGAATGGTTGGTACTCGGCAGCTTTTAAGTTCAGTCTGAATGTCTTTAGGATTGTAGCTCACATAGCATTTCAAATGGGGAGGTATGAAAACACATGCAACAACAGCAAGATGATGTTTTAGAACATAGCTGTAGGGCTTAGTAGTCGGCCAGAATTTGTGATGCTAGCTTGAAAGTGTGGTTGGGGGGAGCTGCTCTTGGTCTTGTCATGTAGCAGAAATGATGTCTGATCTGCAAAATTAGAATGTCAACATTCCTCAGTCTCAATGTAGTTATACTTTTTAAAAAAATGTCAGGGTAAATTGTCAGTTGCTTGCAGTTATACACTTTAAGATGGCAGCACTTAAAATGTGCACAAATTTCAGACATGTGTTTGGTGTATGAGGAGTGGCTTTTTTAACAGAATTTTGCCAGGGAGAACTCCCTTGTTACTGTGGGTTCTTTAACGTGCGCTAAATAATTATGTGTGACACACATGTGTTTGGTTTCTAGAGAAGTGTGAAACAGTATTTGTGTTCAGTTAACCGAAGTTTAAAATCTTGTTAAGTGATACTGATCACGCTTTGAAAGTTAAATGTGTGGATGGTTTACATGACTCATGCAGAATTATATTCATACTATAGTGTTTTTTAATGCTTACGCATTTGTTTTGTCGATCTTAGTGTTTTGATGTTGTACAGAATGATTTTAAAAAAAGAAAAGAAATCAACCATGAATATGTGTAAATAAATTGATTTACTACAAGTTGTCTGTTTATTTAAATGTGATTGAGTAAAAGGAATTAAGTCTGATTGTGTGTATGTGTGTGTGTGCACTAGACAGAGGGTGTACATTGTTACTGTCAACAGCATCACCTAATAGCATTTCCAGAATCATCTTTTCTTTTCTCCTCAAGGGCTACTCCATCTCTATTTATTCTCAGTCTCTTAGGACAAAAACTGGATGTAGGTGTGCAGTGTTGGAGAGTTCGCACATAGGAAGGATAGACTCAGTAAAGCAAAGGATCATACCCTTATCATACTGCTCCAAGAAGGAAGGTGGCAGGATGGTTAGTTAAGACGTTTGTTTGCCTGCCTAACAAGTAAACCGCGAGGTTCTGGATTTGATTCCCAGTCTTGCCCTTTCTTTTTCTTCTTTTTTTTATTTTTAAAGCCCTTTCTTCTCAGTTTGATGGAAAAAATTTAACTGAATGTCAAAGTCCTAGACTATAAACTGAGACCTGTGTTTACGCATGCAGACCATCTTGCACACATGCTAAAAACCCATTCCGCATTTCGGAAGATTAGGCCATTTTGTGCTCGTAGGATTAGATAACAAAACTTACCCCCCCCCCCCCCCCACGAGCACACACAGGTGTCATGTTTAGGCACCATCCAGGATCCCCAAAGTTAGAATATGGCTACCTCAATGGTGTGTGTGTGCAGGGGGGGGGGGGGGGGGGGGGGGGGACTGTCCCATACCCAAAAATCTGACCATTGGTGAACCTTGGAGATCTATGCCAGGAACTGAAAAACAGAAAAACTACTGCTCCAAGATTCTGACCGTCCAGCGGATCACCCCCCAGATAAGTAATGATAAGCATCTCAGTTTTGTGCAGACCACTTCAAAAGCAGAGGCCTTTATTTAAGCTTATTGATTTTTGGTTTGTTTTTTGTTAGCACATATGTCTGTCATGCTGTCTTCAGTAACACCTCTTTGACGATCTTTCATCAACAGCCAACAAAGGCCAGCTTTGAGTCCAGGGTAAAGAGTAGAAGTTGGCCATTACTGTGCTATGTGGGGAATCGCATACAGCTGAGTGGATCTGTACAGATTTGTGATGGTGGATCTGAGGGAAGAATTTCAAAGATCCCATAACAGGATGTGCATGATTCCTATTTGTCTTTGCAAATTCTCACCGCCTTTGTTTTTGTTTTTTTGTTGTTGTTTTTTTTTTTGGGGGGGGGGGGGGGGGGGCGGGGAAGGGGGGGGGGGGGGGGGGGGGGGGGAGTTTCAGCAATATCTTCTTTTTTTTCCTCTTCTTTCTTTCAGAGATGGTATTTCAGACCCAATCATTCCCTGTAGGGATGCTGTGTGACCTGTCAGTGTACATAGCATTCTCCCCACCTTCTGGAAATTATGTGCTAGGAATTCCCTCTTTTCTATACCACTCTTTGTTTCTGCCTTGTTCCTTTGTCATTTTCTGCCTTCTTGGTCCATTCTCTTACCATTTCTTCCAGAAAGGCTTAAAATATAACAATTCTCTCCCATGCTGAAGTTGGATGCGCTGGGCCGGACTTGTCAAGCGCTTAACAGCAGCATAACACATTTTGAGCGTTCTAGGAAGAACAGGCAACCAGGAGACTAACCCACAGGCCCTTTCAACAATTCAGTTGAAAGCTGTGGATTGTAGCCTTTGTTAGGGCCTAGAACTATGGTCATTTTAAAGAGGTTGTCATACTTGAAGTAACTAACCACTGAAAAAGAAATAAAATAGAATTGCAGTTTTTCCCCAAGCACAAAGTTTTAAACATAACAGCTTAAGCACAAACACAGGCGGAAAAAAAACAACTACAAAACAAACGAAAACCATGCTGCTGCTGCTGAAAAAGGAGGAGTTTTTTTGTGTTCTCTTTTCATTATTGTTGTTCCTGGGCTAGAAGGCCTCAGTTCACCAATGGTGAGATTTTGCCTACGCGACCTTTTTTGCCCAGCATGCAGGTAGCCACATTCCGACTTCACAGGTGTCTAAACATGATACCAGTGTGCATGCGCATTTTATTTTAGTTTTATCTTGCCATCTTCCAAAAGGCAAAACTGGTTACTATTGTGTGCGCTAGATGTTCTGCATGTGTTCAGACTCAGGATGTCTATTAATACTCATCGGAAGGACTTTCTGGGAAGTGGAGTCGGCACTGATGTTAACTCCAGGGGAAAATCTTGAATGGGCGTCTGGGTGGTATTTCAAGCCTGATTGAGATATCAGATCTCAAGTGCAACGCTCTAACGCCCTAACCACCAGGCTGTTTCATTCTGTTCCCCTTACCCCCCCCCCCCCCCCCCTCTCCCCCTCAAAAAGTTTAAAATCATATATATATATATATATATATAAAATCTTTATTCCCAAGGGTAACAGATAAGTATTAACATAACTTTTTTTCCATCCGCCCTTGTCCTGAGCAGGGACTATCATCAGTCATTACAAGGGAGACGGGATAGCCTAGTGGTCAGAACATTGCGCTCGCATTCTGTCGACCCGGGTTCGATTCCCGTTCAAGGGGATATTTTCCCCTGGAGTTGACATCAGTGCAGACTCCACTCTCCCCAAAAGTCCTTCGGATGAGACTATAAACCGAGGCCCCGTGTGCGAACGCACGCAGAACATCTTGTGCACACGTTAAATCCTGTTCTGCTTTTCGTAAGAGTAGGCCATTGTGAGGGGACGGGATAGCTCAGTGGTCGGAGCACTCGCTTTCCCCCAGCCAAGTTAAGCAGCGTCGAGCGTGGTTACCAGTTGGATGGGTGACCGTTTGCGCGCCTTGGCTTCAGTACAGTTCCCCCAGTTCACCCAGCTGTAAATGGGTACCTGCCCTCTTTAGGGTCAGGGAAGGTAAAGCAGCGAGGGAGAGGAGATGGGCGCCGCCCTCAATATGCTGGCCCTAGAAAAGTGAGGTCTCTGACGCCTCGCTCCCCTACGACCTTATAGGTTATGGGACACCTTTACCTTTACCCTTTTTTAGGCCATTGTGTGCCGGTGGGAACAGATGACAGAATTTACAAAACCGCATACACACGGGGACTGGATGTAAAAAAGCACATGAGTGCTTATTCCATTATCCGCGATATAAAAGAATAAATAATAGTAATAACAAGAGAGAGAGAGAGACACGGATGGATGCCCACTGAAAGGCAAACAAACAAACACACCCCTCAGAAACCTCTCCTAACCGCAGAGGTCACCTTGGCATAACTAGCTGTACACGTCAACAAGGCAAAACCAAAACAGATCAATGACGTCAAACCAAGACTTGACCTCAATGTGCACCTGTCTGTTCACTTCGCCAGCACTGACGGCACTGACTGTCTGGGGGTGAGGGGAGAGAATGAGAGAAAACGGGTAGGGGGAAATCTCGTTGTTGAACAAGAAAGATTCGGTTAGGAAGGAGTGGGTGTACGTGTTTATACTGATTTTTAAAGGCTTTTGTTGAAAACTGCACAAAAAACGCCATTATCAATGCACACCCACACCACGCCACATGGAGAAAGTGATACATAATAATTCATAATCTGCATAACAGTACTTCCTTTTATCAAACTTCCATACTGATTTATAATGAGATTTTTAATCTCAATGTCTCTCTCTCTGTGTTTATATGTGTGGGTGGGTGTGTAGTTTTGGTTTTCATTTGTTTGTTTTATAATTCACAATGTCGTAAACAATCGGTTTTTTTTATGACGGTTGAGCTTGAATATCGTGTGACCGAAGTTATAATGGAGTCTAAGAGCGTCATTGTTAAAGAAAGCAATACATCTTCATGACGTCTATTTAACCGCTTGATCTGCAAGAACGGCTTTAGCCGTAGAAATGCAAATCACCTTTTTTTCGCCAAAATAAAGAGCACACCCTGCTTTTGAACAAAAATGGGGGTTTCACTTGCTCCCGCATGGGACGCGTGGTTGACAATTATGGGTGTGCTTGTTGATGTTGATGAAAAGAGGGTTGGTTTTTGTTGTTGGTTTTTATTTTAGTGTGTGTGTGTGGTGTGCAGGCAGGTGTGTGTATGCTTGTGCCGTAGGCCTGTGTATGGTGTGTGTGTGTGGTGTGTGTGTGTGTGATTTTTTTTCTTTCATATTTCTGTTGAGATCACATACAAAAGCACACACGCGCACCCTCTCTCTCTCTCTTAATGGATCATCTTTCAAAAGAATATATTGACCACATGTATAAGTTGTATAATGTATTGGAAGATAAGGAACTTTTTTTTTAATAGAGCTGTATTCTTTATACTGATTTAAACCACAAATATTTGGACTCTAGCAATCAACCAGATGTGAATTTGCTGAAATACGGTTCAGTTTCTTCCATTTGCAATCTGAGCCTTTATCTTTTCAATGCTTTGAAAGTACGGCAGGATTTTGTTGAAAATGTGGAGAAGGGACAGTGAGAAACCGTTTAATGAAAGCCTACAGGACTGTTTAAAGTAGATTATATGTTGTCTCATTGTGGATAGTCCCATGTTCACATTAGTCATGTTTTGGTAGTTGCCATTGCTTTTGCTTTGTTTTGCTATGCTTTGTTTGACCGCATTCTGGGGGCTGGAGGCCTGAAGAATAAATTTTGTTCATTGTTCATTGTCCTTTCCCCCCCCCCCCCCCCCCCCCCCCCCCCCCTTCTCTTTCTCTCCAGTCCACCCTCCTCCTCCCTTCCCCTGCCAATTTCCGAGTCTTCCTCAGTAACTCATTTTATTTATATCAGTTTATTTAGTGTTTTTTTTTTTAAATCACCATTGTGTTTTCACTCTTTAATTTGTTCATTATCATTTACTTACGACTTCGTCTTTAAATTAACGTCTTTGCGTTTCTCTCTCACACAGCTTATCATCGTTTCCTCATTACACACACACCACACACACACACAGAGGAAATCAGGCTTATTACGTTACCCGCACACGTTAAAATAAATGGGTATCCCTACGTTAAGGGAAAGTACACATGCTATGTGTACTTTTGTATGCAACAGTAACCCTGTAGTGGGTGATACCGAGGGAAGGGTTAGTAGATGGTTGGTTACCCCATAGCGGGTTACCCCTAGGGAAAAGGTTTTAATTAAAAGCTATTTCGCTTATTGGAACAGTAGGCCATTGTTCTACGTGCGTTCGTATATGGGGCCTTAGTTTATAGCCTCACCTTTGGGAGTTACTGGTACTGATGTTAACTTTAGGGGAAAGTGTGCCTCCAACAGGCCTGGGTGGTGGCTCCTGGCTCGAACCATGCTGTATTCAATACAGTTTTCTTAATTAAACGGCGAGTCTGGCATAGGTCTTTGAGGCCTCACCTAGCTACCATGCTTGATTTTAAGCAGGGGAAGGTTATAGTACAGGCAGATCCGAACACAGGCCTACAACAGAGATGGGAAAAGGCCCCACCCTGAAACCTGTAGTGCAGCCCACCCCAGTTAAAGTCCAACCCCCCCCCCCCCCCCCCCCCCCACACACACACACACACACATCAAAAGTGTAACATAACCCACTCCCCTACATAATGCACCCTTCCACGTCAGTGACGTCAAACTGAAGGAATACATTCCCCATGATTGCCTGCTTCAGACTGAAAGATGATCACTTGATCCACGTTTGCATGACACGTCAATGGTAGCTGCCCTTGGCTTGAAAGGGGAGCACATGGGTTTTTCTGGGGCGGAAATTCAGGAAAAAAAAATGCTGCAAGTGGCAAACTGGCTGAGTCATATGGGCGGGTTCCTTCTTAAAGCACCTTTTCTTGGGTTTTGATTACAGATTAATTTTGACTCCAGTATAAAGTGTTAAGGTGTCCACACTAAGGTAGTCAACTGGTGTTCTCGTTCTTTTTTTTCATTTATAGTTTTCATTTAAGTAGCTGAGATAGAAAGTCCAAGATTTGGTAAAAGCTCTTGCAGGTCGGCTGCCATTATGTTACCATTACTGACTATTACCATCACTCTGCACATACAGACAGCAAACCATAGATCCGAGTAGGCCTACTTACCCCCAAGGCAGCAAACACTTTAGTTATGGCAGTCAGGCCTTTGAACATAAAAAAAAGTTGATTGCATGTAGAAAACACGGGTATAGTGCCGTGCTGTTAGAGTGATAGAATACAAAGGCATGAACTGATCGACACATCTTCCTTAGTTCCAGACATCTGGATCTCTTTCACTGGACAAACGATAGTAGTTTCCCCATACATGTTAGGGGTGCACATCCCCCTTGACTTCCCAATTTTCCAGTGTCAGATTGTTGTTGCTCAGGTAACTAACTCATCAGCAGTAACTGCACAATGTTCCTAAGAAGAAGACTTTCAACCTCCGTTCAAAGACCAGGCAGGAGCTGAAGAAGCTGCGCCAGGCTGCCCACCTCGCCATCCCCACCAGACTACAAAAACACCTGCATGGTCAAGGGACGAAGAAGATCAGAATGAACGAACGAGTGGGTGATGATAAATGAAGGAATAAATTTAATTGAAATAGATGAACAAATGAATAGATAATGATATGAATAAATAAATGCACTCATCTAATTGTTATCAACAGTTAGTATTGATTGAATCAGCCAGTCTAGATATGTACAGTTCAATAACTTGACTGTCACTGGGGGTGAACAAGTGAGAAGAATTCAGATCATCCCTCTCCCATGATTTGTATGCCCACGCCCACGCGATTATGTGGCTTTGTTGGATTTCATGTGCCCCTTGGGGTTTTCTTGAAATGAATCTTGAATCTGGATTATAAGATATTGAAATAAGCACCTGTTTTATTATAACTAAGATATTACATTTCTGCAGTCAACCTCATTGTACCATTTGGATAGGTTGCACTAAACAGACGCAAAGGCTTTATCACTGATTGAGGTGCAACGCCGTTGTTCCCGTGTCCGGGAAAATCATCAATAATGATTATATCCTGTTCAAACCTCAGTACAGATCAATGCTGACAGGGTGATTATGCAGACCTATGGATGATATCTTATTTATCTACAGTCACCTAGTACACCAGCCCCCCCCCCCCCCCCCCCCCTCACTTTCCATCCCTCTTCACGTGTGCGAATTAGTATAGACCTTTAATATGTATATATGTTTGTATAGCAAGTGTTCAAATCAAATGTACCTGTCAGTCTATTCATGTGGTATACACGGGCTACAGAAGAAAAGATATTCTCAGTCATTTCTACAAGTGCTTCAAGACTTTTACAACCTGATTAGATTTTTGAGAAGATCAAATAAAGCGGCCCATATTTAATTGTGAAATATGCTACGTAAGGCTTGCAAGAGTTTGATATTACTTTTAACATGTATGAGAATTCATGTACATTTATTTTATGGTATTCAAGTATACCTAGTAACCGAGATCTTGTGGAGCTTAATGAAAGACCAACATGTGTTTCCAATAAGCCTTTGATTCTGGGTGGCTTTTCTGTTCAGGGATTGGGCGTGGATATGAAATGAAATGCTTTGATTGAAATATCGTTTCCAAAAGCTATACAGCTATCAAAAATCACATGTCAGAAACTGTAACGTTGGTACAAAAAGAAAACGATTTTTGTATGAAGTGTATTGAAGAGTATTGACAGCTAGGGCTAAGCTTCTATCACCAGCCCCCCCCCCCCCCCCACCCACACGCTTGCACACACGCACTCACACGCACTGCACACACTAAGGTACACGCCCGCACGCGTACTGCCTGGCACACACACACACACACCACTACACACACATACACACACACACAACACCACACACACACACACACACACACACACTCACCTCAAACCAGTCCTTTTTTCGGTCAAACTGAAACCTTTTTTTTTTTCTTTAAAAGGATAGAAATTCAACGTCAAAAAGTCTTGTTTCATTTAAACTTCTATTACATTTTCTGTTAGAAAAAAAATCAGAGCGAAGACACTATTGGCATACATGTATTTCAATTGCCTCCGAAGGAGAAGAAAGTGTGTATGTGAAGAGAAAGGGAGCTGGTGGTTGGTGGTGGTTGAAGTGACAGTGAAAAGGAGGGTTATGTGTGTGTGCCTGCATGCGTGCGTGCGTGTGTGTGTTCTGAGGGTGTGTGTGTGTGTGTGGGGGGGGGGGGGGGGGGGAGCTGTAGTGAGGCTTTCTATACAGATTAGTGGTCTCCTGACACTGCCTTTAAAACACCAGACCCGCTGCCTCAAAGATGGGTTTTTAAACACACCTGTTGCTGATGTTCATTGCTTTTTATTATTTTTTCTCTCCCCCAGGTATTGACTCTTGTTGAGGCAGTCACGCTGACCTGCTTCACGTCCAGTTGCTGAGGTCGTGTCTGTGTGTAGACATGTATATATACATACACGCAGGAATAAAGACATAAACATGAGTGTTGCCAGAGCTACTATTGTTTGCTCTGTGTTTTGCGGACATGCTTTGGCTTGTTAGAAGTTTGCTTTACATAATATGGTCAGTGTTCGCGCGAGGGTGTGCCCTCCAACGCGTGCACGTACGCATGCACAGACACACACACGCGCGCGTGCGCACGCGCGCATTGTCAAGGCATTTATTTAGGTGTATAAACGGAAAAGGACACAGTAAACAAAAAAAAATATAGCCAATATGCACTCGTCAATGATGATGATTATAATAATAATAACAATAATAATAATAAAAGTCAACCCCCACACAATAAGCGTAAAAACAAGCAAGCAAACACCCTTCGAACATGTGAAGAGTTCTGACAAAAGAGTGAACTAAAAAAAACACCCATTACATCTTTAATACCCCCAACCTCTTGCGTAATTAATGACATTAGCAAAAAGAAAGAAAAACAAAAAGCTGATTTGGGAATTTCATTCATTATTGTCATATAGAGCGTCTTTATAAAATAATTCATTACGGCTGACAATTGATTCCACATAAGGATGCAACAAAATGCCCCCCCAAAAAAAACCCCAAACAACAACAACAACAAAAACCCCCACCAAAAACAGCACAACAATACCAACAACAACCACAACAATAACAACAAACAAACAAACAACAACAAACAAACGAAAAACCCCACCAAAAAAACCAAACAAAACAAACAACGCAGATGTAAAGAAAACCAGTTGTAGATGACATTTGGCTTCCTTGAAATAAGTTATTTCCAGGATTTTATCGGAAATATATCGGCCATACCTACATTGCACGTGCACCATGTTTAATACAACCGCATAGCAGCAACGCACGGTCAATTATTGTATAAAACACCATTCTTGTAGTGCAGTCATTAGCCTATTAACTACCTGGGCCCTAATGCGTGCACTCAAACCGTATCAAAACCCTTTTTTTTTTTGTCAGGGGGGCAGTTTGGTGTGACATCGGATGGGGATGGGGGTATTAAACTTGACCGGCTCGACCTAAGGACTCATTGAGAGGACTGGGGCTACAGACTCCAGCATCATCCACTGAAAAGATGCGATTTTGAGGGTGTTGCTCAAACTACTTCACCATCATTGTGCCCCTGTTCTCTTGGGCCAGGATGACGCCAGTAATTTGATATCTAGAGTAGGAATATATAATTATATATGACCCTTGATCACAATGCATTGAAAGCATGTTCTCTCATTCATCAGCCCCTGCTTGTATCATGATGGCGCCCTTTCTTTTAGTTTTTCTTCCATGCTTATGATGGGTTTGGGTTAAAGCCCTCGGAATCTGGACATTGATAATTATCAGTCTTTCTCTAGAGAGGCGTGGAGATTGTAACCACCCCACTCAGATTCCTTTCTCAGCAGGGGGCGCATCCATGGTGTCCTGAGATGTCCATCAATACATGCGCCACTGCACTTAGCATCTCCGAAATGATTCCACGGCAGGACAGGGCCTCCTCTGACTGGTGATCCTAGAGCAGCCTAACTGATTTGATAGCTCTCTGTGTACTTATGGCTCCAGAAGTGCCACAGAGCGAGATTGGGTATGACTGACTGTGTCAGTGAGGACAGAATGGATGGTTGGTTATGCCCCGGCGCTTGTGTGTGTGTGTGTGTGTGTGTGTGTGTGTGTGTGTGTGTGTGTGTGAGTGCACGCGCACGCTCGTGTGTTGGTGTGCGTGTGTGAAATGATTTGAGTGGTGTACAAATAGTAGCACACACTCACCCGAGAAAATCGTTCTTCCTCCTTTTTTTCCCCGAGTGTTAAGGTTCTACTGAAGAATATTCGTTAATGTCTGAATAGACCTGCAGTGTTTACTTAATTCAATGGCTATTGTAGGCATTTTGTGCTTGTCAAGTATGGAAGGGAGGAGCATCTCCACAGTGCATATGTAAGCTTGGGAATATTTCTTTCAGAAATATATTGCAATAGTCTTAGTTTGTTGTACAATATTGCAATTTCAATCAAGGCAGATTTTTAGAAAATAATTTTTTTTGTGGTGGTGGTGGTGGTGTTGGCATCAAATAGGGAAATCTCTCTCTCCACACACACACACACACACACACACACACACTGACAAATTCTTTTATTTCGAGGATAATGAATAAGCACTCGTGTGCTTTTTTACATTCAGTCTCCGCCCGTAGGGATACATCTTAATAATAACCCAATATTTATACTCTCACACAGTAGAAACAAAGGGAAATAACCCTTAAACCCCCCCCCAAAAAAAAAAAACCACATAAAAGAAAACCCTAACCCCCCCCAAAAAAAAACAACCCCAACAACAACAACAACAAAACACCCCCCCAAAAAAAAACCCCAACAACACCCTTACCCCCAAACAAACACAAAAACAAACAAAAAACCAACAAAAGAAAAAAATCACAGAGAGAGAGAGAGAGAGAGAGAGAGAGAGAGAGAGAGAGAGAGGAGAGAGAGAGAGAGAGACAATGACAATGACAATGACAATGACAAATTCTTTTATTTCGAGGATAATGAATAAGCACACATGTGCTTTTTTACATCCGAGAGAGAGAGAGAGAGAGAGAGAGAGAGAGAGAGAGAGAGAGAGAGAGAGAGAGAGAGAGAGAGAGAGAGAGAGAGAGAGGGCGTGTCAGTGACATCCCATTCACTTTTTTCTTTCTCCATGTTTTTCTCCAGGCTGTGTGCCCGTGTTTTGCCTGAGCTGTGTTTTCAAGGGAACTCTGTCAAGGACAACAACTCCTGTGTTGCTATGGGTTGTTGAACACCTACTCAAAGCATGCTGCACACCTGAGTTCACTGGCTCAGTCAAAAGACTAACACCCTGACCATAGTCAAGTGGATGAAGGAAAACTACGGGGGTCGCACGGGCTTCGCCCCTCGTTATGACCTTTTGCATTTGACACTAAGGCTTTAGGACCCCCCCCCCCCCCCCCCCCCCCCCCCCCCCAACAACTAGATCTGCCTTTCATTTATCACTCATAACCCTCATTGCAGCAACAGATTAAAAAAGAAATCTTTTATAAATCTGTTTTCCACCATAGAAATGGTTAGCCTACAGCTGACATTAAATTTAATTTGGTTCGTATCTCTTGAAATGGCTGTTTGCTGTAGTTGTCATAATTGTGGTGGCTAGCAAACATTAACCTTTGTGAACAGGAATGTTATCATTAATGACCTGTTCAGTAAAGAAGCTCTCCACTTTAACAAGTTCCTTTTGTCCTTCCTGTTTAAAAGGTTTTTCACTCAGACATTCTGGTAAACTGATGAGCTGAAAATGTGTGTGTGTGTGTGTGTGTGTGTGGGGGGGGGGGGGGGGGGTTGCTGTTTAGCAAGCAGCTCATGAAAGAAGATTGATCATTTTATACTGTATGGCATTTGGTGGGTGGGGCGTTGGAATGGTGGTTGATGTTGAGGTGCAGTTGGGGCTTTTCACTGGCTGCTTCAGCTTGAAATTACTGGTACAAACACACACACAAAAGCAATGAACATGTGATCAAGTGGTGAAGCTTTGTGTATTCTCTAGTAGCTAAAAAGCTTAGGGTTCAGTTGCTCTCCCCCTCTTGAATTGTTTTTCCCCTTTTGAATTGTTCTTGAAGTGTTCTCCCCATCTTGAAATGTTCTCCCACTCTTGAGTTTTTCTTCAATTATTCTCACATGTAGAATTGTGTTTGAATTGTTCTCACATGTAGAATTGTGTTTGAATTGTTCTCACATGTAGAATTGTGTTTGAATTGTTCTCACATGTAGAATTGTGTTCGTATTGGTCTCAAATCTGGAATTGTTGTTGAATTGTTCTCACATCTTCAATTGTTGTTGAATTGCTCTCACATGTAGAATTGTGTTTGAATTGTTCTCACGTCTTCAATTGTTGTTGAATTGTTCTCACATCATCAATTGTTGTTGAATTGCTCTCACATGTAGAATTGTGTTTGAATTGTTCCCACGTCTTCAATTGTTGTTGAATTGCTCTCACACGTAGATTTGTTTTTGATTTGGTCTCTCATCTGGAATTGTTGTTGAATTGTTATTACGTGTAAAAATATTTATGAATTGTTCTCAAGTAGAATTGTTGTTGAATTGTTCTCACATATAGAAATGTTGTTGAATTGTTCTTATATATATAATTGTTGTTGAATTGTCCTCACCCCTCAAATTGTTGGATTGTTGTCACATGTAGAATTGTTGTTGAATTGTTCTCACCTCATGATTTCCTTGTGAATTGCTCTCACCTGTAGAATTATGATTGAATTGTTCTTACCTCTTGAAATATTTTTTAATTGTTTTTAGATGTCAAAATGTTGTTGAATTGTTCTCACATGTAGAATTGTTTTTAATTCTTCTCACAAATAGAATTGTTGTTGAATTGTTCTCACATGTAGAATTGTTGTTGAATTGTTCTCACATGTAGAATTGTTGTAAATTGTTCTCACATGTAGAATTGTTGAATTGTTCTCACATGTAGAATTGTTGAATTGTTCTCACATGTAGAATTGTTGTTGAATCGTTCTCACACGTAGAATTGTTGTTGAATTGTTCTCACATGTAGAATTGTTGAACTGTTCTCACATGTAGAATTGTTGAATTGTTCTTACATGGCGAATTGTTGTTGAATTGTTCTCACATGTAGAAATGTTGAATTGTTCTCACATGTAGAATTGTTGTTGAATTGTGCTCACATGTAGAATTGTTGAATTGTTCTCATATGTAGAACTGTTGTTGAATTGTTCTCACATGTAGAATTGTTCAATTGTTCTCACATGTACAATTATTGTTGAGTTGTTCTCACATGTAGAATTGTTGTTAAATTGTTCTCACATGTAGAAATGTTGTTGAATTGTCCTCACATGTAGAATTGTTGAATTGTTCTCACATGTAGAATTCATGAACTGTTCTCACATGTAGAATTGTTGTTGAATTGTTCTCACTTGTACAATTATTAATGAGTTGTTCTCACATGTAGAATTGTTGTTGAAGTGTTCTCAAATGTGAAATTGTTGAATTGTTCTCACATGTACAATTGTTGTTAAATTGTTCTCACATGTAGAATTGTTGTTGAGTTGTTCTCACATGTAGAATTGTTGTTGAATTGTTCTCACATGTAGAATTATGTTTGAATTGTTCTCACATGTAGAATTGTGTTCGTATTGGTCTCAAATCTGGAATTGTTGTTGAATTGTTCTCACATCTTCAATTGTTGTTGAATTGCTCTCATATGTAGAATTGTGTTTGAATTGTTCTCACGTCTTCAATTGTTGTTGAATTGTTCCCACGTCTTCAATTGTTGTTGAATTGCTCTCACACGTAGATTTGTTTTGAATTTGGTCTCTCATCGGAAATTGTTGTTGAATTGTTATTACGTTAAAATATTTTTATGAATTGTTCTCAAGTAGAAATGTTGTTGAATTGTTCTCACATATAGAAATTTTGTTGAATTGTTCTAATGTATAATTGTTGTTGAATTTTTCTCACTCTCAAATTATTGATTGTTGTCACATGTAGAATTGTTGTTAATTGTTCTCACCTCATGAATTCCTTGTGAATTGCTTCTCACCTGTAGAATTATGATTGAATTGTTCTTACCATCTTGAAATATTATTTTTAATTGTTTTTAGATGTCAAAATGTTGTTGAATTGTTCTCACATGTAGAATTGTTTTTAATTTTCTCACAAATAGATTGTTATTGTATTGTTCTCACATGTAGAATTCTTGAATTGTTCTCACATGTAGAATTGTTGTTGAATTGTTCTCACATGTAGAATTGTTGTTGAATTGTTCTCACATGTAGAATTGTTGAATTGTTCTCACATGTAGAATTGTTGTTGAATCGTTCTCACATGTAGAATTGTTGTTGAATTGTTCTCACATGTAGAATTGTTGAATTGTTCTCACATGTAGAATTGTTGAATTGTTCTCACATGTAGGATTGTTGAATTGTTCTCACATGGCGAATTGTTGTTGAATTGTTCTCACATGTAGAAATGTTGAATTGTTCTCACATGTAGAATTGTTGTTGAATTTTTCTCCCATGTAGAATTGTTGAATTGTTCTCATATGTAGAACTGTTGTTGAATTGTTCTCACATGTAGAATTGTTCAATTGTTCTCACATGTACAATTATTGTTGAGTTGTTCTCACTTGTAGAATTGTTGTTGAATTGGTCTCACATGTAGAATTGTTGTTGAAGTGTTCTCACATGTAGAATTGTTGAATTGTTCTCACATGTACAATTGTTGTTAAATTGTTCTCACATGTAGAAATGTTGTTGAATTGCTCTCACATGTAGAATTGTTGAATTGTTCTCACATGTAGAATTCATGAACTTTTATCACATGTAGAATTGTTGTTGAACTGTTCTCACATGTAGAATTGTTGTTGAATTGTTCTCACTTGTACAATTATTAATGAGTTGTTCTCACATGTAGAATTGTTGTTGAAGTGTTCTCAAAATTAATGTGAAATTGTTGAATTGTTCTCATATGTACAATTGTTGTTAAATTGTTCTCACATGTAGAATTGTTGTTGAGTTGTTCTCACATCTAGGATTGTTGTTGAATTGTTCTCACATGTAGAATTATTAATGAGTTGTTCTCACATGTAGAATTGTTGTTGAATTGTTCTCACATGTAGAATTGTGTTTGAATTGTTCTCACATGTAGATATGTTGTTGAATTGTTCTCACATGTAGAAATGTTTTGTTCTAACATGTAGAAATGTTGAATTGTTCTCACTTGTAGAAATGTTAAATTGTTCTCACATGTAGAATTGTTGAATTGCGCTCACATGTAGATTTGTTGAATTGTTCTGACATGTACAAATGTTGAATTGTTCTCACATGTAGAAATGTTGAATTGTTCTCCCATGTAGAATAGTTGTTGAGTTGTTCTCACATCTAAAATTGTTGTTGAGTTAATCTCACATGAAGAATTGTTGTTGAATTGTACTCACATAGAGAATTGTTGAATTGTTCTCTCATGTAGAATTGTTGAATTGTGCTCGCATGTAGAATTGTTGAATTGTGCTCAAATGTAGAATTGTTGAATTGTTCTCACCTGTGGAATTGTTGAATTGTTCTCACATGTAGAATTGTTGTTGAATTGTTCTCACATGTAGAATTGTTGTTGAGTTGTTCTCACATGTAGAATTGTTGTTGAAATGTGCTCACATATAGAATTGTTGAATTGTTCCCACATGTAGAATTGTTGAATTGTGCTCACATGTAGAATTGTTGTTGAATTGTGCCATTGTGCTCACATGTAGAATTGTTGAATTGTTCTCACATGTAGAATTGTTGTTGAATTGTTTTCACATGTAGAATTGTTGAATTGTTCTCACATGTAGAATTTTTGTTGAATTGTTCTCACATGTAGAATTGTTGTTCAATTGTTCTCACATGTAGAATTGTTGAATTGTTCTCACATGTAGAATTGTTGAATTGTTTTCAAATGTAGAATTGTTGAATTGTTCTCACATGTAGAATTGTTGTTGAATTGTTCTCACATGTAGAGTTGTTGTTGAATTGTTCTCACATGTAGAATTCTTGTTGAGTTGTTCTCACATGTAGGATTGTTGTTGAGTTGTTTTCACATGTACAGTTGTTGTCGAGTTGTTCGCACATGTAGTATTGTTGTTGAATTGTTCTCACATGTAGAATTGTTGAATTGTTCTCACATGTAGAAATGTTGAATTGTTCTCACATGTAGAATTGTTGTTGAGTTGTTCTCACATGTAGGATTGTTGTTGAGTTGTTTTCATATGTATAGTTGTTGTTGAGTTGTTCTCACATGTAGAATTGTTGTTGAAATGTGCTCACATATAGAATTGTTGAATTGTTCCCACATGTAGAATTGTTGAATTGTGCTCACATGTAGAATTGTTGTTGAATTGTGCTCACATGTAGAATTGTTGTTGAATTGTGCTCACATGTAGAATTGTTGAATTGTTCTCACATGTAGAATTTTTTTGAATTGTTCTTACATCTAGAATTGTTGTTGAATTGTTCTCACATGTAGAATTGTTGAATTGTTCTCACATGTAGAATTGTTGTTGAGTTGTTCTCACATGTAGATTTGTTGTTGAGTTGTTCTCACATGTAGAATTGTTGAATTGTTCTCACATGTAGATATGTTGATGAATTGTGTTCACATGTAGAAATGTTGAATTGTTCTCCCATTTAGAACTGTTGTTGAATTGTTCTCACATGTAGATTTGTTGTTGAATTGTTCTCACTTGTAGAATTGTTGTTGAATTGTTTTCACATGTAGAAATGTTGAATTGTTTTCACATGTAGAAATGTTGAATTGTTCTCACATGTAGAATTTTGAATTGTGCTCACATGTAGAAATGTTGAATTGTTTTACATGTAGAAATGTTGAATTGTTCTCACATGTAGAAATGTTGAATTGTTCTCACATGTAGAATTGTTGTTGAATTGTTCTCACATGTAGAATTGTTGAATTGTTCTCACATGTAGAATTGTTGTTGAGTTGTTCTCACATGTAGATTTGTTGTTGAGTTGTTCTCACATGTAGAATTGTTGAACTGTTCTCACATGTAGATATGTTGTTGAATTGTGTTCACATGTAGAAATGTTGAATTGTTCTCCCATTTAGAATTGTTGTTGAATTGTTCTCACATGTAGATTTGTTGTTGAATTGTTCTCACTTGTAGAATTGTTGTTGGATTGTTCTCACATGTAGAAATGTTGATTTGTTCTCACATGTAGAAATGTTGAATTGTTCTCACATGTAGAATTTTGAATTGTGCTCACATGTAGAAATGTTGAATTGTTTTACATGTAGAAATGTTGAATTGTTCTCACATGTAGAAATGTTGACTTGTTCTCAAATGTAGAATTGTTGTTGAATTGTTCTCACATGTAGAATTGTTGAATTGTTCTAACATGCAGAATTGTTGTTGAATTGTTCTCACATGTAGAATTGTTTTTAATTCTTCTCACATGTAGAAATGTTGAATTGTTCTCACATGTAGAATTGTTGTTGAATTGTGCTCACATGTAGAATTGTTGAATTGTGCTCACATTTAGAATTGTTGAATTGTGCTCACATGTAGATATGTTGATTTGTTCTCACATGTACAATTGTTGTTGAATTGTTCTCACATGTAGAATTGTTGTTGAGTTGTTCTCACATGTGGAAATGTTGAATTGTGCTCACAGTAGGAAATGTAGAATTGTTTTCACATGTAGAATTGTTGTTGAGTTGTTCTCACATGTGGAAATGTTGAATTGTGCTCACAGTAAGAAATGTTGAATTGTTTTCACATGTAGAATTGTTGAATTGTTCTCACATGTAGAATTGTTGAATTGCGCTCACATGTAGAATTGTTGTTGATTTGTGATCACATGTACAGTTGTTGTCGAGTTGTTCTCACATGTAGTGATGTTGTTGATATGTTCTCACATGTACAGTTGTTGTTGAGTTGTTCTCACATGTAGAATTGTTGAATTGTTCTCACATGTAGAATTGTTGAACTGTTCTCACATGTAGAAATGTTGAATTGTTCTCACATGTAGAAATGTGGAATTGTTCTCACATGTAGAATTGTTGTTGATATGTTCTCACATGTAGAATTGTTGTTGAATTGTTCTCACATGTAGAATTGTTGTTGAATTGTTCTCACATGTAGAATTGTTGTTGAATTGTTCTCACATGTGGAAATGTTGAATTGTGCTCACAGTAAGAAATGTTGAATTGTTTTCACATGTAGAATTGTTGAATTGTTCTCACATGTAGAATTGTTGAATTGTGATCACATGTAGATTGTGTGATTGTTCTACATATTGTTGATTGCTCACATGTACAGTTGTTGTGATTGTTCTCACATGTAGATGTTGTTGATATTTTCTCACATGTAGTATTGTTGTTGAATTGTCTCACATGTAGAATTGTTTGTTCTCAATGTAGAATGTGATTGTTCACACATGTAGTATTGTTGTTGAATTGTGCTCACTTGTGGAATTGTTGAATTGTTCTCACATGTAGAAATGTGGAATTGTTCTCACATGTAGAATTGTTGTTGATATGTTCTCACATGTAGAATTGTTGTTGAATTGTTCTCACATGTAGAATTGTTGTTGAATTGTTCTCACATGTAGAATTGTTGTTGAATTGTTCTCACATGTAGAAATGTTGAATCGTTCTCACATGTAGAAATGTTGAATTGTTTTCACATGTAGAAATGTTGAATTGTTCTTACACGTTGAAATGTTGAATTGTTCTCACATGTGGAAATGTTGAATTGTTCTCACATTTAGAAATGTTGTTGAATAGTTCTCACATGTAGATTTGTTGTTGAGTTGTTCTCACATGTAGAAATGTTGAATTGTTCTCACATGTAGAATTGTTGTTGAATTGTGCTCACATGTAGAATTGTTGTTGAGTTGTTCTCACATCTAAAATTGTTGTTGAATTATTCTCACACGTAGATTTGTTAAATTGTTCTCACATGTGGAATTGTTGTTGAGTTGCTCTCAGATGTAGATTTGTTGTTGAATTGTGCTCACATGTAGAATTGTTGATTTGTTCTCACATGTAGAAATGTTGAATTGTTCTCACATGTAGAATTGTTGTTGATTTGTTCTATCATGTAGAAATGTTGAATTATTCTCACATTGTTGTTGAATTGTTCTCACATGTAGAATTGTTGTTGAATTGTTCTCACATGTAGAATTGTTGTTGAATTGTTCTCACATGTAGAATTGTTGTTGAATTGTTCTCACATGTAGAAATGTTGACTTGTTCTCACATGTAGAAATGTTGAATTGTTCTCACATGTAGAAATGTTGAATTGTTCTCACATGTAGAATTGTTGAATTATTCTCACATGTAGAAATTAGAAATTGTTCTCACATGTAGAAATGTTGAATTGTTCTCACATGTAGAATTGTTGTTGATATGTTCTCACATGTAGAATTGTTGTTGAATTGGTCTCACATGTAGATTGTTGTTGAATTGTTCTCACATGTAGAATTGTTGTTGAATTGTGCTCACATGTAGAATTGTTGTTGAGTTGTTCTCACATCTAAAATTGTTGTTGAATTATTCTCACACGTAGATTTGTTAAATTGTTCTCACATGTGGAATTGTTGTTGAGTTGCTCTCAGATGTAGATTTGTTGTTGAATTGTGCTCACATGTAGAATTGTTGAATTGTTCTCACATGTAGAAATGTTGAATTGTTCTCACATGTAGAATTGTTGAATTATTCTCACATGTAGAAATTAGAAATTGTTCTCACATGTAGAAATGCTGAATTGTTCTCACATTTAGAATTGTTGAATTGTTCTCACATGTAGAAATGTTGAATTGTGCACACATGTAGAATTGCTATTGAATTGTTCTCACATGTAGAATTGTTGAATTGTTCTCACATGTAGAAATGTTGAATTGTTCTCACATGTAGAATTGTTGTTGATTTGTTCTCACAAGTAGAATTGTTGAGTTTTTCTCACATGTAGAATTGTTGTTGAATTGTGCTCACATGTGGAATTGTTGAATTAATCTCACATGTAGATATGTTGTGATGTTCTCACGTTTAGAATTGTTGAGTTGTTCCCACATGTAGATATGTTGAATTCTTCTCACATGTAGAATTGTTGAATTGTGCTCACATGTAGAAATGTTGAATTGTTCTCACATGTAAAATTGTTGAATTGTTCTCACATGTAGAATTGTTGTTGAATTGTTCTCACATGTAGAATTGTTGTTGAGTTGTTCTCACATATAGAAATATTGTTGAATGGTTCTCACATGTAGAATTGTTGAATTGTTCTCACTTGTAGAAATGTTGAACTGTTCTCACATGTAGAAATGTTGAATTGTTGTCATATGTAGATATGTTTTTGAATTGCTCTCACATGTAGAATTGTTGTTTAGTTGTTCACACATGTAGTATTGTTGTTGAATTGTGCTCACTTGTGGAATTGTTGAATTGTTCTCACATGTAGAAATGTTGAATTGTTCTCACATGTAGAATTGTTGTTGAATTGTTCTCACATGTAGAATTGTTGAATTGTTCTCACATGTAGAATTGTTGTTGAATTCTTCTCACATGTAGAATTGTTGAATTGTTTTCATATGTAGATTTGTTGATTTGTTCTCACATGTAGAAATGTTGAATTGTTCTCACATGTAGAATTGTTGAATTGTTCTCACATGTAGAATTGTTGTTGAATTGTTCTCACATGTAGAATTGTTGTTGAGTTGTTCTCACATGTAGAATTGTTGTTGAATTGTGCTCACATGTAGAATTGTTGTTGAAGTGTGCTCACATGTACAGTTGTTGTCGAGTTGTTCTCACATGTAGTGATGTTGTTGATATGTTCTCACATGTACAGTTGTTGTTGAGTTGTTCTCACATGTAGAATTGTTGTTGAACTTTTCTCACATGTACGAATGTTGTTGAATTGTGCTCACATGTACAGTTGTTGTTGAATTGTGCTCATATGTAGCAGCCAGTAACAACATGAAGCTGCTGTATGACACCACTAAGAAACTCTCAGGGAAGTACAGCAGGCCTGAGCGACTAGTCAAAGACAAGAAAGGAAACACCATCCTGAGAACAGAGAGACAACTGAACAGATGGGCAGAGCACTTTGAGGATCTACTGAACAGATCCGTCTCTTCAAACCCCCCGGACATCGACCCTACTGATAGAGACCTAGACATCAACTGTGAGCAACCAACCAGTGAGGAGATCAGGGAAGCCATCAAGATGCTGAGAAATTGCAGGGCAGCAGGACCGGACAACATCCCAGCAGAAGCTCTCAAGGCAGACCTGGAGACCATGGCAGAGATGCTGTACCCTCTCTTTGGGAAGATTTGGGAAGAGGAGGAAGTACCATCAGACTGGAAGGAGGGCTACCCCATCAAGCTACCCAAGAAAGGAGACCTCAGCAACTGTGCCAACTATAGAGGGATAACGCTTCTGTCGGTGCCAGGAAAAGCCTTTAACAGGATCCTCTTCGAGAGAATGAAAACTGTAGTCGACCCTCTCCTTCGAGACCAGCAGGCCGGCTTCCGCCAGAACAGATCATGCATAGATCAGATTGCCAGCTTGAGCATCATCATTGAGCAATCTTTAGAGTGGAATTTTTCTGTATACATCAACTTTGTTGATTATGAGAAAGCATTCGACACTGTGGACCACAACACCCTCTGGAAATTGCTTCGCCACCATGGAGTGCCAACCAAACTGGTCAACTTGATCAAGAACTCTTACGAAAGAATGACCTCCCGGGTGGTCCATGGAGGACAACTCACAAACAGCCTTGAGGTGAAGACCGGAGTCAGACAAGGCTGTCTCCTGTCACCTTTCCTCTTCCTCCTGGCGATCGATTGGACCATGAACGCATCAACAGCACACAGAAGAAATGGAATCCAGAGGACACTGTGGGACCAGCTGGATGATCTCGACTTTGCAGACGACCTGGCCCTGCTTTCCCACAGCCGCCAACAGATGCAGGACAAGACTACAGAACTAGCAGCCACCTCATTACAAGTTGGTCTCAAGATCCATGAAGGCAAAACCAAGATTCTCAAGATCAACGCAGCGAGTGAGGACCCAGTTACACTAAATGGGAAGGAGCTGGAAGAAGTGGAGACATTCACGTACCTGGGTAGCATCATTAACATGCAGGGCGGCACAGACGCAGACGTCAGAGCAAGAATTGGCAAGGCGAGGGCAGCGTACTTGCAGCTGAAGAGCATCTGAAGCTCCAAGGTGGTGTCGACCCCCACAAAGATCAGGCTGTTCAACTCCAACGTCAAGTCAGTCCTGCTGTATGGAACGGAGACATAGAGGAAAACAAAGACCACCATCAAGAAAGTGCAGACCTTCATCAACAGCTACCTGAGACGAATCCTCCAGATCCACTGGCCCGACACCATCAGCAACGCAGACCTGTGGCAACGTACCAACAAGCTGCCAGCTGAGAATGAAATCCGGCGCAGGAGATGGGGATGGATCGGGCACACCCTGAGAAAGCCAGCCAGCAACATCACAAGGCAAGCACTATCATGGAACCCCCAGGGAAAACGAAAAAGAGGAAGGCCAAGAAACACCTGACGACGTGACCTTGAGGCAGAAACTAAGAAGATGGGATATACCTGGAGACAGCTGGAGAGAATAGCCCAGGACAGAGGACTCTGGCGGACTGTTGTCGGCGGCCTATGCTCCAGGGTTCAGATTCAGAATCAGAATATTTTATTGCCATTTAAGTCATGTAGACTTATTTGACACAACAAAAACATCAACTATAATTATTATCTATTTTGGCTAAAAGTGATGTACACTAGAAACATGTTGTATTCTACTTCTCTTTTTCTCTTTTTTCAAAACACCCATACACATATCTGATGATATCTGCTTGATATATATCAACTGTGATTATGTCACTTAATTTATGTACACAGTTTTTGCGTTCTTTGTCTTTCGTTTTGATTTTTAAGAACAAATTATTTCTGAGTTCATCATATAAAATGCATTCATCAAGTAAATGAAATTCATCTTCAATTTTGTTACAGTGTCTACATTTTCTGTCTTCTCTGGATATATTTTGGTGTCTCCCTTTCTCATTAAATTGTGACAGCTTGTGCGAAATTTACAATATGTCTTCTTATGAGTTTTGTTTTCATAGTTTACTAAGTATGGCTCCAATCTGTTTTCTTTGGTAGCAAAATCATAAAATTTTAGTTTTGCAAATTCTTTCTTTTGGTAGATCCAAAATGTTTTATACATGTCCTCAAGTTTTCTTCTAACAGCATAACTCAACCGATGAACATTAAGAGTGCTTTGGTTCTTCCAGACATGTTTGAATCCAATTGTGTACAGAATATTTTTCACTGTGTTTATCCATTTATCGTATGTATTATTCTGATACAAAAAATCGTATACTATTCTAATATAAGAGTGGTTTTGATTCTGTCAAATGAATCCAAACGGATATTATCTGGCATATGATTTTAAGGGTCAGTGGAAATCTCCCTAATTCACCCAAAGTGGGTAGTACTAATGCTTTTTTATGAACTCCTATCATTTGTTTACAAATTTTTACATGAAGATTCTCATACAAAAACTGATTGGATAAGCATGCCTTGAACAGTTTATCAAAATGAAATTCTGTCTCCCCATTAAAACAAAAAGGAAACCAAACTTCTGCTCCATAGGTTAAAACAGGGGTTATCAGTAAGTCGAATAAACGCATTATTATAGTAGTCTTTAAATTTTGTCCATGAATTGCCCTTTTAAAGGCGTATATTGCTTTGTTGCTTTGTTTTACTAAATGTTCTTGTGTTGCTTGAAATTTCCCGTTCTGATGAAAAACGACACCTAGATATTTATAAGTTTCTAGTGTTTCAATTACATGCTCTCCACATTTAAAATGAATTGGAATTTTAGGAGGTGATCTCGTAAAGACTATTACTTTTGTTTTTGTTTTGTTTATCTTTAAACCCCAATTAGAACAGTATTCATGCAGTTTATTCAGTTTAGTTTGAAGACCTATTTTGGTTGTTGATAGCAATGCCAGGTCATCAGCATAGAGTAAACAAGGAATTCTGTCTTTTGCGGTTATATATGGCGAATCTTTCTCATCAGTATATTGAACTATATCATTGACATATACATTAAATAATGTAGAACTTAATGTATTTCCCAGGGTGAGTGATGGGCCAAAGTAAGTAAGTGTGCTCACATGTACAGTTGTTGTTGAGTTGTTCTTACATGTAGAATTGTTGTTGAATTATGCTCACATGTACAGTTGTTGAATTGTGCTCACATGTACAGTTTTGCTGAATTGTTCTCACATGTACAGTTTTGTTGAATTGTTCTCACATGTACAGTTGTTGTTGAATTGTGCTCACATGTAGAATTGTTGTTGATTTGTTCTCACATGTAGAATTGTTGTTGAACTGTTCTCACATGTAGAATTGTTGTTGAACTGTTATCACATGTAGAATTATTAAATTGTGCTCACATGTACAGTTGTTGAATTGTGCTCACATATACAATTGTTGTTGAATTGTGCTCACATGTACAATTGTTGTTGAATTGTTCGAACATGTAGAATTGTAGTTGGATTGTTCTCACCTCTTGGATTGTTCTCACCTCTTGGATTGTTCTCCACCAGTCCTCTGCAGCCGTGGTTCTACATAGTAGACAGGGAGGAGTGTGTCTGTCCACTACAGGTATTAGGCTTCAGGTGGTGGGTGGATAGCTGTTCACCACTAACTGTAGGCTGCTTGTTTTGCTGTGTGTTTGTAGGCTGCGGATGGGTGCTGTCTTGTGTGTGTGTGTGTGTGTGTGTGTGTGTGTGTGTGTCTGTGTGTCTGTGTGTCTGTGTGTGTCTGTGTGTCTGTGTGAGAGAGAGAGAGAGAGAGAGAGAGAGAGAGTGAGAGGAGAGAAGAGAGAGAGAGAGAGAGAGAGAGAGAGAGAGAGAGAGAGAGAGAGAGAGAGAGAGTGTGTGTGGGGGGGGGGGGTGTCACAGTTCGCATAATTCTGCGCATAAGATCGTGCATTACTCTGTGCTTTTTCTTTCTCTGTGCGTCTGGATGCTGGTGTCTTACTGTGTTCACATTCGCATTTTCTTTTTACGTACGTGGTGAACTCCAGCTTAGTGGCATGCACATCCCCTTTTCTCTGCAATTTTGCATGCAGGTTAGCTTCTCGTGAAGTTCCTTGTCGTGAGTTAGGGTTTGCTTCATCAGCTGAGTAGCAGCGGCTTTAAATAGGAGGAGGTCTTGACTTGGGAGGAGGAGGAGAATCAGTCTTTGGCTGAAGTTCGTTGGGCGTTGGTTGCGTTCCAGCTGGGCTGTTGGGCGCCGCGTGGTGTTGTCTCTATTTTGGAGAGCAGGGGGGAGCAGTACCTTGAAGTAGTTCAGGCTCCTGTGAACCTGGTCTTCGTTCTACGTTGTTAGGTCGTGTCCGTCCTGTCAACGTCTTCCTTGAGGTGCAGGAATGTACCTTACTTCCTGTGATGTTGTGTCTCTTCTTGGAGAGCAGTCATCTTTTAAGAAGTTCAGGCTTCCAGGGACCAGTCTACGTTCTTCGTTGTGCTGTCCGTTTTGTCAACGTCTTTCCTGGGGTGCAGGAGTGCACCTGTTCTTTCTTAGTGACAGGTGAGGGACGTTCTGTAGATATGATTGAGTTCCATGGTGTATCGTTGTGCTGTTATGGTGGTTGTTGTTGAGTGTCTTGTGTCATCGTAGTGCTTAGATGGCTGATTCATGAACAAATTTGTGTAGATTGTTTTCGAGGGAGGTTTCCTATTTCTTAAGGTGTATGTTCTATTAGGTAGACATAAAATTCTCCTTTAGTGAACGATAGGATACGTTCTTTAATATATGTTTTTAAATGCTAATGTTTTGTCTAGAGAGAATTCGCACTTGTATGTACAACACTCAGTATTTCCTAAGTTTAAATTGACATGGGCGAGTTCTGAGTGATTTGGGATTTAGTGCAATGTTGTGTGTTAAGCAGTTGTGTGTGGTTATTATTTTTCTGTAAGAACAATTCTCTCTTGTGGAAGAATATTTTAAAAGTATTTTAACTTAACTGTATTTGAACATAAACAATTATAGAGTATACATTAGACGTGATTAACATTAGGAATGTAAATGATTCCTTGGGGGATATATGGTGGAGGTTTTGGCTGAATAGAGAAATTGTCAACCTGGAGGATGCAGGGGAAATAACCCTAGTCGCCTTAGCGCTAGTCATGGGCGTATGCCTGTTTCAGGTTCCTGTAGGTGCCTCCAGCGGTGGAGTCGTGCCTGGAGAGGGTGCAGCCCGGTGTGTCCTGAGGAGTCGCGAAGGCTTGCCATTGACCCTCTGTCCCTTTATTCTCTGGATCCACCTCACCCCCCCCCCCCCCCCCCCACCCCACACCGTTTCCCTTCTCCCTGCTGCCCTGTCCACCCGTGACCCTCCTTGAGGACTTTGGCCTGCCCCGAGCTGTCCCTTGGTGAATGTTATTGTGGGAAACAGATTGTGACTGTGTGGGAAGTAGAAGAACATTTATCAAGCTGGTTTCTGAACTGTGCAGAAGAGGGGAGGGTATTATGGATAGAGTTTAGAGTGTGGTTGGTGATTGAATCTGTGTGTCTGTGTGGAAGCGAGTTTAAGTATTTGTCTTGATGTGATTGTTTTTGGATTCTGGAAAGTAAAGTCTGGAACGTTTTTTTCGGTGTTCTGTGTTTGGTGTTGTCGGGAAGATAGTTACAGAGGGCATGAGTGGGGGTTTAGCCACAGTTCCTTAAGGAGCGTGACAGTGTGTGTGTGTGTGTGTGTGTGTGTGTGTGTGTGTGTGTGTGTGTGTGTGTGTGTGTGTGTGTGTGTGCGCGTGTGTGTGTGTATGTGTGTGTGTGGAGAGAGAGAGAGAGAGAGAGAGAGAGAGAGAGAGAGAGAGACAGACAGACAGACACACAGACACACAGACACACAGACAGAGCAATGAATAAACTGCATTGCTGTTAAAGCTTTATAAGCCATTCAGCAGGGCGTGAAGCTATTCACTGATACATGAGTTTTTGTTTGTTTAATAAAAGTCATGTGCAAAACCAATTGCCACCCCATTAAGTGGATATGGAAACCACGTCAGCAGCATTTGTATTTTAATGGGTAGGCTTTGGGCCCTTTTATTTGGGGACAGAGGGTCAAAGACTGAAAACAACATCATTTGGACAATATCTATTAAAAAAAATTCCACATATTATCACATCATCGTCGTCGTCGTCGTCATTGTTATTATTATTATTATTATTAGTAGTAGTAGTAGTAGTAGTAGTAGTAGTAGTAGTAGTAGTAGTAGTAGTATCATTATTATTATTATTATTATTATTATTATTATTATTCCAGAACCTTTCAAACAACACTTGCAACAATGATCATCATAACATGGTTACCACGTCATGGCATCTCACGCACACGTTAAAACCTGTTCCACCTTTTGGAAAAGTAGGCCATTGTGTGCCTGTGGGAACGGATTACAAAAATGAGAAAACCGCATGCACACAGGGAGTGCATATAAAATAAAGTACATTAGTGCTTGCCCCATTATCCACAGGACAAAATATTTTTAAAAGTAGGCCTAGGTAAATAAAAGGAAAGATGTAGGTAGCTGACTTTACTATTGAAGGAGCCAGTGAGAAAAGTGCAAACCACGCTTCTCACTTGTGCCCTGTTCAAATCAGATTTAATGGCTTTCTATTGAAACTGCCAGTCAATGAATGCTCTCCTTTCAAACCAGCGACAGAAAACTGTGCAAGCTCCAAGTGATTAGATATGTAGAATGACCTAAAAGAGAGAGAGAGAGAGAGAGAGAGAGAGAGAGAGAGAGAGAGAGAGAGAGAGAGAGAGAGAGAGAGTCAAATATTTTATTTATGAACAGCTTTTTTCTTAATATGTTTTGATAAAGAAAAAGAATAAAACAACCCCCCACCCCAAAACAACAACAACCCAACACCAAACAAAAACCAAACTAACAAAAAATCCAACCCTGGGAACGGGATAGCTCAGTGGTCGGAGCACTCGCTTTCCCAAGATAAGTTAAGCAGCATAGGGTGTGGTTACCAAGTGGATGAGTGACTGTTGGCACGCCTTGGCTTCAGTATAGTTCACCCAGCTGTATTTTTATTTATACCACTTTTAGTCACGAGATTTCTCTGCGTGAAATTCGGGCTGCTCTCCCCGGGGAGAGCGCGTCGCCACAAGAGCAGCGCCACCCACTCTTTTTTTTGTTCTGCATCTGTATTTGTTTCCCTAACAGAGTGGCTTTTTCTAAGAATTTTGCCAGGGACAACTCCCTTGTTGCCGTGGGTTCTTTTACGTGCGCTGAATAATTTTGTGCAACACACGGGACCTCGGTTTATCGTCTCATCCGAAAGACTAGCGCCCAGACCACCACTCATGGTCTAATGGATGGAGGAAAAGTTTCGGGCCGAAACGGGATTTGAACCACCGCACACTTCCGACCCGACTTTTCGCTTTCTAGACAGGCGCGTTACCTCTAGACCTCCGATCCACAGCTGTAAATGGGTACCTGCCCTGTTTAGGGTCAGGGAAGGTAAAACAGCGAAGGAGAGGAGATGGGCACCGCCCTCAATATGCTGGCCCTAGAGAAGTGAGGTCTCTGAAGCCTCGCTTCCCTATGACCTTATAGGTTTTGGGACACCTTTACCTACATCACAAACAGATATAAGATGAGAACAATTCAAAATCGCTATGGAATTTCTATGAGATAAATTGCAAACAAATGTTATAAGATAGATGAGTACAATTCAAAGTTACTATGGAATTTCTTTCAGATACACTGCAAACAGACATAAGATGAGTGCAATTCAAAACTACTATGGAATTTCTATGACTTGCCTACATCGAAAGCAGATATAAGATATAAGAGTACAAGTCACAATTACTATGGAATTTCTGAGTTTCTACATAAGCAAACCTCGTGGCTTTCAGTGTTCTAGAGAATTTTTAAAAAAAGAAGACAGGTTTTGCATGGTTTAGCTTTTTACTACCAGAAGAGTGTGAACACATCTGATGTGACTTCCTGGGCAGTCATGAATAAATACGTGGCTATCATGAGCGATGAAACACAGTGACTATTGGTACTGTCGTGGCTGTCTAGGTATTACTGTTGTCATTAATACTGGCAGTTACTGTTACTAATGTTACTGCTTTTTTCTTCTTAATATTCCTCATCTTTGCTAAAGTGTTTATCTCTATTGCTGTTGATATGAAAAAGACCCCTTCAAATACAACTACTGTTAGAACTATGTAAGAAAAACCAAAAGAACACACACACACACACACACACACACACACAAAGGGGGGGAGGGGAGGACACAGAGAGAGAACAAAAGAGACATCATGTTAATAATTCTCATCAGGTTTTCTGTGACTTCGTCATATTTATTCTCGTCAGTTGTCAAGGGCGATAAACACGCACTGATTCCCCATATTCCCAGTGACCCACTTCGCAATGAAGTGAGAGTAGCGCTGGCCGACTGAACAAAACCAACAATGAGAGCGTGACTCCACTGGGAATAGGCTGCCCCCCCCCCCCCCTCCTCCCCCCTCCAACCCATTCCTTCACTGCCAGTTTCTTCCAATGTATAGTGCGAACCGATAAATAAACAGACCGTGTTAAAGCGCATGTTTCGTTATACGTGATTTATGAATGTTGACAACACTTCCACCGACAGGTTGACAAAGTTACTTACTACCTAATGTGGAAGTAATGAAACTGAACGGATTGAACTGACTTCAGTCGGCTGCACTCCTACGCATTATTTTGCGGATCAGTTTCTTTAAAAAAAAAAAGCTAGAAGTCGCGTGTTTGTTGTTGTTGTTGTTGTAGCGCAGCGCTTACCCACAGCTTATTCCCCTGACACCACCCCAACATGCACTTTTTTCCTTTCTTTTCCCATTCTCCAGCTAGAGCTCTCAGGGTACCAATGGTGAGATTTTTACCCATGCAACCGTTTTTGCCCACCATGAGGGTAGCCACATTCCCTCTTCAGGGATCATAACTAACTACCATGCCAGTACCCATACGTTTTTGTTTATATTTTTTTGTCATCCTTTCTTACCGCGGCACGAATGGTCTACTTTTATCGAAAGGTAGAACGGGTTTTAACGCGTGCACAGGATGTTCTGTGTGCGTTGGCATATGGGGCCCCAGTTTATAGTCTCATCAAGAGGTACTTTTGGGAGAGCAGAGTTAGAAGTGATGTTAACTCCTGGGGAAAATTGCCCTTGAAAGGGCGTCTTGGTGGTAGCTTAAACTGGGCTCGATTCTGGGCCGTTAAATAGTGAGCCAACGCTCTAACGCTAGGCTAATCGTAGTTCTTTTCTTCCATGACAGTATTGTCATGTTTTTCCAAGAACGAAACACATTTTCGTAGGTTCTTGTTGAATTTTCTACATTTTTATATGTTCTATTTGATGCTTCCTTATTTTTTCTACGTTATTCGTTGTACCTGCCATTTTTGCCTTTTTCAACATTGTGATTTTTGCTTTAGAACACAAGGGAAGGACATTCTCATTCCTACTAGCCCTGGCCGTTTTCATATTTTTGGTACAGATGGGCACCGTTACATAGATGGGTGTAGATTTAAGCAGGTCGGGTGTTAGGGTTGGCTGCTATTATGGGAAAGCGCTGTTGGCAACATTTGTGTTATCTTTTGGAGATAGATCTAATATTGTAACGTTCATTGCTTTGTCATGTCTGCACTCTCCATATAAACTAATGTTGTCTGTAATGATTTATTTTATTGCTACGGGTTACTATCCAGGGAAATCAGTTAATCCTCAAGGACATGTATTTGATAATACTTACAGCCCTGGCTGTTCTGCAAGCACTGATAAAAAGAATAGAACAGAGATGCATAGAATTAATAATATATTGCTTCTATTGTCAGGTGACATAGAAACTAACCCAGGACCCAATCCTGCTGCCAGTCTTAGAATAATAAATGTTAATTCAAGAAGTATTAAAAATAAAATTGATATGTTTGAAGCTGAATACAATTCTGTTGACATAATTACCGTTTCGGAGTCATGGTTATCTGAATCAGATTGCAACAGTTCAATATTGTTACCCAACTTTCATCCACCAGTCGGCTTGACAGCCCAATGATCCGCATGGCGGAGTTGCTATTTATGTAAAAAGTTACCTATAGTGCAAGCCACAGCTGACCTCCACATAGACGGCCTAAAAGCTGTTTTGTAAATTTTGTTATCTGTTCTCACCTGCACACAATGGCCTACTCTTCCAAAAAGCGGAACGGATTTTAACGTGTGCGCAAGATGTTCTGCGTGCGTTCGCACACGGGACCTCGGTTTATAGTCTCATCCGAAGGACTTTTGGGCAGAGTGGAGATTCGAACCCGGGTCAGCAGATCACAAGCGCATCACTCTAACCACTAAGCTATCCCGTGATAGTTGTAGAAGAAGTAGTAACAGTAGCAGCAGTAGTTGTGCCTCGTCTTCTTCTGTCCTTGTAACTCACTTCCTCCTCCTCTGCGTTCCCTTCCCGGATGGGGTGTGTTGTGCATGGTCTTCTGTGCTTGTCATGTTGCAGGAGGTCTGCCCGCTGCCTTCAGCCGACACATTCCCGCTTCAGAGCAGCTCACGATGTATCTGGGCTATGCTCGTGTTTCACGTGCCTACTTCTTTAAAGTGCCCAGCTGATCTTCTGCTTGTGAAGATACACGCAGGGAATTAAGGTACTGGCAAGTCTGCATTTGAAGTTGACCTGGGAGATTGTAAACATCCCCCACGCAACTGCCCAAATTCAACCTCTCAACTTCACTGGTCCACGAGGCTAAAGTCATACGGATGGATCCAACGCATCTGATAAAACTGATTTTAGCCAGCAAGATCTACCCCATGGATAGGGAAGAGTGATCCTGCCACCTCCCCTCCCCTCCCCTCACCATCCTGCCTGACCCGCACGGCGCTGCACTGCACTGCAGCCAGAACACCCAGCCACGCCCCCTGGTGGTACCCCCGTCTGGCTTCAGCCATGGCGCCGCCACACAGCTGCTGGCTTAAGGCTCCACGGGACAGCAGGCAGCCCGACAGAATGAGGATTTATGTCTGTCAATCAGTCAACCATTACGCTTACAGTGCCGCCCACCTCGCAGACTCTGTCAGGGCTGTCATCTTGTTGCTGAACAAAAAAGACCAGAGCAGGCAAGCACGCATGCACGCACTCACGTCCACACGCACGCATGCGCGCGGGCGCACACACACGCGCGCGCGCGCGCACTCTGACTTTTTAAATATCTGATGTAGACCCACAAAGAGCAGTTTCAGTTGTCCTATTTGGGAAATGAACCAAGCACACTTTGATGTAGATTTAAATCAACATGAAAAAGAATGAGTATCCAAATATCATGGCAGTTAATGTTCATTCACATATGCAACATAATTACTCTCATTGTCTTAAAATGTATACAGATGTTTGGCTTTTAGACATCGTCAAGCAGGTTCAGCTTTTTTCGTACCTGAACTAAAAATAGAAACGTCATATCATGTTGGTAAACATCCATCTATTTTTACAACTGAACTGAGAGCAATTCTAAAGACTGGCTTTCATCTGAGATCATCCCTACTGTATGTGATATTACTTTGTGTGGATTCAAACTCGGGTGTATATGCCTTAAAGTCTATAAATTAAAAGAAAACTTCTAAACTTATGTTAGACATCAAGTACTTCATAAATCGTCCATGTTTAAGAGAAATTAATGTTTCCTTTTGTCGGATTCCTTCACATATAGAATTCTTTTCTAATGAGTGGACTGATAGGTAAAGGTAAAGGTGTTTTGGTTTTTTGTTTTGTTTTTGTTTAATGTCCATTCACTACTTGGTGATAAGGATGGTAAAGGTGTCCTTAACCTATAAGGTCGTAGGGGAGCGAGGCGTCAGAGACCTCACTTCTCTATAGGCCAGCATATTGAGGGTGGCGCCCATCTCCTCTCCCTCGCTGTTTTACCTTCCCTGACCCTAAAGAGGCAGGTACCCATTTACAGCTGTGTGAACTGGGGGATTATACTGAAGCCAAGGCGTACAAACGGTCACCCATCCAACTGGTAACCACGCTCGATGCTGCTTAACCTTGGCTGGCGGAAAGCGAGTGCTCGGGCCACTGAGCTATCCCGTCTCCTTAGGCTGATACGGCTGCAGAAAAAGGTCGCTGTATAGCGTGCATCTTTGAAGGATGTGCTCGCCAGTCTGGTTTTCTTGACCACAGGCACACAGGGGAGAAGGAACGAGACCTCAACTACCTTCTTCACCGCATCCTCCATGACACAAGTTTTCTTCAAGGGACATCTCTGAAGCATTGCTATACCTTTGACATCAACTGTAGTAGTGCTCATCATATTCACCATCCTCACAAGAAATTTCTGCGAATAAGCCCCCCCCCCCCCCCCCTCCATCCCCATTCTCACACCTTTCAACTAAAGTCCATTCCTACAGACGCCTCTCTTCAACACAGCACAGAAGTATGCTCAATTCCTGTAAAAACCAACCAAACCAAAACCCAAACAGCTGGTCCTCTTTCATCCTGCTTCGATTCTGGAAATGGTTCTTGACATTGTTCTTTGAATGTCCAAATACTCCCCCAAATTTATTGTAGAATCTTTCTGCTGCTTGTTTTATTTTGTTTTGTTTTGTTTTTGCAAAAAGGCAGACAGAAAGGGGGACAAGCAGTCGCATATGCAGGAAACCTATCTTTGGTGAACCTCGAACTTCTATAGCTGAGGAACGAAAACAATGTGTACATATAGACAGGCAGAATACGCACATAAATTCAAACAAACCACTATTGGCCGTCGCTCTTTCTCTGTTTCTGGTCCATCCACCTGCCCCTCTTTCACTTCGCCAAAAGCCTTCACTTGATACTTTCAAACCCAGCTTCAAAACGCTATTATGTCCTACCTGACACTTTCCACTCATATCTGTTCCTACTTTTCAACAGCATCCTTCATCTCTTCATCACCACCTAAGCGTGTGTGAGTGTGTGTGTATGTATGTGCGTGCATAAATTTTGAAAAATCTTATGTTATTTAAGGAAAGTTGCTTGGGTGTAAATGATTTTAGTGTAAGCACTTCGATTTGTTTGTTTTACAAGATTCAGCGCTATATAAATTCCTATATATAATTATAATTATATATATATATATATATATATATATATATATATATATATATATATATATATATATAAATATATAGCACGCGCGCCCATTCACATACAAACACACATCAATACATTCGTGCGTACATGTGCCCACCAACAATTTGATTGATAACAGTCACAAAATGTATAAAACAGAAAAGATATAAGGAATAATATTCATCTGTAGATATATAAGGCATTTCTTTACCCTTATTGTACCACACTTCCAAAGCCTGCAGAGCATAATCTGCCTTTCCCTGTGCCTGTGTCGCCCACTCAAGGTTTGTGGGTCAGTAGGTAATAATATAGAATACATTAATACCACAGAGAGACAGAGACAGAGAGAGAGAGAGAGAGAGAGAGAGAGAGAGAGAAATTCGAATGATTTATTCACAAAAAAGGCCATTGGCCCACACATGAAGGGGGTTGCCGAACTGCTTAGCATTTTGGTGGGCGGAAAAGCAACAGCAACAACGATAAAATGTTATTGTATAACACTAAAGTCAGTTAGAAAAATATGGCTAAAGATAATATATCTCTGATTCTGAAAGCTTTACTTAATATAAAATGAGGCTGGCACAATCTCAGGATGACTTGATGCCATAAGTAAACAAGAGGCTAAATAAATTAGGCTGAGTACTATATATTTTACGGGGATGTAATTCTGCCTAACACCCTCTAATAATGGACAGCACAACACAAAATGTACTTCATCTTCCGTACTTTGCTTACATAATGGGTATAGCAACCTGAGGTCATCAATATCATGTTCTCTGTATCTGAATTTATGGACATTTATATCTGATACGCCAAGTCTAAACTGAGAGAGAGAGAGAGAGAGAGAGAGAGAGGCAATTTATTGTCATTGCCCAACTAGGCCTGTTCACAAGGGAGGTAACACAAATATCTGCTGTTAAACACGAGATGAAGAGTGAAATACCTGATCAGTAGCCTACATTAGTTTGGCAAAAAGAAAGGACCCATGCATTGAGAGAGAGAGAGAGAGAGAGAGAGAGAGAGAGAGAGTATGTGTTCAACGAAGTCTTTCCATTGCGTAAATGCTTGCTCGAATGCATGTTCTTTTCAAATTGTTTTTTTCTCCAGAAAAATGCATGGCATTGATCGGTTTCTCCGATCTGAAGTGCTTTACAAGGTCCTCTGTGTGGAGTGAGTTTTGATCATGGTGACATGGGTTAGCTAGATAATTTTAAGCTCGTCTGACTGGCAGTAGAACATTGAAGCAATTAATCGTGTTCTGATGTTATGAAAGAAACAATGCAGAGAGAGAGAGAGAGAGAGAGAGAGAGAGAGAGAGAGAGAGAGATTGAATTCAACTCATTTATTGAGGGTATTTGGATTAGGCCAGAGGCTTCTTTATACACCAGGCCCTCATAGAAAAATTAAATACCCCCCCCCCCCCCTTACACACATAGACACACAGAGAATTAAATCAGAGGTTAATAGATAAATAAATGAAAACAATAACAAAATCAATCATTTAATCATTTTTACACTTAACCATTCGAATTATCAGAGAGAGAGAGAGAGAGAGAGAGAGAGAGAGAGGGGGGGGGGGGTGAACAATTTATTGCCATTGCCTATGGTGGCTTTTTGACAAAGGAAATAACACCTAACTTTCTTTTATGAATACAAATAAATAACAGATAAAGTACGTGATGGTCATTATCCTTTTTAAAGCGTTTTTTTTTGTAACTTGAGGACGATAAATTAAGCGAATGGCTGGCGTCTTCAGCACATTTATTGGCCTTAATGGATGAAAAAGTTCAGGTATTTTGTCATTTAAGGATGCTTTTTATACTTAATATTTTAAGATTGACGTGTTGAATGTTTGAAGAGGTTAGATGCTGTTGAAGTTGAACTTAACGTGAATATTATTGGAGTTGCTCAAATTAAATAGCGCCACAGCCCTGATATAGCCTATAAACAACATGAAATAAACTGACAGTAGCCTACATGATGCATTTAGTGTTATGAAAAGAAAAGAACAATTGCAATGTGGATATTGATAACAAAAAATTCTGGCTTCAAATCGTTCCTAACTGATTAAAAGATAATTAAAATACAAAAATAAACAACAAGAAACAATAAACCGCAACAACAAAAACGGTAAATAAGAATACGCGCGCTAAAATGCTATACCTGACTGAATAAAATTCGACTATCAAAAAAAACAACAACAACCAGCAAACAAACCAACTCTATGTAACATCATTAGGTTTCCTTTAACTGAAAGTGGTAAAAGAGTTGAACAGGTGGATGTGACCTGAACAAGGCTCAACTGTGGACCTTGACCTACCATGTGTCACTGTGACCCCATCAGGCCCTGTGTACCGTCTGTCCTATGAATGGGTACTGGATTTCCATGCTACAAGGGTGGAAGTGCCACCAGCCTATTATGTTGATTAGGATATGGTGTACCTTTCACAGTGTCTGTTACAGGCTGTTGTGTAATTTATCGTGCTCCCTGTGGATACTGCATACACACGGGGACTAGATGTAAAAGAGCACATGAGTACTTACTCCATTATCCTCGAAACAAAAGGATAAAGAAATAATAAACAGGATATGATGTGTCACAGCCCATTTGTAACGACCCACCAATTAAAATCTCTGCAGAGAATAAAAGCAGAATTTGAAGGTGTTTCCTTGTTTGTCCTAGTTATTTGTTCCACACATGCATCCATTCATTCTAAGGTAATCCATACGTGCATCCATTCAATCTCAAGTTATCCATGCATCCGTTCATTCTAAGTTTATCCATCCGTGCATCCATTCATTCTCAGGTTATCCGTCCGTGCATCCGTTCATTCTCAGGTTATCCATACATGCATCCGTTCATTCTCAGGTTATCCATACATGCATCCGTTCATTCTCAGGTTATCCATACATGCATCCGTTCATTCTCAGGTTATCCATACATGCATCCGTTCATTCTAAGGTTATCCATATATATGCATCCGTTCATTCTAAGGTTATCTATACATGCATCCATTCATTCTCAGGTTATCCATCCGTGCATCCATTCATTCTAAGGTTACCCATGCATGCATCCGTTCATTCTAAGGTTATCCACACATGCATCCGTTCATTCTCAGGTTACCCATACATGCATCCATTCATTCACAGGTTATCCATACATGACATCCGTTCATTCTAAGGTCATCCATCCATGCATCCGTTCATTCTAAGGTTATCCATTCATGCATCCATTCATTCTAAGGTTATCCATCCGTGCATCCGTTCATTCTCAGGTTATCCATCCATGCATCCGTTCATTCTAAGGTTATCCATGCATGCATCCACTCATTCTAAGTTTATCCATCTTTGCATTCATTCATTCTCAGGTTATCCATGCATGCATCCATTCATTCTCAGGTCATCCATCCATGCATCCATTCATTCTAAGGTTATCTATGCATGCATCCGTTCATTCTAAGGTTATCCATACGTGCATCCATTCATTCTAAGGGTTGATAACTGAACTGCCTCTTAGAGAAACTAATCAAAATGATAAAGGTGCATAGATCTAGGAGGTAAAGTACAGCAAAGAATAACATTATGGCAGATGAGTAATGTGGTTGATTCATCAGTTATTTTGTTCAGGTGAAAGTGACCTACATATTTAATGTACAGGCCAAAACTGCAATATACCATATTTTATTGCAGGCGCATGCGTGTTTGTGCACGCGCGTGCATGCCTGCGTATATGTGTTGTGTGTTTGTGTGTTTTGCCCAATTTTTTTTCTGAAAAAAAACTGACACTTTTTAGGTGTCAATGCAAAACTGTATTTGATTAAAATCGTGCATAATTTACCTTAAATCGTGAATAGAGATGTTAACAGTACTGAGTGTTAGTTATGAAAGCAATCTTTAAGAGAGAGCGAGAGAGAGAGGGGGGGGGGGGGGGGGGGGGAGGAGTGAGTGAGAGAGAGAGAGAGAGGAGGGGGTGGGGGAGATCCTACTTCCACCCACGCTGGTTAAAGACCTGGTACATTGTGACCTGTCCCACAACCAGGAGAGTGTAGTGACCTGCCGCAAAACGCAAACGTTTACCCCCTAAAGCCATAATAGAGGCTGATCAAGTGAACAACGTGAAGTGGCCACCGCGAAACCGCTGGGGATGTTGCAATGGGATGTTTGGGAAATGCTGCAGTGTGACATCTAGGTCAGGTCACTAAAGCATGCACCGCCTCCGCCGCCGTCTTTTACTTCCACCTAAAACCCAGAGAAAGGGAGAGAGAGGGGAAGGGGGGGGGGGGGGAGAGGGTAGGCCTGAGGGGGGGGGAGAGGGCAGGCCTGAGGGGGGGGGGGGAGAGAGGGCAGGCCTGAGGGGGGGGGGGGGGAGAGGGCAGGCCTGAGAGAGAGAGAGAGAGGGGGGGGAGGGGCAGGCCTGAGGGGGGAGGGGGATAGAGAGAGACGGCAGGCCTGAGAGTGAAAGAGAGGGAGGGAGAGGGAGGGGAGAAGGGGCAGGTCTGAGAGGGGGGGGGTGTGATAGAGAGAGATGACAGGCCTGAGAGAGAAAGAGAGAGAGAGAGGGAGAGGGGGGGGGGAGAAGGGGCAGGCCTGAGTGGGGGGGGGGGGTATAGAGAGAGATGACAGGCCTGAGAGAGAAAGAGAGAGAGAGGGAGAGGGGGGGGGGAGAGGGGCAGGCCTGAGTGGGGGGGGGGGGAGATAGAGAGAGAGAGACGCATGCCTGAGAGAGAAAGAGAGAGAGGGGAGGGGGGGGGGGAGAGGGGCAGGCCTGAGAGGGGAGGGAGATAGAGAGAGACGACAGGCCTGAGAAGAGAGAGAGAGAGAGAGAGAGAGAGAGAGAGAGAGAGAGAGAGAGAGAGAGAGAGAGAGAGAGAGAGAGAGGGATACTGACAATGACAATGACAAATTCTTTTATTATGAGGATAATGAATAAGCATCCATGTGCTTTTTTACATTCAGTCCCCGAGAGAGATCTAGGTCAGGTCACTAAAACATGCAACGCCTCCGCCACTGTCTTTTACTTTCACCTGAAACCCAGAGAAAGGGGGAGAGAAAGAAAAATAAAGGGGGGGGGGGTTAGGAGAGAGGGAGGAGAGAGAACTAGTAGATTAAGATCGCTAGACAGAGGAGAAAGAGAGAGAGAGAGAGAGAGAGAGAGAGGAGAGAAGGAGAGGAGAGAAGAGAGAGAGAGATTATTTATTCTGTTATTTCGAGGATAATGGAAAGAGAGAGAGAGAGAGAGGGCTGGCTTCCCATTTTTTCACCCTCTCCCCCCAAAAAATCGCTGCTTTCGCCTTAAAGGCCTTTCATCATGAAAGATATGAAATTGCCAGTTTGAATGATATTTCAGCTAGGCCTACACCCCACCCCACCCCACCCCAATGCTTTCCGATCAGGTGAGGAAACCGGTTCTAGGGCTGGCCTTGTGATTATCTTGTGATAGATCTGTCAGTCGTCCTGTCTGTCTGTCGGTTAGCTTCGGCCTCCCTTGCCCTTAGCAAGGTCAAGGCCATGTCTTGTTCTCCTGTCTGCTCTTGCAGCGCTCTCACCCACTGTCTCTGACCCACAGACATGGTATCGTGATCGCGTGTATCGTCTGCATGTACATTGAGAGGTAGAGTTTATGTATGGATATATTATTTTCACCATTATTATTATTATTATTATTACTATTACTATTATCATTTCGATAATGATGATGATTATCATTCTTCTTATTATTAATGTCATCATTATTATTATTATGTTATTATTAGTATCATTCATATTATCATTAATATCATTCTTTTTCTTATTCTATTATTATTATTATTATTATTATTATTATTATTATTATTATTGTTATTATTATTATTATTATTATAAGAGTAATCGAGGAAAACAACTGCAGGTAACCATAATTATACAAATTCACCATCATAATGACCATGGTCTATCAGAGATATTTCGAAACACACACACACACACACACACACACCAGCAACTAGAAGACTATCTCTGGTCTGTTATCACTGAGCAAATTAAGAAGGGTGTATGTGTGTGCGCGCGAGCGCGCGTGCAAGAGAGAGAGAGAGAGAGAGAGAGAGAGAGAGAGAGAGAGAGAGAGAGAGAGAGAGAGAGAGAGAGAGAGGAGGAGAGAGAGAGAGAGAGAGAGAGGGGAGAGACGATGGACACTAGGCACATAGTGTGCAGACTCCGGCATACTTTAATCGCACTGTTGTAGGCATAATAAATTATGTAGTGTATTGAGGAAAGTGAGAGACGCTGAATCGACTGCAATAGGCAAAGAGGTTCAAGTCTCGATCAATCCAAGTCCAAATCTTTGAATAAAAACAGAATATCCAATTTACTTGGGATATACATTGAAAGGATTCAATTTATGCATGGCATATTTCTTTCCCTCGAACGGTCAGCCTGGAGACAGACTGTGCAGAAAGGCCTCTCCAAGTTCGAAGAGACACTTGCCCAGCAGCTCGAGGCAAAGAGAAGGAGAAGACAGGCTGCAGCCCAGGCAGACAGACCAGCATTGTCAGACTTCATCTGTGCCCTCTGCCATAGGGACTGTCCTTCCTGTGTCGGACTGGCCAGCCACAACCGACGCTGTACCAGAATTAACATCTAGAGCGCAACTTCGTAGTCTTCTGAAACCGAGGGATGCCTCCTATAGTTCTCTATGGAGGAGTTTGGCATTGCGTGCAGTTCTGACAACCTTGAACTTCGCCTGTGCGGCATTATGAGCTGCACAGAGCAATCAAAACAATCCTCCCCCAGCCATTCTTCTGCTGTCACTTGAACGTCTGTTGGCTTGTTCTTGTCTTTTTTCTTTGTTTCTCAGCTTGAACTCAGAAGTTCACCAATGGTGACATTTCTGCGTATGCGACAGTTTTTGCTCATCACGAAGGCAGCCGTATTCTGACTTCGGGGATGATGTCCAAACACGACACCAGTACGCATGCGAACTAAGTAAAAAATGTAATCCTTTCCTACTGGAACGCAATGGTCTACTGGAAGGAAAGATGGAACGGGGATTTAATGTGTGCGCAGGTTGTTCTGTGTGGTTTTGAACACGGGTCCTCGGTTTATAGTCCCACCCGAAGAGTCTTCAGGGGAGCGGAGTGGTACCGTTGTTAACTCCTGGAGAAAAATCCCCTCGGTGGTGGCTCGATCCCTGGCAGTCAGATCACGAGCACGGCGCTCTAACCAATTATAGGCTACCCCCCTCCCCGCCCGCCCCCCCTGTAAATTATGATACTGACGAAGTCAGTGGTGCGTTTCCATCGTCTGGCTTTTTCTTCTTTTTTTTTCAGTGGTCCTCTCTTTCTGTGTTTTTTCACCCACACCAGGACTTGGCTGGCAGGTTTTGTGTTGATGCACTGATCCAGAGCAGACGACAAAAGCAGGCGATAGCTGACACAGTAACGTATATTATCGACACCTCCGATTCCCTTGTCAACCATGTCAATAGAGACGCCATGATATACAGAGAGCTCTTCAGTAATGCTGAAACAAAAACCCCGATTTTGGATCCAGGGAATAAACAAGAAAAAGAAAACAATGGAGAACTGACCAAGTGAAAAACTGTCTGGGCCAACAGGTACCTTACATACTACGATAGTCAGCACGTCGTGTCTTCAATATATTAAACCTTAGTAGGACAAAACTTGGTGGATTTTTGTTGTTGGTTATATTGGTGACTGATCATAAACTTCAGATTCCTCCGTAGTGATACCGGGGGCCTGTCAGTATAAATAGCATCCCCACCTTCTGGAATCTGTGCTAGGAATTCCCCATTTCTATCTTTCTCTTTGTTTCTGCCTTGTTCATTTTCTTCCTGTCAGCTCCTTCTTGTCTGTTTTCTGCCTTCTTGATTCGTTTTTCTACCTTTTTTCCCCAAAAGACTAAAAAGATCCTTCTCTCTCACGCGGAAGTCGGATGCGCTGGGCCTGACTTGCCAGGCGCTAAACGGCAGCGTGGTGCATTTTTGCTCATATGTGTGCGTGTATGTATCTGGGCCTAGGCGCGCGTTTGAGTACACAAGGTAGCAACGGTGGGGGGTGGGGTGTTTTCATGTGGGAGGCTGATAAACGATGACGGGTAGCTAGTGAGGAGAATGGGGTAGGGTGAAAGCGTGTGGGCGGCTGTTTGTATGCGGTGATCTTTTTGTTCATTATTTGAATAATTTTGCAAGCGTGGTGTTTTTGTAAAGCGATTAGAGCTCTCATAAAGAAAGGTTAGGCGCACAAAACATCCTTATAGGCAACAACAGTTGCTATCTGAGCGTTAGACGAAGACGACACATCAGATTGTAAAGCATTTATCCACTTAAGTATATATTTTTTAAAAAGCTATGTTGTCTTTAGCTGATGTAAGGAGCTTATAACTCGGTGGTAGTATTTGTCAGCTCCTGTTTACCAGCGAAACATAGCAGCTCAAAACAGCATGAACCAGACGCCATTCCTCTGCTAGGAATCACATTCAAAGTTCAGAATTAGGCATCCCACTGGGGTTTTATGTCGCCACTGTGCTCCCATCCCATGTAGTCTGTCTACTTATTGAAAACATCAGTCTTCCTCTTCTTCCCTCCCTCCCCTCCCTCCTGCAGGGGTCACTGGGGCAATGCACTGCACTGTTCAGGACACGTCTCTGGGAAAATTTTATCCTGGCGGAGCCCATCCCTCTCTAGGGGAAGGTGCATGCTGGGCATGCTCGTGTTTCCACACCTCACGGATGAGTTACGGGATCTTTAACGTGCTCATTTTATTTTCTGCATGCGTAAATACACGCAGAGAAAGAAGGCATTAGCAGGTCTGCACTTTAAGGGTTGTTTAAGGCTAAACAAAGCGTCATAGAACTATAAAGTTTACACAGATTTCCTAGAGGATAGCTGTTTTCTTCATTGCTTCCCTTGTGAGAAAGGAATCATACTGTGGGTACATAATGTTCAAAACGTATCTTAGGCTGGTATTTTGTCTCTGCACAGCACGTGTCTGGATTGTGTGGAAGAGAAAGGAGGTAAGGGTGCTAAATATAAAAACAGTAATTTTGTTGGTTTTTTTTTTTTTTTTTTTTGGGGGGGGGGGGGGGGGGGGGGGAGGTGGAGGGTAGGGGGGGGGGGGGGCAACAAAACCCCAACATTTAAAAAAAAATAATCCTAACAAACAAAGAAATCAAACGGACGCATGTATGATCGGTGGCCAGGATTAAACGAAAAATCTTGTAAAGAGAGAGGGATTATATTTTTATTTATTCTTTTATATCGAGGATAATGGAATAAGCACTCATGAGAGAGAGAGGTAGCTGGTTAGAGTCATAATTATGTGAAGCTGTACCACCCCCCCCCCCCCACCTCGACAAGCGTTCACTATTTTATGGTTGGTAGTTGGGTGCAGGTCTTTCGGATGAGACGATGAACTGAGACCTAGTGTGCAACATGAATTTAGTGCACGTAAAAGAACTCACGGCAACAAGAGAGTGGTTGTGCTCTTGCGGGAGGGCAGCCCGAAAATTACTGAGAAATCTACCATGACAGGAAGGGATGCACAATGCAGCACAATACAGTATAGTAAATACAGTACAACACAGAACAATACAGTACAGTACAACACAGTACAGTACAACACAGTACAGTACAATACAGTACAACACAATACAGTACAGTACAATACAATACAGTACAATACAGTACAGTACAGTACAATACAGTATCATACAATACAAAATCACTGTACAAAGCATTTGTCATACCAGTAAATATACAGTGCAGGGGGTAGTTGGGTGGTCGTTAATCATTGCCTAATCATACAAACGGGCTCATTTAGACTCTAAAAGAAATCAAAGTAAAATGGGTAATCCCTTGTGATTAAAAATATTATGACTGAAAATGAGTCAGAGAAAATAGAATTGAGCAAATTTTAAGCTGGTGAAGTAGACAGAGGAACAGGCGGAAAACCGGTTAAAAAAAATCTTCAGTTTCATAAAAATAGCAACAACAACAAAAACAAACCAACAAGTAAAGCAAAAGAATACTAAAAGCCTTCCTTTAACCTACAAACCACGCCGAAGTGGGATGCGCTGGGCCTGACTTGTCAGGAGCTTAACGGCAGCGCAACACATTTTCGCTCATGCCAAACAACAATAATAACTGTCTGAGCGTTCGACGACGACGACGATGACGACGACGACGACGAAGAAGAACTGACAAACATACCAACAAATGCAGAAGCTATTCTTTTCTTCAATATGAGACCTGACCTTTTTCTCACAAGTGAATCACAATAAACAAATACCCAACAAAAAACAAACAGCACAAGTTTTGCGAGGTAGACTAGAAGTGCTTCAGGAACAAGGTTCCCATCTAAAAATGATGAGTTATCTGCAGTTTATTTATGTATTTATTATCTATTTATTTCGAGGATACTAGAATAGGCTTTCATGTGCCAACCAAACCATATCGCCTGTCTCTATCTCCTCAAAAGGTTTCTGATCTTGTGAAACACGACATTTTACTGCACAAATCGTACTGGTGTGTCCAAATCATCGCCGGTTACTTTCATCGACTCAGCATTTTGAGAGAACAGAGCTCAGTGCAAATGTTTGCTTAAAGTGAACAGAATGATGTTCCTTTCAAATGAGAGTTGTTGGCTTGAATCTCTCTCTCTCTCTCTCTCTCTCTCTCTCTCTTCTCTCTCTCTCTCTCTCTCTCTCTCTCTCTCTTGTTCAGTTGTACATGCAAGTGCAAAGTGAGAGGAACATTTGAAGACTATTAAGCTACAAAAATATGAAATTGTTTTTCCCCATTGTCAACAGGGCTGTAATGCTGAATGAACAAAAAAACTGTGTCAGTGTCAGTGTCACTCTCTATGTGTGTGTGAGTACTATGGTTTTTTTACCAATATGGTTATTAATTTTGGGAGTGTTTCTATTGACTATTGTGGTTTTCTTCCTCTCTCCCCCTGCTTGACCCATGGTTCTGATGCATGTATATCTACAAGGTGATTTACCAGGTTGACTAGTTCTTGCTCTTCACCAGCTAGGCTGTCATGTCATCGGCAAAACGTCAGCTTGTAACTGTCCTGCCTCCAGTGCTGAATGTTCCCTCATGATTTTTAAGCGCGTCAGCCATTATTCTCTCTAAGAAGATGTATAAGAGGGTGGGAGAGAGCAGACATTCTTGGCGTACTTCAATTGTGGTTCGGAACCACTCTCCTATGTTGCTGTCATAGTAGACTGCGCTGGCTGCTTTGTTCTGGTCAATCACCTTGGTGAAGCCTCTTCGGCATATGGCATGCAGATCAGTGCAGAAAAATAACCTAGCTGATGACATCAGCACTGACATCATTATAGACGGCAAGAAAATCAAGACCGTCCATAGCTTCAAATATCTGGGAGATATAGTATCGGATGAAGGATCAAAACCTGAAATTCTCTCCAGGATAGCCCAGACTACAGCTGCAATGACCTAACTAAAAGTACTCTGGAACGACAAGAACACCGCTAGATCAGACTGATGCGTTCCCTGATCATGTCTATAGTTTTGTGCGCATGTGAAACATGGACCATAACAGCAGATATTGAAAGAAGGATACAGGCAATGGAGATGAGGCGCTTTCGCAAACTCCTTGGTTTCTCATACAGAGATCACATCACTAATGAGGAGTGAAAACCATAATTAGAAACACTATCGGGCCATTGAAGAGCTCGTGACTTCAGTGAAGAAACGCAAACTAAAGGGGTTCAGACACGTCACACGAACATCTGGACTGGCCAAGACTGCCCTACAGGGAACAGTACAAGGAGGGAGACGAAGAGGCAGACAGAGAAAACGATGGGAAGACAACATCAGAGAGTGGACTGGAACGATTAGCTACAGAAAGCAGAAGACGGCGGGGAGTGGAGGAAGCTGGTTGTAAAATCTTCATTGGTGCCCCCACGGTCCATGAGACTACGGGATAGGTGAAGGTGAATATTTACAAGGACAGATTGTATGACTACGTATTAAAGATAACTCTCTCTCTCTCTCTCTCTCTCTCTCTCTCTCTCTCTCTCTCTCTCTCTCTCTCTCTCTCTCTCTCTCTCTCTCTCAGTATAAACAATGTTTGTGAATGCTTATACCTTACCCTTGAAAATGAACATGATTACCATCATATCTCTTTTTTCGGACCTCTGTAGCATTTCGCTGTGTTTGGTTCAAGCCTGAAATCAACAGGAAGTGGTCAGTTAAAGAGTTGAGTTCATGTAGGGGGAGGGGCAGATCAGCGGGGCGGGGAGGCACCGCAGGAATCTGTGAGTGCTAGAAGCGCTGTCCGGGCATTTGTTGATAATGTCTTCTGCCATTCTTTTGTTTGTTCTTTTCGTTCCTCGGCTAGAGCTCCAGGGTTGACCAAGGGTAAGCTTTTGCGTATGCGACCGTTTTTACCACCATGAAGGTAGCCACACTCTGACTTCGGGGATAGCTATTCTTTTAACTACCCAAAAGAATGAAAGTAAAATTCGGCAAGCAAATGTTCTTACTGTTTCATATAATTATGTTGAAGGCCACGGATAATCAGTGAGCCAATTCTACCGTAATAGGCATGGAGAGTGAGACCTTATCTATCCTTTATATCCATGGCATCACCTGCCTTGCCTGTCTAGCCTCTCTTCCTCCATGCTTATTCCCTTTTTTTTTTTTTTTTTTTTAAAAAAAAGATGCACACAACGACAGAAGCAGCAGCAAAACCAAAATGGAATCTGGACCCAAAAAGCAACGAGAACATGTCTGTAACTAATCTACAGCTTTCCAACAGACACGAAGTGAATCAAAATGCTCTTAAATGTTGATACGCTACAGTAAACATGTCAGCAGACACATACATTATCGCCTTCACCATTACATTTTACAGATCAAGAAGCGGGTTTAAGACCCGCCTACTACTAGCTCTAGCATGATTCTTCAAAATAGACTGGAAACCGATTTACCAGAGAGAGAGAGAGAGAGAGAGAGAGAGAGAGAGAGAGAGAGAGTATGGGTGGGGATTAGGCCCAGTAGCTAGGCGTGGACCCCACTGCACACTGCTCAACAGAATGTCCCCAAAGAAGACGGGAGGGAGCCTCAGAGACTTGGCAGGCCTTTAAAAGGGTGTCAGGCCCCACCCCTCACCACTTGCACCCTGGTTGTTCAACATGACGGAGGGTGTCTGCGCTCTGTGTCCGGGCCTAGCTGCCCAGGATGGCCCTGCTGGCCGGCCTTCTGCTGATGGCTCCACTGGTCGCCGCCCAGAGCAACGCCAATGGTCAGTCACTACTGCCCCTCTGTCCGCCCTCTTCTCCTTCTTCTTCTTTTTGTTGCTGCTGCTGCTGCGGTTGTTTTCTCTCTTGCAGGCAATGCTTCAATTTAGGAATTGTGAACGGGTCACAGTCATAGACTGGGATGTCTTTTCTTCTCTCTCTACCTGTCCACTTCACTCTGTATTTTTATATCTCTCACAGCCCATCTGTCTGTCTCCCTGTCTCTCTCTGTCAGCCTGTTTGCCTCCTTGTGAAGTTTTATGAGGTTGGTGCATCTTAAACTGAAACAATGTGGCGTTGATTTAAAAAAACAACAACAACAACAAACAAAACCAAAACAAACCCAATCTTGAAAAAAAACCAAAGTCCGCATTTGCTAGTTTATAACAAACAACAACAACAACAAAAACCAATCCACACCAAAAGATCAGTGTAGTAGGGCTGAGAGCAGATCGACAAGTTGCATTATTTTTCGGTAAAGGTCTTTGTTGAATTCAGAGATGTCTGTGTGACGTAATCTTTATCCAGATGCAGCCAAAAGAAACAGATTTCCGCCTGGACAATCGACCTCCATGTCTGAAAGCTTCCATACACAACTCAAAGCATTTTTATCAGGGGCACTTTAAGGTGGCTGCTCTTTTATTGCACAGAGAGAGAGAGAGAGAGAGAGAGAGAGAGAGAGAGAGGAGAGAGAGAGAGAGAGAGAGAGAGAGAGAGAGAGAGAGAGAAAACAACAACACAATAACAGTACTTATGGCTATTGTGTTTAAAGTCTCTTAGTCTGCGGAAATCGATGGCATATTTTATTCCCAATTCGGAAATGATGTCTAAATACGACACCAGTGTGCGAGCTGGTTAAAAACTTTTTTTTTTAACTCTTTAATTATTTTTATTTTGTTTTATTTTTGTGTGCATACGGGTTTTTTTTTTTATTAAAGCATTTATTTTGCGTCATCCGTTCTTACAGGAACTCATGGCCTGCTCTTAGGAAAGGCAGAACGGAGTTTAACGTGTGCGCAAGATGTTCTGCGTACGTTCGCACACGGAATCTGTTTTTTTAGTCTCATCAAAAGGACTTTCGGGGAAGTGGAGCCTATACTGATGCTAACTCCAAGGTAAAAATCTTTTCGAGCGGGTCCTCTATCATCGAGCCGTCAGATCGCGTGCTCAACCCTCTAACCACTAGGCTATTGTACTCCCTATCACCCCAAAAAAATGTATATGTATATATAAGGCACAATAGTTGCATGATCAAATAAGACGCTCTGACCATTGCGTCTTTGCAAACGTGTACTTTCCATTTTAGCGTCTTGCATCGGGCAATGATGTTACGAACTGCTATAGAAGCATTCTATCAAATCATCCGATCGGAAACCATTCATCAAACTCGGTTCTTCTTACTGGTGTGTGTGTGTGTGTGTGTGTGTGTGGGTGTGCCCGCGCGCGCGCGCGCGAAAGTTTTCATATCGGATTTCGGGGTCGAGATAGCCTAGTGGTTAAAGGGTTTGCTCGCGATCTTTTCTTTCCTCTGCGTTCCCTTACCGGATGGGGTGGTAGTGCTGGGTCTTCCCCAGTGTTTGTCATTTTGATAACGGTCTGCCGCTGGTCTCAGCCGACCCTTTCCCACTCTAGCGCAGCTCATTGCATTGTAGGGGTTGCATGCTGGATGTGCTCGTGTTTTCATAACCCACGAACGCTGACATGAAATACGAGATCTTTAACGCGCATCTTAGATCATCTCCATGTGCATACACACAAAGGAAATTCAGGCAATGGCAGGTCTGCACTTGAAGCTGACCTGGGAGATGGCAGAAATCCCCACCCTTAATTCACCAGATGCGATGCCGAGATTCGAACCCATGACTTCACGGTCCCAGGGGATTGAAGTCAAACGCTCTTAACCACTCGGCTGTAGGGTCTGTCGCTTATGATCTGACGGCCCAGGTTCGA
>CM054136.1:63658376-63680876 GCA_028751875.1 Rapana venosa | reverse complement strand
CAAGGCACTGCACTGCACTGTTCTACAATGCACTGCACTGCACTGCGCTATACTCCACTGCACTACACTTCACTGCACAGCACTGCATTGCACTATACTGTAATGTACTGCACTGTACTGTATTGCACGGCACTACACTGCACAGTATTGCATTAAACTGCACTATTCTCCACTGCACTGTACTACACTGCACTGTAGTGCAGTACACTACACTACACTGCACTGCGCTACAAGGCACCGCAATGCACTGTTCTACACTGTTCTACACTGCGCTGCACAGCACTACACTGCACTGTATAGCACTGTACTGCACCACACTGCACTGCACTGCACTGCACTGCACTACACTACACTGCACTGCACTGCGCTACAAGGAACTGCAATAGACTGTTCTACACTGCACTGCACATCACTCCACTGCACTACACTGCGCATTTGAGGGCTGGATGAAAAAAAGTCTTAATCTATTACCCTCGTGAAATAAAACTTCGTTTGCGTTTGCCTTTGCGCTGCACAGCTCTGCATTGTATTACACTTCACTATACTCCACTGCGCAACACTGCACTGCACAGCACTACACTGTACAGCACTGTACTGCACCACACTGCACTGCGCTACATGGCACTGCACTGCGCTGCATTGCATTACACTGTACTACATTACATTACACTGCTTTACACTACACTACATTACACTACATTATGCTACATTATACTACACTACACTACACTACACTACACTGCAGTGTACTACTGGATCGGATGGAACAGGATGTAATCAGTCTGGATCTCATCCCTGTCTTATAGTGGTTGTGTGTGTGTGTGTAGGGGGGGGGGGGGGGGAGGCGGTCATCAACTCTATTTTCAGCTGATTTTTCTATCATACATCAACACCCTCCTACCCCATCACAACCTACCCCTTATCGTATGGGGAATTGTTTTTCTTTTTTTTAAACATTTTTTAAAAAATCATGCCGGGCTTTGTGTGTGTGTGTGTGTGTGTGTGTGCGTGCGTGTGCGTGCGTGCGTGCGTGCGTGCACAGAACGGTTCTGTGGTGACCAAGAACGAGACGACCAGGATCTTCTTCTGGAGGACGAAGTTCACCTACCCCCAGCCCTTCCACAGCCTCCGCCTCTTCCCCACCAAGCCGCTGCTGGATGGCGGCAAACTCTGCATGAAGACCTCTCTCAAGGGATGCCGCCTCGCCAGTCAGTCTCTCTCCGTCTGTCTGTCTGTCTGTCTGTGTATCTGTCTGTCTGTCTGTCTGTCTCTGTCTCTCTCTGTGATTATTTTTGGTGTTACTGTTGCTGCTACTGTTCCTGTTACTGTTGTTGCTGCTGTGTTCTATCTGTTTGTCTGTCTCTCTGCGATCATTTTGTTGTTATTGTTGCTGCTTAGTATTCTCTCTCTCTCTCTCTCTCTCTCTTCTCCTCTCTCTCTCTCTCTCTCTCTCTCTCTGTGAGATTATTTTTGATGTTATTATTGCTGTTTAGTATTCTTTGTTCTCTCTCTCTCTCTCTCATTATTCTTGTAGTTATTGCTGCTGCTGTTGAATATCCTCAATGTATTTTTCTCTACTTTAAAAAAAAAATTTACAGACTGTTTTTATACATGTATGTTTACAAGGATAGGTCTTACGTAAGACCAGTGCTTGGCCATATCTCTTGATTCTTAAGTAGTAAAGATCATTTTCTCTCTCTGTCTTTCTGTCTCTGTGTCTGTCTGTCTGCCTGCCTGTGTCTTTATGTCTCTGTCTCTCTCTCTATGTCTTTCTTTGGGGGGGGGGGGGGGGGGGGGGGTAGCCTAGTGGTTAGAACATTGCGTTTGCAATCTGACGACCCAGGTTCGATTTCCGTTCAAGGGGATGTTTTCTCCTGGAGTTAAACATCAGTGCAGACTCTTTTCTCCCCAAGTCCTTCGGATGAGGCTATAAACTGAGACCCCGTGTGCGAACGCACGCAGAACATCTTGCCCACACGTTACAATCCTGTTCCGCTTTTCGTAAGAGTAGGCCATTGTGTGCCGGTGGGAACAGATGACAAAAAATACAAAGCCGCATACACACTGCATGTAAAAAAGCACATAAGTGCTCATTCCATTATCCTCGATATAAAAGAATGAATACATAAAAATACAGAAATAAATTTCTCTCTCTCTCATTTAAATATTCGAGTTCGAGTTCGAGTTCTTTGGCAAAGATGAAATTTCTGCCTCTCTTTCTCTCCCCTTGTAATATTTACTTGACATCATTAGTCCTGATACATACCAATATTCCCTACTCAGGGCAAGGGCCGGATGAAAAGAAAAGTATGTCAACACTTATCTGTAGCCCTTGGGAATAAAAATTATCAATCAATGAACACACACACACACACACACACACACACACACACACACACACACACACAAAGCACATGAGTGCTTATTCCATTATAATAATAATAATAATAATAATGTATGGAATTTATATAGCGCAGAATCTTGTAAAGCAACAAATCAAAGCGCTCAGATGACTTTTTTTATCCTCGATATAAAAGAATAAAATAAAAGAATTAAATTAAATTAAATTTAAAAAACAAACACTCTCTCTCTCTCTCTCTCTCTCTCTCTCTCTCTCTCTCTCTCTCTCTCTCTCTCTCTCTCTCTCTGTCTCTCTGTCTGTCTCTTTCTCTCTGTGTGCAGATTATTGCCAAAGAATTACAGTAATCAATCATAGTTTGCAATACCTGTGTTTGTTGTTGCTGTTGAACCATGACGTGGAATCCATGTAATCATGATTATCTGGGCTGTTGTGCATTGTTTTTCTCATCTTAGTTGAATAGGATTGTGTTTGTGCCCAAGTCCCCTTCCCACTGTCCCCTTGTGAATGGGCTTGAAAGCTTACAAGAACAAATCATTGTCACTGTCTCTCTGTGCAGACCTATGCAAGAACGTGCAGTGCGGGAGTAACGGAAAGTGCAGCGGAGTGGACACGTGCACGTGTGATGCTGGCTACTACGGTGCAACATGCTCCATGACGGGTTAGTTCCAGTTTCTTTACATAATGAAAACAACAACAACAACAACCGCACTCTCCCTCTTTCATTCCTGTAAGCATGCCCAAGTTAGCTGATGTGTAGCCAAGAATCAGACCTGATGTGGCTGCCATAGTTAGCGAGCCTATAAAGAGCAAACTGACTCAAGTGGGAAGAAAAAACCAGGACAGAAACTTCAAGAAAAGAAAGATCTGACTTGCATGGGTTTGGGTTGGATTTGTTCAAAGCCTATTCACTCCTGATGATATTAGGGGGGAAAAAACCTGAGAAAAAATTGTGAAAAGTTAATTTTTAAAAAAAGATAAACAGCAAAATATAAAACAGAGCGAGCTGAGTTGAATCGAAGTGACTGAGCAGGTAAATTCTACAAGCAAACAAACAAAACTGAAGGGTGATTGGTACTTCTGGCACATATTTCAATCTACCCTAGCCATATATAACCTGAGGTTCTTGTATTGTTCAGGATTTTTTTTTGGCACTTGCTATGCAGTCTGCAATAGTGTTTGTGTCTTGTGTTTGTTTTCACTATTATCAAGTCTGTCAACTCCTACATCTTTGAACTACGAACCTACCTTGCATGGACGCCGAAATTTAGATTCAAATATCCATAACATACTTTTTTACTGTCTCCACCGACACGTTTCACTATCAGACATTTTACTGTCAGGGCTTAGCAGATAATTGAGCTATCGCGGAAAGCAGTACACATACAACCCTTTTGCGCAAAACGGGGGCAAAAACTTGGAAGTTTGCTTATAAATTCTTTGCAAAGAAGTTATGCATGTTTGTTTTTTCCAGAATAGAAACACATCTTTCCAGAACAGAAAGAAATCTGAATTAGTCATGAAGTTCTAATTCGATCAGCTTGTTCCCAAGCAATCTTGATGAAGGCATGGATTCGTTTTTATAATCTCATTTATGTTAAAAAGAGAAAAAAGAGAGAGGCTGATATCCACATATTATAAGAGCTAGCAGTTAAGAGGAATCGGTTAAGCACGACATAGCTATACGTAGAGTTTCTCTGTGTGTGTGTGTGTGTGTGTGTGTGTGGTGTGTGTGTGTGTGTGTGTGTGTGTGTGTGTGTGTGTGTGTGTGTGTGTGTGTGTGCGTGCGTGCGTGCGTGCGTGCGTGTGTGTGTGTGTGACACAGTTTACCAGATTGTCAGCCCTACCATTCACCGCCTCTGTGTGTGTGTGTGTGTGTGTGTGTGTGTGTGTGTGTGTGTGTGTGTGCGTGCGTGCGTGCGTGCGTGCGTGCGTGCGTGCGTGCGTGCGTTGTGTGTGTGTGTGTGTGTGTGGACACAGCTTACCAGATTGTCAGCCCCACCTTTTCACCGCCTCTTTTGTGTGTGTGGTGTGTGTGTGTGTGTGTGTGTGTGTGTGTGTGTGTGTGTGTGTGTGTGTGTGCGTGCATGCGTGCAGCGTGGGGTGCTATGCGTGTGTGTGCGTGCGTGCGTACGTACGTGCGTGTTTCCTGACAGCCTCCCAGATCGTCAGCACCATGCACCGCCTGGTGTGGACCAGGGTCAGCGAGACGACGGTCAGCACGGGCGTGGCTGTGTTCACCTGCTCCAGGGTCAGCGGCTTCAGCCTCCAGGGCACGAGACTGACCCTCAGCGGCAGCCGCTCCTTCCTCTACACCGCCGCCTCCACGCTGACCGGTGACTTCGCCTACCTGGCCAACCCTGACGGCTGCCGCTCGCTGTCCGTGTCCTTCACCTACGCCCTGAGGTCCTTCAGCAGCTCCTCCTCCTCCTCCTCCGGGGCCGCTATCATCGGCCTGTTCGGCACTGACGCCCTGCAGATGCAGAAAGGGGTGTGTGCCTGGCTGTCCCGCTCCACGGCTCAGCAGAGCGTCTACTACCTCCACGTGCAGGTCCGCCGTGCCAACATGCTCTGGAGCCTGAAGACCCGAGCAGGTATAGTGTGTGGGTGTATGTGTGGGGTGTGTGTGGGGGGGGGGGGGGTAGGCTGGGGGTGGGGGTGGTGGTGGGGGGGGGGGTGATTAGGGGTGGGTGTGGGGGGGTGTGGGGGTGTGGTTTTGGTTGGGTGGTTGGTGGGGTGTGGGGGTGGGGTTTTTGGTGGTGGGGTGGGTGGTGGTGGTGGGGTTTGGTGGGTGATGGGGGTGTGTGGGATGTGGTTGTGGTTGGTGGTGGGGTGGGGTGTTTGGGGGTGGAGGTTGGGGGTTGGGGGATGTGTGTGTGTGTGTTCTCTCTCTCTCTTCCCCTCCTCTATTTTCTCTCTCCCCTCTCCCTCTCTCTCCCCCCCCTCCCTCCCCTCCCCTCTCCCCTCTCTCTCCCTCCCTCCCTCTATCCATCCCTCCCTTCTACCTTCGCCTCTCTCTCCCCTCCCTACCTCTATCCATCCCTCCCTTCTACCTTCGCCCTCTCTCTTCCCCTCCCTACCTCTATCCCTCCCTCCCCCCTACCTTCGCCCTCTCTCTTCCCCTCCCTCCCTCCCCCCTTCTCTCCCTCCCCACCAATATTATATCCACGTTAAACACGCGCACGCTTTGCGTGCTGCCTATAATCATGCAACCATCTCAAGCGTTGACGGACCCTGTCTCCTCACCGGCTTGACCGTTCTGTCCCCCGTTGCCGCACCAGACGCCATCCAGCAGCTGAACGTGTGGACCCGCCTGGAGGTCAGCTGGAGCCTGACCACTGGCCTGGCGCTGTACGTGCAGGGGAGGGAGGTGGGCCGGGACGTGATCGCCAGCAGCGTGGCCAGCTTCTCCCAGGCCTCCTACCTGGTCATCGGCTACCCCAGCTACTCCTACTCCCAGAGCTACGAGGCCCAGCTGATGATCAGGGAGTTCACCGTGTCCCGCCTCATCCGCCGAGAGACGCTGCAAGCTTTCAAAGGTGATGTGACTGGCGGTCCTCATGAGGGTGGTGATGGTGGTGATGATGGTAGTGGTGATGATGGTGATGGTGATGGTGGTGCTGATGATGTTCATTTATAGGATGGCATCATGAAAATGTTAGTAGAATACGGCAGGGAGGGTGGGGGGAGAGGAGAGAGAGAGAGGAGAGAGAGAGAGAGAGAGAGAGAGAGAGAGAGAGGAGAGAGAGAGAGAGTTCAATACACACACATGACTCTCTCTCTCTCTCTCTCTCTCTCTCTCTCTCTCTCTCTCTCTCTCTCTCTCTCTCTCTCAACGTTAATAGCCATACAAACATACAGGGGCATAGGCAATGCTTAGAATGTCAATTTCCAAGCATACCAATTGTTACCTTTTGTGCATACTTGTGGAAAAGGTAAAGGTGTACCATAACCTATAAGGTCGTAGTGGAGCGAGGCGTCAGAGACCTCACTTCTCTTGTATACTATACTATATTATATACTTGTGTACAGGCTGCGAAAACAAGTCAACGCACTACTTTTTGTTGCAAGAACCATGTGTCCCAAACCAGATTTCTCTAGCGGCAATAACCGTATCATACATAGATTTCCCCATCTTGTATGAACAACGTAAATCCACATAAAATCCCAGCTTCAACAGCAGCAAGTCGTTTCATCGCCCAGTTGCAAGACTGCAAAAGGAAGCCCCCTGCCGGCACAGTCCCGCTTGTAAGTAGTTCACTGAACTCGTTGTGTGCAGTAAGGAAAACTCGGCACCCCGTGAGGTTGGTGAAATAACTTGTTATGTTTTGTCTTTCGTTTTGCAGAGGTGTGCCCCGTGCAGTGTATCAACAGCGGCCTGTGCAGTAGCAAACACAAGTGCACCTGCCTGGGTACCTATTTTGGCCCCCGCTGCCTCTACACAGGTTGGTCTTTACCTAGTCAACATCAGCCTCCGTAATAAATTGTCATGTCACTGTGCTGGACGTAGGCTTGCATGCAAACATGCACACTGTATTGCGTACGTATACGCACGCATGTGCGAGTATATACATGAACAGCATGTGCACGTGTACACACACACACAATGCATACACACGTGCACGCACGCGCGCGCTCGCGCATGCACACACTTATTCACTCAAATACTTGCTACGTTGACAGATTCTTGAAAACAACTGGAGATTTGTTTAATAGGCAAAAGGGCGTTAAATTTTCGTCTTCACCTCAGGAGTTATGCGCTTACAGATATTAAGTTACGCCAATGTACATGATATCAGTTCTTTTCTTTCTTCAGCCTCCGAAACAGTATCTTTTCTTTTCTGGCTTCAGACTCCGTACATGTGATCTTTTCCCTAGCTTCCCCATGCCACCGTGTCCTAATAATATGGCTTGTTTTCTGCACAGAGAGAGGCTATGCCTGGTCCATACAGTCACGGCAAGGCAACACCGTGAAGACCAGCCTGGGTGAATGTACCCTGAAGGGCCAGGGCAGCCTGAGCATCACCCAGAACGCCTTCACTCTGTCAGGCAGCAACACCTACCTGGCTATCAGCTTCTCGGCTCTGGCGACTCCCTGGAAGAGTCTCTTGGACACCTCTCTCTCCAGCGCCTTTACCGTGGCCCTGCGCTTCTCTGTGCAGTCCACAGCGTCTGCCCAGTACATCTTGTGCTCCAGCGTGGGCACCAGCTGGACCGGGGTGAACGTGGTGCTGCAGACTTCCTTGCAGCTATCCGTCCAGGTTCGGCTGCTGAAAGTCCAGTACGAAGCCACCTACAAGTTCGCCAAAGCGGGTGAGGATTGGTTTGTTGGTATGAGTATTATCAGTGATGCTGATTTTTGAAATGGTGTGTGGAATGGTAGCGTGTGAGTGAGTGAGTGAGTGAGTGAGTGTGAGTGTGTGTGTGTGTGTGTGTGTGTGTGTGTGTGTGTGTGTGTGTGTGTGTGTGTGTGTGTGTGTGCGTGTGTGAGGGAGGGGGGGGGTGACTGGTGCAGTTTTGTACTGATCATTGGTATTGGTGTTTCTTACTTGTGCTTCCATGTGTAAGAATGAGATTGTTATGCTAATTATTTGTTGAAGGTGTTGTAATTATTTTCGTGCTTGAGAATGATTGTTTGGTGCATATTTGAATTATGATTTTTGAAAAAGTTGAACTGACTGCGATATTCTGTCGACTGTTTTCTCTCTAACAGACAGGTTTAAAATGAAAACTGATTTGCACATCGAGAAATCTCAGCATCTCTCCACAATAAAGCCTACAGTTGTATCTAAGTTCTCTTGATAACTAACCATTTGTCACGATCTTGTTTGTTTGCATTGCTGATTTATTTTGATAACGGCAGTTCAGTCTAAATGAATAATAGAGAACATTTCAGAAATTTATGTTACCAGAGCAATGCCACGTTACCTGCCAATACTTGTACATGTGCATGTACTTACCTCTGCTACAGAACAAGTGACGCAAGGAGTGTTGATAGAATTCACCTTCAGCAGCAACGGCTTGATTCTGTACGTGAACGGGCAGAAAGCCAGCGAGGTGAAAACCGCTACCTCCACCAACACTCTCACCAACAGCGCCACTGCTTTGGTTTTTGGAGCTCCGAAAGAAAATCCAACAGACTCGAAGGCAGATGTCACTATTCAGGAGATGAACGTGTGGACCAAATCCAGGGAGACAATCACCAAAGGTTAGCCGAGAGTTACAGTTCCTTGTGTAGTGATCTGCAGATTATAGTACACGACGAATGCGTTTGATGGAGCTTCCTTGCCTTTGAATATTTTCGGAAATCAGACTGCAAGTAGATTTTTCTGTGCTTGTTTACAGTGAGAGTGTCTTGTGGAGGAGAGATCGGGAAGGTTTATTGAGTAGATGGGGAAAAGCAAATGTAGATTTAGTAAGTTTAGGTCTACCGCTTTCAGTTTTCAAGTTCATCAACATAGAACAAATTTGAAATTAAAACAAACCCCTGGCTGGCATTTGATTCACACATATACCCAGGTGTACACACACACACACACACACACGTAAAAAACCTATGCATTGGTCGCTCGCCTTCGAAAACACAGCAGTGACAAGGACCTACTTTTCCCCACTAGATCTAGGTGTGATTTAAGTACGGGTTTCATCGTGTATCATTTTGCTGAGTATCCATTTTTCACAGTTATAGAAGCTTCGAGTTTGACCCATCCTCTGGTTTGAATTGTTGTTAATGTTGCACGTTCCCCAGCTTATGATACCTTGGAGTCACCCCATATCTGCATTTTGACTGGCCACTCCACCTGGGAATCTTGGAGATACTGTAATTATAGACTGTTTCCAAGTACCTCGGCCATACCCCCACTTCAAAGGATTTCCCCCCTCTTTTTAATTAAAAGAGGAGTGCGAGTTTTTATGCAAAGAATTTGTCTTGGACAAATCTAAACATTTTATTATAAAGCATAACAGCATTGTAATAAAGGCCTTGGTATTTAGCATGGAGTCAGTAAATGACAAAGCTTTATACCTCTTTTGAATGAGGATCTGTTTGCCTTGACTTTTCTCTTGTGGGGGCATTTTCTGTGATAGCACCCTGCAGAAGAAGGGGAGGGGGTGGGGGTGTGCATGAGAGGTCGTGTACATCTGTCGATGTGTCCTCTAGTAAGCGCTTAGGGTGTTTGTAAAATCAAGTTCAAGAAATGTAGATTAATATTTAATAGATCGTACTAACAGTATAATAATAACAACAACAATGATGATAGTAATAACATTAATCATAATAATAACAAGAAAGATGATGACAACGATGTAATATTAATAATAATGATAATAACAACAATGACAATAATAATAACAACGACGAGATAAAACAAAACAATCAGTAGATGCTTACATCATTTTGCCTCTCCTTTTGCAGTGGAAGGTATCGGCGAAGCTGTGGTCAACATAACATCGCCAGATGACGCGGCCACAACAACGGCCACATCAACGTCCGATGGCACGGCCACATCAACGTCCGATGGCACGGCTACATCAACGTCCGATGGCGCGGCCACAACAACGGCCACATCAACGTCCGATGGCACGGCCACAACAACGGCCACATCAACGTCCGATGGCGCGGCCACAACAACGGCCACAACAACGTCCGATGGCGCGGCCACAACAACGGCCACAACAACGTCCGATGGCGCGGCCACAACAACGCCAAGTGGACAAGAATCAGGTACTGAACTGGCGTGGAAGGTTTCTAGAAAACAGGAAGGTGAGAAGGAGGAAGTGAAGGTGATGGGGATGGTAGTGTTGGTGTTGGTGATGGTACTGTTGGTGGTGATGGAGTGGTGGTGATTGTAGTAGTGTCTCCTGTTAATCTTGGATAGGTAGACACAACGGTTTTTTTCTTTGCCGGAGTCTATCTGTTTGTCTACTCTGTCTGTCTATGTGTCTGTCTGTCTATCTATCTTATCTATAAAATTATGTCTGGAGAAAGAGAGAGAGAGAGAGAGAGAGAGAGAGAGAGAGAGAGAGAGACAATTTGACACAATTTTATTGCTATTTAGCAATCAAGCCATATAGCGCTGCGGCGCGGTAACAACGATATCGAACGCGACGCGATTACAATGACATGGAAACCATGGCAGTGGTGGTATGTACATCAAGATTCGATACATTATTGTCTGTGTCTCAAGTGTCTCAATTTTCAAACCAGCCTTTCCTTTTCCAGTCTACAGCCAGCGAAGTCAGCCCATGTAAGACTGGATCAGGTCCCGAAGATGATGTAACTCCTGCTCAGCACTCGCCACCACTGTCTCTGTGTGTTGTGTGTCAGTACACTGTTTCCCTTTACGAAGTCTGGCAAGCCTGACACGTTCTTCTGGCAACATGTTTTTCTCTTCTTGCTTGATGTACCAGAACACACACTTAGATTCCTCGCCAGGATCTCCATTCCAAGAGTATTCCAGGATGATGTCATCTGATTCACACATCACAATGTTTTGATCAACCGAACTATGTACCACCACCTTTCGAAACCGTGTGTTTCTCTTGCTGTCCCTTAATCGACGCTGTACACGTTTGTCAGTTAGAGTAGACACATACTGTTTCACAATACCAGTATTAGTATCAGAGTCATCCACTGTGCAGCCAACTGTCAGCTCTTCCTGCACATCAGACGCCTCAGAAGACACACCGATCTTACTGTCTGTTGCTGGATCACACAGTAGATCAAGTGAATCTGGTGTGGCTGAGGCATTCAATTCACTGCTGACACATAGTTCTGTGTACACACTGGTTTGTTTTCCTTCTGTTTCCATATCGAGCAGGGAGTCAATGTTACGCAAGACCGGCTCTTCCAAGACACTGTTATTGTCACATTGGCGACTTGCCTGTCTTTCTTGGTGTTGTCTACTTCTTTGAACATCGCGACGTCTTTGACAAGGGGGTTTCTTGCGATAGTACTGAACACGGGAGTTACGGTTCAGCACCGGGTCCGCCATTTCTGTTGACACTGGCTTGTCAGCTGGCTTCATTCGCAAGACGAACACAACACTGCCGCTCTCCCCCGCGACTTTCCAACTCGATACGACGTTGTCGATCAGCAGGGCGTTTAAAGTTGTTATTACAGTTGCTGGAAGGCCAGTAACTGACATTTTGAAGCTAAAATGCAAAAATTTGCAGCAGCTTACTAACAGCACACCCGTTCAGTTCTCGTCCCGTCACGTCGTCCCGAGAGAGAGAGAGAGAGAGAGAGAGAGAGAGAGAGAGAGAGAGAGAGAGATGTTCGTGTCGTATGTTGTTATTTGTTGTGGTTGTGTACTGATGTACACAATGTGTGGACAATGACCGGCAGGATGCAGTGTGAAGACGTTCACCAGCCTGGAGAAGACGGCCATCAACCTGACCTTGTCCTTGCTGACCAAAGACACAGCCAGCCGCGCTGTCCAGTGCCGGTGAGTGCATCCTCTCTTGCCTTCTTCAGCACCAGTGACCGAAGTCTACCTGCTTGTTCCCGTCTTGCTTTTGTGGCACGTTCCACAGCTTAACACCCGGGGTGGGGGAGGGTGGGGGGTGCGGTCACCCAGGGTATAATACACTCTGACTCACTCATCCGGGGACAGGATGTGAAAAAAACGCATTGGTGCTTATTCATTATCCTCGATATAAAAGAATTTGATTTGGTTTGATTTGATTTGATCCCACCCGGTAATATATACGGGATTGAAAGTGAATGAGAAGTTTGCGTGCATGGTTTTTTGAAATACCTCGCCACTGAGGCAGCTATACTCCGAGTTCAAAGAATATTTTTCTCCTTTAAAGGAGAGTGCAGGTTGTTAAAGTGAGAGCTTGGATGAAGACCATCTCAACGTAACGTTATATAGCGTAATATGTTAATGTGAGCTTTGAAATTTAGTTTATATCAATAACTGACACAGCATTTGGCCTGGACCAGCCTTCCTCTTCACCCCTTTGTATGATTGTGTTTCCTTGAATCAAGAAAACACTGATGGCAGTTATTGTTGGCTTAAAGCTTAAGTCAGACAATGCTAATACATGTATCTCATTTATACGCAAGTGGTGCATATCAATGAATACAGAAGACTTTTATACGAATTACTGAATGTTTAAAATAAGAAGTTCGTTGAAAAATGTTGCCATCAAATATTTTTGTTTGATTTACTCAAGTTCCACACAACCACTAACAATCTGCCGTGGTGAAGGAATAAACTGCTATAGTGGTGATATTAGTGACGGATTTCATTACCTATTTTGTCCATTCTTCAATGAAATTTGTGAAACAAAATTGTCTACAAAATGTTACGCTAAATAGCCAAGTCCTTTGAAGCGTGAAAACTCTTGTCTTCAACAAATAGGAAGTCTCCGATAAATATTATCCAACCGATGAATGATATTAAAATTAACACATCAAACAGGTTCAAGGAGTTTAAAGTAGGTAAACAAAAGGTGGATTTTGTTTCTAAATAGTTTCTGTAATACTCATTATCACTAATGGAATGGTAGGAGTTTTAGATAAAAATGAATTTGAGTTTTAAAATTTGCCTGTAAGTTTTTCTTTTAATCATATCTTCCACATTGAGCCATCCTGCAATTTCTTGTTTTGGTTTTTTCATGCCTACCTGTATAAATGCTTTCTTTGGTGTCTTCCATATTCAGTCTTCCTGCTATTTATTGTCTTTATTTTTTATCCCTGAATCTGTGAGAGCCCTCTTCTACTTGTCAGATTGCCTGTTTCTTCCTATTTCACGTCTGATCCCTGTGTTTGTGAATGATTTCATTCATCAGTAGGCCATCTTCTCAGCAATTTTTTTTCTTTGTTAATTTTCAATCGGTTGTCTACTTGCTGAAGTCTCCCATCTCTCTTCCTCTGTCAAACTTCCTTTTTTATGACAGAATTAATTTTCTTCTCCTCATTGACGTTTACAATCCACAAAGCAAATTCAATACAGTTTATATCATGACAGCATTTCTTCTCCTCATTGACGTTTACAATCCACAAAGCAAATTCATTAGTTTATATCATGACAGCATTTCTTCTCCTCATTGACGTTTACAATCCACAAAGCAAATTCAATACAGTTTATATCATGACAGCATTTCTTCTCCTTATAGACAGTCTATCAAACTTCCTGTTGCTTACTGTTCTTCCAGCGCCTGTCTGTGTCATGGTGTTCCTGCTGATGGCGGTTATTTTTTAGATTTTAAAAGTAAAAATTCTCGTTCATTTTTCTTTTTTTTCCTTTGAATCTTTCGTGCCACATCCTACCTGTTTAATCCCAGTGTTTTTGTCTCTGTCAACTGTCAGCCTTCCTGTCATTTCCTGTCTTTGGTGTTTCTGTGAGCGCTTCGAGTTCTTCTACATGTACGTTCCTTCACCCTCGGTTGTTGTATGGGTCTTTCTATATTTCGGGTTATTTGTTAGTTTTCTTGCAACTTCTGCAGAAAAACAGACATATAGAATTATGAGTGTGGACTCCACGCGCTGGTTTCCTTTGCCAGCCTTCCGTTGGCCCCACTATATCCGCTGATTTTCTGTAACGGAACAGCATACAGCGACTGAGATATTGCTTGAAAGGGAAAACGGTTTACAGTCACTTTAATGCTTTTTTATATTATCATTACTGTCTTTCTTTCCATACCAGCATCCATAATAAATGTTATAATTTGTTGTCTGCATTTACTTAATTATCCTTTTGTTTCTTTATTATGAATGGCTTTGTTTTTTTCCTTACGAGGTTTTGTTTGCTAATGACAAGATTCAAACCTCTCTATTATTCTAACGTGTGTGTGTGTGTGTGTGTGGTGTGTGTGTGTGTGTGTGTGGTGCGTGCGTGTGTGTGTGTGCGTGCGTGCGCGTGTTTGCGTGCGTGCCTGTGTGTGTGCGTGCGCGTGGGTTGACACATGCAGACTGCTGAAGAACACCACAGCGTCGGCAGAGCGTCACGTGCAGACGTGCTGGGAATCGGCTGAGGCCAAAGATGACTCCAGTTCTGCCGGCGCCTTCATCAAGTACGTCAAGACAGAGGAGATCCAGGCCTTCAAGTCCATGACCACCCTCCTCTGTGGTATGTAGCCAACACTGCTTCTCCTTCTCCTTCTGCTTCTGCTTCTGCTTCTCCTTCTCTTCTCCTCCTCCTCCTCCTCCTGTCTGTCTGTCTGTCTTTCTTTCTTCCTTCCTTTCTTCTTCGTCTTCTTCTCCTTCTCCTTCTGCTTCTGCTTCTCCTTCTCCTTCTCCTCCTCCTCCTCCTCCTCTGTCTGTCTGTCTGTCTTTCTTTCTTCCTTTCTTCTTCGTCTTCTCCTACTGCTTCTGCTTCTGCTCCTCCTCCTCCTCCTCCTCCTCCTCCTCCTGTCTGTCTGTCTGTCTTTTTTTCTTTCTTTCTTCTCTTCTTCTTCTTCTTCTCTTCTTCTTCTTCTTCTTCTTCTTCTCTCTGCTACTACTACTACTACTACTACTACTACTACTACTACTACTACTACTACTACTACTACTACTTCTCCTCCTCCTCCACCTCCTCCTTCTCCTTCTTCTTCTTCTTCTTCTTCTTCTTCTTCTTCTTTGAACACTCAGACAGAAACTATTGTTGTCTGTGTCTGTCATATGAACGGAAATGCAATGCTCTGGTGCACTGCCGTTGAGCGCCTGACAAGTCAGGCCCAGCGCAACCGACTTCGGCGTGTGTGGTGGATACTAAAAGTGCATCTAGAATAATTTACAGTCATTTTGGGGCATGGTATGAGGAACAGTTTCGTATATATAAACTATATGAGATTCACCCCCTATACATATTTTTTGCTCTTTTAATCACAATTCTTTTTAGATATTTTTCATCCCATTACTGGTATACTGACACTGTCCTCTTTTGCCTTGTGTTTCAGAGGGCACGGTACCCGCAGGTGAGTCACAATATTTTATCATCAAAATGATTGATTGCCCAGGAGAAGTTCAAGAATATGTTTTTTCTAAAAAGAATTTATAAAATTGGGATGTGGAGAGGGTAGCAGGCAAAGATTGTGAACAGAAGCATGCAACATGCCGCTCATTTGCTTACTGGGGATATCCTGTCTTTTTGTCAGTCAGAATGCGTGTCATATATATGTTGTTGTTGTGTTGATGTTGTGGCTGTGTGTTACCCAGCTTTACACCCTGGGGGTCACCCAGAACATGCACTCTGGGAATCTCTGTGAGATAGGAAGTACACCGGATGAGAAGTTTGCGTGTATGACTCTTTTCAGGCACCTCGCCACCTAGGCAGCTATACTCCGATTTCAGAGGATTTGTTCTCTTTTAAAAAGGGAGAGTGCAGATTGTTATGTTAAGAGCTTGTCATGGCTGATGGCAATCTCAACACAACATTTCACAACATAATATTTTAGTGTAGGTCTTGGCAATTAGCTGACATCATTTGCAAGTCTACACTATAATATTACTTTGTGGTTTTTCATTTTTACCCACATGTTACACAGTGTGGGTTCGTTTATGAGGAGTTCCATAATTTATGAATAAATTTGGTGTTTGGCATTTCCTTAGAGCCTTTCTGATTTGTTCTTTAATTAAAGAAATGGAGAGAAGTTGATTGTAAATTTGTTTCTTGTTGATGTGTGTGTGTGTGTGTGTGGTGTGTGTGTGTGTGTTGTGTGTGTGTGTGTGTGTGTGTTATGATGGTGTGTGTAAGTGTGTGTGAGTGTGTGTAGTGTGTGTGAGTGTGTGTGTGTGTTCACGATATGGTGTTGGCTCATTCTACACTATCTCCATCAGTCTAGGATTTAGACCTTTTCAGTTTGTTGTAAAATGCCTCTTCAGTCAGTGTTCAGTGATCCCACTGACCTCTGACCATCTGATCATTCAGAAAAGAGCGATGGCTGTGACCTGATGGCCATTGAGACACAGCTGAGCCGATTTTTCGACCTTTCGGCTGAATATGGAAAGGGGTCTTACCGCTGCAGGTATCAAGCCTGATTTTTCATTTTATACATTTATTTTTCATTGTATATATCTACATCTATCTATCTATCTATCTATCTATCTATCTATCTATCTATCTTCTATCTATCTATCTATCTATCTATCTATCTATATATTGTGCGTGCATGTGGTTGTTGTTGTGGTGTGTGTGTGTGTGTGTGTGTGTGTGTGTGTGTGTGTGTGTGTGTGTTTTAAAAGTTCATTTTAATGTAGATTATCATGTTAACTCCGGGTTTATTCACTTTATCAACTAACGCATGCACGCGTGCGCGCGCGCACACACACAACACACACACACACACACACACACAACACACACACACACACACACACACACACACACGAACCCCCCCCCCCCCCCCCCCCCCCCCCACTCCCCCACACCACCCCTCCCCACCCCCCCACCACCAATCCCCTGCACCACCCCCCCCACACCCCACTCTTCCACCCTCACACACTAACACACACAATATATATAAAATATATATATATATATATATAACAAAAACACCTATTTATATACAATATATATACACAAAAACCCCTATTTATACACAATACATATACACAAAACCCCCCTATTTATACACAATACACATATACACACACAAAAACCTCCTATGTACGTACAATACCTATATACACACAACCCTCCCCCACCTATTCTCCGCCAGCTTGCTGTGGACAAGCCGTGACCGCGTGCTGGACCGAGTGATGGGCTGCAGCGACGGCACGCAGTCGGTGCTGTCGGTGCTGAAGGCGCAGGTGAACGGCCTGAGCAGCATGGCCTGCATGCCGCGGACCTGCAACGTGGACTTCGCCAGGACCTGCCTCAACTACGCCCGCCGCTCCCTCTCCTCCCTCACCAGCAACACGCCCGCCTCCCAGCTCGTGTGCAGGTAGGTGGGTAGGCAGGCTAGTGTGCGGGGTGGGGTGTGTTGTTGGTGTGGACAGAGAGTGTGTGGGTGAGGAGTGGTGGTGTTGGGGGTGGTGGTGGTGGTGGTGGTGGTGGTGGGAGGGTGTGTGTGTGGTGTTTCTGTGTTTGTGTGTTGTGCATGTGTGAACATGCATGCAATGAATATATTATATGCGTGTGAAAAACACATGTTAACATTTTCTCTTTTTTTTTAAAAAGTAAAGCAAGTTTACTTGAAATTATCACTATCAACTGCACACTACCATCTAAACAAACATACACACAGATGCATACATACACACACACACACACACACACCACACACACACACACACACACACACACACACACACACACACACACACACCCGTCTAAAATCACTAAATGTGAATAGACGTTAAACTGGAGATCACACACACACACACACACACACACACACACACACACACAACACACACACACACACACACACACACACACACACATATATATAATATATATATTCACTTGAGGTGACAGCCCCGATTTGCTGGTCGGCGAGGGCTATAAACAAGAAGTGTTAAAACTGGCACTTGAAAATGCTGACCAGTGCTTTGCTTGCTGTGGCGCTTGAAATGCTGACCAGTGCTCGGCTTGCTGCAGAGACTTGAAGCTGTCGCTGGCGTGTGCCACCAACCACACGGTGGACTGCAGCGGGCCCACCTACAACATGTTGTACGAGCACGTGGGCTACCTGCGGGCCCGCTACCAGCAGCACTGCAACGCGACAGCCGCACCACCGCCCGGCGCCACCTGCACGGGCCGCATCAGCGCTGCAGACGCCCAGTGGATGCTGCACACGGCAGCCCACTCACAGCTGTTTCCGAAGGAGGTGGTGTGCAGGTGAGGGTCACAGTCAGAGTCACAATGTTCATTTGCCGTAAAAGTCTTGAGTGATGTTTGCATTCTTATAAGAGGGAGTGAGGTACGGGATAGCTCAGAGGTCGGATCGGAGCACTCGCATCCCCCCCAGCCAAGGTTATGCAGCGTCGGGCGTGGTTACCAGTTGGATGGGTGACCGTTTGCGGGCCTTGGCTTTAGGACAGTCCCCCCAGTTCACCCAGCTGTAAATGAGTACCTGCCCTCTTTAGGGCCAGGGAAGGTAAAGCAGCGAGGGAGAGGAGATGGGCGCCGCCCTCAGTATGCTGGCCCCTAGAGAAGTGAGGTCTCTGACGCCTCGCTCCTCTTTAAAAGTTACGGGACACCTTTGCCTTTTATAAGGGTACGGGTGAGTGATTCAACAGAATCCTCGCCTTCTGGAGTGCAGGTATTGTACTGCCCCGGTGATCGACATCTTCATTTTTTTTTTATGACGGATGCTATAACTGAGTGGTTAAGACCGTTCGGCTTCAATCCCGTGGATTTATGAAGTCAGGGGTTCGAATCTCGGCGGAGTGTGGGGAATTAACAGTGGGGATTTTTAAAATCTCCCAAGTCAACTTCAAGCGCAGGCCTGTCAAAGGCTTGCTTCCCTTCGTGTACATACACATGCAGAAGATCAAATATGCACGTTAAAGATCCAGTCATTCAGGTCAGCGTTCGGTGGGTTACGGAAACACGAACACACCCAGCATACATTCCCGAAGTCGGAATGCGGGTACCTTCATCGTGGGCAAAAAACTGTCGCATAAGCAAAATGTCACGATTGGTGGACTTGTGAGCTGTAGCCGAGGAGCTAAAAGAAAGCAATGGCTAGGACACAGATAGCGTGCTGGATGTGATCATGTCGGCCACACTGGTGGCCACAGCTGGCCCGCTTTTCCGTGAAAGAAGTACTGTGAAATACGTGTAAAGAAAACAAGTTGACTTGTTATCCTTCTATGTACACACTCACAGGACATGCATTCGCACGCACGCACGCACGCACGCACGCACGCACGCACACGACACACACACACACACACACACACACACACACACACACACACATGAGTGCTTATTCCATTATCCTCGAAATAAAAGAATAAGCAAACAAACAAAATAAATAAATAAACACAACAAACATACACACACACACACACACACACACACACACACACACTCCCATACACATTTTGGAAAGTTTTTTTTTTTATATGAAAAGTTCCAACATTTGAAACATTACTAGGCCCAAGCGTAATTATGCATAAAGCGGTTTTGTATCGCTACGTAGTATCACAGATCCTCTCTAGTTGAATAAAATATTCACATTTAAGATATTGGTATTTTATATATAATGTATATATGTATGTATATATGTATGTATGCATGTATGTGTGTATGTATGTATGTATGTATGTATGTATGTATGTATGTATGTATGTATGTTGTATGTAGTGTTGTGGTGTTGGTGTGTGTGTGTGTGTTGTATGTATGTATGTATGTATGTATGTATATTTTCCCCTGTTCCTCGGCTAGTTTCATCAGTGGTGATATGAGACTTCTGTGCACGCAACCATTTTTGCCCAATGTTCCGACTTTGGGAATACTATTTAAACACTACCACAGTATCCATGCCGTTGTTTGTTGTTTTTTAAATACATTTTTGGCCATCCATTCTTACTGACATAAATGACCTACTCTTTCCGAAAGACAACGGATTTTAATACAAGGTTCTGAGGCATCGGTTTATAGTCTCATCCGAAGGGCTTGCTAATAATATGACCTATGCATAACTCTTCATACATAAAACGTTTGAATAACTGGCATTGTACAATTATCAATCAAGCTTATCTCTTACAGCGTAAAACCTACTGACTGTATTGTGAGGTTTGTCTCTCTCTTCTCTCTCTCTCTCTTCCTCCTCCTCTTCTCTCTCTCTCTCTCTCTCTTCCCTCTCTCTCTCTCCTCTCTGAAACGTAGGGACTGCATAGTGAGAATTTCTCTGTCCTTGTGTCCTGTGGTAGCTTTGCCCACCGAAAGGAATGGTTTGGAACGGACCCCATGTCTTCCCCCCTTATCAAGGCATCTTCTGTGCTCCGGGATCTCTGCTTTGGCAAACCCAAAGGTAGGTTCCGTCATCAAGTTTGACTGTTAGAGAGAGATAAACAGGCCCTTCTTCTTCTTCTTGACTGTCTTTGTCTTGTTGTTGTTTTTGTACTTGTTGTTCTTGTTGTTGTGTTGTTGTTGTTCTTCTTCTTCTTCTTCTTCTTCTTCTTCTTCTTCTTTCTTTTTCTTCTTCTTCTTCTTCTCCTCCTCCTCCTCCTCCTCCTCTTCTCATCATCGTCGTCGTCATCATCATCATCACCATAATTTTTTTTTCTTCTTCTTCTTCTTCTTTCTTCTTCTTCTTCTTCTTCATGATCATCATCATCATTATCATCATCATCTTATTATTACTATTATTCGTCGTCGTTGTCGTCATCATCATCATCTTCTTCTTCTTCTCTTCATTCATCATCATCATCATCATTCTTCTCTCTTCTTCTTCTTTCTTCTTCTTCTTCTTCTTCTTCTTCTTCTTCTTCTTTTCCGTCTTCTTTTCCTCCTTCTTCTACTTCTCTTCTTTGTCATCATTCATCATCATCATCATCATCATCATCATCATCATCATCATCATCATCGTCGTCGTCGTCATCATCAGCATCATCAGCGTCTTCTTCTTCTTCTTCTGGTAGGAATGAAGGATGTACTATAAAAACACTCACACATCAGTGTCGAGACATCATTCCCCGAGACAGACTGTGGCTACCTTACTGAAAGGAGTTAACGTCAGAGCAGACTCCACTCTCCCCAAAAGTCTTTCGGATGAGACTATAAACCGAGGCCCCGTGCGCGAACGCACGCAGAGCATCTTGCGCACACGTTAAATCCTGTTCCGCTTTTCGTAGGAGTAGGCCATTGTGTGCCGGTGGGAACAGATGACAGAATTTACAAAACCGCATACACATGGGGACTGGATGTAAAAAAAGCACATAAGGGCTCATTCCATTATCCTCGATATAAAAGAATAAAATAAAGAAATAAAATTAAATTAAGAAAAATTAAAAATAAAAAGGATTAAAGTCAATCACATATGCAAAAATCTTACCAGTGGTGATGAAAAGGTAAAGGTGTTCCCATAACCTATGCGGCCGCTGCGGAGCGCGCGAGATGTCAGAGACCTCAGCTTCTCCAGGGGCCAGCTTATTGAGGGCAGCGGCGCCCATCTCCTCTCCCTCGCTGCTTTACCTTCCCTGACCTTAAAGAGGGAAGGTACCCATTTACAGCAGGGTGAAGTGGGGGACTGCACTGAAGTCAAGGTGCGCAGTCATCAATCCACTCGGTGTTTTGTTGTTTGGTTTGGCTTGGGTTTTAAAAAACTTCTTACTGATCTATAAATCTCATGTCTTTTTTCAGATCCAGTGTCCTGTGCGTGTGACGGGACTGTGGAGAACGATGTCAAAAAGATGATTGATCAGCTGGTCAGCGCTGCCCTTAGCCAGATCAGGCCCAATTGCACGTCAGTAATTGCTTGGTTTTTTTGGTTTTGTTTGCTTTTTACTCTCTCTCTCTGTCTCTCTGCCAGTCTGTCTGTCAAGTCAAATCAAGTCCAGTCAAGGCAAGTTAAGTCAAGCCAAAACCACATTAATCGTCCCGCGAAGGGCAATTACAACACTGACAGACACATGGATACGAATAATCTCAAAAAGACACAAGAAAGCATTATTTCGTATTGGTTTAAACATTCCGAGATAGTTTCATATAAAAAATGTCTAATTGTCTTTTTCTGAGCCTCTTACCCTTCCTTCCTTCCTTCCTTCCTTCCTTCCTTCCTTCCTTCCTTCCTTCCTTCCTTCCTTCCTCCTTCCTTCCTTCCTTTTTTCCTTCTTTCCTTCCACTCTTCTTTTTTTGCTCCCTCTCTATTTTCAGGCCCTCAGTCTGTCTGTCTTCAACAAATGTCTGCAGCCTACACTCTGTGTGTTTGTGTGCTCGCGCGCGCGCACGTGGGTGTGTGTGGCGTGTGTGTGTGTGTGTGTGTGTTGTGTGTGTGTGTGTGTGTGTGTGTGTGTGTGTGTGTGTGTGTGTGTGCAGTGATCTTCCACAAAGTTTATGCCGTCGCTTCATGTTTTGCCCAGATGGCCAAAAATAGTTTATATTTCAAAATTCGTATTTTAGAGAGAAAAGAATTTTTTTCCTTTTCATAAATGTATTAAAAGTGATGGATTCACTGAATTTGACATATTCTAACGCTTGTCATCATCACCATTTTCATTAGCATTTTTCATTAAGACCTCTCTCGAACTGACAGGA
>CM054136.1:63640876-63653376 GCA_028751875.1 Rapana venosa | reverse complement strand
GTTTTGTTTGAAATTTTACAAATGTATTAAAGTCACATTAACTTTAATACGGTTTCATTTTTCACTCAGATTTCAAACTCACATATTCATAATGATTTATTGACAGTTTTTAATACGGTTTCATTTTTCACTCAGATTTCAAACTCACATATTCATAATGATTTATTGACAGTTCTTTTACTCAACATTTCTTTATATCCAGCTCATGTATTTTACAAGGGCTTGTTAACAATTCTTCAGTCTGTGTTTTTAGCTTGTTCTCACAGAGAATTATTTACAGTTTTTCAGCGGCTTGTTAACAATTCTTCAGTCTGTGTTTTTAGCTTGTTCTCACAGAGAATTATTTACAGTTTTTCAGTTTGCATTTTTCAAATATTCAGTACATACATGTGTGAGTGCTTACTGATAGCTTTTTCCTTCTGTATTTCTGAGCAGTGCATGAAGGCGTTTTCGTTTTCCTGGAACGAGAAGGAAACCATTCCTATGGGGAAGTACTGCAACATCTTGAAGGGTCTGGACACTTGCCTGGAGAGCCTGGAGAAGCAGGAGGATGCCTCCAAAGACAGACTCGGCTTTAAGCCAGCCAAGCACTCCAGGAAGATTGTGAAGATGATCAGCGCTACTCTCTGTGATTTCTTGCCCCAAACAGGTGAGTGGCCTCTGTGTGTGTGTGTGTGTGTGTGTGTGTGTGTGCGTGCGTGCGTGCGTGCGTGCGTGCGTGCGTGCGTGCGTGCGTGCGTGCGTGCGTGCGTGCGCGCGCGCGCGCACGTAAATTTGTTATCTGTTCATCTCATTTATGTGCGATTGCATGCGTGTGAATGATTTGATCGTAAGCGCTTTTAGTAGTAGTAGTAGTAGTAGAATCATTAAATTGATTGAACAGGGATTTTTTTTTAGATTTTAAACTAGCGTGTCATGAACACATTATTTCCTTGTTTTTATTTTATTTATTTATTTATTTTATTTCGAGGATAATGGAATAAGTACTCATGTGCTTTTTTATATTCAGTCCCCGTGTGTATGCAATTTTGTCATCGTTCCCACCGCACACAGTGGCCTACTCTTACGAAAAGTAGAACGGGTTTTAACGTGTGTGTAAGATGTTCTGCGTGCGTTCGCACACGGGACCTCAGTTTATAGTCTCATCCGAAGGACTTTGATATTCTATGTTGGGTGCTGGAAAAATGTGTACGCTGCCTGAAGCGATAGCAGGGACTGGTGTGAAGATACGAAGCTGAGGAAACTTTATCAGCGATAGACGATGAGGGTGTTACATAGTTTCCTAACTGTGACAGTTGAAGTCCATCACATCTGCAGTTCCCAGCAATCCTACGTTCTCTTTCACTGGCTGCTTACTCTACCTGCTGTTTCTGTAGGTAGTTAAGCAGTCAGTGTTCTTGTGGATATCTTTTGTCTTTCATTTGATTAAAAGAATGCATCTCTCTCTGTCTTTCTGTCTCCCTGTCTCTGTCTCTCTATGTCTCTCTCTGTCTTTCTCTCTCCCCCCTTTCTTTTCCTCTGTCTGTCTGTCTGTCTCTCTCTTCCCCTCTGTCTCTGTCTTTATCTGTCTGTCTGTCTCTGTCTGTCTGTCTCTGTCTGTCTGTCTCTGTCTGTCTGTCTCTCTCTCAACATACACACCGCTCATCCCAGTCTCTCGATATCAGCCAGGCTCAGGGTCATTATGTCGAATTCTCAGGGTCAGAAGTTCATGGGGAGCTTATCAATATATGGCCACGGCAAGGCCACCATCCATAGGGACCCTGCACTAAACAGACTGCAAAGTTGTGAAACCTGTTTTGGAATATTTTTTGTTATATAGTAAAGCTATGAGCAGACACATCAATGATTAGACCCGAATAGTTTGTAGTTTTTAGTTGTCAGCTTTTAAAAAAATTTGATTCAGACCAGTCCTTGTAGGTTAGTGAGCAGAGTGTTCGACCGCTATCCCATGGACCCATGCAATTGTGGGTTCGAATCTGAGCAGCAACATCGGGTGAATTACAGGTAGGGATTTTTTAATGGTCTTCAGATTCAACTGAAAATGTTGACCTGGAAGTGCCTCAATTCCCTTCATGTGTATACGCCTGCAGAAAATCAGTTATGCATAGTAAAGAGCCCATATTGTATGCCACTTTGTGGTGGATTACAGAAACACAAACATGCCCAGCATGCATCCTGTACCTGGACAGGGATGGGCTCCGCCAGGTTCAACTTGCGCACGGATAGGGCTCGAAAACAGTGCAGTGCCCCAGTGACTCCGCTACGACTTAGGCGAGAGAAGAAGAAGAGTAAGAAGAGGGAGGAGAAGAACGATGAGGAGGAAGAAGAAAACGAAGAGATAGACTAGTTCTTAGGGTGAAGACATCAGCCTTGTGTTGAAATCCTGATAACGGTGACAGTAGTGTGTACAGACCATTAATTTATGTGCTCTGTTTTCAGCCTGTGGAGCGGGCACTAAAGCTGACGTGGCCTTCCTTCTGGACACTTCAGGGAGCATTGGCATCGCAAATATGAAGCTGCTTCTCAGTTTTGTTAAAGCCGTGTTGGGCCAGTGGGACATTGACCAACAGAAGATTCGGGTTGGAGCCATCAGGTTTGCCTCCACACCATCCATCGAAATCTTTCTGAACAGCTTCAGCAGTAAAGCAGACCTGATTGAAGCCATCAGCAAGATTCCCTACACCGGCACTACAACATACACAAGTACGGATGTTGAATTTGACGTTTACTCTGTGTGTGTGTGTGTGTGTGTGTGTGTGTGTGTGTGTGTGTGTGTGTGTGTGTGTGTGTGTGTTTCATACTTCCTTATCTAGACTTGCGTTTGACACTACTTGACCCCATACTAGTCAAAGAAAACCTCCCTCCTTGAAATATTGTCCTAACCTAAGCTGTATTTTTGGACTGCATGCATTTTGCTCAATACCCATTTCAGTAAATAAGCACCAGTTCTTTTTGTGGGGCACTATTATGGATGTTACTGGCACTGGACCTGGAATTCTTAAAAAAAACTGATACCATCGTTTCTCAGTGTTCTTAAAGGTCTTTCCTATTTTTAGATTTGGGTACGAAGTCTTCCCTGTCGCAGATTTTGTTGCTGCTGCTGTTGTTGTTTTTAGGAATTTGTCCACGAATGGCTCTTTGCCTGAATCATTACGCCCTTGATGCTGATGCTTGTGTCCCTTCTGAACGAAGCCACAGATGCTGCTTGAAATGACAGCAGTGCTCTTCATGTCCCGATGCCATGGGTGGCCAGACAATCATTCATTTGTGGCATTGTGTTTGCTATATATAAGAAGGTTGCTGACATCTTCCATTTTTCTTCACTTTCTGGCTCTACCGAAGCAGCGAATACCAGAGAGGTTTGCCAAGTTGCATCCCTTTGTCGGTGTGTTGCTTTACTGTGTCTGTCCGCCCCAGTGTGTGTGGTTTGTGTTCAGAACTGCAGAATGGTCAACCCTGTTTCATTGCGGAACTGAATCTGTTGTCTTTAAACAGAGACAAAAATATGGATTGAGGATTTGTTATCGCTCGTCAACTAGAGCTTTGAAGTTTGCCCAAAGTGAGATTTTGCCTATGTGACCGTTTTTGCCCACCGTCAAGGTGGCCGCTGTCCCACTTGGAGGATGATTCTAAACACAGCACCAGCCCGCATAGATTTTTAAAACATGCTGTCTTTCGTTCCTACCGGCACGAAATGGCCCACTCTTCCAAAGGCGAAACTGATTTATAACGTGTGCACAAGATGTTCTGTGTGCGGTTTCACACGGGGCCTCAGTTTGTAGTCTCATCTGAAGGACGTTGGGGGAGGGGAGGGGGAGGAGTGGAGTCAGTACTGATATAAACTCCAAGGTAAAATTCCCTAAAACGGGTGCCTCTGTGGCCGTCAGATCACGAGCGCAGGACTCTAACCCCTAGGCTAACCCGCCTCCCCTTTATTCCATAAACTATGCAGACCTAGTAGTTGCTTTTTCAACCACTATTTTATGTAATCCGACAAAGGTGAAAGTGAGCATACCCATTCTTTGCACCTAAACTGGTAGTGGAATCGAGTATCACCCATACAGCTGCCTGGCTGCTCATTTATTATTATTATTATTATTATTATTATTATTCTTTTATATCGAGGATAATTGAATAAGCACTTATGTGTGTTACACTCTGCAGATCTGGCTCTGGATATGATGACCGACAAGTTGTTCACTGAAGACAAGGGCGACCGCAAAGGGGTACCCAACTACGGCATCGTCATCACAGACGGCAAGTCCACCAAGGAAAGTGAGACCTTGGCCGCGGCAGAAAAGGCCAAGAAGAAAGGCATCAAGATTCTGGCGGTGGGCATTGGTAAGGGTGTGGATATCCAGGAGCTGAGAGCCATGGCCAGTCCCCCGTCCTCCGAAAACGTCTTCACCATTTCCAACTTCTCCCAGCTGGCCGAGGTTCAGTCACACTTCTTGCAGCAGGCCTGCTCCTGTAAGTGCTCCGGGGAAGTAGGGGGGTGTTGGTTGGTTGGTCTGTTTTTGACCGCTCTCAACTTTGTGGACAAGTTTACCATTGTGAAATCTGAAATATTGTGTGTCGTGTGTATGATTCTGCAGGTATTGGTATCGTTACTTTTGATTAAGTACTGTGTTTGTTGTAGTGTCTTTGCAAGTGTGCTTCAAATGTATTTTTGAAGAGCAGCTTCCTTGTTAGTTGTATTTGGGTTTGTAGAAAAGGGGAAAATAGTGTTTAGATTTTACTGTATCTTTTCCGTTCAGATATGATTTACTCACATACGCGCGCGCGCGCGCGCGCGTGTGTGTGTGTGTGTTTCCTATGTGTGTACGCCTGTGTGTGATGTGTATGTCTATGTTGAATAAAGAGTTTAAATGTCACAGTGACCTGAGATGTTGAAACAGTCACCATACACATTTGCATTGCTTATAAATACGTGTTATTGTCTGTTGCAGTCATTTCGAATTTCCAACTGCCATTCATCTCCTCTGGTAAGTGCATCAATTCAACTACTACCAAATATATAAGGACTTTTCTGTTCTGTATTGGTGTCATTCACTTCTTCATTGCTTTTGTTTTATATGATTGTTGTTTCTTTATTGTTTTCTTCTTTTATAGAGATGATATTATTATACATGCACACACGCAAACACACACAGATATTATAAATACGAATGTTATACACGCAAACACACATACTTGCACACATACAAACACATGCATATACTATACATACAAAGATTAAACAAAAATATCATACATGCAAACATACATACTTACACACATACAAACACATGCATATTTTATACATACAAATATCAAATACAAATATTTTACATGTAAACACACATACTTGCATATATACAAACATATGCAGGTACAACACACACACACACACACACACACACACACACACACACATTCATAAATGCACACAGGCATGCCTACAATAGGCAGGCAAGCATACATGCAGACAGGTGCAGAGACACATGCATGCACACACAGCACACACACACATACACCCACACACACACACACACTACACACTACACACACACACACACACACACACACACACACACACAATTAATTACATCTCTTACTGTCCTAAAATTCATGTTCGACAACAATGCTAGCGTGTGTGTTCGTGTGTATGTGTGTGTGTTCGTGTGTATGTGTGTGTGTGTGCGCGCGCGCGTGCGTGCGTGTTTGCATATGAGACGACAAGTGTAAAGGAGGTGGGGGGATGGATGAAGATGCATGTATGTGGGAGGGTGGTGACAGATAAAGAGGACTCGGTGGGGAGATAGGAGCGAGGTGAAAAAGTGAGGTGTGTACCCCGCCTTTCCCTACAGAGGAACCTGTCCAAACGTTTAATGTTTGTAAGCCTTTTGAGCTGGACTGTAAAGATTAGGTATGTGTGTGTGTGTGTGAGAGATATCTGTGTTACAACCACAACATCATTTATCTGTCAATAGATCAGACCTGCACGCACACACACACATTATTATTATCATCATCATTATCATCATCATCAGATATTTTGTCTCCCAATCCGTAAAAAAAAAAACCTACAGTTTTTTAAGCTCCTGACATTGGTTGTATGTATTTGATATTAGATTACAATGTCGTTGCAATGGGTGTACATTGTCGTTATAATGTGTGTACATTGTCGTTACAGTGTGTGTTGGTTTTTTTAACAGAATGTGTTATGGATCAGCGTGTAGTTTTTGTGGTCAAGATGTATTACAGTGTGTCTTTTTTTTAATAGAGTGTGGAGTTTATGTATGGATGGATGAATGTGTACATTATTATGATTATGATGTGAACAGGGGAGGGTCAGTGTGGAAGTCTGAACCAGAACCTGAAGGCTGTGCAGGCCAGCTTCCTCCAGTTGGCCAGATCACCGTACTATTCTACAGACGTATGGCAGCAGATGTGCAAGTAGGTGCAGTGCTAGATGCGGTACAAACAGATAGCCTACGCAGGCAGGCATTACCTTTTATGATAAGCATGGATATGCTCTCTGCAGGCTACCTTAGTTTGACAGGTTTATGATACACCTAGGAAGATAGGCAGACATCTGTTCTGTATAAGCATATAAAGTGAAAGGTCTGTGCATGCACGCACACCTACACACATCTACACACATTATCTATCTATCTATCTATCTATCTATCTATCTATCTATCTATCTATCTATACATAGATAGATAGGTTGGTTGGTTGATTTGGTTGGTTTGGTTGGCTGGCTGGCTGGGTTTTTTTTGGTTTCGTTCCTCGGCTAGCGTTGGGAGGTTTGCCTGTGGTGATATTTTGTGTCTGCGACCATTTATCCACCATTAAGGTAGCCGTGTTTTAACTTCGAGGACAATATAGAAACACGACACCTGTAAGCACGCGTTTTTATTTATTTATTTATTCGTTTCTTAAGTTTTGTCATAAGTTCCTACCGGCATGAAATGGCCTACTCTTTCGAAAGGCGGAAAGGTTTTTAATGTGACTGTGTGCCCAAGATGTTCTGCATCCGTTCAAACATGGGATACGGTTGATTGTCTCATCCGAAGAGCTTTCAGGGGAGTGTAGATGGTACTGATGGGAAAAAATCCGTTCGTACGGGCATCTCAGTGGTAGCTTGAACCCGGGCCATCAGATCACGAGCTCAACGCTCTAACTACTAGGCTATCCCGACCCCCATGTATATACAAAGTACTCTAATGTTTCCACGACCCCCATGTATAAACTAAATACTCTAATGTTTCCACACACACACAAAACACCACACACACACACACACACACACACACACACACACACACACACACACACACACACTTAAATCCTTGAACATACTTATATATATATGCAAATGATGTCTCGATTATTTTTTAGCGGCATGTTTATTATTCATTTTTCATTACCAATTTTGCTACAGTAAATGTACAAGCCTCCTTTCTCAATTTGTTCTTTCAAGATCTACAACAATTCGTACTCGTGTTGTTTATGTTTCACCACTTTTTAGCTTGCATATGGTTTAAGGTTTTATAAAGCACACAAGAATATGTTTATAAGAGCAAAATAGCAGCAGCAGCATAGCAACAACATTTTTTTAATTTCTAGGATGGTGGAATAAGCACTCGTGTGCTTTTTTTTACATCCAGTCCAGGTGTGTATGATGTTCTTGTCAATTTCGTCATCCGTTCCCACGAGTGGTGGATATAATAGTTGTCATCTTCATGCTAATGCTCAGCCGGAATATGACCCTAGATGAAATGTGTAATGCTAACAAAAATTACCAACTTGCTCCAGATTTTTTATACTGTGAACTTTTCACATTTTCTTTGGCTAGTTTTACCAAGTCAGGTTTAACTTTATTGCATACTCCCCATTGCAGAAACCTTGTACAAAAAAAGATATGTCAGTAAAAAGTCGTGTTTTTTTTAAAAATCTTTCTTCAGGAACCCTCCCAAGATGCCAGACCTGTCCTCGTGCACTGGGGAGGAAGGGAAGTACCTGAGGAAGGTGTACGAGAAGCTGATCGACTCTGTGCGGCAGCTGTGCGGTCTGCGGGAAGCGGAGAAAGGCTGTAACGCGGCGGCTGCTTCCCAGTGTCTGCTGAAGCTGGCCAATTCCTTCGTCCTGCCCGCGGAGTCGGCCTGCACGTGAGTCGTCCTGTAGCTCTGAAGGCATTGTAAGGTAAAGGTAAAGGAGTCCCATAACCTATAAGGTCGTAGGGGAGCGAGGCGTCAGAGACCTCACTTCTCTAGGGCCAGCATATTGAGGGCGGCGCCCATCTCCTCTCCCTCGCTGCTTTACCTTCCCTGACCCTAAAGAGGGCAGGTACCCATTTACAGCTGGGTGAACTGGGGGAACTGTACTGAAGCCAAGGCGCGCAAACGGTCACCCATCCAACTGGTAACCACGCTCGACGCTGCTTAACTTGGCTGGGGGAAAGCGAGTGCTCCGACCACTGAGCTATCCCGTCCCCCCGGCATTGTACGTAAAAGAAAACTGTCCACTGTGGAAAGGGAAATGGTTGGTAGTGTTGTCAAGTGTTGATGAAACGAAGATGTTACAAGCATGATGTTTCTAGCATTCTGTTATAAGACAGAAAAAATCCAGTATGTGTAAATAATATTCTTACATTCAATTTCAGGACATTCTATAATAAGTTTAGAAGTGACAACAAAGATTTTTTGCGATAATTTGATTGAGAATATTTTAGGAAGGGAAACATGGTTATTTTTCGAGTTCCCTGGCTAATGTTCCTGTTTAGTGTTGACATTAACATGTGAGATTTCTAACATAGAGGACATTTTTCCCATTGTGGAAAGCAGCTTTTGACAGGAGTGAGAAGTCAGTCTGTAAGCTCTTTCACTGACAGCTTGCTGCACATCTGACCAGTGCCCCAAGGCCACAACGGACCCATCCCTTGCTTGGGTTCTGTTTCTAGCCAAATGTAAAAAAGGTAAAGGTGTCCCATAACCTATGTTGTCGTAGGGGAGTGAGGCATCAGAGACCTCCACTTCTCAAGGGGCCAGCGTATTGAGGGCGGCGCCCATCTCTTCTCCCTCGCTGCTTTACCTTCCCTGACCCTAAAGAGGCAGGTACCCATTTACAGCTGGGTGAACTGGGGGACCGTACTGAAGCCAAGACGGTCACCCATCCAAGTGGTAACCACGCTCGATGCTGCTTAACCTTGGCTTGGGGAAAGCGAGTGCTCTGACCACTGAGCTATGCCGTCCCGCAGCTCAAATGTAAAGAGCCTAAAATGAAACGGAGCTTCTGTCAAACTTTTCAAGGTACAGAGGTTTTTCACAAACAAGCAGAACTCTAACTTGCAAATAAAAATTCCAGGTTGGATAACTATGTTTTTACTATATGATTTAAGTTGGAAAACAAAAGCCAAAACAAAAGCAAAAGCAAAATGGCTGAAATAGAGTCGATAGTCGTTGGGAACAAAAGCAGGGCTTCAGGATTTCTTTTATTATTGCTGTTCATCATTGCAGTCAGATTAATTATCCTTTACTTAATTTATTTAAGTTCTGAAGACATTGTATATTGGATTCCAGTCTAAGTCACAGCAGATTTCTCTGTGTGAAACTCGGGCTGCTCTCCCTAGGGAGAGCGCGTAGCCACAAGAGCAGCGCCACATATTATTTTTCTTTCTATTAAACTCGAATTCCAAAATGTCTCCTGGAATTGATAAGATTTTTAAATACTGGCAACGGTACTTTCTATGAAAACAAGAAGAAAGAGATGTCACCATGACTGTTGTCGCTGTGAATGAATGCTGTGTCTATTTACTTATATATATATAATATATATATATATATATATATATATATATATATATATATATATATATATAATGGAATAAGCACGTATGTGCTTTTTTAATCTAGTCCCCGTGTGTGTGCAGTTTTGTAAATTTGTCATCTGTTCCCACCGGCACTCAATGGCCTACTCTTACGAAAAGCGGAACAGGATTTAACGTGTGCGCAAGATGTTGCGTGCGTTCGCTCACGGGGCCTAAGTTTTTAGTCTCATCAGAAGGACTTTTCAGGAGAGTGGAGTCTGCACTGATGTTAACTCCAGGGGGAAAATCCCCTTGAACGGGATTGGAACCCAGGTCGTCAGATTGCGAGCGCAATGTTCTAGCCACTAGGCTATGATACCGTGTGTGGCTGTGTGCAGGCTGTACAGCCAGGTGGAGGTGTGTGTGAAGGAGAACACGCTGCAGTGCCCGGAGGCTGTGGCCTACCGCTTCACCCAGAACCTGGGCCGCTGGAAGGAGGTCGCGGAATCCACATGCTGCAAGGGCCAGTGCGACCTGGCCCAGGCTGTCCTCTGCTTCCTGGACATCCACCACATGGCCAAGAGCCCCGTGCCTGACTGGAAAGGCATTTGTTCGTAAGTTGTTGTCACCAGCCTGACAGGAAAGGCATTTGTTCTTAAGTTATTGTCACCAGCCTGACTGGAAAGGCATTTGTTCGTAAGTTGTTGTCACCAGCCTGACTGGAAAGGCATTTGTTCGTAAGTTGTTGTCACCAGCCTGACTGGAAAGGCATTTGTTCGTAAGTTGTTGTCACCAGCCTGACTGGAAAGGCATTTGTTCGTAAGTTGTTGTCACCAGCCTGACTGGAAAGGCATTTGTTCGTAAGTTGTTGTCATCAGCCTGACTGGAAAGGCATTTGTTCGTAAGTTGTTGTCATCAGCCTGACTGGAAAGGCATTTGTTCGTAAGTTGTTGTCACCAGCCTGACTGGAAAGGCATTTGTTCGTAAGTTGTTGTCACCAGCCTGACTGGAAAGGCATTTGTTCGTAAGTTCATGCCATCAGCCTGACTGGAAAGGCATTTGTTCGTAAGTTCATGTCATCAGCCTGACTGGAAAGGCATTTGTAAGTTGTTTTCATCTGCCTGACTGGAAAGGCATTTGTAAGTTGTTGTCACCAGCCTGACTGGAAAGGCATTTGTTCGTAAGTTCATGCCATCAGCCTGACTGGAAAGGCATTTGTTTGTAAGTTGTTGTCACCAGCCTGACTGGAAAAGTATTTGTTCGTAAGTTGTTGTCACCAGCCTGACTGGAAAGGCATTTGTTCGTAAGTTGTTGTCACAGCCTGACTGGAAAGGCATTTATTTGTGAGTTATTGTCACAGCCTGACTGGAAAGGCATTTGTAAGTTGTTGTCATCAGCCTGACTGGAAAGGCATTTGTTCGTAAGTTATTGTCACCAGCCTGACTGGAAAGGCATTTGTTCGTAAGTTCATGCCATCTGCCTGACTAGAAAGGCATTTGTAAGTTGTTGTCACCAGCCTGACTGGAAAGGCATTTGTTCGTAAGTTATTGTCATCAGCCTGACTGGAAAGGCATTTGTAAGTTGTTGTCACCAGCCTGACTGGAAAGGCATTTGTTTGTAAGTTGTTGTCACCAGCCTGACTAGAAAGGCATCTGTTCGTAAGTTGTTGTCACCAGCCTGACAGGAAAGGCATCTGTTCGTAAGTTGTTGTCACCAGCCTGACTGGAAAGGCATTTGTTCGTAAGTTGTTGTCATCAGCCTGACTGGAAAGGCATTTGTTCGTAAGTTCATGTCACCAGCCTGACTGGAAAGGCATTTGTTCGTAAGTTCTTGTCATCAGCCTGACTGGAAAGGCATTTATTCGTAAGTTCATGTCACCAGCCTGACTGGAAAGGCATTTGTTCGTAAGTTGTTGTCACCAGCCTGACTGGAAAGGCATCTGTTCGTAAGTTGTTGTCACCAGCCTGACTGGAAAGGCATTTGTTCGTAAGTTCTTGTCATCAGCCTGACTGGAAAGGCATTTGTTCGTAAGTTATTGTCACCAGCCTGACTGGAAAGGCATTTGTTCGTAAGTTCATGTCATCAGCCTGACTAGAAAGGCATTTATTTGTGAGTTATTGTCACAGCCTGACTGGAAAGGCATTTATTTGTGAGTTATTGTCACAGCCTGACTGGAAAGGCATTTATTTGTGAGTTATTGTCGCAGCCTGACTGGAAAGGCATTTATTTGTGAGTTATTGTCACAGCCTGACTGGAACGGCATTTGTTCGTAAGTTATTGTCATCAGCCTGACTGGAAAGGCATTTGTTCGTAAGTTATTGTCACCAGCCTGACTGGAAAGGCATTTGTTCGTAAGTTCATGTCATCAGCCTGACAGGAAAGGCATCTGTTCGTGTCAACAGCCTGACTGGAAAGGCATTTGTTCGTGTGTCTGTCCCTGTTATCCTGTGTCATAGCTGTTCTGTTTGAGAGAGAGAGAGAGAGAGAGAGAGAGAGAGAGAGAGAGAGAGAGAGAGAAAATCTGCTTACATTTTAGCCTATAATATAGCATATCAACTTCCACACTATTCATCAGTAAATCTAAGACAACACATTTTTGTCAAAAACAAAAAAAACCCAACCAACTAACTGTAAGTCCTTTCCCACACACACCCTACCTTCCCAATTCAAAATTGCAATCACACTCTTCCCTACAGAAATAATATGT
>CM054136.1:63615876-63635876 GCA_028751875.1 Rapana venosa | reverse complement strand
TGTAAGGGCAACAAGTGTTCCTTCTGCTGTAACACCAAGGACTGCAACCAGCCTCCTGATGGACCCATCACCGGTAAGGCCTTGCTGTTGTAATCCATGTCTGGTGGTGGTGGTTGTGGTTGTTGTTGTGCGTTCCCCAGCTTGACACTCTAGGGGTCACCCAGAATGTGCACTCTGACTCACTCGTCCCACTTAAGAATCACTGTGAGATTTAAATTGCACACTGAATGAGAAGTTTGCGTGTATGACTGTTTTTGAGTATCTCACCATATAGGCAGCCATACTCCTACTTCAGAGGAATCCATGTATGTTTGTATGTGGGGGTGAGAGACGGAAGGATGCTCAGGGCACTACAGAATAATCCTGTTGTAGTGAGAAAGGAATGAGTGATGTGGAAACAGCAGGGCTGACACACGATATGTCACCAAAATTTGATGCCACAGAACGACAACAACAAAACCCCCACCGCCAAACCTAAATGTTGTTGTTGTGGAGTGTTGTCCATCTGAACACCCTGGAGATCATCCATAATATGCACTCTCACTCACCCCATCTTGGAATCACTATGAGACCGTAAGTGCATGCTAGATGAGAGGTTTGTGTTTACGGTTGTTTTCAAGGACCTTGCCATATAAGCATTTATACTCTGGCCTCAGAGGATCAACCTAACTAAAATGAATAAGAGAGAGAGAGAGAGAGAGAGAGAGAGAGAGAGAGAGAGAGAGAGAGAGAGAGAGAGAGAGAGAGATGGATAATTTTTGTCTGCTGATTTGTAGCGGTACCACAGAGATGTCCTTTTTAGTTTTGTTTTGATTTTTTTTTAGTAGAGAAAGAAATCGGCGACCTTACAATAAAAAAAATCAACTTAAAAAAAATATAAGTGTAGTCAAGTTTGAAGGGATGTGACAATAGCGCTCTCTCTCTCTCTCTCTCTCTCTCTCTCTCTCTCTCTCTCTCTCTCTCTCTCTCTCTCTCTCTCTCTCTCTCTCTCTCTCTCTCTCTCTCTCTCCAGTCAGGTTTTTAAAGTTTTATGCTTATTACAATAATGTCATGTACTTTACATTTTGGATGATTTGATTGATTTTTTCCCTTTTTCTTGGAACAAAATCTTGTTGTTTGGTTGAGAGGTTTTTTGTTGGTTTTTGGTGTTCTTTTGCCCAGAGTTCTTAAGTAAAAAAGCATGTTCGCATATGCCATATCCCTCTTTAAATAAAATGTATTCAATTCAATTCGATCAAATTCAATTCTCTCTCCCATCTTCCTCCCTCTCCCTCGCTCACTCTCCCTCTCTCTCCCACTCTCCCTCTCTCACTCTCCCTTCCTCATTGTGTTCCCCCCTCAGACACACAGACCACACTGCCAGGAGTAGTGTACTAATGTATACTTGGCGTTCAGGCTGTTACAGCCAGGAGAAGTGTACTAAGTGTACTACAACTTAATGCTGATAAAACCGAAGCCATGCTCATGGGGACATAACATAAACTTTCCTCCATCACAAAAACTTCAATAAAATTCGGCATTACGTCAGTTCCTTTGTCCAACTCTGTGAAGTATTTAGGAGTAGTTCTTGACAACACACTCTCTTTGAAAACATTAATCACCCAGACCTGCCAGTCTTGCTGCTATCAATTACGGCGCATAAGCGCGATTTGCTAGTATCTGTCCACTGATTCAACTGCCAAGCTTGTCACATCTCTCATTCTTTCACGTTTAGACTATTGTAATTCTCTTTTGGCTGGCCTACCAGCATCATCCATCCACTCTCTTCAATGCATAGAAAACTCTGCAGCTTTGCTGGTCCTAAGAAAGAAAAAAATCTGAACACATCACTCCTCCTCTGCGATCTCTTCACTGGCTGCCTGTCTCACAAAGGCTTGAGTATAAGATCAATACCTCTGTTTCAAATGTCTCCACAAATCTGCACCCTCTTATCTCTGTAACTGTCTTCACCTGTATACTCCATCCCGTTCCCTTCGTTCAGCCGCAGGTATTTTGTGCTTTCGAACACCCAGATTCAAACAAACCACTGTTGGCCGTCGCTCTTTCTCTGTTTCTGGTCCACCCACCTGGAATGACCTCCCTCTTTCACTTCGCCCAAAGCCTTCATTTGATACCTTCAAATCCAGCCTCAAAACACACTTATGTCCTACCTGAGACTTTCCCCCCACATATCTGTCCCTAGTTTTCAACAGCATCCTTCACCTTCTAAGTGTGTTCGCGAGTGTGTGTGTGTGTGTGTGTGTGTGTGTGTGTGTGTGTGTGTGTGTGTGTGTGTGTGTTGTGTGCGAACGTGTGTGCGAACGTGTGTGCGAACGTGTGTGCGCGCGCATGGATTTGCAATCTGTTGTTCATTATGTTTAAGGAGAGTTGCACACGTGTAAATGATTTGAGTGCAAGCGCTTCGATTTGTTTTTTGTTTGTTTTTTACAAGATTCAGCGCCATATAAATTCCATATATTATTATTATCATTATTACTAAACTGCACTTTGCGTTGACTGGTGTTCAGGTTCCTGTAACCTGATGGCGGTGACTGGCTGCCTGACCAAACTGTCTGCTGCTATGCTGAACACCAGCACCACCAACTGCAGGTAACACACGGGCGATGAGCCAACCTTTGATCAAGCTAATGCTGCTTTATCCTCAACCAGAATCAGAAACCATTGATTGCCATGAAAAGTCACAAAGACATACTGGACGCAACGAAAGTCGTCACAATTCGATACGACACGTGCATCTGTGATTTTAGACATGCACGCGACATGTGTATGCATGGATACGTACACATGCTCGAATATATACATGTGCACGTACACGCACACATACGCACGCATATACACATGCATTTATGCACACATGCACAATTATACACGCGCGTGCGCACACGCTCACACGCATATGTGTACACACACACACACACACACACACACACACACACACACACACACACACACACACACACACACAAACATATGCATAGACTTACTCTTGGTGTGGCCCTTACGGTTGGCTAAGGCGTTGAAATGAGTTACAGTTGTATTTTGTCTTAATCATGATGGTGTTTTGATTAATTTATTAAGTTCTTCAGCATCGCATTAAAATTTGCAATGTATCGACAACTTCTGTTAATAGTGCTGTCACCATCATGACAGATGATGGATTGCTTGATTGCTCGTTGTTTGATTGAGTGAGTAAAGGTAAAGGTAAAGCTGTCCCATAACCTATGTGGTCGTAGGGGAGTGAGGCATCAGAGACCTCAGCTTCTCAAGGGGCCAGCACATTGAGGGTGGTGCCCATCCCCTCTCCCTCGCTGCTTTACCTTCCCTGTCCCTAAAGAGGCAGGTGCCCATTTATAGCTGGGGGGACTGTACTGAAGCCAAAGCGTGCAGACGGTCACCCATCCAAGTGGTAACCACGCTCGATGCTGCTTAACCTTAGCTGGGGGAAAGCGAGTGCTCTGACTACTGAGCTATCCCGTCCCTATATTGAATATGTGTCCTATGATTTCAGCGTCGTCCAAAACCAGACGGCTTGCGTGGAGTACACTCGCAAAGAGTGTGAGAGTAACGGGAAGAAAGAAGTGGCCAAAACTCTCTCCGGGTTCCTAGCCTCCAAAACGGTCGCCAAGTGCCGCGTAGAACAGACGAACAGTAAGTGTGGACTGTACGCAGTTACTGCCCTTGCTTCAGGGGCGGTCAGCAGCCTTCAGAGCAACAAAACGGAGTTTTGCACGTGAGTCGAAAACTTTGCCACACGCATAAATGCTTAAGAATATACAGATAAGTTCACCCCCCCACCCAGATAAATACTTTTAACAGATTCATAAGGGTACATTACTTTTCCAGTTACAAACAATATGGACAACTTTCTCAATTGCATAAAAATGATTTATTTTTCCAGCTACATAAAGGTTAGATAATTTTTCCAGATAGATAAGGATGAATAACTTTTTCAGACACAAAAAAATAGATAACTTTTCCAGATACTTAAGGATACTTAACTTTTCTAGATAAAAAAAGATAACTTTTCCAGATACGTAAGGATAATTAACTTTTCCAGATAAAAACAATAACATAACTTTTCCAGATGCATAAGGATAATTAACTTTTCCACATAAAAAACACCTTTTCCAGGTACATATGGGTAAATAACTTTTCCAGGTACATACGAATAAATGACTTTTCTAGATGCATAATGATAACTTACTTTTCCAGATACATAAGGATATTTAACTTTTCCAGACATATAACGATAATAACTTTTCCAGAAAGATTACTTTTACAGATACTTAAGGATAATTCACTTTCCAAAGTATACAAGGGTAAATAGCGTTTCCAGACACATAAGCCTAGAAAGATAACTTTTGCAGATGTATGAGGATAAATATCTCCGATGTTTGAATGAATCTGATATGTTACGGTGATGTAGTGCTACTTATGGTTTTTATTTACTTAAAACGAGTTATGTTTGAATGTATCTGCTATGTTGAGGTGTTGCAGTGCCACTTATGGTTATTATTTACTTAAAACGAGTTATGTTTGAATGTGTCTGCTATGTTAAGGTGTTGCAGTGCCACTTATGGTTATCATTTACTTAAAACGAGTTATGTTTGAATGTGTCTGCTATGTTAAGGTGTTTGCAGCGCTATGATGGTTATTATTTACTTAAAACGAGTTGTGTTTGAATGTATCTGCTATGTTAAGGTGTTGGAGTGTTGGGTGTGGATGTTGTGTATCACCATGCAACATGTCAATCCTGCTATTTCACACAACGATAACACGAGAAGCACTCTACAGCATGCCAGCCTTCCTAACCAAGCAGTGCTTTCTATTATCACAGACTGCTGATCAATGCGGAGACGGAACTGGCCGCAGCGAAAGGGAACAACTCGTGTGGGCAGGAGGAGACGAGGGGAGTGTCCCTCTCCCTTGCCTTGCTGCGCAGTCAGACGTGGGCACTGGACTGCAGCCCTGCCATTCAGCCTCTGCCCTCCTGCGACCCGCTGGCTGCCTACCGCAAGTGCTTGCCCGAATCCACAGCCGATTGTGACAAGTACGTGTGTGGGTGATAATGGGTGTGTGTGTGTGTGTGTGTGTGTGTGTGTGTGTGTGTGTGTGTGTGTGTGTGTGTGTGATTATGGGTAGTGTGTGTGTTGTGTGTGTGTGTGTGTGTGTGTGTGTGTGTGTGTGTGTGTGTGATTATGGGTAGGGTGTGTCTGTGTGATTAAGGGTAGGGTGTGTGTGTGTATGTGCGCGCGTGCGCGCATGTGTGCGTGTGCATATGTGAGTGTGTATGTAGGTTATGTTTTGGCTATGTGTAGGCTATGTGTGTGTAAAATTGTAGACATTTTCCAAGACTTTTTTTTCTGTATCTGAATGAAGAAAGTCTTTTTGTTTCTGTGCGAAAAAAGTCTTCCCCAGAGTCTGTGTGGAGAAAAGGTCTCCTCGTGTGTGTGTGTGTGAAAGCAACAGCCCCTTTTTTGTATGTGTGAAAGCAACAGCCCCTTTTTGTATGTGTGAAAGCAACAGCCCCTTTTTTGTATGTGTGAAAGCAACAGCCCCTTTTTTGTACGTGTGAAAAAAATACTCTCTTTTTACATCTGTATGGAACCAAAAAAAAAACCACACTTCTCTGTGTATCCACGAAAAAAAAGGTCTCCTCATTTTGTGTGTGTGTTTGCGTGAACACAAACAGCCTTGCCCAGAAGCAGGAGTGCGTGAAGAACCTGACAGCGGGCTGCCAGCCAGTCCAGCGCATCTTCCCTTACCAGGTCCTCCGCATCAGCACCGCCCTGCACTGCCCCGCCAAGACCCTGGTGGCTCCAGAGCCTCCCCAGGACCTTCTGCCCCTCAGCCAGTGTCTGCAGAACTTCAGCGCCAGCTTTGATGCCTCCCAGGTGAACTCGTCCGTGCTGTTCCTCCCCGTGGACGAGCTCGTGACGTGCTTGATGACCAGTTGGGACTTGGACGACGTGGTGACCCAGCCCCCGGTGTACAAGCTGTACATCAACGAGGCCTTCTTCTTCCTGCAGAGCGTGCTGCTGCCCGCTGTCACCCGTGAGTGGTCGTTCTGCGTGTCAGGACGTTGGAGAATGAGAGAGAGAGAGAGACAGAGAGAGAGAGAGTGTGTGTGTGTGTGTATGTGTGTGTGTGTGTGTGTGTGTTTTGTGTGTAGGGAAAACTGGAGAGCGAGTGTCTTTGTGCGAGGGGGGAGAAAACTGGAGAGTGAGTGTCTTTGTGTGTAGGGAAACCAGGAGAGTGAGTGTCTTTGTGTGTGTGTGTAGGGAAAACTGGAGAGTGTCTTTGTGTGTGTAGGGAAAACTGGAGAGTGAGTGTCTTTGTGTGTAGGGAAAACTGGAGAGTCTTTGTGTGTATGGAAAACTGGAGAGTGAGTGTCTGTGTGTAGGGAAAACTGGCGAGTGGGTGTCTTTGTGTGTAGGGAAAACTGGAGTGAGAGTCTTTGTGTGTAGGGAAAACTGGAGTGAGAGTCTTTGTGTGTAGGGAAAACTGGCGAGTGGGTGTCTTTGTGTGTAGGGAAAACTGGAGTGAGAGTCTTTGTGTGTAGGGAAAACTGGTGAGTGAGTGTCTTTGTGTGTAGGGAAAACTGGTGAGTGAGTGTCTTTGTGTGTAGGGAAAACTGGAGTGAGTGTCTTTGTGTGTAGGGAAAACTGGTGAGTGAGTGTCTTTGTGTGTAGGGAAAACTGGTGAGTGAGTGTCTTTGTGTGTGTCGGGAAAACTGGTGAGTGAGTGTCTGTTGCGTGTCAGAAAGTTGAAGAATGAGAGTGTCATTGCATGTAGAGAAAAGTGGAGAATGAGAATGTCTTTGCATGTCAGAAGACTGGAGAATAAAACTGTGTTTTGGGTGTTTGAAAACTGGAAAATGAGAGTGTTTGAAAACTGGAGAATGAGAGTGTCTTTGCATGTAAGAAAACTGAAGAATAGAGTATTTTTGCACATCTGAAAACTCGAGAAAATGGGTGTCTTTACATGTCTGACTGTTTGTTTGTATATCCATCTATCAATCTGTCTGTCTATCTATAGATCTATCTGTCTAGATCTATCTAGCTTTCTATCTGTCTCTCTGTGTGTCTGTCTGCACATAATTTTAGTTTGTCTCAGGTCAGTCAGTTTATGGTACTTTTGAAAAACTGACATCCTTGGAATGCCTAAGTTTTTATATTAAGATTCATGAAAAAGTAAAGTTTGTGTTTTCTGTGTGTTGCAGCTGAGGAAGCTGATCAAGTTGTTACTGGTGAGTGTGTCGCTATGTGTTTTATGACATGTTTTGGGATATTCTGTATATATATATATATATATATATATATATATATATATATATTATATATATATATGTGTGTGTGTGTGAGTGTGTGTGCGGTGTGTGTGGTGTGTGTGTGGTGTGAATGTGTGTGTGGTATGTGTGTGATGTGTGTGGTGTGGTGTGTGTGTGTTATGTGTGTGTGTGGTGTGTGTGTGTGTGAGAGAGAGAGAGAGAGAGAGAGAGAGAGAGAGAGAGAGAGAGAGAGAGAGAGAGAGTCCCTGCCATATGTGTGCATGTGCCTGCAGTGGTGCATTTGTACAGGCACTTAAGCATGCTGGCCTGTGGTGTGCCTGGATTTGGATAACAATGATATTTAGGCTTATTTCTTATAAAGCATTGAAAAATGGTTTGCTGGAGATTCTGATAATGCGCTGTATGTTTTCTATGGCGAATACTGCATCGTTGTTGTTTTTTTATACATAGCTTTTATTCCACAATATTTTCTCAGTTTTTTACATGATAAAGTGTTTATACATTAATTGAAACCTCTTCTGAGTATGTGGATCTGTAGGCAAACAAAAGCATCATGACTGTTTTCATTTCTAACGTGTTGCTGCGTCAAGTCACTGAATTAGGCACACTATGTCCATCTTCTTCAAGCAGAAGTAGAAATACGGCAGTAAATATCAGAATGAATTATGATAATGATCATTTTATAAAGACCCGCCCCAAACACACTCCTAAAGTGTAAACTAGACAATAATGTACAGGAGTAAGATTTCAAACTTGGTGAAAGGAAATACCAGAATGAATTATGATACAGGTAATTTTATAAAGCCCCCCCCCCCCCCTCCTCTTTTCCTAAAGTGTACACAACACAAGAATGTACAGGAGTAAGAGTTTAAAGATGCTGAAAGGGTTTGTGCTGTGTTGCAGCATCCACTGAGTGCAAGGCAAGTTTGAGGTTGTCCGCGGTCTACTTTTCAAAGAAGGTGATACTCATGCTGCTGAGGCCGTTCAGGTCTTTCACATCGGTTGAAGATTTCTGCACGTGAGTTGTCTGTTGTTGTTGTTGTTGTTGTTATTGTTGTTGTTGCACATCCCCACTCTGGGGGTCACCCAGACCATGCACTCTAACTCACTCATCCTGTCTGGGTATCACTGTCATTGCAAGGTAGGCTACATGTTGGACCAGAAACTTGCGTGTATGATTTCAGAGCTTTGAACTTCCAACTGTTTTAGTTTGCTTTTGAGGCCAGACAAGGTTGGAAATATAATTATAACCAAAAATGATCTTGGTGGGTTTGGAATCTGTAATGTTTCTTTCATCTTGTGCATAAGTCTTTTTTGTCTAAGAAATGTCTTAAACGTTGAAAATATGTCATCATCCACATCCATGTTTTGTACGAGTAAGTGTGGTTGTGTTCCCTTGTTCTTTTACTCAGTTTTGCCTTTTGGCGATAATTGTCCAGACTAACCAACATTGAAGTTTGTTCAGCAGTGAGTAAAGGCTTTGGCCTGTGTGTCCTCATATCTTCACTTCGTATAATTTCTGAACGGGAAGTTCTTGCTGTTTTGGTATCACATGTCAGGGCATGTTTCAAGACCCTTACAGCCATGAGCACATTATAAACTTTTAGCTTGTTGGTCTAATGTAAGTGTGTATATGTATGATTTTCTTTTAATAAAAATGTGCTTAAACCGAAGCCCATACACATCCTGTAACTTTGTAAGAAAAAAATCATAAAAATACACAAATCAAAATAAAGAAAAAATGCGTTAGCAAAAGTGAGATTATTCCACGTTATAATATCACAGAAACTCTGCGCATCAGTAATATTTGACACAAACTTCAGATGTTTGTTCTGTTGTTCGGGGGCCACTTAATTGTGTGTTACATAGCAACCAGCACTCACAAGGGTCAAAACTAAGTCTGTTTGCGAAACAGAATTTACCCTTACAGCTGTTTCATTAAAAAAAACCCAACCCAACCCTGTTAATGTTAGCAAGAAAAAAAGGTCATATTTTCACTATAGTGACCTAAAGAGTAATCTAAATCCATCATGTGTGTGTGTGTGTGTGTGTGTGTGTGTGCGTGATGTGTGCGTGCGTGCGTGCGTGTATGTGTGCGCTCGTGTGTGTATGTGTGTGTGCGTGCGTGTATGTGTGCGCGCGCGCGTGTGTGTATGTGCGTGTGTGTATGTATGTATGCGCGTGCGTGCGTGCATATGTGCGCCTGTCTGCGTGTCTGCCGTGGCCAGATTGAGCCGAGACCTGGAAGTTCGCATCAGCGGCTACCTGACCAGCTGCACGGCAGGTGAGAAGAGGTACCAGGTGCGGCTGCTGCAGAAGCTGCACCAGCATCGCCTGGCGCTGTGTCCGGACGAGGAGCCGGTCCCCCAGTGCTCCCTCCAGTCCGCCACCCAGTGCCTGAGCCAGTTCACCGCCTTCATGGACTTCACTGTCGACCAGGATGGCGAGGATGTCTGCAGGTGGGAAGACCATCGTGTCGGTGTTGTGGGGAAAGGGGGGGGGGGGTGTTGGGGGGTGGGGGGGGGGGGGTGGTGGTGTGTGTGTGTGTGTTGGGTGGAGGTAGGTGGATGTGTGTGTGAGTGTGTGTGTGTGAAGTCAAGCCAAGTCAAGTCAAGTCAAATCAAAATGATCTTTATTGAGGGTAAAAGATTAAGTTTACTCAACTTTTTTTTCATCCTGCCCTCACACACACACAAAAAATCAAGAAAATTGCCATATACAAGCATTCAAAATACAGTGTTGATACATGTTAAAAACAAAAGTATATGAAGATTTAAAAAAATAAATCCAGTGTGTGTGTGTGTGTGTGAGAGAGAGAGAGAGAGAGTGTGTGTATGTGTGTGTGGTGTGTGTGTGTGTGTGTGTGTGTGTGTGTGTGTGTGTGTGTACACTCTCAAGTTAATTATGCTTTGAAGTTTGCATATGCGTACTATATTGTACAATAACTTACAAAAATGCTTCAGAGCTTAGTTTATGTGAATCACAATGCAATGAATGACAATCACAATCACCATGGGACGTAAATGTTTACTGTCCACTTGCAGTAAAGGTCATATGAGCAGAAAATATCAACACGATTTAGATTTTATTAGCCTGTATATTGGCATGAAGGATTTCACGAAACAAGACGAACAGCGAGATGTGTTATTAACTTTTAGAAACATTTTCAACGCTGAATGATTCAGAAATACTGTAGTTAATCTGTTCATATGCAACATCATGCATACTCTGATAGCCAGCTAGCCTATGTCCTCAGAGTCTTTTCAGCCAAGTTTCCAAACTAGACACCGTAAACACGTTTTGTTGTGCTCAGTTTGCTAGGCTACTTATTTCATCTTGTAGAACTTTTCACAAGTATATAAACAAGAAAGTATGAAGATGTAAGCCAGTAAAAAACGTGCACAGATCAAGGCATGGGAGATGGTGTACTGTTTCAGCGCCCTGAAAAGCAGTCTGAAGTGTGTGAAGTCGTACACCTACAAATGTGACAACTCCAAAACCAAGCTGCTCAACCAGGCTGTGTACGAGACCATCAGCGTGTACCGGTCCATCTGCCCCAAGGTAGTGTCGGAGGAGGTCTGCGCTATGGACAACTCCACCACAGGGACCAACCCTGCCTGCCAGGCTGACTCCACAGCCCTTGACAAGTGCGACAGCAAGCCAGCCAGTGCCATGTGCGGGTGAGTGCCTCACAGTGTCCCTGTTGTCGTGCATTCTATGGTGTAGGCTATACGACTTTCAGCCACCGCAGATTGCTCTGCGTGACATTCCAGATGCTGTCCCTGGGGATGATGGATAACCACAAGAGCATCGTCATCCATGATTAAAAATAACGATTTTTCTGTGTTTGCTTCCCCATGAGAGTGATTTTCTTCTACAGAATCTTGCCAAGGACAACTTTGTTGTTGCCAAGGGATTTTAAAAAAAATCTTTGCAGAATAAGTTTTGCACATGGGGTTTATCAACTCCCCATCCCGTAAATGGAATGTGCCCACTTTGAATTTGAACCTTGGTCTGTCGTGTAGGAGGCAAGCATTATGTCTGTACGTCCGCCCTTGCTGCTGTGAAGACTCTTGATAGCTGTATCCTTAGCAGCATGCTGAAGTGGGCTGTGGGTTGATGGCACCAGCCCTTGCATTACTGAAGAACTATTCTGTGAATCTACACAAATTACCTCATGCTGGGAAATTTGAAAGTATTTGTATCTCACAAACACAGCCCAGCTATCAAAGTATATGCTCCTAGGCCTATCATTTCGAATGTATGCTGACTCTATCGTGTGACCACTAACTGTGGTCAGACAACACCAGATGGAGGAAGCAGACTGAAGGAATTGTTGACCGGGTTGGGGAAATTATACTGTTCATTTTAATGCAAAGGCTCTTCATGGACGAGAATCGCCTTCAGGACCTAGCCGAGGTACTGAAGAGTGTATCTGTTTCATCAGCAGCCAGTCTGTTTTGCCATGAATGGAGGACAAAGGCATTCCTTGCCCTACACCACCTTAGTTTTCATACATAAGATTGCTCAGAGTTTCGTGCCTCGTGACAAATGTTTCCTTTTATGATTTAAACAACAACAAAAGCTATTTAAATTTAGAATGTGGAAGATTTGTGTCATATATTTTAGAAAATGATTTGTGGAAGAGAAATTACTTTTCTTATTTTTAAGATATTGCTTTTATTTACATCCACATCAAATCAAAGTGCATGCTTAAAAGTCTTGTCTGAGGGGAAAAGGGGTGTGATAGCTACAGCCGAGCGGTTAAGACCGTTCGACTTCAACCCCTTGCATCCATGAAGTCGCAGGTTCGAATCTCGGCGGCGTCTGGTGAATTAAGGGTGGGGATTTTTACCACCCCTCAAGTCAACTTTAAGTGCAGACCTGCCAGTGCCATAATTTCCTCCGTGTATATATACACAAATGCAGAAGGTCAAACATGCACGTTAAAGATCCTGTAATTTACGTCAGCGTTCGGTGGGTTACGGAAACACGAACATACCCAGCATAATACATCCCCGAAGTCGGAATGCGGCTACTTTCATGGTGGACAAAAACGGTCTTATGAAAATCTGACCATTGGTGAACCTCGGAGCTGTAGCCGAGGAACGAACGAAATGAAAGGAAGGTGACCTCTGAACACGTTATCATTGCTTCTTGAGCTAGGGTCACAGCTTGTTTGGAGATGACGACACGCATTTGACTGTTGACACACGCGCAGGTCAGTGAAGGAGGTGGTAGGCTGCTACAGGGACACCATCGGCACGTGCACCACCAATGCAGACAGCCACAAGACCCGCTTCCAGAACTCCTTCCCTCTGCAGTACCAGCTGGGCTCCGCCTTGTGTGGGCTGGACCTGGCCTCCTGGAGCGTGAAGGGCGACCAGTGTGCCGCTCCAGCCTGTGACGAACTGGCCGCTTCTGCCTGCCTGGTGCTCAAGGACCTCACTGACAAGGACCGTGCCATGGCTGAACTGCCCAGGTCAGTGTCGGTTTAGTTTTTGAACAAGCGCAAAGTGTGTCTTCCTTATGGTGATTGTTGTTGGTTGTGTGCATTGCCCGTGTAAATGTCTGTTTCGGTTTTTGAACAAACGTAAAGTGTGTCTTCCTTAAGATGATTGTTGTTGGTTGTGTGCATTGCCCATGTAAATGTCTGTTTCGGTTTGAACAAGCACAAAGTGTCCTCTGTGATGATTGTTGTTGGTTGTGTGGATTGTCCATGTAAATGTCTGTTTCGGTTTGAACAAGCACAAAGTGTGTCTTCCTTAAGATGATTGTTGTTGGTTGTGTGCATTGCCCATGTAAATGTCTGTTTCGGTCTGACCAAGTACAAAGTGTCTTCCTTGTAATTGTTGTTGGTTGTGTGAATCACCTGTGTAAGTTTAGCGGGGCCATAAACAACAAGATGGGATTGGATTGGCCCATGTAAGTGTCATGTAAGAAGCTTGTAGCTTATGGTGCGCTCCAGTCACTGTTGTTCTCTTTGTAAAGACATCATAGACCAACGTTGAGGCCGCGTAGTTTTCAAAAGTGATTGAATTAGGAAGTTGCTTTGTTTGTGTGTTTGTTTGCTTTGTTATTGTTGTTGGGTTTGTTTGGGGATGTTTTTGTAGATAAAGTTTATTTAGAAACCAGTTAACATACAAACAAAGCCCTTGTATAGATGACTGTTTTCTTTTCACCATGATTCAAGTTTGTTGAAAAGAATCTCTGAGATGGAGTTGATAGATGGCAAAAATACTAAGCAAGACTGCTATTTTCTTTTCGTTTGTTTTTTTTGTCTTGGTTACATCTGCAGAGGTAGGGTAGCCATTACACAGTTTTCTTCAGTATTTGCATTCAGCATTCGTAATCATCACGCATGTTGTTCCCTCCCTGTGTGTTGCAGGCGCATCGCACAAGCCGTGTCGTGTCTGAAGGCCAACCTGTCAGCCTGCGATGTGGCAGTCCGGGCACACACCATCTACAGGGCCCGCAGTCAGATCGCCATCCTGATCAAGCTCTTCCCCGCCCTGGCCACACTCAACCTCACCGTGGACGTGACATTTACCGATCCCTTCGGGGACTGGGTGCCATTTTTCGTCAGTTTTGTTGAGATGTTGGATCAGTCTTTCTACAAGCCTAGGTGGGACCTGCTGCCTCTGTGCTGGTGGCTGGAGGACTTCAACGTGTTCCTGAGGGGCAAGATCGGCAACAACCTCTTCAAGACCCACTTGCTCAAGCGTGCCTCTTATGGAATCAATGTCACGCTGAACGGCGTCTGCAACGATCCAGGTAGGGTTAGAAACATAGCGTGTGTGTGTGTGTGTGTGTGTGTGTGTGTGTGTGTGTGTGTGTGTGTGTGTGTGTGTGTGTGAGAGAGAGAGAGAGGAGAGAGAGAGAGAGAGAGAGAGAGAGAGAGAGAGAGAGAGAGAGATATCACCTGGATATTATTTGCATTATCTCTGAACATGTAAGATAACAGCCACGTTTAGATGCATGGAGTAAATATAAATATGTATATGTCTGAAGTCATCAAGGGTGAACAGACTTTAAAAACCCTACTCGCACGCGTGCTAATGCGTGCGCGCGCACGCACGCACGCACACACACACACACACACACACACACACACACACACACACACACACACACACACACACACACACACACACACACCTCTAATTTTTAATCCTGTTTCATTGAAAGTGCGGTCAGTTGACTGTGGTTAGTTTTCAATGAATAATGCAATAATATGAAGTGTGTGTGCGCGTGCGTGTGTGTGTGTGTGTATGTGTGTGTGTGTGTGTGCATGCTTGCGTGCGCGCGCGCGTGCGTGCGTGCGTGTGTGTGTGTGTGTGTGTGTGTGTGTGTGTTGCTTTTGCAAGCACATGTGTGTATCTTGTAAACTGATATGTTATTTCCTTTTTTTTCCCTTTCAGATCAGATCGGTGGAATTCTGAACCTGCCAGAGATCGGTAAGTAATGTTGGTTTCCGCTGATTAGTGTTTGTAGGAACCGAATAGTGCAGTGAGAGTGTATAAAGTAATTATGTTTATAGGGTCAAGTTTAACTGCGAGAAATTTGGAATTAATATCTTTGCATTTTAAAGAAAATTTTCATTACCAAGTACCCCATATAACATTTCAACTATTTTTAAGTCCCTGTAATAAAAGCCCTAAAGGGACATTGAATTTTTGTTTTCTTTTCTCGTCATTGAAGTCATCAATGAAGAATTAAAAATCTGAACGGTAGAATTCAGGATTGGCGATACAGAAAGCATAATACTTGTTTATCAGCCATAACAAGATAGTTCTGCTTTAAAATGATCAGAGTATGGAGAGTCTGCAAGAGTCCCAAGAATAGAACTGGATATTTCACTCGATTTGCTTATCGTTGCGAAAGGGTCACTCAAAAGAGACAGCCATTCTTCCTTTAGATGAAGATACATCTTTGTGATGATCACATTTCCAAGGGAAACAGATCAGTATTAACACACACTTCCATCTGGTCCTTTCCCTGGACAGAGAATACAATGACAATAGACAAATTATTTTCGATTTTTTAAAAGAGCAAGAAAATGAGTTCAAAGAATTTTAAAGTCTGCAAATATTCATCAGATAGACATGCTGGACTTAAAAAAGATTGATTCATAGTACGCAGATTGACTTTTGTAAACTCAGCCTAAAGACTTTATGGAGAATTTCCAGATACATACTGAGTTAGCACTAAGCTGTACATTTATGTCTCCCACCATGTCTCCCTTCCCCCTGTCTCTCTGTGCCTCTCTTTTCCTCCTCATATTGATCAACTTTTTGTCTGCCTCTGAACAGACCAGGAGGACGCAGCCTGTCCAGTGAAAACGTTCATGGCAGAGGCGGGACGGTCTTTCATGGAGACTGTTGTGACGGGTCTGCTCCGACAGGGATCCCGCAAGCATCTGTGCCGGTGAGACTTGAGATAGTTCAGTGTTTTGATGCTTTTCTTGATTGTTAGTATTTCTCTCCTGTCTTCTCTGCGCTTCCTCATTGGGCGGGATACACAGTGCCTGGTCTTCTCCTTTCTCATTGGGCGGGATACACAGTGCCTGGTCTTCTCCTTCCTCATTGGGCGGGATACACAGTGCCTGGTCTTTTCCTGTACTTCTTGTAACTCTGCAGACACGTCTGCCCGCTGGCCTCAGCCAACATATTTCCACTTCAGAGCAGCTCTCTGTTGTGTACATGTATACAGGATGCAGGCTGGATTGCTGCTTATGTTTCCGTAGCCCGCCGGATGATGACATGAATTACGGGATCTTCAACGTGTATGTTTGACCTTCTGCGTGTGTGTATTCATATGAAGGGAATTAAGGCACTGGCAGGTGTATGCTTTAAGTTGACCTCGGAGATAGTACCCCCTCCCTACCCTTAGCTCACCAGACACAGCTGTCGAGAATCGAATGCATGATTTCATGGACTCACCGGAGTGAAGTGAAGCAGTCTTAACCTCTTGGCTGTAGTAGTGTCATGAGTATTTGACTTGAAGATAACCACATTGATGGACATTCGTTTGTGCTTCAGTCTTATTGAAAAAATCTGTTGGCTTTAGTTTATTGCTTACATATATTTCTTTTTTTTATATATACTGCAATGCCACAAGAAAGCCTAGGTATTAGCAACTTGAAAACTTTGATATTTTTAAATGTGCGTTGCATATCCTGATTGAAACCTGTATGTAATGTCAGTTGGGCGGGAATATGTCTTCTTTTCTCTTTCAATATTCGTTTTTAGTTATGCAATAAAAGCAAGTCACTGTATACAGATTGTCGAGTCTTCTCATTGGAAAAGCCATGCACGCTTTCTTTTCTCTTATTTACTTTTTAGTATGGGGACGGGATAGCTCAGTGGTCGGAGCACTCGCTTTCCCCCAGCCAAGTTAAGCAGCGTCGAGCGTGGTTACCAGTTGGATGGGTGACCGTTTGCGCGCCTTGGCTTCAGTACAGTTCCCCCAGTTCACCCAGCTGTAAATGGGTACCTGCCCTCTTTAGGGTCAGGAAAGGTAAAGCAGCGAGGGAGAGGAGATGGGCGCCACCCTCAATATGCTGGCCCTAGAGAAGTGAGGTCTCTGACGCCTCGCTCCCCTACGACCTTATAGGTTATGAGACTCCTTTACCTTTACCGTTACCTACTTTTTAGTGAAGTTGAGAATTTTGTTACATGTTTCCCTTACCCCGGAAAACATCTTTCAAATTCTACTGTGCATGTGTGCGTGAGAGGTGGGTTGGAAGGGGGAAGGTAAGTGAAGAAGCGGTTTCCAACAGACAACAACAACAAACGAACTCTGTTTGTTTTTTCCAGGATGCTGCAGGAATCCCAGGAACTGAAGCTGTCCACGTGTTCGGCAGGACGGCAGCGCCAGATGAGGCTGCTGGCCACTTTCTTCAAAACCATAGGGGGCGAAGTGTGCCGGAGGCCCCGCTACTGCAACGTCAAGCGCGTGAGGCGCTGTGCCCTGGAGGTGGTGGCCACCATGGGGGGTCTGGGGGTCAAATCCTCCACCGAGGATGTGTGCAGGTCAGCTGGCCGTTTTCCCCCTGGAGTTGTCTGACTGAGGTTGTGTCCTCTCTGTTCTAGGAAGAAAACGGGATTTCTGTGATACTCTCTTTGTGTGTGTGTGTGTGTGTGTGTGTGTGTGTGTGTGTGTGTGTGTGTGTGTGTGTGTGTGTGTGTGTGTGTGTGTGTGTTGTGTGTGTGTGTGAATGGAGTTTCATAGAATCTCTGTCACTCTTTGTGCTGTTTTTTTTAATGCAGCCTGATGGATTCTGTGTCACTCTTTGTCATCATCATCATGATCATCATCGTCATCATCATCATCATCACTATTATTATCATTATCATCATCAGCAGCAGCATCATCATCATCATCAGCATCATTATCATCACTATCATCATCATCATCATCATCATCATCATCACTATCATCATCATTATTTGTTGTTGTTGCTGCACAGCTCCATCAGCGTGCTGGATGCCTGCATCAGCCGCTACAGCTACAGGTGCCGCGAGTCCTCCATGCTGCGCATCAAGGCCTCCACCTCCTCGGTTCGCCAGATGGCGGTGACGGTGTGCGGGAAGATCGAGCCCACAGACCCCCTGCCCGTCTGCGCCAAGCCGGACGACAGTGCCTGCGACATGGGGAGAGTGCTCCAGTGCAGCTTCAGGCAGTTCTTCGACCTCCTCTCCGCCTTCAGCAACAAGGGTGCTCACTGCAGGTATGGGGCTTCTTCTTGTTGGTGGTGGTGGTGTTGTTGTTGTTGTGTGCGTTCCCTAGCTTAACATCCCTAGGGGTCACCGAGAATATGCATTCTGATTCACTCGTCTCCCCCCCCCCCTCCCCACCCCCACCTGGGAATCACTATGAGATTGTAAGTATACAATAGGTGTTTGCGTGTGTGGATGTGAATCTTTTTCAAGTGCCTTGCTATATACTCTAGGCACCCATACTCCGACTTTGAAACATTGTTTATCTCCGAAGTCGGAATGTGGCTACCTTCGTGGGCAAAAAGTGTTGCATGATTATGTAAAATTTCACGATTGCTGAATCTGGGAGCGCTAGCCGAAAAAGGAAAAGAAAAAGAACACATTGTTTTTTTCTTCACGGGAAAGCACAGGCTGTTACGCCAAGAGCTTTTGTCATGGCTGAAGACAATATCAGCATAACATTTTACATCATAACAATGTTTTGATGTAGGCCTTGGTACTTAGCTTATATCAATAACAGACGACAGTAGTTTGCTTGTGTCAAGGTAAGGGTACAAAACTGTCATTTGCTTTCTCTCATCCTACAGAAAGTTACTTATCTTCTTTGAAGTTTAAATAATTATCATCTCTTTACCTCAAACCTGTTTTCATATTGTTTGATCGTAAAATTTTAGCTTGTACCCACTGCTCTTTAAATGATCTCAGTGTGCTGAGAAGTCAGCGAGATTGAAAACTAAGCATGGGTGAAAAATAAGTATTGAGAGTTGGATGAAAAATAACTATTGAGAGTTGGATTAAAAAAAAAAGAAGTAGCCTAAACGTTGAGATTTAAACAAAAAATAAATATTGATAGTTGGATGACAAATATTGAGAGCTGGAATGAAAAATAAATATTGAGAGTTGGAATGAAAATTAATATTGAGAGCTGAAATGAAAAATAATAAATTGAAAGATGGAATGAAAAATAGATACTGAGAGCTGGAATGAAAAATAAAGTTTGAGAGTTGGAATGTAAATTAGTATTGAGAGCTGAAATGAAAAATAATAAATTGAAAGATGGAATGAAAAATAGATACTGAAAGCTGGGATGAATAAAAAAATATTGAGAATTGCATGAAAACTAAATATTGAGAGTTGCATGGAAAAATCAAAAGGCTATTGAGAGCCCCAACACTGTGAACGTCTATCACCGAAAAGTTGCTGATGTTCCCAACAGAGCCCTGGAGCTGACGGAAGACTGCTACGACCGGGTCAACCAGTCCTGCAGCCAGCGGAACTCGCTCTTCCAAGTGGCCTACCGGCTGCCCTCCAAACACCTGGCTTACCTGCGGCACAAGTGGGACTGCAGCTCGGACAGCCCCAAGCCCCCCGTGTGCTCGGCTGGCTGCGACTACAAGGCGGCCATGGAGTGTGTGACCGTTCTGTCGCGCTCTCTGCGCTACTGGAGCCCTGTCAGCGGGGACGTTTGCAGGTAGTGGGCTAGGCTGCTGCTGCTGCACTGGTTGCTGGTGGTGGTGGTGTGGCTTTCTGGCTTTTCCTAGGATGTCAGAGAGAGAGAGAGAGAGAGAGAGAGAGAGAGTGTGTGTGTGTGTGTGTGTGGTTGTGTGTTGTGTTCTTTTGTGGTGTGTTGTTGTGTTTGTATGTGTGCGTGTGCGTGCGTGCGTGCGTGCGTGCGTGCGTGTGTGTGTGTGTGTGTGTGTGTGTGTGTGTGTGTGTGCGTGCGTGTATGAAGTAAATCAAAATGATCTTTATTAAGGGTAAAAGATTAAGTTTACACAACTTTTTGTTCATCCTGCCCTCACAAACACTCACAAAAATCGAGAGAATAGACATATAAAAGCATTCAGACGACAATGTTAATCTGCGTTGAGAAGAGCAACAATGAATGAGGAATTTGTGTGTCTGCGTGTGCGATGTACGTGTGCGCGCTTGCGTGTGAGCGTATATATGTGCGTGCGTGTGCGTGTGTGTGTGTGTGTGTGTGTGTT
>CM054136.1:63570876-63610876 GCA_028751875.1 Rapana venosa | reverse complement strand
AGACTAAACCCCGGTCCTGTTTGCGCGCGCAGGCGCACACACAAACATACAAACACACGCTCGCACACACACACACACACACCAAACACACACACACACCAAACACACCACACACAACACAACACACAACACACACACACACACACACACAACACACACACACACACAAAACACACCACACACACACACACACACACACACACACACACACACACAACACACACACACACACACACACCAACAACAACAGACCCATCCACCTGTCATAGACCAGCAGGCCAGCTATGGCCAGAGGTACGGGTACCACAAGCATACCCCCAGACTGCCACCTGTCACTTGGCTAGGTACGGGCTGTGCCAAATAAGACAGTGAAACAACAAGTCTTCTGCCCCACTGACTCCTGCAGAAGTTAGGCAGAAGTCAAGTCGGTCAGGGGTACCGGGTGGTACTTGCACCAGTGTCCACGTCCCCTACAACTGTCTGTTGCGTGGTTGAAACAGCTCCGTCCTCTGACCACTGACCAGTCTTGGGTCACGGGTGGATGGTGGAGGAAGGGGTAATGTGACAGCAGGTTATGAAATACTGGAAGCTGTGGCCGCTTCAGAGTTTTTAGCATAGATGACTGAGATTCATCGGGTTTGTTTTGGTAGGTGAAATTGAGAAGTCCTTACGCATATATCTTGTTTTGTGTTGATTTTTAAAAAACCCCAACTCATTCTCCAAAAGCAGTTACCATGGAGGAATTGATATAAAGGTAACTCTTATAATTAAATAAAAAAGTAACAGTGTAAGTTTAATTTGAATTTAGTTGTATAATCATCTGCAGTTTTATTGATAATCTTTGTGTATCTGTGAACTGAGTGCAGTTGCGTTTAACGTGTGTGTGTTTGTGTGTGTGTGTGTGTGTGTGCATGTGTGTATGCATGTGTGCGCGCGCGTATGCGTGTGTGTGCATGCATGTATCTATTACAGTGGATTGAACGCCTCCATGGCCAGTCTGGACTACCAGGAAAAGAGCGGCAAGTGCACAGCCTCGGACCTTGTGGCCTTGCGGGAAGTGCTGTCCTACACCTCCGTCCTCTCCTACGGAACGTGCAACAAGGACGAGTGCAAATCCTCCACGTCGCCATCACAGCCCACAACAGCAGCGCCAGCAACGACAACAACGCCGGCACCTCCAGCACCCACACCCGTGCAGAAACGCAAAGAGGACTGCCAGTACCGAGTCACCTCCCTGTGCGGACGCTCTGCCCTGGCTGGCCTGAAGACAGTGACCCCGGCAAACAAGAACGGCACGTGCAGGTTGGTTCACCGCACTGGTGTGTGTACTGTGTGGGGTGTGCACGCCTGAGTGACGCTGCTTTAGAGCTGTGGGATGTCCCCGAAGTCGGAATGCGGCTACGCTACTTTCATCATGGGCAAAACTGTCGCAATCGCGAAATTTCATTGTTGGTGAACCTCATAGCTCTAGCCGAGGATTAAAATAACAAACAAACAAACAAACAAACAAAACAAAACCCAGGGGGATCACTACAACTAGAGTTTCAATGAAAGCAGATTGTTCCCTGTCTTAAATTTAGACATGGAGACTTTTGTATCATATTCTATCGTGTACTACTTTCAGTCAGAGCAGATTTCTCTGCGTTAAATTCAAGCTGCTCTCCCTGGAGAGAGCGTGTCGCCACAATAGCAGTGCCACCCAGTTTTTAAACAACAACAAAAGTGTTTGCAAGTGTATTTGTTTCCTTATCAGAGTGGCTTTTTTTCTGCCAAGGAAAGACCACTCTCTTATTGCCATGGGTTTTTTTCATGTGTGCTAAACATATGCTTTACATGGGACCTCGGTTTTTATCTCATTCGAAAGAGCAGCACACAGATCCTCATTCAAGGTGAAATTGATTCGTAAAAGTTTCGTATAAAACGGGAATCGAACCCACTTTCTTTCAAGGTAGGTATTTTACCTCTAGACCACTAATCCACCATCTGTTGTTTTGAAATTGTTTAGGGGCAGGGTAGTCTAGTGGTTAGAGCGTCGCGCTTATGATCTGACTCCCGGTATTGAGCCACTAGGGAACTTTACCCCAGAGTTAACATCAGCACTAACTCCAACCTCACAAAGTCCTGTGGATGAGACTATAAAAAGTTTGTGCGTGCGTGTGTATATGAGCATTCACATGCTTGTATCTGCAAACAAAACTGTGCAGCCCGCGAACGGAGCTGGAAAGGACATGCCGTTATTTTTCCCAGACACATCTGACGGTGTAAAGCGAACGAGAGAAGAAGAAGAAGAAGACATGTTTGCATGCATGTGTGGCTGCATGTGTACGGCATGTGTAACGTTAGTTTTCTTGCCACCACAACATATCACACAACCAAAAAACTCTCTCTTTCTTCTCTTTCTCCTTCCCCACAGTAAGCTGAAGAAAGACGCCCTGTGTGCCGTGACTACCCTGGAAGGCTGCAGAATCCCGCCGTGCCTGCAGGCTCTGATCAACACGGTGAAGAAGGAGGCGGAGGACAAGTGTGGCATCGACTTCACCCCTCCCGACCCCGACAAGGACAAGGACACGGGGAAGCAGGACGACTGCACTCCCAGCACTGTCTGCGATGTGGAAGCCGCCATGAAGTGTGCCGACAGTTTGGCCGCTGCCGTCAACGACTCTGACCGTTGCCTGTAAGCTTCAGTTTTGTTTCTCTCTCTCTCTCTCTATCTATCTATCTATCTATCTATCTCTCTCGCTCTCTCGCTCTCTCTCTCTCTCTTTCTCTATCTCTCTCCATATTATATATATATATATATATATATATATATATATATATATATATATATATGTATGTGTGTGTGTGTGTGTACCCCCATCTTTTTGTGTGAGTTGTTATGGAAACACTGTGTAAAGCTTAACGAAACAACGCCTATCTTTTTGAATAAGTTATTATGGGAAACAATGTGTAAAGTTTAGCAGAATGACAATGACCTTTGTGTTTAAGTTGTTATGGAAACAATGTGTAAAGCTTAACAGAATGACACTGATCTTGGTGATTAAGTTGTTAATTATGGAAACAATGTGTAAAGGTTAACAAAACAACACCCATCTATTTGTGTAATTTGCTATGGAAAACAAAATGTAAAGCTTAAAAGAATGACAGTGGGTTTTGTGTCTAAATTGTTATGGGAAACAGTGTGTAAAATTTAACAAAATAACAGTGATCTTGGTGTTAAAGTTGTTATGGAAACAATGTGTAAAGCTTGACAGAATGACGAGATCTTTGTGTCTTAAGCTGTTATGGAAACAACATGTAAAGTTTAACAAAACAACACCTATTGTTTTGACTAAGTTGTTATGGGAAACAATATGTAAAGCTTAACAGAATAACACTGATCTCTTTGTTGTTATGGTAACAGTGTGTAAAGTCGTAACAGTTTTGTATAAATTCACTCTGGGTAGAAGCTGTCCGTAGTCTAACACCCACCCACCCCAACCCCCCCCCCCCAAAAAAAAAAAACCAACAACAACAAAAAACCCAACCCAACAAAACTATGACTTTTTGGGGATTCAAACTTTCAAGCCAAGAATCCAATGCGCTAACCATGGCAGCTGGTCTGTTTAACAATTTGAGCGTACATGTATTTTTAAACAAGATTCATGAACGAAAAAGTAAGATACTGTTTCAGTGCAGAGGCTTTCACATAATGTTAGATCAGCTGTTCCCTTTCATTATTCATTTCCCATTTTTAGCCATCAAACGAATTCAGTTTATCTTTTCATATCACTTATTCCCCGAAGTTAGAATGCAGCTACCTAAGTGGTGGTGTGGGGGGAGGGGGGGGGCAACGTTTGCACACGCAAACATCTCACCATTGGTGAACCTTGGAGAAACGAACAAAAGAAGTCAAAATAAAAATGTCACAAGATTGTTTCTTTTTTGTTTATCCATAGATCTCATGGTGTTCAGTGTTGATTTGCAGGAAGCTGGAGAAAGCATCAAAATGCCACATCGTGAAGACCAAGTCCTGTCGCTCCATCCTCAGCACTCTGACGGTGTTCCACTTCGAGACAACTCTGGAGACGGTCATTACCAAATGCCGGGACTCTGTGACGGTCAAACTTCCAGTCCCCACTGACGTGTACAAGGACATTGCCGTGTGCTTCCGCAAACTTTTTGAGCAGGTCCATTCTGCCATGAATTCCACAAATTTCGCTGAGGCTTTTTGTAGTGCTTCAAGCAATTTCCGTGCATGCCCTACTGTGAGTTCACACCAGGAGCTTGGCGGGTTCCTGATGAATGACACGTTGAAGATGCTGAATCAAGTGGCCTCCCCTCAAAACTGCGCCAATGGAACACAGAATGACACAAGTATGTTGTGCTTGGTTTAAGTTAGCTTCAGCGATGATTAGGCTTGGGGAGGATGGGGAGGGGGGAGGGGAGGGGGCCTTAAAGCTGTATTTTTTCCCGTTATTTCTTTCCCTTCTTTTAAATCGGCGAGGAGCTTTTGAGGTCACATTTCTCGTTTGTAATTTGTCATCTAAATGAATCATTTCTACTTAATTTTTATGTAAACTTGATCACTGTTTCAAATAAGAGGCCAAGAAACTCCTTAACGGTCAAATCCATTTGAATCTTTTTTTGTGTTGTTGGTTACATTGCTCATGCAATTCTAGGAGTCGTGTATACCTTAGGAATCCTACAGACAAATCTTGCCCTCATTTTTGGTGGAATATAGTTTCCTTTCAGCACAGTAAGCAATGTCATAGGTATTACAGGCTGCATTGATTAGCATTATCTGGTTCTCATGTTTTGCTTGCAGCAACCCGAGTCAAGCGAGCCAGCTGTTCACAGGAAGACCGTGCCATAGCGGCCTCCTCCATCTTCCTCTCATCCATGTTCAGCTTCTACCCGCTATCAAGCAGACCTGGACTGTGTGGGTATGTGACAGCATCTTTTCACCTTTAGCTATGGTTAGATCCGGACTGTGTGGGTATGTGTCAGCATCTTTTAGTCTTTAGCTATGGTTAGATCCGGACTGTGTGGGTATGTGTCAGCATCTTTTAGTCTTTAGCTATGGTTAGATCCGGACTGTGTGGGTATGTGTCAGCATCTTTTAATCTTTAGCTATGATTAGATATTGACTGTGTGGGTATGTGTCAGCATCTTTTAATCTTTAGCTATGGTTAGATCCGGACTGTGTGGGTATGTGTCAGCACCTTTTAATCTTTAGCTATGGTTAGACCCGGACTGTGTGGGTATGTGTCAGCATCTTTTCACCTTTAGCTATGGTTAGATATGGACTGTGTGGGTATGTGTCAGCATCTTTTCATCTTTAGCTATGGTTAGACCCGGACTGTGTGGGTATGTGTCAGCATCTTTTCATCTTTAGCTGTGATTAAATATGGACTGTGTGGGTATGTGTCAGCATCTTTTAATCTTTAGCTATGGCTAGATCCGGACTGTGTGGGTATGTGTCAGCATCTTTTCATCTTTAGCTATGATTAGTTCAACAATTAACTGAAAGATTTGCTTATCAATTTAACAGCAAAGGGAAAAAGAGTTTTCTTATTTGTGAAAGTTTTTATTTTTCGGGGAGGGGGGGGGGGGGGCATTTGTCTGACACATACCTATTTTAACTTGGTGTGTGCCACGTGTGTCTATGAAGTAAATGAAAGTTTTTCAGGGATGTAGATTTTGAACCGAATTGTGTGGTTGGTATCCGCTAGTATTAAGTTAATCTTATTATTCAGTTTTTTTCCATTTTGTGTGTGAAGATGAGGAGGAGGAGAGAGAGAGGGGGGGGGATGTTATGTCCTTTGAAGTAGTGTCAAGGAAATCGTATCTTCAATTGTGAAAATACCTTATTTTTGTAAAGTAGCCTTACAGAACCGTGTGCTCAAATGCCTTTTGTCCAGGCTTAAACCTGAAAGGATTTAAAGGCAATGCACAGACACGAATGGTTCTGCTGTGAATAAAAAATAAAAAAAAGGTTCATGTTAGTTTTGGTAGTTATGTAGATTTTGTTGTTAAAAAAGATCTCATATGCTGGTAAACTGATCATAGGGACAGTGGGAAATTATATACTGTAGAAAATTAGTCATGAACTTTGTTATTTTTCAGGCGGCTGACTAAAGCCTTGGCAGTGCTGGACGAGCACCTGTCTGACAACTGCAAACACCTGGGCATAGGCGCCAAAGATATCGCCATTCTGACGACTCTCCGGACAACCGGGGCAGAGCAGCTGGATCAGTTCTGTGTCCGCGTGGCGTATGAGCCCAGCGGCTGCAAGCCCCACCTGTTCTCGCTGTGCATGAAGGACTTCAGCACCATGTCCTCCCTGTCCAAGACCAAGCCAGACACTCTGTGCAGGTCAGTCCCCCGTTTGCTTCAGCTGTAGTGTCCTCTGTGCAGTATAGGCTTCTTTCCGCTCTTGGAACAACACCAGTCTGTTCTGTATAGGTCAGGCCTACGACTTGGCGCGACAGCAAGACCGTCAATGCAGGCGAAGGCTATATAACTATGACTTAGCGTAACAGCAGTTGCATTTGCAATTTGTCTCATTTTTGTCATGACAGCGTATTCTCTCTGCAGGTTAATTTGTCGCTGTGGCTGTAGATTACACTTAGTCTTTTTTTTCTTTTAGTATATCAACTTTGGCGAAAGGTTGGGGGGGAAATGTTTTCTCTAGATTATACTTAGTCTTTTTTTTCTTGATGATATCAACTTTGGTAAAAGGTTGGGGGGGGGGGGAAATGTTTTCTGTTGTGATTATATACTCTTTTTTCCCCCTAGTTTGCTTTTCACTGGCTTACTTTTTCGCCAACTGCCATTTCCCTGACTGCACTTAATCTGACTGGACGCGTTGTGTGTGTGTGTGTGAGCAGAGCGGCGGAGTCAGGCCTGAAGTGCCTGCTGAAGTTCTCCCAGCGCTGCGGAGGCCAGGTGGACGCCACCCTGCAGATGGTGCGACAGCAGGTGAAGGCCATTGTGGGCAACAGCTGCCCCACCCTCACCCTGGGCCTCTTCTGTCCGACCAACTACCCCTATGTCACCAACCCCGTGGTCTGCAACCCCGCCAAGGCCAAGGCCTGCCTCCCTGACAGCAGCCAACTGGGCAACAGTAACACCCTCAACCGCAACTACTGCAGGTAAGGCTGGCTTGTTGTCATCTCCTAGCAAGCTGACAGCAGCAAACTGGGCAACAGTAATACCCTCAACCGCAACTACTGCAGGTAAGGCTGGCTTGTTGTCATCTCCTAGCAAGCTGACAGCAGCAAACTGGGCAACAGTAACACCCTCAACCGCAACTACTGCAGGTAAGGAAGGGCTGGCTTGTTGTCATCTCCTAGCAAGCTGACAGCAGCAAACTGGGCAACAGTAACACCCTCAACCGCAACTACTGCAGGTAAGGAAGGGCTGGCTTGTTGTCATCTCATAGCAAGCTGTTTAGTGAATTAAAGAGTCGATTGGTGGTCTTGTGGTAATGCCCCCGTAAAGAAGGTGAAAGGTTGCTAGTTCAGTTCTCTTCTGAGGATGGGCGCCCCCCCCCCCCTCCCTGTCCACTAGACTATGGGTGGGGGCCTTGGTGCTAGCCTTTCAGATGAGGTAATAAATCATGGTGCCATCTCCAATATACATTTTGTGCATGTGAAAGAACCCACAGCAGCGAGAGATTTGTTCCTGGCACAATTTTGTAGAAAAAGTCTTTTTCATTGGTAAACAGATACACTCACAAACATGCAGTGGGGGAAAGTGTGGTGCTGCTCTTGCGTCAGTGCACTCTCACTTGGAAGAGTTGCAGGAATCGATGCAGAGAACTCTGCCTGACTATTTGAACCATGCAAGATAATACTCTCCAACATGGTTAAACCTGTCCTTAACATTTCTTTTTTTATTTTCTTTCTGCAAGATTCTTTCACGTGTCCTACCTTGATGTCTGCAAAACAATTCTAGATTTGTATGGAAACAATGCTATTCTCTTTATTTCATACAAACAAACAAAACCGTAGTGATTTCAGTATTGTGTCAAAGTAGTTTCTTAATGAAAATATCCGGGTTACAACACTGTTTCATGGTGGGGGTGGAAATTTTGTGTCTGTGCATGCATACACCCACTACACCCTCCTCCCTTGACACTCATACACCCTCCTTCTGCCCCCCTCCCTCCCCCTTCCCGTCTAATATCACAACTGTGAAAAGATGTTAAATGAATTTGAACGTGTGTGCGTGCGTGCGCGTACGTGCGCGTGCGTGCGCTTGTGTTTGTGGGTAAATTAATTCTGGAGTATACTCATCATACCATTATGGTTAAAACTAAAGATCCAGTATGTTGTTGAATCTTCAGTAGCCAGATACTATTGTTGTGTTCAGTTATGTGGATGTTAATAAGACAACTATGCAGAAAAAATTTGTATCAGCAGCCAATAGAAAAAAGAAAATCAACAAGAACAACAAAAAGAGCAAAACATTTTGTGTAACTACTTGAAGTTTTGAAAAAAAAAGAATGAACAGGAATAAAGAAGCACTAGCTTCTTCAACCATTTTGAAATACAAAACAAAACGTGCCGCGGGATAGTCTTGGAACATTTACAGATATGACAATAGTCTTTCGCCGATACATTTTCCTAAAACCATAGAATAGTGACAGAACATTACTGAAGGCACGAACAGTGTGAACAGGAAAACTATTGGATCGGCGGTCTAGAGGTAACGCGCCTGTCTAGAAAGCGAAAAGTCCGGGTCGGAAGTGTGCTGTGGTTCGATTCCCGTTTGGCCCCGAAACTGTTCCCCCCATCCATTAGACCACGAGTGGTGGTCTTGGCGCTAGTCTTTCGGATGAGACGATAAACCGAGGTCCCCTGTGTGTTAGACAAAATTATTCAGCGCACGTATAAGAACCCACGGCAACAAGAGAGTTGTCCCTGGCAAAATTCTTAGAAAAAAAGCCACTCTGATAGGGGGGAAACAAATACAGTTGCATACAAACAAACAATAAAAGGGTGGCGCTACTCTTGTGGCGACGCGCTCACCCCGGGGAGAGCAGCCCGAATTTCACGCAGAGAAATCTCGTGACTTTAAGTGGTATAGATAAATAAATAGATAAATAAATAAATAAATAAATAGATAAATAAAGAAAACCGTGAGGGGAAACGCATTCATTGTGAAATGAAGAAAAATGGAAACAGTGTATCATCTGTCCTGGGTTTCTTCTTGCAGTGACCTGAAACGCAGACTGACTTGCGCCAAGGACAGCGTGCAAGGTTGCCTGGCCTCTGAGATCGAGGAGGTTCAGGAGGCGGTGAACCGCATCAGCATGCTGTCCACAGAAATCAGCTTCTGCAAGGCCTCCATCAGCATGGACATCAAGAACTACACCACCGCCTGTGCCGCTCGCAAACCCTGCTCCCTGAAAGAAGCTGTGGCCTGCTTTGAGCTGAAGGAAGGAGAGAACTCGACAGACTGCCAGTAAGTCCAGCTGTTATTGCTGCTGTCAGGGCCGTTGTAACCAATGAGTCCAGCTGTTATTGCTGCTGTCAGGCCGTTGTAACCAATGAGTCCAGCTGTTATTGCTGCTGTCAGGCCGTTGTAACCAATGAGTCCAGCTGTTATTGCTGCTGTCAGGGCCGTTGTAACCAGTAAGTCCAGCTGTTATTGCTGCTGTCAGGGTCGTTGTAACCAGCAAGTCCAGCTGTTATTGCTGCTGTCAGGGCCGTTGTAACCAGTAAGTCCAGCTGTTATTGCTGCTGTCAGGGTCGTTGTAACCAGTAAGTCCAGCTGTTATTGCTGCTGTCAGGGCCGTTGTAACCACCGATGTTAACCTCAAATGAGTTGTCGCAGTCTTTGCTCTATGTCCATGGCTGTTAGCAGGAAAGTGGCGTGGGTTTGTTCTGGGTTTAAAGTACATGCATATTTGTGGAATGTTTCGGGTTATGATTTATTCTTATCTACACCCACAGGGTTGTTAACTTTCTGGGGGTTTTTTTTGGGTTGTTTTGTTTGAGGGGGGAGGGGGGCTGAAATCTGTTTTGTTTTGTGTTATCATTCTGTAATATCCCCCCCCCCCCCCCAAATCCACCTACCAAAAAGTGGGGTAACAAAATCTTGTTAATATGTCTTTGATTTGGTACAGTTTACATACCTATTGCTTGAATAGCTACCTTTAACAGCAGCAGTTGTGGTGACAGAGGCTAGATATGTCGACTGTTCTTTTCTGTCTGTTGACAGAGCAGCAGTTTAGCTGACAGAGTCCCCATGCGTTGATTGTTCTTTTCTGTCTGTTGACAGAGCAACAGTTTAGCTGGCAGGGTCCCCATGCGTTGATTGTTCTTTTCTGTCTGTTGACAGAGTCCTTAGCAGAATGCGCAGCTGCCTGGATGCCTCCTTCCAGTCATGCCCTGCAGGGGCAGAGGTGACCACTATCGGCTACGGGCTCTTCGTCTCCACCTTCCAGTCCAGGAATGTCACCTGCACTGCCCCGTTCCAAGACCTGACCCAGAGCCTGCCTCAGAAGAGTAACAGCGAATGCATCAAAGCTTTCGCCCTGAACTTTGTGTCTGTCATGAAGGTGGGCCGCACAGAGGCCGGTGTGTGCGGCTTTCTCCAGGAATACCAGGACTGCGTGAAGGCGCAATCTGAAAACGCCACACGGCTGGATTCTGTCCTGATGCCCAACTCTGACATCACGGAGGTCATCAAACTTTTCTGCCAGTCAGGTTGGTATTGCTGTTTTGGCATGAGATCAGCAGTTGAATTTAAGGTCTATCCACACTTGGTGATATTGATGAGGTCATTAGTTTAAGATTGCATAATTATATTTCACCTGGTTTCTTGCATAAAACAGAAGGAAGAAAGGCGGAACACTTTCTCTGAGTAAGATTGTTGAGTGAAGTGATGGTTTAGCATTCAATTTAATTGGATTTAAATATTTCATTATCTCACAAACAGAAAAGTCCACGTCAACACATCCATTTAGAAAGCAAGAGGTCCCAGGTTCCATTCTGTACAGAACCAGACTTTCCCCCATCTTTGAGTCCATGAATAGAGGTCTGGGTGCTAGTCTTGTGGATGAGACGGTAAAGTGGGGTCCTGGGTGCAGCATTCATTAAGCACAAGTGAAAGAACCCACAGCAACAAGAGGGATGTTCCTAGTTTAGATTGGAAGTAAAGGGGGAAAATACATGCAGACAGAAAACAATGTTTAAAGCCCCAAGAAATAAATGGTGGTACACTATGGTAATGCATTCTTCTCAGAGAAGAGGGAGAGAGAGAGAGAGAGAGAGAGAGAGAGAGAGAGAGAGAGAGAGAGAGAGAGAGAGGAGAGCGAGCTGTCTATAGAGCTTTTGTCACTTTGTCACAGTTGGAAAAGAAGAACGTGATTGTTTTCCAGCTGATTGCTTTTAGGACATGTTTGGAGACCATAATTATGGATTTTTCATGCTTTTGACATAATGAATCGTGTGTTCTCTCTCTCTCTCTCTCTCTCTCTCTCTCTCTTCTCTCTCTCTCTCTCTCTCTCTTCTCCTCTCCTCTCTCTCTCTCTCCTCTCTCTCGCTCTCTCTCTCCTCTCTCCTCCCTCCACCCCTCCTCTGTGTTCCCTTACCGACTGGGGTGCATAGTGCCTGGTTTTCTCCTGTGTTGGTAGCTTTGCAGGGGTCTGCCCGCTGGCCTCAGCCAACACATTCCGACTCCAGAGCAGCTCATTTTATTGTACAGGTTGCATGCTGGGTATGTTCGTGTTTCCGAAACCCACCGTTTGCTTACATCAGTGACGGGATCTTTAAAGAGCATACTTAACCTTCTACCCGTGTATATACACGAAGGGAATTAAGGCACTGGCAGGTCTGCACACTTGACCTGGGAGATCGTAAAAATCCCCACCCTTGATTCTCAAGATGCTATCACTGAGATTCGAACCCATAATCTCCTGGATCCACAGGATTGAAGTCAACACTCGCCTTTAGCTTCCGTGGTGTTTGTGTGGACATTGCAGGGTCAAGCAGTGTCAATGCCAGCACAGCTGTGGTGTCGGCAACTTGCGACCTGGACACTGCCTCCTCCTGTCTGCTGACAGAGTTCGTTTGGGTCTTGAGCCGTCGTCTGCTGCCCAACGCCGACAACCGTCATTTCTGCCAGTGAGTGTCTGCTGTGCTGCTGCACCTGCAAAAGAGTGCTCTGTTGTTGTTGTTGGTGGTGGTGGTGGTGGTGGTTGCTCTGCGTGTCTGGCTGGTTTAGCTGCCTTGCTTTGGTTTGGTTTTAGGATTGATGTGATGAAGCCATGCTTTAGCAGTGAGCATGGTTTAGTTTTGTTATATGATGAAAACCATGCTTCAGCAGTGAGCGTGATTCGTTTTGTTATATGATGAAAACCATGCTTTAGCAGAGAGCATGATTTAGTTTTGTTATATGATGAAAACCATGCTTTAGCAGAGAGCATGATTTAGTTTTGTTATATGATGAAAACCATGCTTCAGCAGTGAGCATGATTCGTTTTGTTATATGATTACAACCATGCCTTAGCAGTGAGCATGATTCGTTTTGTTATATGGTGAAAACCATGTTTTAGCAGTGAGTATGATTCGTTTTGTTATATGATTAAAAAATATGCTAAACATACCTTAAGAGTAATCATGGTTTGTGAGTTGTTGATGTGATGAAAACATGCTTTAGAAGTGATAATGATGATGTGGATTTTCATATGATGAAAACATGTCTGAAGTGATTTGTCTTGTTTTGTTCATATGATGAAAACATGATTTAGCAGTGAGCATGATTTGTCGGTTGTTTTGTTGATACGATGAAAACGTGTTTTAGCAGTGATGGTGATGTGCGAGTTGTTTGTGGTATGATGAAAACATGCTTTAGCAGTGAGCATGATTTGTCGGTTGTTTTGTTAGTGTGATGAAAGCATGCTTTAAAGTGATCGTGATTTGTTTTGTTGGTGTGGTAAAAGCATGCTTTTGAAGTGATGATGATGATGTGTGAATTGTTGCTGCGATGAAAACGTGTTTTAGAAGCGATCATGATAAATTATGTGAATTGCAGATGTAATAATTGAAACACATGCTTTGGGTGAGATTTGTGCAGTTGTTTTGTTACGATATGATGAAAACAAGTGTAGGACTGATGATAATAATAATAATAATAATAATAATAATAATAATAATGTATGAAATTAATATAGCGCTGAATCTTGTAAAGCAACAAATCAAAACGCTCAAATGACTTTTTTTTTAATGAGGATAATGGAATAAGCACTCAGGTGCTTTTTTTTACATCTAGTCCCCGTGTGTATGCGGTTTTGTAAATTTTGTCATCTGTTCCCACCGGCACACAATGGCCTACTCTTTCGAAAAGCAGAACAGGATTGAACATGTGCGTAAGATGTTCTGCGTGCGTTCGCACACGGGGCCTCGGTTTATAGCCTCATCCGAAAGACTTTGACATTCAGTTCGATTTTTTTTTGGGTCAAACTGCGAAGAAAGAGCGAGGCTGGGAATCGAACCCAGAGCCTCACGGTTTACTTGATGGCAGGCGAACGTCTGTCTAGACCATCCTGCCACCTTCCTTCTCTATGACGATAATGTGTAAGCTGTTCTTGGTCTTCAGGAAGTGGCACAGTCAGGCAGCGCGCACGTGCGTCAGCAAGGCCACCTCCACGTGCGCGGGTTCCATCCAGCAGCTGTACGAGGAGGTGGTGAAGATGTCCAGCCATCTGGTGCTGCGCAGCGGCGTCTGCGACTCCCTCAGCGTCTGCCACGTGCAGGAGGCCTTCTTCCACATCAACCACTTCTCCGTCGTCGTCACCAACTACACCATGACCAAAGACAGCACCACCCTCTGTCTGTTAGTACCGCTGCCTGGTGGTGTTGTTGTAGTAGTTGTAGTTTTTGCATGTGAAGTGTGTGGGTGTGTGTGTGTGTGGGGGGGGGGTGTGGTATGTGTTGTTTGTGTTGTGTGTGTGTTGTTTGTTTGTGTGTGTGTGTGTGTGTTGTGTGTGTGTGTTAGTGTGTGTGTGGTGTGGTGTGTGTGTGTATGTGTGTGTGTGTGTTGTATGTGTGTGTGGGTGTGTGTTTGTGTGTGTGTTGTTGTGTGTGTGTTGTGTGTGTGTGTTGTGTGTTTGTGTGTGGTGTTTGTGTGTGTGTGTGTGTTGTATGTGTGTGTGTGTTGTGTGTGTACGTGGTGTGTGTGTTGTGTTGTGTGTGTTGTTGTTGTTGTTGGGTGTGTATGTGTGTGTGTGTTGTGTTGTTGTTGTTTTGTGTGTGGTGTGTGTGTGTGTGTGTGTGTGTGTGTGTGTGTGTGTGTGTGTGTGGTGTGGTGTGTGTGTGTGTGTCTGTCCAAAGCCTGGGCATGGGCTGCTCTTTTGTGCCCAAACCAAAAAAGTTGAAGGTTAGAGAAATTGTTCCCTGTAGGCTACATACTTATACTTTAATCAATATGCCTTCAAGTCATAAATTGCCAAAACTTGTATACACACTTTACAAAAATATTAATATAGTTAAACATTAAACGTACGACACAAGTGCCCGCTTAAGTATAATCAAGGATTGCCCTGAAAATAAAATGGCATGCAAATTGAAAGCGTTGACACAAGTTTTCAGTTGTAAGACTCAATACTTAAGCGCTTTGATGTGTTTTTGCAAGATGTAGCGCTATATGAATTATTATTATTACTTGAGTTTATCTTATAAGAGTATTGTAGTGAGTCTCAGAGACCCTGAAAAGAAAAACCATTCCATTTGGAGTTTTAGATACCTAGATTTAAGTTTTGTATTGTATTCTTCTATTTCTTTGTGTATTTTAGACTTTTAACCACAATTTTTTTTAACTTCTTCTCTGCTCTTTGGGAAACAGTTAAAGTATAAAATGGAAAAAAATGCTGTTGCACTATCTTTCTTTTTCTTTCTTTTTTGTGCTGATGGAGTGTTACCATTCTTCTCTACTCTAAATTGTTCATTGTGTGCATGTGCTGTATTACCAGATTTATCTCTCTTTTTTCTGATTTTGCGTGTTGACAGAATGTTATCGTTCTTCTGTGATCTTAATATTTTTAAAATTGTGTACATCTATCTGCTGTTTCACTATCTCTCCTTTTTCTCTGATTTTGTGTGTTGACAGAATGTTATCGTTCTTCTCTGATCTTAATTTTTTTTTATTGTGTACATCTATCTGCTGTTTCTCTATCTCTCTTTTTCTCTGATTTTGGGTGTTGACAGAATGTTATCGTTCTTCTCTGATCTTATTTTTTGTTATTGTGTACATCTATCTGCTGTTTCACTATCTCTCCTTTTTCTCTGATTTTGGGTGTTGACAGAATGTTATCGTTTCTTCTCTGCTCTTAAGTTTTTATTGTCTACATCCATCTGCTGTTTCACTATCTCTCCTTTTTCTGATGTTGTGTGTTGACAGAAATGCTATGTTTCTTCTCTGCTCTTAGTTTTTATTGTCTACATCTATCTGCTGTTTCACTATCTCTCTTTTTCTCTGATTTTGGGTGTTGACAGAATGTTATCGTTCTTCTCTGCTCTTAATATTTTTTATTGTCTACATCCATCTGCTCTTTCACTATTTCTATTTTTCTGATTGTATGTGTGTGTGTGTGTGTGTGTGTGCGTGCGTGCGCGTGTATGCATGCGTGCATGTATGCGTGCGTGTGCGTGTCTGTGTGTTGACAGGAAAAAGCGAGAAACTGAAGCCAGCGTGGCCAGCTTCACAGCCGTCTGCAACGGCGGCACCAAGGGCAGGACGAAGAGCTCGCTGTCGCAGGTGACGCGCCTGGTGGAGGGCGTCTGCGAGGACGTGAAGCTGCCGCCCCCGCCCATCTGCCCCGAGCTGCCCTCAGACCAGCAGCGCTGCAACATCGGCGCCGCCTTCACCTGCGTGCTGCAGTTCAACAAGGAGCTCCTCTCTCAGGGCATACCGGGCCCCTTCTGGCGGAGCTGGTGCTCGTGAGTTGATCCACATCCCCTTTTTTTGGTTGTTGTTGGTGTTGGTGGTGGTGGTGTTTGTTTGGTGGAGTCTTGATGTGAGTGTGTGGGTGGGGTGGGGGGGGGGGGGGTAAAGTGTGGGGGTTGGGGGAGTGGGGGTGGGGGGGGTTAAGTGTGGGTGGTGGGGGGTTGGAGGGTGAGTGAGTGAGTGAGTGAGTGAGTGAGTGTGTGCGTGTGTGTGCGTGTGTGCGTGTGTGTGTGTGTGCGTGTGTGTGTGTTGTGTGTGTGTGTGTGTGTGTGTGTGTGTGTGTGTGTGTGTGTGTGTGTTCCTGAACATCCTTACGTATGCATGCATTTATGTGTGTGTGTGTGTGTTCCTGAACATCCTTACGTATGCATGCATTTATGAGTGTGTGTGTGTGTGTGGGGGGGGGGGTATATGTGTGTGTGTGTGTTCCTGAACATCCTTACGTATGCATGCATTTATGAGTGTGTGTGTGTGTGTGTGTGTGTGTGTGTGTGTGTGTGTGTGTGTGCATCAGCATGCAAACATGAGAATGGGCTAGAACATTAAAACCATTTGTTAGTTTTGGAAGAGAAACATCCCATCAGCTGAATTGTCGGAGAATGTCTCTGTTTCACAGTCATAATGGCACTATGCACTTGGTCCAGATTTCCATCATCAGTCTGCGTGTAGATTTAAGAACATATAAGCTTGGGCCGGCCTTGTCCTGTAAAAAGGGCTGTAGACAGACCAGACTGGAGAAAACTGTCGACCAAAGTAAAGTCATCACCCTTGTCCCTCTGGCAACCATCTTGGTTAAGGGACTGATCGATGATGATGATGGTGGTGATGATGATGATGATCATGATGATGGTGGTGACGATGATCATGATGATGATCATCATGATGGTGGTGACGATGATCATGATGATGGTGGTGGTGGTGGTGGTGGTGGTGGTGGTGATGATGATGATGATGATGATGATGATGCCGATGATGAGCTTCGTTCTTTCCTCCTCAAAACTGGATTTCAATATTCATGACCTGTTCCAGCTCTCTGGAGAGCACCATGCAGTGTGCGGCGTTCAACACCTCCAGTTGTGACAGAAAAGACGGCAGCCTGGTGTCGGTGATCTCGGCCTTGGGCGAGGTGAGGAAGATGGCTAGCCACCACTGTCACTGGTTGACTGCAGACCTGTGCACGAGAACTACGCGGTGCCCGGCTCAGGACGTCAGCTGTGACGTCAAACTGCAGATGAATCTGCTGAAGAATCCTCTGACTGACGTCTGTGTGTAAGTGGCCCCGCTTTATTCAGTGTGTGTGTGTGTGTGTGTGTGTGTGTGTGTGTGTGTGTAGTTCTTCAGTTTAACGTCCTTCCACTAAATAGTGTGTGTGTGTGTGTGTGTGTGTGTGTGTGTGTCGTGCGTCGCGCGTGTGTGTGGTGTGTGTGTGTGTGTGTATGTGTCTGTGTGTGTGTGTGTGTGTTGTGTGTGTGTGTGTGTGTGTGTGTGTGTGTGTGTTGTTGTTGTTGTGGTGGTTTTGTGTTTTAAATATTAATGAATATATTTTGATACCTAGAGTTTGAAAAAACACACACCATAAAGTGTGAGGTTAGAGCTCTTAGAGATATCAGTGTGATTTCTGTTTTCGTTCTTTGGCAAGACCTTCGATGGTCAGTAATGTTGGCTGCATTCTGACTCCAGAAATACGTGTGAATAAGAGTTTAAACAAATAAATGAGAGTCTATTGGCTCATAAATATATTATTGAATATAATATTATGTGAAGAACTACAGATTACAAAAAAAAGAGTGAGAGATATTTGGCTCATTAAGATTGAAAGTTAAAGACATTTCCCTACAAGTTCACACAAAAATAAAAATATATATGTACCTTAAACTCTGCATGATGCAATGTTAATTGTCATGAAAACAATCCGTTTTTAAATGTGGTTCTTTGCCTCATGTCGGAATGCGGCTACCTTAATAGTGGGCCAAAACGGTCGCTTACACAAAACTCTCATCATTGCTGAACCTCGGAAGTCTATCTGAGGAACAACAAACAAAACAACAACAACAACAACAACAAACGGTTATAATCCATCAGGCCAGACCTTCGCTGAAAAGCATGTCATGTCCACTACAGAACTGCTGCATGGCCAGCAGCATTAGCATGGTGCACCACTCTCCTTCCTCACACTTACCGGCCCCTTACCTGGGAATGATGATAGGTATGCACCCACAGTCGGATTGGGATGACATCTGGGTCTCAGAATGGATCATCATCCATCCTGTAGAGAGTCATGCTTGATCATGATTGGTCTTGGTATTAAGAGGCAAATGCTCAAACTGCTCTCTTGTCCCCTCCCTTTTTTCCCCTTCTCTTTCAAATCTAAATTACTGATGCTTCATAAAAATGCAGATACATGCAGCTCCAAATGTTAAAGCTATGCATTCCCTGTGCAAGCGGAGGGGCTTAGCGGCATGCAGCTCACTGACAGTCACTGACGCCGTTGCAGGTTCATCCAAGACGCCAACAGCTGCGTGGAGCGGAACACGCTGACCTGCACCGCAGCTCAGAAGAGCGTGGCCTACAGCACCCTCAAGAGACGGCTGAAGCACCTCTCTGTCCCCGATCTGAAATGTGACAACTCCGAGGTCAGTGACTGCTGCTGTCTTCTTTGGGCTCCTCGCCCAGTGTCAGGGTTTGGCTCTGTTTGTTAGGAAAGATGTCGCAGTTTGAAAAGCGGATCAGTATTATGGACTACTTTTATCAAGCGATTCCTCTGAAATCGCCTTTCTGTTTGATTACTCTTTTCATAGATGATTTTTTAAAAAAGTAATCTCTCAAGAGAATTTGGTAGGGAAAACTCTCTTGTTGCTGTAATTCTTTTATGAGTGATGAATATATGTTGCACATGCAGTCACAGTTTATTATCTCATCTGAAATACTGACACTCAGATCACTAATTAAAGTCTAGCGGTTAGCAAAACAAATTTATTTTCAAATAGGAATCAAAACCTGCGATTTTTTCACTTTATAGATGGCTGCATTACGTTTAGACCAGTGGCCACCTATTAGCATGAGATAAGTGCTCATGACCAATTCACAAATTCTATTTTTTAAAAGTGTTATTCTTAACAGATTGCAACACACAAAACAGCAGAACAATATTTTAAACAGTATGTTGGTATCATACACCCTTGTGAATTAAACTTGAATGTTTCTGCTGCGCTGTCTTTCCAGCTGGCCCCTTGTCTCCTGAGAGCAAAAGCGGCCTCTTGGCGAGTTCTGAACAGACAGACGGGAGGCAATGACTCCGCTGCCTGCAACAGCGTGACGGAGGCTGAGGCCTGTCTGACCACCAGGCTGGGCAACGTGGCCGGCAGCCCTTCCCTGCAACAGCAGACCGTGCAGAATGTCTCTCGGGCCCTGAAGACCATCATTGATGGCTGGTGTACCACTCCCGGTAAGGTTGTATGGATGGGATGGTGTGTGTGTGGGGGGGGGGGAGGGGGTGCATATGCGTGCGCGCGCATATATAATTATGCATGTGTTGTGTGCGTATTATATGCACATCTAAGCACAAAGAGGAAAATGCCCGTGACAGTGTACGTTAGTAAGAGAATGTCCTTACAGACATGTTGTATATGACGGTCTAGCTTCGTGAGTGACCATGTGGACATTGTCTACATTCTAACAGATGACAAGAGTTAACCTTTAACTTAACTCAGTTGTCACAGCTGGTTTTTCTTCTTCGTTCATCCGTTAGAACGTGTAGACTTATAACCGGTGGAATTTATGTAGTGTGTACCAGGTGTTTCCACTGTCAAGCTCACCATGTCACTCTTATACATGACATTAGTGTGTATGCGTGTGTCATTCAGTTCTGTTGACATCTGATGGCCTACTTTTTTTCAAAAGGTGGAGAGGGATAGAAAATATTACATGACATATTGTCATGGCTATATAAATTCCATACATTATTATTATATTGTCTGTCTGTACATGAGTTAGCCCTGGACTCTGTCGTTGTCTGGAAACGAGCTTATTTCAGAACCTAGGTTTGAAATCTCACCTGGAAATCTCGATGCGGTTCAGCTTATTTGTTTGTTTTTTTTCCTTTTATTTCAAGGATAATGGAACGAGTCGTGTGCTTTTGTATGTCATTCACTTCTTAGTCTGCGTTAAGTGTTGGTCGCAAAAAGAAAGGGCTCTGCCAAGACAGTGGCCATGGATTACCACGGAACCATTGACTCTTGTATCAAACAACATACCCACTTAGCCCCATCCACACCCAGTTGATAATGTCAGTTTGGTTTCCCCCCTGGCAGGCAATCAGGTATGCGGTCCTCCTTTGGCACAGGTGGTCAACACTCTGTTCGACTTTACCATCACTCTGACCAGCACTGCCTCACCGACCAACAAAACATCCAATGAAGGGTTTATCTGCACGTGAGTTCTTTCGCAGTGCATTTGCTTTTATATATATATATATATATATATATATATATATATATATATATATATATATATATATATATATATATATATATATGTGTGTGTGTGTGTGTGTGTGTGTGTGTGTGTGTGTGTGTGTTTGTCTGTGTGAGGGAGAGAGCAAGAGAGAGAGGACAAAGAATCATTGATTATTGATTATTGAAGATCATATCTTTCCCGTAAATAGTAAACTTATGATAAAAAAAAACCCAACAAACTTTTCCAATGCTTTAGATTATACAGTTGCTGTTTTGCTATATTGTTCATTTTGTGGGTTTTTCAAAACTGTTTTTTGCCCTTCTTTTGTGTTTTTGCTTTTAGCTTTGATGTTTGCTAAAGTGACAATTTTGTGATATCTTTGCTCAAGTCACAATTTTGTGATATGTTGCTAAAGTCACAATTTTGTCTTCATCTGCCATTTTTCAGACTTTGCATTCTATCTCTAGTAATCTATACCTGAATCAGTCAAACGAACGACTTCTATCTAGGCAAAACAAAGAACTAGTATATCTTTGAATTTTAACCTTTCATTACTGCTTACTTTTATACCCCTCATTTTCTCATCATCGCTTGTTTCCCATTCAACACACCACACAACAACACACACACACACACACCACACACACACACACACACACCACACACACACAACACAACACACATAGGTAAAGGAGGTAAAGGAGTCCCATAACCTATAAGGTCTTAGGGGAGCGAGGCGTCAGAAACCTCACTTCTCTAGGACCAGCATATTGAGGGCGGCGCTCATCTCCTCTCCCTCGCTGCTTTACCTTCCCTGACCCTAAAGAGGGCAGGTACCCATTTACAGCTGGGTGAACTGGGGGAACTGTACTGAAGCCAAGGCGCGCAAACGGTCACCCATCCAACTGGTAACCACGCTCGACGCTGCTTAACTTGGCTGGGGGAAAGCGAGTGCTCCGACCACTGAGCTATCCCGTCCTCTATTTAGACTACAGCTGTATAAAACAAGCACGTGATCAACACTAAATGTCTGTCTGTCTGTCTGTCTGTCTGTGCCAGTGCTCGGCAGACTGTGCTGACAGAGATCGTGGAGATGCGCAAGCGGTATGGAAGTTCTTGTGGATTTACAGAATTGAACAGTGTGGAACTACAGCTCAGCTCAGGTAACCACTTGATTTTTTTTATAAATAACATGCTTCCTTTATAATACTTCAGTGAGATGCACACACACACATGCATGCTTACACGCACGCACACGCGCACACACACACACACACACACACACGCACGCACGCACGCACGCACGCACACACGCACACACACACACACACACACACACACACACACACACATTCAAGCACTTAAACCTTTAACATATTAAAGAGCACACACTCAGATGTATAAACATACAAACATCACATGCTTTAAAAAATTGTATTCATGAAAAAAAGAGTAAATATATAATTATGTGTATGATATGTGATAGAGGCATAGTTCATAGTATGCTTTTTGCATATATATGCAATGTTTTCCATACACCATCAGTTAGTATATTTGTGTACATGTATGAAATAATATGTACATGAATTCAGTTTTTTTCTGCACTGTCAAAACATCTGACATAATTATAATGTTTTGCAATGTATTGCTTCTGTTGAAATATCGAGCTGATCTTTTCTTGTGAGTGCATTTATTACCACAGATTCGGAAGAATTTTCTTTTTTTGTGAAAACAAAATATTTTGGAAAGTAACAGTTTACCTACATAAGATATGTACAGTATCTCCGACAGTTTCAGAGCAGATCTGGTAGTGCCATGTTTCCTTTCATGCGGACATGCTTGCAGAAACATCTGGTATCCTGTAACTGTTGTGCTCACTGTTCAGTGAGTTGCAGAACCATGTGGTATCCTGTAACTGTGCTCACTGTTCAGTGAGTTGCAGAAACATCTGGTATCCTGTAACTGTGCTCACTGTTCAGTGAGTTGCAGAAACATCTGGTACCTGTAACTGTGCTCACTATTCAGTGAGTTGCATGAACATCTGGTATCCTGTAACTGTGCTCACTGTTCAGTGAGTTGCAGAAACATCTGGTATCCTGTAACTGTGCTCACTGTTCAGTGAGTTGCAGAAACATCTGGTACCTGTAACTGTGCTCACTGTTCAGTGAGTTGCAGAAACATCTGGTATCCTGTAACTGTGCTCACTGTTTGGTGAGTTGCAGAAACATCTGGTATCCTGTAACTGTGCTCACTGTTCAGTGAGTTGCAGAAACACCTGGTATCTTGTAACTGTGATCACTGTTCAGTGAGTTGCAGAAACACCTGGTATCCTGTAACTGTGATCACTGTTTGGTGAGTTCCAGAAAAATCTGGTATCCTGTAACTGTGCTCACTGGTCAGTGAGTTGCAGGAACATGAAAACACCCAGCATGCACTCAGGGATTGATCAGCTCCTTTGGTGTGTGCAGCCGGTCAGTACAGTGCGGATGTGTTTTCTTGGTGGTTGTGGTGTATGTAGCATGCATGGCATCCTCTGCACAAAATGATGCTTCTTTGGGAAGACTGAGCACTGGCATGGTATTTGACTGCAGGCATCTTCAGCCAGTGCAGAATGGACACCCCGGCAGACTGTGTGAAGGCGAAAGAAGCTGCCCAGAAATGTCTCGCCCTCACAGCCGCTCCGTCAGTGTCCTGCAGGTATGTCAGTCACTTTGAGATCTCTGGTTCTTCTACTCCTGTTTTCAGCGGGAGTATGATAAAACATATGTGGAAACATTTCAGTTCTTGTGAAAACGAATTGCATCGTGCCTCCTTGTTGGGAATGAGATAACAATTTAGGGAAAAATTTCCTTGACTCTTGCAATGTTTATGTCAGAAATTTTTGTTTTGAACAAAGCTTTGTGGTCATTCCACTAGTTTTTACCTGTATCCTAGAGTCTTTTCAGCCAACTGATATAGAGAAGTGACACCCAACCCCCCTCCCCCCTCCACTGGTGTGTTATTTAATGTATGAAGCCTGTTTGAACGTGCATCATAATCTAGCAATGTTGACTGGTTTTCAGTTAAGGTTTTAGGCCTTACAAGGGGAGATGAAAGGACAACAGCAAGTGACAGTGCTTCTAACTGATGCAGACCCATTAGTCTTGTGTCTGAGCGTCACGCTGTATAAACTACTTTTGACACATCTTTAGAAGCAGTGAGAAAACTACTGGTATTAGCTGTCCATAGTCAATGGTTTCATTCTAAGACCTCTAACTGGACAGTCTGCTGTCTTTTAGCACCCCCCTCTCATCTGACAAATTGGTTGTGTTGGTGGACCAAGAGCCCAAGGTCAGACCCTGTTTAAGCGATGAAGACTGCTTGTTCTAGTATCTTATGTGGAAAAATCCAGAAATTTCTGTCAGTTGATAGGAGATTAATCATCTCTTTCCTCGCAGTGCAAAACTGAAGACGTTAATTTCACACACACACACACACACACACACACACACACACACACACACACACACAACAATATATATATAATATATATATAATATATATATATATATATATATATATATAATATGAGAAAATAAAGATTGATTATAAATAAAGTTATTGAAAAGAAAGATTGATCACTGAACATTTCTCCATTTGTTCCTACTTTGCTTGTGTAGGAATGTTCATCAGGTTACTTTAAGGACAGCTTGCAGTAGGAGTGTTTAGTGCATCCACTTTGCACCACAGAAGAGGTAACGATAACAATTAGGGTTTAGCTGACGTGGCAGTGACGTTGTGTGCAGTGAGGTGATTTCGCTGTGGAAGTGCATCGCCCCTGCAGCTGGTCTGTGTGACACCAGCACTTCCCAGGCCTATAGCGCCCAGTTCAGCGCCCTGCTCAACAAGCTGAATGCTTCCTGCGTTGCCCCCTGTCATCGGGGTAAGCTTGGCTTCTGTCTGTGTGTGTGTGTGTGTGGTGGGGGGTGGGGGGTTGTAGTTTGTGTGTGTAGTGTGTTGTGTGTGGTGTGTAGTGTGTGTGTGTGTGGGTGGGGTGTAGTTTGTTGTGTGTGTAGTGTGTGTGTGTGTGTGTGTGTAGTGTGTGTGTGTGTGTGTGTGGTTGGTGTGTTGTGTGTGTGTGTAGTGTGTGTTATGTGGTGTGTGTGTAGTGTGTGTGTGTTGTGTGTGTGTGTAGTGTGTGTTGTGTGTGTGGTGTGGTTGTGTGTTGTGTGTGTGTGTGTGTGTGTGTTGTGTGTGTGTGTGTGTGTGTTTGTGTGTGTGTGTGTGTGTGTGTTTGAGTGTGTGTTGTGTGTGTAGTTGTGTGTTATGTGTGTGTTGTTATGTGTGTGTGTGTGTAGTGTGTGTGTGTGTTTGTGTGTGTGTGTGTAGTGTGTGTAGTTTTGTGTGTGTTTGTGTGTGTGTGTGATGTGTGTGATGTGTGTGTGTTTGTGTGTGTGTAGTGTGTGTGTTTGAGTGTGTGTGTGTGTAGTGTGTGTTGTGTGGTGTGTGTGTAGTGTGTGTGTGGTGTGTGTGTGTAGTGTGTGTGTGTAGTGTGTGTGTTTGTGTGTGTGTGTAGTGTGTGTGTGTAGTGTGTGTGTGTTTGTGTGTGTGTAGTGTGTGTGTGTGTATGTATGTGTGTATGTATGTGTGTGTTTGTGTAGTGTATGTAGTGTGTGCGTGCGTGCACGCGCGCGTGCGCAAAAACAAAAACGTTTGTAAATTTGCCTTTTGCCTGTATTTAAAAAAATATATTTTCATGCATTCAGTTGCCTACATTCCATAGCGGAGATGAGTACTTTTCCGAGTTGTTGGATGATGGTTGAAATAGACGTCATGTTTTCATTTCATCTGTTTACATTGTGTACTGGTCGTGTTCTCCAGTCAGCTGCTTTATTATCATTATTATTATTATTATTGTTGTTTTATTGTTGGGCGTTCCCCAGCTTGACAACCTGGTGGTCAACCACCGTGCCTCACTCATTCATCCGTAGAATCGTTCTGAGGCTGTATGTACTACTCATTGAGAAGTTTGCGTATGGATGTTTTCAAATCACCTCGCCATAATTACAGGCAGCCATTCTCCGACTTCAGAGGGTTTTTCTCCTTGAACGTAGAATATAGGTTGTTATGCTAAGAAGCTGTTATGCAACACCTTAGCTGAAGACAATCTCATCATAACATAAGGTTTCAGAGCATCTCCAATTCCATCTCATCTTCGTAGCTGAAGACAATCTCATCATAACATAAGGTTTCAAAACATCTTCAATGCCATCTCATATTCGTAGCTGAAGACAATCTCACCATAACATAAGGTTTCAAAAGCATCTCCAATACCATCTCATCTTTGTAGCTGAAGACAATCTCATCATAACATAAGGTTTCAAAAGCATCTTCAATGCCATCTCATCTTCGTAGCTGAAGACAATCTCACCATAACATAAGGTTTCAAAGCATACTACCATTTTGATATAGGCGTCGCTGGTATTAGCTTACTCTCAATACCCATCACAGCTTTTGGACGTGGGCCAGGTCAGGCCGATTGGAAGAGGAGTGAAAGGACTACAATGTTGGAAATCTGGAGTGTGGTTTGTTTGTTGTTGTTATTTCCAGTTGTCCACAGCCAGCAGCAGCCCTCTGTACCTGTCAGAGCGGGGTGGCTTTGTGGACATCAACTTCCAGCTGGTGGAGACCTACGCCCTCTTTGCCGCCACCGCCAAGAGACAAGTGCGCATCCGAGCCCAGGTGTCCAACAACAACCCGCCCACGTAAGGACTTTTTCTTTTTGGTGGGGGGGGGGGGGGGGGGGGAAGATGGAGGGGGGGGGGGTTAAAAAACAAGAAAATGACCTAGGTGTTTAACTTTTGTTGATGATCTAAGATATTGCTGCTTGTTTATGGAGGCAGTGAGCTGGAAGCCACTTAACCTTGTGAATCTATTTCAGTGATGGGACTTGAAAAGTAACTTTTACATTTCTTTGCAATGCTGCAGATCTCTGCATGTTTCAGCCAAGGCTACTGCTGGAACATAATTATTTAATATGAAACAGACTATAACCTTGCCATGTAGTTTACACATGGATCTCATTGGCATCAGCTTCCTCTGCCATATTCAACACTGGCATAAAATAAAGAGAACTCCCTCACATCTTTAGGCCTTTTTCCATTTCATTGTCTTCTTATGTCTTCAGTTTTTTAAATTTTTCCTCCACTTTTGAATCTGTGAGTTTGAAGTGAAACAAAAAGCTGGAATAAGTTAACTGATGTAAAACCTTCATATCTTGAATGTCTGCATCAGTTTGGCTTCTTGATTCAATGTAGTGGGAAAGACTCCAAGATGGTGCCAGTAGCTTTGCTACAATGAACAAAGTGCACTACAGTGACCTAATAATGCATGCTCCAGGATCTCCTATTTTCTCAAAAATGCAGTCATTAGCAATGCTTGAAGGTAAACAAACATTTTACTGCAGACTTCCTAAAGATCCTTCTTCGAGATGTTGTACCGGCAACATCTTTATCTTTCTGAAAGAATCAGACTTTTCCCGTCTGATGTGATTGAATAAATCATACTTAGTCACTAAGAACAAGGTCGTTTTAAGGAATCTGGTTCTAGTGTTATCTCATTTTATGTGTGGTTGATGTGGTTTCTCCCACAACACAGTGCCCGTCCTGGGTTGACCCTCATGGTTGGCTAGGGCTTTGATACTAGGAACGAAAGTAGAGTTTACTATGTACCCAGTTTTAATCTTTATAAAGCGGCACAGTTTAATCTGAGATTTAGAATGTTTCGAGGTGACAGCCCCAACATGGCCTCTTTGGTCGTCGGGGCTGTAAACAAGATTGGATTGGGTTGAAGATGAACCAATGCTGCCTCTTTCTCCACAGCTGCCTGGAGGACTCCTCCAAGAAGATCTCTCAGGTGTCAGTCCTGTACACGGGCAACAGTGCCTGTGGCACGAAGCTGGGCAACGACGCGGCCTGGGGCCAGAAGCACAACATCCGTCTGGTGGCCAATCTGGACGGCCGGCAGGACAAGCTGCAGCAGGCCACTGTGGCCGTGTACGCTGACGTCTACAGCTACGATGACGCCAACAGCACCTTCGTCAAGAGCCAGTCCTTCATGCTCACCTCCTATGAGGTCACTGACTGTTGGAGCTGAACCAGTAGAGATAGGAACTTGTTTAGAGGAGGGAAGAGGGGAAGGGGGGGTGTCTTTATAGAATTGTGGTATGATTGTATCTGTGTGCTGGTTTTGGGGGGGGGGGGGGGTTCTACTAGAATGAACTGTAGTTTTAGTGTGTATGTGATCCATGCTTGAATTGAATAAACTGCACCAATATATTTAGGATCAAGTGATATTGACACCGTAGACACCTGGTGGTTAGAGTGATGCATTCGTGGTCTGCTGACCCGGGTTTGAATCTCGTTCAAGAGGACCATTCTTCTGGAGTTAACATCAGTGCCGACTCCACTCTCCCCAAAAGTCTTTCGGATGAGACTATAAACCGATGTCCCGTGTGCGAACGCACGCAGAACACCTTGCGCACACGTTAAAACCCGTTCCGCTTTTCGGAAGAGTAGGCATTGTGTGCCGGTGGAAAAGGATGACAAAAATGACAAAACTGCATACACACGGGGACTGGATAAAAAAAAAGCACATTGAATGCTTATTCCATTATCCTCGAAATAAAAGAAAAAAATAAACACATACATAAATAAATATGATAATGTATCATCATAATTGGAGCTAGTATCTTGCAAATGACTGAAACCTGTAATGGCTGTCCATACTGGTGTGGTGTACGTAGATTGTCAAAAGAATACTTTTCAGTGCAACATGAGAAGGAAGCGCTGGATCAATAGTATCATTGCAACGTCAAAAAGAAATTTCTCTGTATCATAAAGATTCTTTCATTCTTGCTCCTACTTCCATGAAGTAGAAGATGAGGTGTCTGGGTCAATTTGAAATCAAGAGTAGAAAACACTTATATGAGTTAAAATGCAGGTTTGTGTCTTCTTTTAATGTCTTCAGTCAGCAGTTCATGACCACATCAATGACGTTGGCTCATTAGCTATCTGCTTCCTCTGAATTGTGTGTCTACTGTCAGTCAGTGTAGCCCAGTGTCCTTCTGTCTTCAGTCAGTCTTGATTGCAAGCCTCGAGTGTGACTTGCTAGGCATTCTTATTCCGCTCCTTCTTTCATGTGAAAAATAGGAAACCTCAAAGATTTCATATTAACATCCCCACATCCCCCACCCCACCCCACCCCCACCCCTTCCCCGTCTTGCTGTCTGATAGCTTAGATACCAAACGCTTGTAACTTCAGTCATACTTTGCCCACGGCTGTGCATCACTGATTGTTTACTTATAGTGTTCATAGCCCAATAAGAGCCGTGTCTTGTCTGCTTCCCAGAAAAATCAATGTTGTTGAGAAATCCAAGATTCCAGACTGTTCATACCAAAGACAGTCACTACGCTACTTGTCTTTGCGTTCATCAGATGGAGAGACTGACTCTGTCTTCAAGAGAAATTGTTTCCCCATGAGGGATGCTTTTCCTACAGAATTTACCCAGGGACAGCTCTTGCTGCTGTGAGTTCTGTTACATGCGCTGAATGCATGTTGCACATGGGACTTCGGTTTATCATCTCATCAACAAGAGAAAAAACAAAACTAGCACCCACACTACCAGGCAAGGTCTAGTGAATAGAGGAAAGCTTGGGCTCAGAATGGGGATCGAACTCACACATCTGGCATTCTAGGTGCGTGCGTTGTCTCTTGACCACCGATCTATACAAGGCGGTTGTGCAGAAAAAGAGCTGACCAATTCCCCTGTTTTTAGACCCTGATTCAAAGAGGAAAGACTCAAGAGTTGATGGTAATGCAGGAACGTGTTTTTTTCCCCGGTTTTGTGTGTGACTGTGATCCGCATGATGTGAGCTGTTATCAACGGCGTGTTCTCTTTCCCTACAGGTGCACATCAAAGACACCGATGCCAATGCCGTCTGCTCTTCTGTGGGTACCCACACAGAGACTTTTGACGGAACGTAAGTATAAAAATATAACTGAGGGCCAGTATGGGGCTCTGTGAGGCGAATTAGCACGTACACATGCTAATGAACATGTACGCACACACGCACGTACACACACACGCACGTACACACACATGCACACGCATGCACATACACACACGCGCGCGCACACACACACACCACACATATACACACACACACACACACACACACACTCACAAAACACACATAACACACACACACACACACACACACACACACACACACACACACACACCACACACATGTAATTAAGATAAGAGATGTTCTTGTTTGCGATTTACACTTTTGTGTTTCAGAAAATGTTAAGCTGGCCTAAAAAAAAACAACTTAGGTTGTGTTGTGTGTATGTGTGTGTGGACCCTCCCCCCCTTCCTCCCCCAAACTAACCCTTCCTCTATTTACACGTAGCAGAAGAAGAGACTCCCAAGATTAAACACCAGGTCTCCTTACAGAACCTACATCAGAAATTTTACCTGGGGCGTAAAAAAACACAGAAACCACAAAAATAACAACATGTGATGGATTGTGCACAAACCTGTCTATACACTGATGAATGCCTTTGTTGCTGGTGTTTGTTGTTCAGCACGTTCAACAACTTCGAGGCTGGGGAGCGCGTGCTGTACAGAAGTACCTCCATGGATGTTCAGGTAAATGCTACACTGCGCCTAGGTGTGAGTGTGTGCTTATTCACACACGATAAGCATTGGTCGTGCGTGCCTGTCTACTAATGCCTACAGGGACACGTAGGCGGCATAGCCTACACACGAGCACGCACTCACACACAGATGGGCTTGCACGCGCGCTCACACACATGCACGCACGCACGCAAGCTCGTACACACACGCATGAACGCACGCATACAATTTGAAAGAATTTTTAAAGCTTCATTTCGGAGATTGTGCTGGCATAAACGACTCTCCGGTAATGTTGATAGTTGATGGGTAATGACAGAAAGATCCTGCTGTAAACTAATGTTGATAGTTGATGAGTAATGACAGAAAGATCCTGCTGTAAACTAATGTTGATAGTTGATGAGTAATGACAGAAAGATCCTGCTGTAAACTAATGTGAATAGTTGATGGGTAATGACAGAAAGATCCTGCTGTAAACTAATGTTGATAGTTGATGGGTAATGACAGAAAGATCCTGCTGTAAACTAACGTTGATAGTTGATGAGTAATGACAGAAAGATCCTGTTGTAAACTAATGATAGTTGATGAGTAATGACAGAAAGATCCTGCTGTAAACTAATGTTGATAGTTGATGAAGAATGACGGAAAGATCCTGCTGTAAACTAATGTTGATAGTTGATGAGCAATGACAGACAGATCCTGCTGTAAACTAACGTTGATAGTTGATGAGCAATGACAGACAGATCCTGCTGTAAACTAATGTTGATAGTTGATGAGTAATGACAGACAGATCCTGCTGTAAACTAATGTTGATAGTTGATGAGCAATGACAGACAGATCCTGCTGTAAACTAACGTTGATAGTTGATGAGTAATGACAGACAGATCCTGCTGTAAACTAATGATAGTTGATGAGCAATGACAGACAGATCCTGCTGTAAACTAACGTTGATAGTTGATGAGTAATGACAGACAGATCCTGCTGTAAACTAATGATAGTTGATGAGCAATGACAGACAGATCCTGCTGTAAACTAATGTTGATAGTTGGTGAGTAATGACGGAAAGATCCTGCTGTAAACTAATGTTGATAGTTGATGAGTAATGACAGACAGATCCTGCTGTAAACTAATGTTGATAGTTGATGAGTAATGACAGACAGATCCTGCTGTAAACTAATGTTGATAGTTGGTGAGTAATGACAGAAAGATCCTGCTGTAAACTAATGTTGATAGTTGATGAGTAATGACAGACAGATCCTGCTGTAAACTAATGTTGATAGTTGATGAGTAATGACAGAAAGATCCTGCTGTAAACTAATGTTGATAGTTGATGAGTAATGACAGACAGATCCTGCTGTAAACTAATGTTGATAGTTGATGAGTAATGACAGAAAGATCCTGCTGTAAACTAATGTTGATAGTTGATGAGTAATAACGGAAAGATCCTGCTGTAAACTAACGTTGATAGTTGATGAGCAATGACAGACAGATCCTGCTGTAAACTAACGTTGATAGTTGATGAGTAATGACAGAAAGATCCTGCTGTAAACTAATGTTGATAGTTGATGAGAATGACAGAAAGATCCTGCTGTAAACTGCTCAATCAAACAAATGTTTTCATTAGAATGTCATGAAAAGTTAAAACCCTCTCAGTGTCCTTATTTTGCAACACTTTTTTTTTTTTTTGGGGGGGGGGGGGGGGGCTATGAATTCTATTTACTGATTAATCTTCAGTGTATAACAGACACCTTTCCTGAACTTGGAATGCGGGTACCTTGATTGTGGACAAACTGTCTCACCATAAGTTGTAAACCTCGGAGAACTAGGCAATGAACAACAACAAGAACCAAAGAAAACAACAATCGGACAAGAAGTACACCATTTGTTATTATTGTGTGCAGGTGATTGTCGATTACCAGCGGTGTACTCCAGCAGCTACCTGTACCTGTGCCGTTAAACTCTTCGCCCCGCATGCCAACGTCACCTTCGACAGGTGCGGGGTCATCGATCAAGTGGGTCCGCCCAAGGGCATCCATGCCACCATCAGCGGCGATGGTCAGCCCTACGGTCTGATGGTGTACCGCCACCAGGACCTCAAGCGTTACTTTGTACGTCACTTTCCTTCGTTTGTTTGATTCTTTTGTTTTCAGGATAATGGAATAAGCGCTCAAGTGTTTTCCTTTTTTACATCCAGTCCCCTTTTTCTTGTCGGAGCCTATTTAATTTTGAGAGTGGGGCTTTCTCTATTAGCATAATTTTTGGTCAGGGGAAAGTTCTCGTGTTTATGTAGGCTGTTTTAATGTGTTCAATGAATATGGAGTCATTGTTGTCAAGTCCAGTCAGATCAAACTCTGTATTTTTAAAAAATGTTATATTAAGGCACATGTAAAACATCTACAAAACCAGTTAAATTATAATCATGCTCATAGTCAGCCTCTGCATGCATAAGGATATGTCCTGTTGTTTAGATGATGACGATATATTTTGATATCTGTTTTTGTTAGCCTGTTGTTGCAGAATGTACAAAGACACATTATTACCCAGATCATGTCGGTCTTTTTTCCGTATCTGTTTGTTTCCAGTCAGTGTTTTCGGCATGTACATGGATGTACGGGGTTTTGTGTATTTCCCTTGTTATTACTCTTTATTACACACACACACACACACACACACACACACACACACACACACACACACACACACACACACACACACACACCAACACACATACACACACACACACACACACTCGTCTAATATCACTTAGAGTGAACAGACGTTAAATTGAAGACAACACACACACACACACACACACACACACACACACACACACACACACACACACACACACACACACACACACTCGCACGCACCACACAGAGTAGATCTATCTATCTATCTATCTATCCATGTCTTTCATTCAGTCTCGTATTTTAGGGCCGTCTGGTATCACTTAAAGTGGAAAGACGTTAAAATTGAAGACTTACTTACTTACGGGGTTTTGGGGGTTGTTGTTTTTGTTGTTCAGGTGGTACTGCCCACTGGAGCTATTGTGACCGTCAAAGAAAGCAGCCGCTTCTTGGATGTCTGGATTTCAGCCTCCACTCTGGATTATGGAAAAACCGAAGGTATGTCTTCTTTTCTGTGTTTGTAATCTGATTAAGCCTGTCGTAAAATCATTCCATAGCTTTCTGATTTCGTAGAGATGCTTTGCTTCTCGTGTCACTGTCTTTGTGTTTATGTATGAAAAGTGAAAGAAGTGTAGTGTTTGTGTTTATTTGTTACATGAAGTCTCCAACAAACAATTCTTTTGGTTAGTGTTACTAACTCTTTCAGGATGTCCGGATTTTTGCGATTTAAGTCTAATGCATTCCCTTATTATCTAAGTTTGAAATAGCGTGATTCTGTGTGATTCTGTGAGGTATACTTTAGAGAAGGAGATTGGGATGTTTGACTGTGTGTTGTTCATTTTTGGTATATTCATGATCTGTGTGTTTTCCTTTCTTATCAATGAAGAGAAAATGAAAGATAAAAGTACTACTACCACATAACAAGGTGATCTTACATTGTTTTACTATGGGGGCAAAGAGAAACAAATGTTTGCTCAAAAGAATGTTAACCTTTATAGAGTGTGGTACTGTGTACTATTTATATCACAACGCAGCAACACTTTCCACGAGAAAATTGGGACGCTCTTATTTGGGAGGTGATGTCAATGGTCAGGTGCGACACCACATGTTTTCAATTTTGTTCATTAACTTGAAAACATAGTTATTAATTTACCTGTGAGAGTGGGGTTATCTGGATAATATACATTTGCCAGTTGTCCTTTTGCTGTGAATTGTTTTACATAATATCAAAGGAGAGGGGAAGGGATAGCTTAACGGTCAGAGCACTCGCTTTCCCCTAGCTTAAGGTTAAGCAGTATCGAGCGTGGTTACCAAGTGGATGTGTGACCGTTTGCGCGCCTTGGCTTTAGTACAGTTCCCCCAGTTCACCTAGCTGTCAATGGGTACCTGCCCTCTTTAGGGTCAGGGAAGGTAAAGCAGCGAGGGAGAGGAGATGGGCGCCGCTCTCAATATGCTGGCCCCCAGAGAAGCTGAAGTCTCTGACATCTCACTCCCCCAACGACTGTATAGGTTATGGGAACACCCTTACCGTTACTTTAATATCAAATACATACAACACTTGGACCTTCATTTTACCATCTTATCCAGAAGACTTGCGCCATTATTTATGGTCTAGTGGACCTGGGGGGGGGGGGAGAAAACTCAGTAGGTTCTGGTACATTTCAAACCTTTAGTCTTGTAGATGGATTCTGAGCATCTGGGTCAATTCAGTGTCCAGGTTAAGTCAACATTGCTTACATGATTTTTTTTAAAAGGATTTTCCTACAACTGTTATCGCATGAAGACAGACTGTTCACAAGGCCAGCCTCATCAGTTCTAATTGCCTCCCCTTGTTGTTGAAAGGTCTCTGTGGACTGTTTGACCTCAATGCCTACAACGACCTGATACTTCCTGGCGGCAAGGCCTACACTTTACAGGAAGGTGACGTACAGTATGGCATTCTGTCCCCAAGAAACTTCATCAAGGAGTGGGGGTGAGTACAAGCTTTTTCTCATCGCTCGTAGACAATGGATTTGCACTGTCTGGAGCAGCGTACCGTCGTTTTTGTCACTGGATACTGTCTATGTCCTATGTTTTCTTGTTGTTGTTGTTCTTGTTGTTGTAGTAGTAGTTGTTGTTGTTGTAGTTAGTAGTAGTAGTAGTAGTAGTAGTAGTAGTAGTTCTTCTTCTTCTTCTTCTTCTCCTTCTCCTTCTCCTCCTCCTCCTCCTCCTCCTTCTCCTGCATTCCCTATTGGGTAGGATGGTGGTGTCTGGTCTTCCTCTGTGCTTGTCACTCTGCAGGAGGTCTGCCCGCTGGCCTCACACAGCCAATGCATTCCGACTTCGGGGCAGCTAGCTCATCAGAAAGTTCATAAGGAAATATTCTCAGATTTACTTCTTTTTTTTTTAAGGCAGGAGAATGGGCTGGGTAGGCAGAAAATAAGCATGAGAGAGAGAGAGAGAGAGAGAGAGAGAGAGAGAGAGAGAGAGAGAGAGAGAAGAGAGAGAGAGAGAGATAGGGGGGGGGGGAGGGGGTAAGGAAAAAGACAGGAAAAAAGGGAGGCATAAACAAGGGGAAATTTCTAGCATGGAATTTCCAGAAGGTGGGGAAGCTATTTATACTGAAAGAGCCCCCAGCATCCCCACAGGGGGGATCTCTGTTTTGATTCTTACAGTAACATCAGGATTGCTATTTACCAAAGAACATCTCTTTTTTCTAGTGTATATGATTATGTATCCATTCATGTAAGCATGCAACAACAAACTGTTGGTTTTTGTGCCTCATAAAATCCATTATGGTAATTATATGTACTTATTACAATTTCTATCTATCTATCTATCTATCTGTCCCGTAGTCTGACGACCGTGGGGGCACCCTCAAAGACTCAGCAACCAGTTCCCTCCATTCTTCTCTCTGTTCTGCCTTTCTCAGGGTTTTGTTGAGTTCTAGGCCTGTCCATTCACTGATGTTATCCTCCCAGCTCTTCCTTGGTCTGCCTCTTCTTCTTCCTCCTTGGACAGTGCCTTGCAAAAATGTCTTTGTAATTCCTTGGGATCTTGTGACATGCCCATACCACTTAAGTTTACGCTTTTTCACGATCGTTAGAAGGTTCTCATAGGGTCCAATGGTTTGCTGGATTCTGTTATGCACGCTTTCGTTGCTTATGTGGTCTTTGTAGGAGATGCCAAGGAGTCTCCGAAAGCATCTCATCTCCACTGCCTGTACTCTTCTCTCCAAATCTGCAGTCAGGGTCCATGATTCACAGGCATACAGAAATATGGATATGACAAGGGAGCGCATTAGTCTGATCTTGGAGATAAGTGAGATATTCTTATCTCTCCAGATGGTGTTTAGTTTTGACAAAGCTGTTATTGTCTGTGCAGTCCTGCATACTACTTCTGGCTTGGATCCCTGGTCGGATACAATGGCTCCCAGGTACTTGAAGCTTTGAACTGTTTCCAGCTTCTGGTCATTAACCCTGATATCAGTGCTAATGCCGTTGGTGTTATTAGTCATCAGTTTGGTCTTCTCTGCACTGATTTCCATGCCGTATGTTTTGGAGGCCTTATCCAAGTGTTCTGTTAGGCTGGCAAGCTCTTTTTCTGATCCTGCTATTCCATCAATGTCATCTGCGAAGCGGAGGTTTGTGATCGTTCTGCCACCAATGCTGACTGATCCTTCATGATGTTCCAGTGCATCAGCCATGATTCTCTCAAGGAAGATGTTGAAAAGAGTGGGTGAGAGTAGACAGCCCTGCCTTACTCCAACTGTTGTTCGAAACCATTCTCCAATGTTGTTGTTGTAGTACACTGCACTGGTGGCCTCGCTGTACAGCTGTTTGATGACTCTGATCAGGTTTGCATTGATGCTGTACAAATTCATGGTTGCCCACAAAGCTGCATGCCACACCCTGTCAAATGCCTTCTTAAAATCGATAAATACGTGGTATAGGTCTTGTTGATGTTGAAGGTACGCTCACATAGTATTCTGAGGTTGAATATCTGTTCTGTTGTGCTGCGCCCTGCTCTGAAACCTGCTTGTTCCTCAGCAATGATGGTCTCTGCTTGTGGCTTCAGTCTATTCAATATTATCTGCAGCATGACCTTGCTTGGGTGACATATGAGGCTGATTGTGCGGTAATTATGGCATTGTTGTAGATTTCCTTTCTTGGGGAGGGTGATGATGAGTGACTGCGTCCATGGTGTTGGCCATTTTCCTGTCTGCCAGATCTTGTTGCAGATTCTTAGTAGGGCGCTGATCATGGCTTCCCCTCCAGCTTGGACCAACTCAGCTGGAATGTTGTCAGCCCCTGCTGACTTCCCCTTTTTCAGCGATCTGACTGCTGTTTCCACTTCTTCTCGGAGGATAGGGTGACTGTCTGTGTCTTTGCTTTCGGGTACATTAAGGACTTCTGGATCTCCTGCAGTTCTATAGTTATACAGGTCGGAGCAGTATTCTGTCCATCTGTTCAGAATATCCTGGTCGTCAGTGAGACACTTCCCATTTTTGTCTTGGATTGTTAAACCTTTTCTCTGTTTCGTGCTAGTCAGGTCTTTCACCAGCTGATATGCTTTCTTGCTATTGTTTTTCTTGATGTTCTCTTCAATGTCTTGGCACTGTTCACCGATCCATTTCTCTTTTGCCTCCGTCATGGACTTCCTGATTCTTTTGTTGACTGCCCTATATTGTTCTGCTCTTTCTTTTGTTTCATTTTTCTTTTTCTTCAACTCTCTACGCTTGTCGCATAGTTGTAGGATGTTAGGTGTGACCCATGGTTTTTTGACTGGTCGGCGTTTGCCAAGAAGCTCGTTTGCTGTTTCAGTCACTGCTGTATTGAAACTATTCGTCAGTGTGTCTATGTCTGAGTCTAACACAGTGAGTGCTGCAAACTTTCCACCTATCCTTGCTTGAAAAATTTCTAATACCTCTGGGTCCTTCAGCTTCTCGAGGTCAAATTTGATCCTGATGTTGTTCCGCTTATTACAATTTACAGGTAAAAAAAAGAAGGCAGAGACATGAGAGTGTGAAAGTAAGTCATGACATGTGAGATCAAGGATACAACAAGCAGAAACACTACTCCACACGTGTGACTGCTGGGAGATCCCGAAACAGAGACCTCCATTTGCACGGGGAAGCATCGAAGATTGTCTGCTCACGTAGGCATAACCATTTGGAGTTTCTCAGAGACTTTCACCTAGCCTCGATTCTTACATACAGATTTAATTCTACCTGCTTCATCATACTCATGTCTTGAGAGAAGAACATGTTGCTTTCGGGTATGGACACTTTGGATACATTGGAGATCTCCTTCTATTGTTCACAATTCAGATCAGCATTCAGATGTAAGTGCTGTTCTGACAGTTTGTGTAGACAGACAAGAATCTAAGCCTTGCCAGCTTTGTGCTGGCGGATCACTGTCAGCATGTTTATGGGAGAAATGTTAAAGGGAAGATATTAATCTTTTTTTTCCCCATCACTTGTATCTGATCTGCTTTATCGTGTGGCTCTCTGCAGACCTTCAGACCGGATTTACCCCTCGGGCTCGGAAGTGAAGCCGTCCTGCAGCTGCCTGGATTCAGAGCCAGCCAATGACAAGTGCTCTGTCCTCACCAGGATGGCCACTGTGATTTTGTGCAAGGTAACGCACGTGTCAGAGTTAACGTGATCCAAAAAATGTCCGCATCCTATGATTTGGTGCATGTATAGTTTATTTTACTATTGTATTTCACTGAATGTCTGTTCTCGGCTCATTCTTTAGGTTATGAACTTTCTGATGAATCGAACACAGTATGTCTGACTTCATAAAGTTACGTCAAATGAAAGGACTAAAGACTGCATTGGTCCCAATATTACACTATTTGGTTAAATATTCTGATGATTCTGCTCTTGAATAGCCCATCCCGTTCATTCTGGACAAGTTGAAGCGTTTTTCTCCTGGTTTATAAAACTATCTTGACTTAAATATTTTTAAACTATGCTTATTGACTTTTTTGTAAAAGCCAGATCTTGTAACATATCTTTACATTGATAGTATACAAGTCGAAAGTGTTCATTAATATAAATACTTGTACTGTCATGATGATAATTTGAATTTTACCCCTAATAGAGATCTGATAAATAAGAAATGCCATTCTCATATCTTTTTCTTTCAAAAACTCAGGAGTCTTCAGGTAGCCTAAGTGTTAATGTTTTGCAGAATTTCTATAGATGCTTTATCGAGCCTCATTTCTTTTTCTTTAATATGGTGGTATAAAGATGGTGAATGTCAGAAAAAATGTATTGTACAAAGTTGTAACACAATGCAGCAAAATTCTGGCCTGTGAGCAGATGAAACTGAATGATTTGCATGAGTGTCGTGGGAGAGATAGAGCAAAAGAAATTGGTACGCATGTGCTGGCTAAATATTTTTTAACTCCTTCCATCTCAGACGCGCTATAGTGTACCTAGATTTAAAACTCTTACAGGTAAAAACATCTTTATCCCTGAACAAGAATTTAACAGTTACAATAGCAAATCTGGACTGACTAGACAAGTAAGAAAGAGAGAGAGACAGAGACAGAGAGAGAGACAGAGAGAGCGAGACAGAGATTTAGTTGGCTGCTGGAAACAAAAATCTGTACATTTTATGTTAAATAATTCCAATGCTTTTTAATGAAATACAGGGGATCAACCATAAATCATGGTGTGTTTTATTGTATGACATGGTTTTACACTTCTGGAGGGTGTGTGCGAGTGGGGTGGTGGGGGGGGGGGGGGGGGGGATAGCGCTATATAAGTTCCATTTATTATTATTATCATTATTATTATGTATGTGTGTGTGTGTTGTTACAGGAGAGGATATCACACAGCTGCTGGCCTCAGCAGACAACCAAGGCTCGAAGACTCGCAGGAGGCGTGCAGCGGGGGAGAGAACTGACGGCAGCACCAACTTTCCACAGGTAGGGAGGGATCCTGATCCGAATTCTGAAAAGTCCATCATTCTAGTGACCACCGTACCATCAGATTTTCATTCAGCAGACCTCCCCCCCCCCCCCCCCCCCCCCCCCAATCACCTCCCCCCCCCCATCTCCCTCTCGCAAGTGTGACTTTATCCAAACCATCCTGCCACTGCTGGCATGGCAGGGATGTTTGTTCAGTGTATGTAGTATTTTCATCGTTTGTGAAATTCTGTGCTCAAGTATGTTCTTCTTTTGTAGGATCCTCTCTCTCTCTCTTTGTGCTTGTATTCTTTCCCTCAAAGTGTGGATAGTAGTTTCATCTCGTGGAAATTCTGTGCTCAAATTTGTTGCTTTTTGTAGGAACCTCTCTTGTTTCTGC
>CM054136.1:63425876-63568376 GCA_028751875.1 Rapana venosa | reverse complement strand
CTGTGAAGTGGTGTTAGTGTTAGAGGCAGGAGACGCTACTGAAGTTAAGTAAAGTCTTCTTATACAATGAAATATTGTGTGGATTTTTTTTACAAGAAAGAATATAGCCTGTCAACTATTCATGTCATTCTGCTATTTTCTGTGCTTAAGAAACGAGAATTGCAACGCCTAATAAGATTTGCAAACTTGCTCATTGATCCTGTCCTGAAAACTATTTCCTTTGAATCGAGACTTGAGTTTCTGGTCTAAATTTGGGGTGTTTTCTTTATCCGTCTTACATACCCACAATGAAAACATGTCAGAAGATGTGTAATAATATATATACCTAGGATAACGTGTGGTTAACAGCGGGTTTCAATTGCAGGTGTGTGCCATTGCTACCCCAGCTTTGTGGGGGGAAACTGCTCCTACCAGCGCACCAGTTTGCCTCGGCCTGCCTCCACCCGTGTCATCAAAAACGGCCTGTGTGAAGTGTCCTCGGGCAGTCACTGTGAAGACATCTTCATCACTGGCCAGGGCTTTGTTGAGTCCTCCTACCTGTCTTGCCACGTCCAGTCTGTCCAGGTGAGAAAGGAGGGCCGCTCTCTTTACCTGACCTGGGACGTCAGTTGCATTATGATGTCTGGATTGTTACAAGTTAGCATCAGAGAGCAGTGATGATGAAACTCAATTTGCAAATGATTTGCAAAGCGCTTTGTTTTTTCAGTGTTCAGAATCACAATGAGAAAATGACAAAGTGATTGTCATCACAGAAACGGAGGATGGTTTATCTCCACCTTTGAGGACCGCACTGTTGTACAATAGGACACAGCCATGTTGAATGGAGTGAAATGACCCAGACGGTCTTTATCATGCCCAGCATCTTGTCGTGACTTAGTTTACTCTTTGTACCACTCCTAAGTGATGGTGTTGGTTGTTGGTTTTTTTTTTAAATATCCTTTTCAAATTTAGAGGCTTTAATAATTATTCTTGGAATATATCACTGTATATTTCATTCAAATCTGTACAGTGAAAATGAATGTTCAGCTTTTTTGGTATCTTCTTGGTTATCTTAAAGTATTGAAAATATCACATTGTATTAAGTAAGGGTAAAGGCGTCCCATAACCTATGTGGTCGTAGGGGAGTGAGGGTGCCGATCTCCTCTCCTTCGCTGCTTTACCTTCCCTGACCCTAAAGAGGCAGGCTCCCATTTACAGCTGGGTGAACTGGGGGACTGTACTGAAGCCAAGGCGCGCAAACGGTCACCAATCCAAGTGGTAACCACGCTCGATGCTGCTTAACCTTAGCTGGGTAAAGCGAGTGCTCTGACCACTGAGCTAAACCGTCCCCTGACGTATTACAGAATTGTAAAATATCTAATCACCTCTTTATCAGTGCATAGTGTTAATGTGAATTGGAACGAAGCAAAACTAATCCTGGACACCCCCAAAAAACCCAAACCTTGGACAAACCCAACCTAAAAAGAAACCCCCCAAATCCCCCTATCACATAATTATGAGATTGCTCGTTTTCTCTCCTTGAAGTAAGAAGCAGAGCTAACAGCGGCAGTGACTGTGGTGGCAGGTGATGTCGACAGGCTTCAACTCCCCAAGGGGCTGCCCACCAAGGTACCGGCCACCCTGGTGACGGCCACGATGGCGCACTGCCAGATCACTCGCTCCAGCCGAGGCCAGCAGACGCTGATGGTGGCTGTCAGCAACGACGGCATCAACCCTACCGCCTCCATGCTCTACTCCGCCTACGACCCGCGCTGCTATGCCTGCGATCCGTTCACACACTTGTGCCGACATATCGTAAGTTCTTTTTATTTGGCATCCGTTCAATCACAAGTGCCGACACATCCTAAGTTCATTTTTACTATCCTTACACACACAAGTGCCGACATATCGTAAGTTCATTTTACTCGCGATCCTTACACACACAAACACACCACACACACACACACAACACACACACACACACACACACACACACACACACACACACACACACACACATAGGCACACACACATGTATGCATGCACGCACACATGCGCGCGCGCGTCACACACACACAACACACACACACACACACACACACACACACACACACACACACACACACACACACACACACACACACACACAGTGCAGACAGACAGATCGTAGGTTTATTTTACTCGCGGTCGTTACACACACATATTGCTGTCTCTTTTTCTGTTTACCTGCAGATATCTGAAATATCATGTTCTGTGATGTTCCACCAGACATCATTTTTCTTTCCTCAGAGGGTCCTTTTAAAAAAAATCTGATATGTGTATTGCGTCTTGAATTCTATTTAGATGGAATGTTGTAACATATTCCAGGTTCCAGCTATACTTTCTATTTTATTTTAGGTTGTCAGTGTGTGGCTCTTAAGCCGTATGGTGACCACCCTGGTGTGTCCCTAAGAGTTGACTAGGGCGTTGAGATGAGGATCAAGTGAACAGTAGATTTTAGTCTGTTTGTAAAGACATGTACTGTTCTTCAATTCTTACAGTGGTGATAGCCCTGATAATAGCCTGTGAGGTTGACAGAGCTATAAATGTTATGATATTGAACTGGATGGACGCTATAGCCAAGTGGTTAAGACAGTTCGACTTCAACCCCATGGGTCCATAAAGTTGTGAGTTTGAATCTCAGCAGCATCTGGTAAATTAAGGGTGGGGATTTTTACGATCTCCCAGGTCAACATCTATTGCAGACCTTCCAGTGCCTCAATTCCCTTTGTATACAATTATGCACATACAGAAGATGAAAATATGCACACTAAAAATCCTGTAATTCATGTCAGCGTTTGATGGGTTACAGAAACACAAACATGCCCAGCATACATCCCTAAAATAGAAATGCGGCTACCTTCATGGTGGGCAAAAACGGTGGCATACACAAAATCTCACCATTGGTGAACCTCGGAGCTCTGGCCGTGGAACAAAAAAACTTGAACTGGTTCCCGTTGTATTTCATAAAGTGTGTGTGTGTGTGTGTGTGTGTGTGTGTGTGTGTGTGTGTGTGTGTGTGTGTGTGTGTGTGTGTGTTGGTGAGTGGGCAGAGAGAAGAGGAGGTGAGGTGGGGGACGGGGTCATCTATATTTGCTATCACAGCTTTTCAGTTGCCCCTCTGGCTGAAGGCTCATGGCTGTCAGCGTGTTTTCTGAAAACTGTGTCTTCCTTGCAGGCGACCAGCACCTGTGAGATGAACGGCCAGTGTTACATGCCTGAGGAGTCTTCACCTAAAGACCCCTGTCTTGTCTGTGATCCCCGCAAGTCTGCCACCAAGTGGTCCGTCAAAGACTGTAAGTGGTGTGACAGTGAACCAGGGTCATCTCATGCTTAAAGCGCTATTGAAACCTGCTTACGAAAAAACATGACTAGCTAGGATCAGCTATACGTGATTGCAAATGATGCACAGTATGTTTAACTATGATTTCAGACAAGCTATTGAAAATTGTTGTAATGTTGTTAATTTATGTGTTTATGTTTATAATAGATTTTGTTGCCAGTGGGATCTGTCTGTAACGTATGTGAATGAGCTTCAATGAACATTTGTTCTTGTCTTTGGCTCTAATAAAGAGACTGAACACTGAACACCCAAACAGTTTATTGTCATTGCCTGCACAGGCCATTAAATTGACAACACAGCTTTCCTGTAAGCAGTAAATCAGAATATACATAGTTGATTATACACGTTGAGATTATTTAGCACTGCAATGAATTTCACTCGAAGGAGTCATAATTATAGACAACAATACTTGCTGTCTGAGTGTTCGATGAAGGAGAAGACAATGCGACTTAATAGTGTAGTGATTTCAGCCATACAAAATAAATAAAAGCAATGCGACACTTTAGTTCCCTTTTGTTTCACTTTAGTACATCAGTGCATGTGCTCAAGAACTTACAATGACTGCGTTTCGTATGTGGATAAACTGGGTTTTTTCTATATATTTTTTCCTCTGTCGACAGTGCCCGAGTGTCCGGGCCGCGGAGACAAGAGCGACGATGAGGAGAGTGATGAAGTGTCCCCACTGCTCATCGCTATCCTGGCTGTTGGAGTGGGGCTGCTGATTGTGGGCATCGTCGGAGTGGTCATCTGCTGTGTCAAGAAGAGGTAACGGCTTCTAGCTTTCAGCTGCAGTGTGTGTGTGGTGTGTGGGTGGGGGGGGGGGTTGAGGGAGCACCAAGGAGAAGATGAGAGGAGAGATGATCGAGTAGTCTGATGAGAGAGAGGAGAGAGACTACAGATTACAAGTGGAGAATGACATGAAGAAAGCTTCCTCTTTGTGTGTGTTCGATTAATCAGTGTGGTGACAGATGCTCCACATATGTACAGTTTGATTATAAATGCTTCCTCATATGTTTCAGTGTTACTGTGTTGATGCAGATATTAGCAAAGATAATATGTCCAAGGCATTATTTTTACTGCATAGGGGCCCTTGACAAAGTGACTTTTTTCCCCTTGATTTAAAAAAAAATCATTGGAATAAAAAAGCTCATGAATAACGAGATAGTAACAAAAAAACACTTTCAGAGCAAACCGTTATATTATTATATTATAAGCAACTGCATTTTACACTTTGTCAAGCTGACAAGATATAGAGGTGGGGGAAAACTTCTTTGCCCGTAGATTTGAAGGGGGGAATTCAGAGAGGTGGTGTCAGAGTTGTACAACTTGAACACGCCAGACCTTGTTGTTTTCAATTCTACACTAGTTTCAACATTCAGCCCATGTCTCCAGTAGTCATTGAACCTGAGCTACTGAAGAAATCAGAGTTAGTTGTTTGCTGGCCAAATCAGTGGGAAATAGAAGTTAAAAGATCAAATGTGCACAATCAAGACCATTCACGTTCACACGCTTTTCTGTGTGATTATCCTTTCTTCATTAGAATACAGCACATTTTTCATAAACCTCAAATGATCCTTTTTAAAGAAGATCAATTCAAATAATAGGAAGCAGAGATGTTTGTGTTATGGTGGTTATATCAAGTGTTGTTATAGATCAATTCAAACTATCGGAAGCAGAAATGCTTGTGTTATGGTGGTTATATCAAGTGTTGTTATAGATCATTTCAAATAATAGGAAGCAGAGATGCTTGTGTTATGGGCAGTTATATCAAGTGTTGTTATGGCGTACTATTTACAGACAAGGTCGGCCATCCAGCAGAGACGACGAGTTTGGAGCATCTCCTCCATCCTACAACAACCCCGGCTATGTCCTCCGGCACCATGGACCCCCAGCAGGTCTTCAGCCAAGGCAGCATCCACAAGCGAGCTGTCACCCGCGAGTCCTCCTACATCCCCTCCACAGTCCAGAATGACTAGGAGCCAGATGGAAAACATACGAAAAAGAGACGGAGTGAACATGTTCCACACCTTGACTGTGAACTGAAGTACCAAATCTGACTTGCAGTGTAGTATTTCTGTGTGGTAGCTGACAAGTCTAGAACCAAAAACAACAAAATCCTACTTTAGTGCTTCTTGAAAACTGTGTGAAAAAATGAACCGGTTTAGTGCTGCTCTGTGTGAAGTTTGCATAATAAGCAATGTTTTGGATTTTGCACTTTATTTTCTTTACTCTCTGACATGTTTCGCAGTCATCAGTCACCCAGCTTGCCATTTTTCCTAATCCTAATAATGCATGTTTACAATCATCACCAGTACATGCTGTCTATCACTGAAATTAAAATATAAAACTTCAACTCAGACGTCCAGGTTTAAAACATTCTAAGCCGCTGTTCAATCACATGTGTAATGCTTTTCATGTTACATGTCTGTTGAAATACCAGATCAAATTATCTTTATCAGAAGGGCGTACTGCTATATAAATGAGATAATGATCAGATTTACATTCCGTAGGAGTGGGTTTGATTCCAAAATGTACAACCACAAACCCCAGTCAGGCCATAATCATCAGAAAATATTGACATTATGCTTGAAAAATATCTTAACAGAAAACGGTTCACTTTTTCCATCATTCAGGAACAGTTCCCTGGGTACAGTGCAGAACTCATGAATGAAAACTGGCAATGTCAAAACAAAAAACGTATTCACTATTGAAGAAAATTATTTTCTTGTAAAACGAAGTCGGAACCGAGATTCGAATCCGGAAGAATTCTGGAAGGGTTGGCAGCTATGGACTATTGAAGAAACATCCTTTTTCATCTCTGCACTTGTTTCCACTTCCAATGTTGACTGTATTTCATCAACATGTTGTGACACAGGAAAGGGCCCGCCTAGTGGCGGCATTCAATCCACAGACTATGAAAAAAGACCACCATCAACAACAACAAAAAACCAGTAAGCGTTGCCTTAAAAGAAAAACAGCTTAAAAAAAAACCTCCTACACTGATCACACATTACCCTGATTCTAAATTCACCCCAGTAAAACAGGATCACAATTTTGATTTCATTGCTTAAGAAAGTTTTCAACATAAACGTCCAACTTAGTATGCTTAATTATGAAAAAGAGGTATGTTGTGAAATTCTGATTTTGTTCTCTTTTGAAAGCTTTGCACTTCATAAGTGATTATTGTTGATGCTCAATTTTATTAAAGGAAACATTTGTCAGTTTATGTTTCGAAAGACTTGCTATATAGTTAGTTGTTGAAGTTCTCTTTTAAAAGGTATGTTTAGTGATTCTTGTTTGTACAGTTGATATTGTTCTTAAAGGTATGTCACATAGAAATATTTCCTAGCTGCTTAGTTATTTTGACAGTATACGCAGGGTTTGGAAAATGTCAGGGTAAAAATGAAGAAAAAAATTAGTCCATTTCTGTTTAACTTTTCCCCCCTGTGTCCCTAAAACTACAAATTTAAACAAGAAATTAGGTTCCACAACAAAAAAACCCCAACTAATCTGCTTCTTTTTTAAACACAAACTGAACAAAATGTACTTTGTAAAATCTGATGTCTCATGCTTGCCCTGTGGGAAATTTTTATAGCTTTAAAAAATGTTAAAAAGACATCACAAAATCAAGACAATCAAAAGTATTGAAATGGTATTAATCATCATCTATTGACAAATAATCCCACATTATGAGAACATCACCCCCCACAAAAAAACCCCACCCCAACAACAACAAACAAACAAACAAACAAACAACAAAAACAAACAAAAATTCAAGCAGACGAAATACAATAATGAATTTTGAGGTTATATTAAGAAACAAACAGAAACTAAGTTTTGGTAAAGGGTGGTAGAGTGCAGAAGACAGAAAGCAGGTTTTTCTTTTCATTTCTTTCAATTCTCCCATGTCCAGCCTAGCTGACCCCCTGTACATGTTTGAATTCATCCCGGTGAAGTAGGACTGTACTAAGCATAATTAATCAGCCGTATACAAATGGTGACCACATTCCAAGCCCTGCCTATACTCTGTGATATTGCTGTGTGACTTGACTTTATTTTACTGCTCTTTACTATGTTCTTTAAAGTAAAAAAGAAAACACCTTTTGTTGCAAACCATATACTCTGTCTTCTTTTTGTGTGCTGGTGCATGAGATGATGAAAAAGGTGTGTCACATGTCGTGTGTCAATATACAAATGTCAACTCTTTTTTCAGGAAAAAAAAAAAGAGTACTCTCAAAGCTTTTTCTCAAATTCAAGGAAAAAGTTCATACAGTATCACTATGGAAGCTTACACCTTCAACAACTCAGCTGTCAATGCTTGCCAAAATGAAAATGATTTAAATGTGTATACGTGTGTGTGTGTGTGTGTGTACATGTGTGTATGTATCAGAGAGAGAGAGATGGATTCTTTTCTTATCTATCTCCTGTGAGGCTGCCAGGGTCTCTTTGGGTATGACTTTATGAGTGGTATGTATCTATCCCTCCTGGAAATTCTGAGCAAAAGAAGTCTTCCTTTCTATAACCTCTCTTTGTTTCTGTCTTTGTTCTTTCAAGTTTCTGCACGCATCTCTTTCTGTTGAAATTTCTATCATCAGTCCATTTATCTGTCTTTATGAATTTGTCCAACATTCTCTTCATAAATGTTGTAAATGGGTATAGTCAGGTTTCCTTTTTTATTTTTACATCAGTTACGTATTAACAGATCTTTTAACTCCATTAGCTATTTATACTTTGTGTGTGTGTGTGCGCGTGTGCATGTGTGCACATGTATTGAGTGTGTATGTAGCTATTTTTTTCAGTGTTTAGGTTTGTTTCCGGAGGTTACTGAAGATAAAAGCAGTTTATAGGCTTTCTCGTTTATCATGAAGAATATCACAAAGACAAAAAGCCTAGCACATGCCCTTGTTTAGCATGGTCTATATAAAGACATTTTTAAACAAAAGTTAATTTATTATCTTCAAAATAAAAGAATAAAGAATATTATGAAGGCAGTAAGCCTGGCATAGGTATGCCCTTACTCGGCATGGGCCTGTATACACAAGACATTTAAAAAGTTGTTTAATTTATTATCCTCAAAATAAAAAATAAATAAATAAATGAATGTCTGCTGGGGCCTATGCCGAGAAGGGCATGTGATATATGCTAGGTGTACGGCCTTCATGGCGTTCTTCATGATTCTTTTTCTGCTACAGGTTTTCCCCAAATGTACAGATTGGCACATCTTTCTTTTTAATAAATTTGGATTTGTCATGGAGAGATATCAGATAATCAGTTTTCTTGTTGACACATAATATCAGCCCAAATTTCAATCTGCTTCTGGCATTTTTTGTTTAGGCAATGTCATCCTATATTAAATGCACAACTCCAGCCATATTTGGGTCAAAGAAAAATGGATGGCAACTGTTCTGAGATAATATAAATTTGATTCCAGATTGAATTTGATTCTCCTGACTCCATATCAGTGGTGAAAAACAAGCATGCAAACACACACACACACACTATCATATATACACTCCACTTATTTATAAATGTGTACTCTTTATTTGCAAAAAAGTCAAAAATTTCTTTCCAGCCAATGACAATGTCCAACAAATGACTAAAAAATAGGTAACAGTAAAAACTTGGAAAACAAACACTTCAAACTGAAACAATGTCCAAATTGGGCAACAAACAATTCAAACTGAAACAATGTCCAAATTGGGCAACAAACAATTCAAACTGAAAACAATGTCCAAATTGGGCAACAAACAATTCAAACTGAAGCAATGTCCAAATTGGGCAACAAACAGTTCAAACTGAAACAATGTTCAACATCATGTGAACAGACACAATAGCACCATGTGAATTTTCACCTCATCAACAACCCTTATGTCTCCTTTTTGTTGTTGATGTCAATTATTTCTTTCTTTCTTGATACTTTGTATAGCCTTGCATATCCTTAGAGAAATGACAGGAATCAAAGAAACTGATTGTGTTAAGAACTTAAGTGTTATCCTCTAACCCCAAGACAAAAAGTGAAATAACTAAAAAATTTTCTGAGTAAATACTGTTTACTTCAGCAAACTACTTCAAGCATTTAACTTTGCGAATGCACCTAACAGCTACAGAAACTCTGAACAGGGTAACTGTTGAAGAAATATGTAAAAGCCTGCTCTTACTAACTAGCTATATGCCACTTAAGAAATAGGTTCAAAACTAAAAAAATAACATAATCTTTATTTCCACCACCATTATTATAGTTCTGTATTGAAACAACATTCACACCACACACACACACACACACACACACACACACACACACACACACACACACACAGTGTGTGACACATTGAATAAATTCCTCTTTGCTTAAGATGAATTTCAAGAAACAAAAATTGAAAAACGATATGATTATATCACAATAAGCCAATAGTGAACAGACAATTTTGACAGTAACTCATACTCCAAGATATCTAATGGCACACACAGGGGACAGGTCAGCTCAGTGGTCAGAGCACTTGCTCTCCCCAAGTTGAGTGTGGTTATCTCTTCGATGGGTGACCGTTTGTGCACCTTGGTTTCAGTACAGTCCCCCAGTTCAAGCAGCTGAAAATGGGTACCTTCCCTCTTTAGGGACAGGGAAGGTAAAGCAGTGAGGGAAAGGAGATGGGCGCCACCCTCAATATGCTGGCCTCTAGAGAAGCAGAGGTCTCCGACATCTCACTCCCCAAATGATTGCATAGGTTATGGGAACATTTTTAACTTACTGTTAGAAAATGAAGTAACGTCTTAAACGTTTCAGTTTGGTGATATGAGGTAGACTAATTAGGTAAATTCTTACAAAGAAAAGTTGATAAAAAAAAAGCTCCAAGTACACTTTGTAAAAAGTTTAAAAGTTATACACTAATTAAAGGTATAAAAAGTGCCCCCTAAAAAAAAGGAACAGGAAAAAAATACAAGAGATGTGCCATGTTTTGTCAACAGAAACAAGTCATTCACACATGTTACATTATAAAATTTTTTTTATTAATGCACATGTACACACACTGACACACATATATCCAAGGCTACACATACATGCAACCACACATGTGTGCAAGTACCACACACACACACACACACACACACACACACTCTCTCTCTCTCTCTCTGAGTTTTTAACTCAAAAGTATGTGCAAGTCAGCCGAACAGTGTATATATACAATATAACATATGAGAAAGAACACAAGCAGATCCGTGGAATAATGAACAAAGCTGTCTGAGATCAAGCATGTGGCATCAACACTGGAATGAATGCAGGCCACACAAAGGCACTTGGTTGATACAGTCTTCTGCCATACGGCACTATGCAGAGAGAAACTCTATGGCGAGTTGAACAGCAGAAAGTCTTTCCAAAAGCTCCCTCCTCCTTGGTAACAACGAGCGTTTCCTTTGTAACGAGTGTTTCAGCCCTTTGCTTCACACACTCTCAGCTACTGGTTTCCTGTAGGGAAGATCCTTGTCTCAATATGGTGAAAATGGCCCTGCAAGCAAACAAAACACTGATTATGATGGAGACATATAACACAGAGAGAGAGAGATGGAGATGTATAGATCTACAAACAAAACTCTCAAAAGCAAAACACGATAAAGTTCACAACAAAACCGGACATTTCAAAATTCATAATGAATTTGTTATTTTCGAAATCAGTATTTCACTTAAAATAATAATTAACTTTAAGTTGTATTTTTTTTTAAATACTTCAAAAAAATATAAAGTTTAAATATTATATAAAGATAATGAGTATTGCACTGAGTATCTGTCTTTTTTGTCGTTTTTTTGGCCTTACTTGGTACTCGTACTGCATTTCAGACACTATGACATTCACAAGCACAAAGAGGCCCCTTGGTAAGACTAAGAGCTGCTTCTTCATTCACGCAGAACATCTTGCACACACGTTAAATCCTGTTCCGCTTTTCGTAAGAGTAGGCCATTGTGTGCCGTGGGAACAGGTGACAGAATTTACAAAAATCGCATACACACCGGGACTGGATGTAAAGAAGCACATAAGTGCTTATTCCATTATCCTCGATATAAAAAAAAAGAGCCTACTACTAGCACTACTACTACCCTGCAATTGGCAAAAATGAGGCAAGTCTTCACTTTGTTCTCTTTACCAATTTACACCTACACTAAAAAATAAAATCAGGAAACCAACCATGTCAATTCCTTGATTTATTTCTCAACTCAGATTTAACTTTGACACTTTTTTTTTTCAATTCCAAATAAAATACAATCTTAACAACCAACACAAACCACTGTTACTAGTATAAGTGTTGAAAAAAGAAGAAAGTCATGTATCAGAAAAAAAAGCAGCAGACAATGAATATGGATACCCACAGACTGTCCATAGTAGCACTGGAGACAGACCCCATGCGCTGCTGCACTGGGAGCAGCAAGACTCTGGCCCCCTGCACCTGCAGAGGCAACGGCAGCCATGGTTTGCTGGCTCATGCTGTTAGGCTGGTGCGGGCTGACCACACAGTCCATGACCTCATGAGGGAACTGGCCCGACACTTGCATGGGCGCGTTCTGCGGAACCCCATCACCAAATGGAACGGTCACTGCAGGCCCAACTGGAACGTTCAACTCCTGTAACAACCACAAACCAAAAAAAGTAAAATACATTATATAATAGTGGGGGAAAAAAAGAAGCGGTTATTAAAATGCTGCAAGGAAAATGGTACAGCATAAATATGAATTTGATATTTAATTCTAAATTTATTATCACTGATGAGACTGTTCACGGATGAGACTATAAACCGAGGCCCCATGTTTGAACGCATGCAGAACATCTTGCGCACACGTTAAATCCTGTTCCGCTTTTCGGAAGAGTAGGCCATTGTGTGCCGGTGGAAACAGATGACAAAATTTACAAAACCGCATACACACGGGGACTGGATGTAAAAAAGCACACGAGTGCTTATTCCATTATCTTCAATATAAAAGAATAAATAGATAAAATAAATGATGCTGCCTGCAAGAAGACAGGTAAGGATGTGCTGCTGTAAGAATGAGACAGATAATCAAGACGACTATTTAATAATTTAAAAACAAAAATGTACACAAATTCTCAGTCTCATCATTGGTGAACCTCAAAGCTCTAGCCGAGGAATGAATTAAAAAAAAAAAAAAAATTTTGTTTCCTGAACTTTCCATTTCAACATGATGCAGTTTAAGCAGCAAGGAGACTGCCAGAAGTTGGTGTTGGTCACAAACATGCCCAGAACATCTTCAAACGTGTCCCGCTTTTTGGAAGAGTAGGCCATTGTGTGCCTGTGGATGACAAAATTTACAAAACTGCATGTACACACAGGGACAGGATGTAAAAAAGCACATTTTATGAGTGCTTATTCCATTATCCTTGAAACAAACAAATAAAATAAAATAAATAAATATACAGAAGGAAGCTCTCTGTTGTTGTTGTTCCTCCAAATGATGTACGGTGATATTGTGCATAATATATACATCCTTACATCATACATGTATGTTTATAATAATAAATTTATATGCGACTGCTTTTGCCCAGCATTAATGTATCCACATTCTGACTTCCACAAAACCAGTGTACATGCATTTTTTTTAATGTGGTCATCCATTTCCGCCAGCATGCAGTGGCCTACACTTCCGAAAGGCTGAACGGGTTTTAACTCAAGCACAAGATGTTCTGCATGCGTTTGTGCACAGGATCTCTGTTTATAGTCTCATCTAAAAGACTTTTAGGAGAGGGGAGTCAGCATGGATAAAAGTAAGTAAAATCCCCTTAAGATGAGCATCTCAGTGGTAGCTCAAACCTCAGAAACCTGGGATACATCATGATCATGGGCGGTCACATCACGAGTGCAACGCTCTAACCATCTAGCTATTCCATCACCACAGAGGGTCTCGGAACTCAGCTGCCAGTGCCAGCCTTCTTAAAAGAATTTATTCATTGCTTTACTTTTAACTTTTTAAGACATGTTGTATTCACAGTTTGAAATCAAGTTAAACAATAAGTACTTTTCAAAAGACAGCCTAAGGCTAATGCTATCCACAAAACATTTAGTTCAACTTTTCAATCAATGGCAATACACTGAATTAATAGAATAATAGTTTCGCCATTTTTGGTCAGCATCTACCTCAATTTTTGTTTATATTTCACTTTCTTAGTTTCCAATTATTTAATTTGACCAGTGTACAAATTTACTTTATCTAGTTATCACTTTGTAGCTCTTTCAGTCATCAAGTACTAACAGGTTTAACTAGATAAGTAGTTTACTATATAATCATAAATGTTGTTCACAACATGCTTAGGATGATGATATCGTGGCTGCTTTATAAATGTTTTTTTGTATTTTTTAAAAGTTTGTTTGTTTGTTGTTTGTGTATGTGTGAGTGTGTGTCATGTGTGTGTGTGTGTGTGTGTGTGTGTGTGTGTGTGTGTGTGTGTGTGTGTGTGTGTGCTTTGCCTTTGGTTGTTTTTTTGTGCTTTGTGTTGTTGTATTTTTTTTTCTAAAGTAATGTCGCTCATGTGGCTCTGGCTACACATGGCAGAACTGACCTCCCCCTTCCACATAAAATATTTTTTCTAACATGATTAAAGAAATAAAAGAAAGCAATCTAAAGATCCGTTGATCTGTTACACAGATGTGGTTTGTGCTAAATGGACATTAATTAGGCTAGAAACTTAACATTTCAGTTTGTGGTCACATTCACAAGCTGATACTGATACAGTGATACTGATACAGTAGTCACCCATGACTGGCATAAGGAAGTCATCATTATTTCATTATCATTTGACAAATGGCAGGATTCATTAGGTGTTTATTTTCCCTGATATAAATGTATATCATATTGTTTTTTGTGTGCAACATATTCCTATATATATCTTAAAATTTAAAGCATTTATAAGCATTTTCTTTCTCTTTTTATCATCGTCTTTCAATTGCAGCTTTAAGTTAAAATGGCCACAGGAAAACCACGGTACCACCAGGAGCAGACTTGCCTGCCCCAGCAAATGAAAAATAGTATTTGAACCGGCCAAAATAGTATTTTGACAGCAAAAATAGTATTTGTGAACAATCTTTCTTGCTCTCGATGTATTCTTATAATCATTGTTTATTTGGTGGTTCTTATTATGACTTTGGTTCCTTTGCAGCATTCTGCTGTTATGAAGAAGATTGTGTTTTCAGAAAACTGACCATCGTCAACTTGTATTTGAGTGTGTGAGTGTGTGTATGTAAGGATTTTTGATAACCTCAGTTTCTGTTTTAAAGAACCTTCTTCAAAGAATCATTTAATTGAAACAAAGTTCAGAAAGTTTAAACTAAAGCTGAAAATAAAACAATATTTTCAGCTATTTTATGTCATCTTCTTCATAAATCAATATTTTTGCTGCACTTAATCCCAAAATAAAATTTGACACAGAGTATCCAATTAGCGCAGAATGCTAAAAACTAAAACTAAGTGATCATGAAAGCCCACCTGTCCATTCATTGTATCTCTTGCTTAGGAGTGGTCCCCCCCCCCCCCTTTTTTTTTCCCCCTTCATGATACTGTTTTCAATATCATGTGCCTACAGTGATAAACATAGCTAAGTTTCATCCCACTGGGTAACAGGAGGAAGGGGTGTGGAGATGGGTAGTGGAGAGGGAGGAAGGCTGACACTAGTGACAGTACCAGTAAGGGCACAGATTTTCACACTACAAGGACAGTGACAGTGGATGTAAACAATTTCTGTAAGGAATGAGAAAACACAGTATGTGTGTGTGTGTGTGTGTGTGTTATTTTTTTGTTTTGTTATTTATTTATATATCAAGGATAACTGATAATGTGTGTGAAAGTGTCTCTGTGTGTGTGTGACAGAGAGAGAGAGAGAGAGAGAGAGAGAGAGAGAGAGAGAGAGAGAGAGAGGCTGTCCATGAAAAAGGAGGAGGAAGCTGGTAGGCCTGCTATATAATATAAACATCGCTTTGACAGGGTGATAAAACTAGTGATAAGAAAGGGGACCCCTTGCACTCTGACCGAACACATGGCTGTGAAAGTCCCCCACTCCCATGGTTGATACTTTCCACATGGCCCCCCTTCTTTCAACAAAGTTCACTTGCTCCTAGTGATGACTCTGACCTAACACTGTTAGTAACAGTAACACAGACAAGGGGAGAGTTACATCCCTTAAACCTTTTTCTGTAGTTTTACATTTTTTTGTCCCGTTTTTTTGTTTGGGTTTTTTTGGGGGGTGGTTTTCAAAATTGTATTTCAGTAAAATTATAGTTTTGTATTTGGGGTAAAAAAAAATCGTTAAAATACAATAAAATCATATGGATAGGCAGGTCTGCAGGAGTGAAGCTGAAATCACTGCCAGGACCTCTGACGGCAGCTCATCCAGGAGTCAAAACTTGAGTCAGGTCAAGCAAAAGGCATGGTTCTTAATCAAAAACTGAAAAATGCCTTTAAAAATGCTCTCATTGAAAGACAACATTTTCTAGGATTTTTTTCTATCAATAATAAATTTGAATCTTTGATAAATCATTTTCCAAATGATTGAGAAGTTCAAGTTGCAAGTGGTTACCTGCACTTATTTTCCTCCACTGCTATAAAACTGTATAATTTCCTCAATAATATCTTATGTGGTCAAGTGGGAAATTGCATCTTTACTATAGTTGTAGGCCTATAGATCTATAAGTGTGGGCCATTTATTATTTTTCACCATCTTCTCTTGCCCACAGGTGCTTGCACTCAAGCATATCTATATCTCAATGTTTGGGTTATTATCTAGCTAAGACTAACCACTTGGCTGGATACAAACCTTATAATCTCCCTTGCATCCTTTCAATAGGTCCCCCAAAACATATGGCACAATGAATGAATGATTCAGAAGGTGTTTATTTTCTATTTAATGTTTTTTTGTGCAACATATATTTTAAGCATATTTTCTTTTTTTAATTATCATTGTCATTCGACAGCAGCTTAAAAAGGCCACAGGAATATAAAACAATCTTGTGAATTCATAGGACTGACACTTAAAATTCTGAAAAGGGTCTTCTGTAAAATACCACCAAAGGTGAACTTCATAACACCGCCAGGACCTCTTATGAAAGCTCGTCCAAGAGCCCACAGTCGAATCAGGTCAGGCCCAAGGTATTGTTCTTACTAAAGAACGGCTAAAATCCACGATGACTTTCTAAATGGAATCTTTAATGGGCCTAAACCATTTAAAAATGATTTAGAACTTTATGCAAGACAACCTGCACTCGTTTCCCTCCACTATGTAGTACTACTTCCTCAATTAGACAAACACAACCTACCTTTTCGTTCACAACAATCTCAAGTCTCGGTAACTTTGCACACCGTTCCCCATCAGTATTCATATCGATTTCGTTAAATTTACGTCTTTGAGCTGGGTTCATTTTGTATTTTATACGCTATTGTTCGCAGAACGCAAAGTAAGAACATTCACTCTGAGAACCTTGAACACATTACCACTCAATACCGAAATCATGCGCATTAAATGCAAGAGGAACGAGATGTCAAGCGTTGACTGATGTCCCAGCAAGTAGAAATCTACGCAGGGACGTAAATTATAATTACAACAGCAGCGCTGAGTAAATCCAGTTTCACTCAGCTGCCAATTAGACATTCGAATTATGCAAGTAGGAAGTAACATCACCCCCCCCCCCCCAAAAAAAAAAGCAACAACAAAAACCCCACAACACAAAGAAAGCGATATTATTATCATTGATGGGACATACCATAAGCCGTAGCTTAGGTTTGGGCTAGTACTACTACTAGCCTACTAATAACGCTAAGTATTTCCTTGTGATAACAATCAAGTTTTCTTTTTATATTTCAACGTAAAAATCCAGATCCAAATGTGCATCACAATTGATAAAGTATGAAATACAAAATTGTGGAAAAAAGAAAACAGATAATTCAAAGGAAACTCAGCGATAAACTAGCCTAGTTAAGAGAGAAGGAAAAGATGAAAATGCGTGAGTGAGAGAAAGGGGTATATAGTCAAAATTCGGAAAGAATTGACCATTTCCCTTATTTTTCTGCTGCAGTATTTATGTTCTCCAATCTTATATTTTCTGTGTTTCATTCTTTGATTTTGTAAACCTGAGGGCCTGTGGATTGGACATTATTTTTTTTGTTTAGGTCTAAATGTCATAATTTACTAATTTCCACTTTCTATGTATCAAGGGGAATCATTCTGATTTTCTTTGATTACTAACATTCGGAGAAGCACCCTCATTGCCTTCGGATTCGATAAATTTTTACCATGGCGTCATTAGGATTGGTAAGAAAGTAAAGTTTTTTTTTTTTTAAACATATTTGATAACATGGAATATAGGCAGACATTTCGCAAGTTTACGATTGGTACAAGGTTTGATTATGAAAGAGACATCAATCGTAAAATCGCAACAAATAAATATTCTACAAGAAGTTGACATCATCATCATGTCCACTTCACATGTTACACTCTTAGTCTTACTCTTAGCCTGCATTTTTTTTTTTTACAAGATCTTACTAGTTATAGAAAGTTTGTAACAAAAAGTTTTCATCGGAGCTGCCACTCCTCAGTTGAATCGGCAATGAGCAGTGATGTATGCTACTGATTCAATTAAAGTAGTCTTTTACTTTTACTCTGAGATTTAACTTAATACAGATCAATTGATTTGATGATTGAACTAATGAACATCATTATTTTTAACATACCTCGTCCTTTTCTTCACTGAAACTGGAAAGAAAAAGAACTATGACAGTAAACTTAAAGAGAAAGATACACAGACAGACAGACAGACAGACAGACAGAGAGAGAGGGAGAGAGAGATTATCAGTGAAACAAAAACTCGGTCTAGATGTGCATGTGGCATAAAGACAAACAAAATCCTGTCATAGTGTCAATAAGTAGACTTTTGTCAACACCCAAAACGGTAGTTTACTAAGTTATAACAATTTGATAAAAATGTTATGCATTGGCAGAGACTGAGAGAGTCAAGTCAAGTCAAGTCAAAATTTTATTTCCAGATGGTACATTGAATAAGCAATGCATTTGCTTTTCTTCATCAAGCCATCTATCTAAGAACTAATGATCTTAATGATTATACTAAAGTACTTCATTATTGCATCCTTTACCATTAAATTAAACCTGTAAAAAAAAGGAAAATCGATAAGGTAATACATTGAAAATAAAACTTACCACATATACATATACACACACACACATACTCATACACACCTGCACGCGTGCGCGCTCACGTCCACACACACATTTAAATAAAGAATGTTTTAAGAATTAAAAAAAAGAAAATCATAAAACGTCAGGACAAACAAATTACTTCACCTACTGTTTCATCCATTCTTACACGTTTATACTTTAGATAATAAAAAGGTACAGGAACAAAACGTTAGAAAATACTAGGCATTCGTTGCGTCATTACTGACAGTATTGCCTTCAATGACCTCCCTCCTCTCCTCCTCCACCCAGCAAACGTGTACTTTTTATGCGCTCATACTCATCAAATAGCGCTTTTTAAAAATAATATATTCACACAATAACTATCAAACAAGCAAGATAAGTCAAATAAGACAATAATAATGATTATTATAATAGAGATACAATAATAACAACAATTGCTCATCACCATGAGACAACAATATAACAAATAATCCCCATCACCATTAGACAACAACATAACGATGATAACAGAAAAGCATTGGAAAGGATGGGGGAGGAGTATCAAGGGGGAAGGGGGAAAACACATTCAATCAAATAGAAAAATAATAATAAAAAACAATTATTCAAGTGAGAGAGAGTGAGTGTGTATTTGTGTGTGCATTCACACACGTTTTATGTGTGTGTGTGTGTGTGCGAGAGAAAGAGACTGAGAGAAAGGAGAGAGAGAAGCAATCAGCTTATTAACTTTCTTTTTAGAACAATTTGATGCATTGGCAGAGAGTGAGTGAGACTGAGAGAGAGAGTTTTTGTGTGTGTGTGTGAAAGACTCGAGAGACAGACAGACAGACAGACAGAGAGTGATAATAGTGTATTGTGGCAAGCTTTTATTATAGTTTAAAGCATATTCACAAGGGGACAGTGAGAAGGGGGTTGGGAACAACACATACAATTTCATTTAACTTAGAAGAATAAACAATTCATAACAGCCCAAATAATTATCTCAGCATGGATGTCATAACAACATGGATTAGCAGCTGCAACAAACATAGATATTGTACATGTAATAGGTTGATGATATTTTTTTTCTAGCAGAGAGAGAACAATGAACAAGATTTATTGCTGTTTAGTGTTAAAGTTTTAAACCTTTTCCTGTGGGTAACCCTCAATAGGGTAACCAACTATCTACAAACCCTTCCCTCTATATCACCCACTACTGGTTTTACCTTCGACTTGTTTGAGCAAATTATGCTTCTTACTTGGCAGAAATGGCGCACTAGACGTTTAGTGTAAATGAAGTAATCTGTTTAATACAACGGCTGATGCATGATGCAAGTACATCAGTGGTCATTTTAAGTGTATTCGTTTGGGTCAAGTTCACTCTCCTAACTAATAAGTAATGGCATAATGTAGAAATATAGTTAATATGCGGCCTAAAAATTTGTTTGTTTGGTTGTTTTTTTTGTGTGTTTTGGTTGTTGGTTTGTTTTTTTGGTAAGAAGATATTGAATTTATCTACCTGAAACTGCCAGTTTCTAAACAACAAGAGAGTTTTGACATAATGAAAAAAATCAGAAAAGTGCTAAAACTACTACATAGGCAATGTTTGTGCAAATGTGCACAGTGTATACATGTGCACTGGGAAAGAGGGTTATAATGCTCCCTTTTACTGTAGGGGATAGTGTTAAAGCCATTCAGCAGCGAGTCACTGATGCGTTTTTAAAATTCATTTTTAATTCACATCATGTAATGTACAAAACCAACTGTGACACAAAAACCTGGACACAGAAACCACATCAGTACAATTTACAATAAAATTTTAGTTTGGGAGACTTAAATCCGTTTCACATGGGGATAGAACCCAGACGTTTAGCCCTGGATCAAACAAACAATCTGGAAATGAACAAAACAAAACTAAACAAAAAATGTGATAAAAACAAAACCATTCATTAAAAATAATCAACTTGAATCAATCAAACAGTATACTGACCACAAATACAGAGGGAGAGAGAGAGAGTGGGGGGGGGGGGGGGGGTGGAGGAGAGAGAGAGAGAGGGAGAGATTGTTATGAAAATAGAACCCAGGATCATAACTTTACAGTACATGATGATAGCAAAAACTAAGCTAAGGACACGCACGCATATTATGCACACATGCACACACACGCGCGTGCACACACACACACATATACACTCACATACACAATCATACACACACACATGCATGCACACACACATGCATTCATACACACACATGCATGCACACACAAGTTAATAATCATACTATTTCTTATTCTAAATATAAAAAAGTGTACCTCACTAGCTGTTTGTGTTTGTTTTGATTTTCACCACACATACACACACACACACACACACACACATACCACAAAAGTCACACAAAAATTGAACTGAATGTCAAAGTCCTTCAGATGAGACTATAAACCGAGGTCCCGTGCTCGAACGCATGCAGAACATCTTGCGCACACGTTAAATCCTGTTCTGTTTTTTGGAAGAGTAGGCCATTGTGTGCTGGTGGAAACAAATCACAAAATTTACAAAACCGCATACACATGGGGACTGGATGTAAAAAAGCACATGAGTGCTTATTCCATTATCCCTGATATAAAAGAATAAATAATGTAAAAGAATAAATAATTAAAAAAATAATAATAACAAGTTAATAACTATATTATTTCTTATATTAAATATAAAAAATATAACTCACTAGCTGTGTTTGTTTTCATCAATGTGTAAGAATACTGGTGGGGTTGGGCGATGCGCTCTCCCCGGGGAGAGCAGCCCGAATTTCACGCAGAGAAATCTCGTGACTTAAAGTGGTATAAAATAAAATAAAATAAATAATAGGGCATTCCCCCCCCCCCCCCCCCCACCCTATCATGGTTTTCATTATATAATAATATATTGTGATTGATCTGATTATTTTCATTTTTTTAAAAGAATTATATAATATCAATATCTGATTAGTAATGTGTCAATATTCCTGAATAGGAATATTGTAAGGTTTAAAGTTTTTATTTTCATCCAGGCATAACATCATAATCATGATGTCATAAATTAATGTATTACATGAATGGATATCTCAAGGCTGTTGCTCTTTTAAAAGCAGCTAATCAGAAACAACAAAATTGCTGGTCATTGTGATGTGTATAACTATAAGCCATGTTTGTAATATAACCCTCACTTTCTTTGATTTAAAATCATGTGGAGAGATTTTAAGAAACTCGGACTCTTTCACTTCTCACTGATTAAACATCAATCACTGGAAATTGCAGTTTGTCAACATTAAATTGATTAATAAAAGCTGTTTAGTAAAATTTGACAAGTTTTGACAGTGCTTATAGAGCTACTCTGCATCCCTAAAATATGTTCCAGAAGGCAGGCAAAGATACTTAATTTTGTTTTAGGATTGTTAAAAAAACATGTCAAACTTTTAGATGATAGTGAAATAAAACTTATTTATAGAAAATAAAGAGCCTCAATGACCTATGCTGACAAAATAGGATTTGCAAAAAGGGATTCGTCTGACTGGTTGTCAGGTAACATTCCATTTTATTTTCTTATAATTATTGACATTATTTTTTCTTGTTTATATTTAGTCACATTTATTGAATGCAGAAAAATTGATGAACATTTATAGACATTGCTGTGTGTTTCTTTTCAGAGTGCTGATGAGTTGCTGAGTGTGAAATCATCAATGCAGGCTGACAGCTATGGGAACAGTGTGAGTTAGTTATTAGTAGTGTAACTATTAATGCTATGTAGGCTGGAAGACTGAGAGTGAATTGCAGTAATTACTGAACAGTTTTGTGGTGTGCTCACACACACACGCACGTGCACACACACACACACACACACACATTGCTCATGCACGTGCACACACACATATGTGGATCGGTGGTCTAGAGGTAACGCGCCTGTCTAGAAAGCGAAAAGTCCGGGTTGGAAGTGTGCGGTGGTTCGTATCCCGTCTGGGCCCGAAACTTTTCCCCCATCCATTAGACCATGAGTGGTGGTCTGGGCGCTAGTCTTTCGGATGAGACGATAAACTGAGGTCCCGTGTGTTACAGAAAATTATGCAGCGCACGTAAAAGAACCCACGGCAACAAGAGAGTTGTCCCTGGCAAAATTCTTAGAAAAAAGCCACTCTGTTAGGGAAAGAAATACAGTTGCAGACCAAAAAAAAAAAAAAAATGAAAGAAGGGTGGCGCTGCTCTTGTGGCGACGTGCCCTCCCCGGGGAGAGCAGCCCGAATTTCATGCAGAGAAATCTCGTGACTTAAAGTGGTATAAATAAATGAAATTAAATAAATGAAATATATGAACAACTCTGTATTTTAGCATCAGAGATTTCATTGTCTCATACATTTATTCCTTCCTCATGGTATTACGTGTTATTTTAGCAGAGCCATGAAAAATGTGATTAAATTCACTTATTTAGTATAATTTTAAAAGAGATCTTGAGAAAATCTCATGCTGAAAAAATCATTGTTTAAAAGTGTGCAGGCAGTATAATCATGAAATGTGATGAACTGGGTATTTCTGTTTTTTCCATCAGAATGGTTTTGGCTATCAGTGTGTATCATTTGGTATGGTTCAGTAATGGAATAGCGACTTGATTTCCACTCAACGTCTCAAGGCTGTGCTTATCTTGCATGAAGAGTCAGCTATTTTCCGAGGCCATTTTCATTGTTGATCACTTTTTTTGGGTCTTGGGGTGGAGGTGGTGGTGGTGGAGGGAGGGGGAGGAATCTGTTACAGTTTCCATATACTATAATGTGTATTAAACAGAATTTGTATATACATATTTTGAAAGGAAAATAAATTTGAATATTGCATTATTGATTTTGCTCTAGAAATTTCTATATCAGTATTATAACCCATGGACTCAATAAGCATAGGTTATCATACACAGCAGTTATCCTCTCCAGTGTTTTTTCCCTGTCAGAAAAAGGTAAAGAAACATGGCTTTGATAGGAAGATTTGACCCCAGGTTTTTTTGTTTTTTAAAAAAAACTTTTCCTTGTGCAGCAGTACAATGCGTCCACTGCTTGTCTATTATCTTCTATCACATGTTGCGTGTGGTGAGGAAAAAATGGAAGGTGTATAATTTTGCAGTAGTATGGATACATGGGTTTCTATTTTCCCTGAGAATCTCCTGAATGATACAAGCAATGCAAAGTGGTGCATGTTGAAAATGTAAAGAGAGAATTCATACGTGAGTGGGATATATTTTCCATCATACTGTCTCTTATAATGTTTTCTTTGATTAAAAAAAAACCTTTGATATTTGCGTGCCTGCATAAATAATTCACCATCTTGTATATAAGTGTGGTGCTCAATTCAACAGATTCGTCAGGGGACGGGATAGCCTAGTGGTCAGAACATTGCGCTCGCAATCTGACGACCCGGGTTCGATTCCCATTCAAGGGGATATTTTCCCCTGGAGTTAACATCAGTGCAGACTCCACTCTCCCCCAAAGTCCTTCAGATGAGATTATAAACCGAGGTCCTGTGTGCGAATGCACGCAGAACATCTTGCGCACACGTTAAATCATGTTCCGCTGTTCGTAAGAGTAGGCTATTATGTGCCGGTGGGAACAGATGACAGAATTCATAAATCCGCATACACACGGGGACTGGATGTAAAAAAGCAAATAAGTGCTTATTCCATTATCCTTGATATAAAAGAATAAAAAACATAATAAAGACTATTAGTATTAGGTGTTTCTTTTATAGATCAGTTTTCCAATTTTCTATTACAGTTTAATCAGTGGCAAATCAGCTGTTCAAGGCTGCTATGATTTCTGTTTCAGCCTGAGCTTGAACACCACTGGGCAGTACAAGCTGGCGATCATGCAGAAGTATATTTCAATGTAAGCGTTGCTTAGAGTAACAGATAACTGGGCCTAGGGTCCGATGTGTATGTATAAATGTATGTGCGTGTGCGTGTGAGAGAGAGAGAGAGAGTGTGTGTGTGTGCAATTTTCTTTTTTTCATTTTTGCTTTTTTCATGTGTGTTAACAACTTAGTTCAAAACAGCAATGAAAGTGTGTGTGTGTGATGTGTGTGTTTTGTCTGTGTGTGTGCATGCATGCACTAACAATGGAGGCAGGAAGATGGATGCAAACATCACCATAAAGGGTCTTACAAATTTTGGTCATCGAGTTTCTTTTTGGGTGGACTACTGTACTTCTGTATCACTCTGATTCATATATTGATTGTTTGCGTTTTCCTTTTACTTGGTTTGATTTCAAACTTTTCAGTAGTTGCAAAAACTTGTCACGCCTGCCCATGCTGTACTAAATATTTAACAATCATTATTTTTATGTTTGTCTCGGTGTCTCTGCTAATCTTTCATGCTGAACATGTCCGTGCACTGAAAAGTGCACATATCATTTATTAAAAGGCAAAGTTGTTCTGCACATGTATAGTCTGATTTATTTGCCTTCTCTCTGATATTTTTCAGCTGATCTGCTCTGTTGACCCAACCTGTCTGCACCTCACACCAATAGATGATGAGATCTACACCAAGTTCAGAAGTAGATTCCCTGACATGAAACTTGATGTCATTGATGAAAAGGAAATGAAGAGTGGAATCGGCAAACTGGTATGTGTTGTTATGTCACCAATGATAATGAAATCTGAAATTGATATAGAACTAGAAGGCTTTAAAAAAAAATTTTGCCCTGAGTACAATCATTAGTGTTTCTGCACAACTTAGTCAATTCTCCAGCGTTTCACTTGCTTTTATTTATTTATTTTGTCTTTGGTGGATAGGTGGTCTAGAGGTAACGCACCTGCCTAGAAAGCAAAAAAGTCTGGGTCTGAAGTGTGTGGTGGTTCGATCCACATTTGTGCCCGAAACTTTTCACCCCCCTTCTCTAGACCATAAGTTGTGGTCTGGGTACTAGTCTTTTGGATGAGACAATAAGCCAAGGTCCCGTGTGCAATACTCATTTAGCGCACATAAAAGAACCCACAGCAACAAGAGAGTTGTCCGTGGCAAATTCTGTAAAAAAAGCCACTCTGATATGAACCCAAAATACGTTATGCAGACAGGAAAACAACAATATAATGGGTGGCGCTGCTCTTGTGGCAACATGCTCTCCCCGGGGAGAGCAGCCCAAATTTCAAGCAGATGAATCTGTCGTGACTTAAAATGGTATACAATACAGTACTATGCAATACAATACAATACAATCACAACTTTTGAGGAGAAGTTAAATGAATTTGAACTAGCTTCCTTCCATATCTGATTTATAGATATTTCTCAGTCTTATAAGAAGGGTTTGTTTATAAATAGTAATTTTATGGATAGATCTAGACAGCAGGCATAGGTCAGCACAGAGATTTGTCTTTGACAACTCCAGTCACAAAAGTGTCTAAAGAACAAAATGAAAGTAAGTCAAGTAATGAAAGGTCAGGCTGCTCCTAATTAATCAGCTATCTAATAAAGTGCTTTGATTTTTGGTTCTGGTGGCAGCAATGGCGCGAGTTTTTGGAAGGTTACAAAGGAAGAGTGGAGGAGTACAACTTTGGGACACTGTTACGAAGAGACTGCTCCAAAGGATACACAGAAGAAAACTCCATTTTGTGTAAGTAGACTGTCTTCTACAGGAATGCAGTTTAGCCATTTTCAGTTGACTGGAGAATAATCAGAACTGAGATACTGTGTGTGCAAAGATTTAAGTGTGACATCTGTATACTTTTAGATTTAGTGATATTGACAAGGAAGACACATGACTCAAACTACAAAATAACTAGTGGAAAATGGACGACTTTAACAGTGTTGATTCTAGGCTGCACCATTGTGGTATTCCCACATATCTTATCTCCTGGGTGCCAAAAAAAAGTTAGACAGAGGCCGCATTATGGAACAAGTGCACCATTCTGGCTGCCATGAGTACAGCCTGTAGAATCATAAAACCAAGTGCCATTTTGTGTTGATGTTTCTGATTGGCTAATCACTTCAGTTCTGACCAACCATTGTTTCTCTTGACAATCTTGATCACAAGACTGCACAGGAAATCATTTTCCTCAAATTGCAAATACGCACTCCTTTACCTAAATTTGTTTTCTCTGTGTTGATTATTTAGATAATCAGTCTCCTTGATTCACCTCCATCTTATACTTGACACTATCACCAGAGATAATTGCTCTTGTGCCTAAATTTGGGGTATTCACCAAAGCCAAGAACCAGCTAGCTTCATTTAGTTTTGTGTCCACATTTGAGATTTCTGAATGCACTGGTATGGCATCCATTATCAACATACACATGAAATGTATTTCAAAACTTGTACAATTTTGCCACTGAATGGCTTTTTTCTGGTAAAGAATAACTTTTCTCAATAAAAATATTTTTATATGATTTCTTGTGTGAAAATTTACGAAATTTCATTACAGGGAATCATATTCAGTTAATTTGAATACTATCATGATATTGCTGCCATCTAAATCATGATAAACATGCACTCTTTTTGTTATTGCATTTCCCTGCTCTATGTGCAATGAAGTTCAAAGAGCCATGACTGTCTAAGCAGTTTATTCCTTTGCAGCCTTTGAACAGTCTAGTGACTCATCCCTAAACTCATTCAAGTTGAAAGGCTACTCAAGCAATCGTTTCAAATAATGACTCCACTTCATTTTTATTTAATGTCATATCAGCACAGATTTGAATACTTTCAGTAACAAATAACCAAAACCCAACATATCTATATGTATTAGATAGTCACAAAAAGTGTAAAGTAAGTGCTGAATGATTGAAACATAAACTGTAGAAAGTATACCAACCCCTTCTCTCATACATCACTCCTTTGACAAAAATTGACTGGATAAGTTACACATACATATATTTCTGTCCGCAGGTCCCCGGACACAGTTTTTGGCCATTGAAATTGCCCGCAACAGAGAAAACTACAACAGTGATTTACGGTTTACACATGGCTGCTCTGAAGACAAATCAGTGAACCGAGCTTCATAGCCAAGGATTTAATTTTAATTCCAGTGAGAAAAAGTGACGCTGCTGACTGTGTGTGCATGAGGGTGTGGTTTGTCAGCTTATCTGGCAAATCAGGTTTGATTCCCATCGCTTGGTGCTTGCACCACATCTATGAACAACTACTTTGAGAATCAAGCGACAACGGATCAAATAAAAAAGAAATTTAGTATGAAAGTTACTGCAGTTGCTTTGTTTGAATGGTAGCAGATTAGGATATTTTGGGGGAGGGGGGGGGGTGTTCATTTCTCAGCTAGAGCTCCAAGGTTCAGCAATGATGAGATCTTGCAAATGCTTTGGGTATTTTTTTACCCACCAATAAGGTAGCTGCATTCCAACTTCAAGGATGGTGTCTAAACACAAAACCAGTGTGCATGTGTTTTAAAAATTTTGTCATGGCCTTCCCTTCCAAAAGGTGGAATGGGTTTTTAACGTGTGCGCAAGATGTTCTGCATACATTCATGCACGGGGCGTCAGTTTATAGTGTCATCCAAAAGACTTCAGGGGGAGTGGAGTCAGTACTGATGTTTATTCCAGGGTAAAATCCCCTAAAATATGCTATGCCCTCTGTTCATTTGCTTTGTGGTTTCAACTGCTTAAAACCATGAATAGTATGCTTATTCTTCACTATTATAGCCCTCTGTTCATTTGCTTTGTGGTTTCAACTGCTTAAAACCATGAATAGTATGCTTATTCTTCACTATTTTATGCAAAGTACTGAAAATGCCTCAGTAAAACCCTGTTTTTTCAACCAGTTGGAATTCTGTCCTGTCACCAGTACACTGGTCTACTAGCTTTCATTCTGTGGCCCACAAAATGTATTTTGCATAGTGTAGAAATACTATTGGGAAAGGGCAGGTTTACACAGCTGAATATGGTTAAGTGTTACTAATCAAATAGAGAATATGAAACTTTGCTTCTCATTTTATTTTGGGGAGGATTGGTTGTCGGGCAATAATTTGCCAATCCAGAAAGCAAGACATTGTAGGTTTGAGCTCATCACAAAGTGTACTTTTCCTCCGTCCACTTTTAGAGGCATGCATTTAGAAGTTTTTAACCCTCTTGCAGCCATAACAGGAACACAACAGCATGCCAGTGTCTATAATGGGAGCAGACAGGCGACATGATGGTACTCTTCCATCCAATGTTGATGCCACAGCCATGCATGGAAAGGCTGTAGAAAATATCCTGCATGTTGTAAACAGTCTAAATATAAAACGAGGAAAATTCTGGACTTCCCCACAACAAGTGTACTCACGGACATGGCAACGAAGAGTACATGATATTGCTGACGAGTTATCAAGTAAGGCACGGAACAGGTTAATAAGAATTTAAATCATGAAATTCTCAGCATTCATGCGCACTTCAGTTTTCCTTTGTATTTACTAAACCACAAAAGCAAAAATCTTGCATCTGTACTTGTGGTGGAATAATGTTTCTATGTTTGGCTGAGGATGCAAGAAACAGTTCTTGAATCAAATCCTTGAAGTTCTTGAAATCTGAAAGCGTGTATGGTCCAGAATACTAACCCTGCCTCCTCCCTTTCCCCAAAGACACCCCCCCCCCCTCCACCACTCTCTCTCTCTCTCTCTCTCTCATGCATACACACAACAACAAAAATAAATGAAATAAACACCACACACCTCACTTACAAATCACCATATAATGGTCCATAAATACTCAAATCAAAGGACAAGACAGTTTGCCAACATGTAGCTGACAGTTTGGAAAGCCCACGTATCAAATCTGAAGTTATGTATGTATGTACTATGTGTAAAGTGACAAGAAAAGAGAAGAAGGGAAAAGCAAGACTGGCAATATGCTAGGAAAACTCTTCCACCCCAAACAGGGCGGGCACCATCTTCAGGGTGTGGATGCGGTCAGCCAGAAGAGAGGAATGTGCTGACAGGTTCCTCAGCTCCTGCTGCAGCTTATTTTCATAGTCCTGGAAACAAGGGGGAACTCTAATTATGATAACAGCAATAACAAGAACCAAAAATTATCATCATCATCATGTGGTCACATTACTGCTCTCTCTCTCTCCTCTCTCTCTCTCTCTCTCTCTCTCTCTCTCTCTCTCTCTTTCCCCCTCACTACAGTCCTAAACAGATGTTCAAACTCTCAGTAAACACAAGTCATGACGTTTTGTTATAAGTATTTTTCAGGCAAAAGGAATATAACCGTAAACAACAAAACAAATACAACCAGGAAAAAATACCAAGAAAAAGGAAATCGACCAGAAATGATTTCCTTCTCACATCTACAGGAAGAATTCATCACCTGGTACAGCAAGCCTGCTGATTCTGACAAGAGTAATTAATGCATTACAGGACTAAGGACCTCTCTATGAAAGACAGCCCTGGAATGTTGAACTGTCTTCCTCTTTTTTTATCATCATAGTTTATTTTAAACCACTCCAGTTTTGTTTTCTTGAAACTGATGCACATTATTAACTCACTCTCCATGATCCAATGCCATTGCAGTGTTCTCATGCACAACACTTGCCTATGAACCACTGCAATCACAGGATTTGACCTTCGGATTTTTTTTCTAGCTCAATGACATCAACTTTTGTACAAAAATCCAGCAGCTGGCTTTCGATTTGACCTTCCACCTATATGTCAACAATAAACCCTAAACATTTCACATACTTGTGTTAAGTATCTTTGTAGTTATGAATTTATTTTACTAATCAACACAAACGGCCAATATACAGAGACACACATTATAAAAATTGGCCAGTACAGAGTGAGTTAAAAAGAAAAAAGGACTTCATCAAAATATTTCCTTTCATTCAACGAATAGTGCAATCAACCACACAAGGAGGTGGTGGGTTGAACCTCAAGCAGGGGACTGCAAGTTTGTAAGATCTGACGGGACTCTGGCTGGCTGGCTGGCAGCCCCTTTTCACAGTTCACAGCTGATTTTGCTTTTTTCAATAGGACGACTGGGCCAACACAGACGGGTCTCATCCAAAAGACTAGCATTTCAACCACCACTCATGACCTTGTGAATGGAGTTTGTCAGGCTGTGGACTGGATCTAAACCTTGGTTCTCCATGTCAAGATCGGTGCATTATCCTAGACCAACAAATGAAGAATTCCCCAAACCAACTTCTGACAATCTTTGATCCAGAGGCTAGTTAGTGACTAGTCTCAAGTGAGGAAAAAAGCTGGATTAATGAACTGAATACATCATGAAGAAGACACTGAATATGATAATGAACTTCTCATTTTTGCTCCATACATGGATTTTTGTGGTATCTTCAGTTTAATGTCTTTTCACATCTAGTGATTGTAGACCCCCCCCAAAAAAGTCCTAACAAGAAAAAGTAAACACGGGTTTTTGTATCAGAACATAGGTAAATCATACACCGTACACTTGATCTAAAAAAGAAATTAAATATCTGTACTGACCCAATCCTTTCCTGAAGAAGTTCTTTGCATTTTCTCTCCATGAAACAAGATAAAAACAAAAACATGCCCCCCCACCCCCCCAAAAAAGCAACCGAAAAACCAAATGAACTCTCTCACTCTCACTCACACACACGCAAAGCAAGAGAATGATAAACAGATACAATTCAAAGACAGAATAGGTTTGCACGGATCCTTACCTTCAGTTCTTGTAACTGAGTGCAACTTGTTAATTTGTCATCAGAATGTTTTTGCATGAGACGCCGAAGCCTAGAGATTTCCTGATCCCTCTCTGAAACACCACCATGATTTGCTTGAAATTACACAGCTGAAATACATTTTTCCTACCAAAATTAAAGTTGTAATAAAGAAAAAAGTACAATTTCTTCACTCCTATCATCACTGATCTGGGAAAATAGCAACGCCTGCCCAAGTCTCAAACAATCTCATTCAATTCATGCAATATTCTAAGCCTAGAACATTCAGGGGCAATTTTCCCATGCCACTGACAATATCGGTTGAGCAATAGATAGACTGATCTTGATTTATCTATCTGACAATATCGGTTGAGCAATAGATAGACTGATCTTGATTTATCTATCTATCTATCTATACAGAATATATTTTCAGAAACACACACAGACAGAGGCAAACACACGCTTTTATCATTTTAAAAAAAATGGCAGGATGGTTAAGATGTTCACCTGCCTAACAAGTAAAGCATGAGGTTCTGGGTTTGATTCCCAGCCTGACCCTTTCTTCCCAGTTTGACAGGAAAATCAAACTGAATATCAAGTCTTTTGGAGAAGACTCTTGAGCCTGTCAGACCCGTGTGCTTACAGATTTGGGCTCGTCAAAAGAACCACAGTTGAAAATCGAAAGAGCAGGAAGGTATATCCTGACCGTCCTGGCAAAACTGGTTGGTTCAATTCCCAACTGTGTCCCCACTGTTGGAATGTGTTTGCCTTAATGATGGGAAAAGAAAAACGGCCACATAAAAAAAATCACACCATTCGTAAACCTTAGAGCTCCAACCAAGGAACAAAAACAACAAAAAAAGCAACCATCATTGACCATGGAACTGTGTAAACTGAGCACTAATTAAAGACAACAGATGCAAAACGGCCATGGCTGATCTTTTATTTTTCCACTGGACGTTGAGACATTTCCTTGTTTCAAGTACTGACTTTGGTTAGATATGAAAAGTTTATGTCTAATTCAAAAATTAAAAGGACAAATCAGAAATCAGCAAAAAAACCCACCTGTACACTGAAGAATATAAAGCATTAGCCAGCTTCTTAGCTTTCTTGTTATTTTGTATTTCTGCTGTTGTTTTGCTTGTAAAAATTACTGGTTCTATGTATTACAATGCAGAGTTACTGTGTATGGTTATGTACTCCATACATTGTCAATATATATCAAATCAAAATGGCCGACCTGCACCTGTCCCGACGTGACACTCACCTAAAACCCTGTGGATAAAATCAGAGATGGCGCCACTGACGTTCACCGGCTTGGACCAACAGCTGCACTGATGGTTGTTAGAGGCCTCGTTGGAGTCGGAGAGAAAGAGTCCAGAGTTATCCCCCTGATCCCCGACATCGACGCCAGCCAGGGAATTGTGCAGCTCAGCCTCCTGCTCCTGCTGCTGCTTCTTCATGCCTTTCTTCATCTGGTCTGCTCACACACACACACACAGTGTTCTTCGTCCCTTCAGGCTATCTATACACACAGGACTTTTGCTTTCATACAATCTTCTTCCTCTTCTTGGCCCAACACTCAGCAACTACTGCCTGTCATATGAGCAAAAAAGTGCTGCACTGCCATTAAGCGCATGACAAGTCAGTCCCAGAGGATCCAGGTTCAGCATGGGAGAGAATCGTTATCTTTAAAAGTCTTTCTGGAAAAAAGGCAGAAGAATGGACCAAGAAGGCAGAAAATAGACAGGAGGGAGGTGGTGTCAGGAAGAAAAGAAACAAAAGAAGGGATAGAAAAGAGGGAATTCCTAGCACATAATTTCCAGAAGGTGGGGATGCTATTTATACTGACAGGCCCACTAGCATCCCCCCCAGGTGAATACAATCTGAATATATGCAGATTTTTGTTCCCTTCTCTTGATCTGTATGCTACAAGCGCTCACTCCCTGCCCCCTTCCTCCTTTTTTATCCCTCTTCTTCTTTAACTTGTATACACAGAAATTTTTTACCTTCAAATAACCAGCGGGCAGTTTTTTGACTCACACATGAAATGAAAGGGACATTATACAGTTCCCACCTCGATAAGTTGCACAGAGAGAGGGAGACAGAGAGAGAGAAAGAGAGAGAGAGAAAGAGAGAGAGAGAGAGAGAGAGAGAGACGGACACAAAGACAGACAGAAAGAGAGAGAGGGGGAGAGAGATTTGTGTGTGTGTGCATGCGTGCGCTGTGTCTGTGTGTGTGTTTGTTTTGGAAAATCACCCCTGTGAATGCCAGCCTTGCAGTTGCCATGCTGTACTGACCTGTGATGGCCTGCAGATGCTGTTTACCCAGCATGTGTTCCTTCTTGTTGTGCAGAGAGCTAAAGTACAGGTTGCACACGCGGCAGTGCAGCTCATCGCTGTCCTCCTTCACACACAGCGCATCATGACTGTGTTATTCACCGGTCAGGCTGGCTTGTCAGTTACATAGCGCAAACTTTCATGTACACATGACATTGTCATCCATGACATTTTTTTCAGGGGGGTGGGGGAGGGGGGGGGTTTCAATTTTGTTAGAATCACTAATGTTAATTGTTAATAGTTTGTCCATATTCACATTTTCCCATTAATACACACAGGGATATGCTCTATGATACATTCATATGATGCACAAGATAAAGTAAAAAGAGTAATGATTTCGAAGGAGACATCCCTATCAAATTATTCTATTTAAAGTAATGATCTCTAAGAAGACATCACCATCAAATTATTCTACTCTTGCAACAGAGTATTTTTGGTTTTTAAAAAAACATACGAGCACCCCCTCCCCTGAAGAAAAAAGGTGAGGAAAAAACCACCTATACAAACAACACTGAGAGCTGGATTAATTCACAAGATATGTAAAGTCTACAACATGTAGTCACTGCAACTGAAAAACTCACCTCTATTTCATTATCTGTAATATCTTTGGCATCATCACCTGAAACATAAGTTGTTAGCCATACATGAAAAATGTTGACAAAAAAGTGTATACATGTTCAAAGTTTTTATAAAAAAAAATCTCCTGTAGTCTTAGGGCATTATGCTCATTACAGCTGTCAACTCTCCACTATGGAGTCTTCTACGTGAAAGGTAATGGGGAAAAAAAAAGAGAGCAACTCATCCGTTCTTCAGTCTGTGATCCAGGCCAAAATCTTGGTCAGTTACTGGCATTAACAAAGTGCCAACATTAACATGCTGTTATGCTTTGAAATGAATGTCACGTTGCAATTGTCTTCATTCATGACAAGCTCTTAGCTTAACAACCCGTACATAGCAAAAGAGAAGGAAAAAATGCTGTTGAGTGTAGCTGCTGTTACCGTAGCATGGTATTTGAAAACAGCGATACACACAAACTTCTCATCCAGTGTACATTTATGTTTTCACAGTGATTCCCAAGTGTGATGAATGAGACAGAACGCCTGGGGGGGATTGGGGGGGGGGGGGGGGGGGGAGCGTTCTGGGGGGATAGCACAACTGCCTGCTGTTATTGTTCATCTTTTTGTCCCTCTCTTCTCCAGAATGCAGTTGATTCCCTTACCATTCGTACGCTTCTTTTTCACTAGGGCTTGGTAGATTTCAGACTTCTGCAGCTGTTTCAGTTCATCAATATAGCGTTGCTTGTCATTCTCTGCCTCATCCAAAAATTTCTGTACAAAGCAAAGAACATACTGTCAGAAAATTGATATAAATCATCAGCACGAACAATAGTCAAATTAAAGTATACATTAAAAATAGCTTAAATTTCTTTCATTTTCTGTACTGAAATATCATCTCCCCAAAAGCATGCTATACGAACTAAACAATCATCTCCCCCATTGTTGCATTCAGTTCTTTACTTACAATTGAAAATCCAATTTTCAAAACACTGGTCATACAGTTTACAAAGCTTTCTACCGACAATTTATTCACAGAAAAGCAAATGAATAACATTTTTTTTCTTTTGGTTTGATTCTTGTGAATAAGAAAATCAATCAGAAACAGTCTTTGATTCTAAAAAACTTTAAAGAATTAGAATAAACATTTATTATAGAGTTTACCATGAACCATCTTCACCAGTTACATACTTCTCAAAGTCTGTTTAGGACACATCAAGCTGAGTGTATGTGTACATATATGTGTGCATTTGAGTGTGGGTGCTTTTATTCCTTGTTTATGTACATATGCATGTTTATATCTGTGTGTCTGAATGTGTTTGCATATGTGCACATACTTACATGTGCGTGTATTTGTGTGCATGCATGTTATTTTGTATACTGTTTGCTCCTAGGCTAGAACTCCAAGGGTTCACCCATGGTGAGATTTTGCCAATGTGACCATTTCTTCCCACTGTGAAGGTAGCTGCATTCTGACTTTGGGGAATATGTCTAAACACGACATCAGTCTGCATGTACTTTTAAAAATGTTATCTGTTCTGGCATGCAATGGCCTACTTTTCCAAAAGGTGGAATGAGTTTTAACATGTGTGCAAGATATTCTGTATGCGTTTGCACACAGGACCTTGGTTTATAGTCTCATCAGAAAGACTTTCAGGGGGAATGGAGTGGGTACTAACTCCAGGGCAAAATCCCTTTGAACATGTGCCTTGGTGGTGGCTCAATCCCAGGCCATTAGATCACAAGTGCAACGCTCTAACCACCAGGCCATCTCATCCACCATGCATGCATTCGATCTAAATGGACTATGATGGCTGTAAATGTCTCAATACAATGAATGACACCATTATAGAAGAAGTCTGTTACAGACAGACAGACAGCCGTAGACCAGCTAGGTGACCTGTTTTTTGTCCATGGGCATGTTGCTCCACTCCTGTCCCAGCATTTTGGTCACTTCAGAGAAGGGCAGGTCGGGGTGGCTCTGTTTGATCTCCTGACGGCGGTTGATGGCAAACAGCACATACCTGACACCACACACAAACCATCATCAGATTTTTTCTCTTCTTTCTTTTCTATGTACCTTTCACTTTCCAACTGAAAACAAATATCTTGTAGAAAATATACCATTATACTAATGTAAACTGAAAGAAAGAAAGAAGGAAAGTAGAAAAAAAGAAGGAAGGAAGGAGGGAGGGAGGGAGGGAGGGAGGGAGGAAGGAAGGAAGGAAAGAAGGATGGAGGGAGGGAAGGAGGAAGGAAGGAAAAAAGAAGGGAGGAAGGAAGGAAGGAAGGACAGAGAGAAAGAAAGAAGGAAACATAATGGTGTCAAAGTCTTGGTGAGTCATTTAAGATTTAGTATCTATTTTTAGAATATAGATCTGCAAAATAGATCATCATCTCTTCAATTCTTACTTTTCAGAGACCCCAGATCTACTTTTTACATCCTACCATTAATAGACAGAAAACAAAACTGATAAGATTGGCTGGAATGAGCCCTAACTGACATTTGGCAAAAGACAATCAATGGTTTCACTTCTACAGCTACCACTGTACACATAGAAAAACTCTCCTCTCTGCCTTGTCCTTTTACCCAGTCATAGGAGCCCTTGGTCCCGTGAACTGTGGTGCAGGCTTTCTCTTCTTTCCTTTCGGCCATCCTCTGTTCTTCCTCTGCACACATAGTTATCACTTTGCTTTATGGATGACAAGGTATTTCTCATCCTCCCCCATCCCCCCCATTCTAATACTTTCATTTAAAAAAAACCCATTGCACACAACATTTTGTAAGGTGCATTTTCAAATGACAGACAAAAAGCAAAAATGCTATAATACAAACACACACACACACACACACACACACACACACACACACACACACAAAGACTTTGCTTTTTAAAAAAAAGAGTCAACAGAAAAAGAACACAGCTTGACGCACTTTGCATGATTATACCAACCACACAACTGTGATTAACTTGTTCCTAAATATCTCTCACAATTTTGAAATGGTGACACAGTGCATAAAATATCAAATCAAGCACCAGTCCACCAAGCAAGCCTTTGGATTCATCTTCACAGCTAGTTTAGTTTCATGCAATGTTTCTTCCCCACCACCCTTACACAACAACAACTGCCATAGATCTGCATTTAGACAGGAATTCTCTTACCGCAGAGCAAAGCAGGAGTGAATACACCTAGCAGCGTCACAATGCACTGTCACAAACTCACCTTGGGTTCCACACCTTGGGGAGAGGCAGACAGCACCTGCTGGGCGTTGAGGGGAAGGTCTGGGGAGATGACGGCACCATCAGCCTCCACCTCCCCTTCTCCACTGGTGGAGTATGCCTCCCCTCCCTCCTGATCCTCCAGCATCCCCTCTTGTTGACACTGGGACAACAGGGCCACTGGCAGACAACACACAATGATTACTGGTGATAGGGACAACAGGGCCACTGACAGACAACACACAATGATTACTGGTGATAGGGACAACAGGGCCACTGACAGACAACACACAATGATTACTGGTGATAGGGACAACAGGGCCACTGGCAGACAACACACAATGATTACTGGTGATAGGGACAACAGGGCCACTGGCAGACAACACACAATGATTACTGGTGATAGGGACAACAGGGCCACTGACAGACAACACACAATGATTACTGGTGATAGGGACAACAGGGCCACTGACAGACAACACACAATGATTACTGGTGATAGGGACAACGGGGCCACTGACAGACAACACACAATGATTACTGTTGATGTCAACACTGGGACAACAGGGCCACTGACAGACAACACACAATGATTACTGTTGATGTCAACACTGGGACAACAGGGCCACTGACAGACAACACACAATGATTACTGTTGATGTCAACACTGGGACAACAGGGCCACTGACAGACAACACACAATGATTACTGTTGATGTCAACACTGGGACAACAGGGCCACTGGCAGACAACACACAATGATTACTGTTGATGTCAACACTGGGACAACAGGGCCACTGACAGACAACACACAATGATTACTGTTGATGTCAACACTGGGACAACAGGGCCACTGGCAGACAACACACAATGATTACTATTGATGTCAACACTGGGACAACAGGGCCACTGACAGACAACACACAATGATTACTGTTGATGTCAACACTGAGACAACAGGGCCACTGACAGACAACACACAATGATTACTGTTGATGTCAACACTGGGACAACAGGGCCACTGACAGACAACACACAATAATTACTGTTGATGTCAACACTGGGACAACAGGGCCACTGACAGACAACACGCAATGATTACTGTTGATGTCAACACTGGGACAACAGGGCCACTGACAGACAACACACAATGATTACTGGTGATAGGGACAACAGGGCCACTGACAGACAACACACAATGATTACTGGTGATAGGGACAACGGGGCCACTGACAGACAACACACAATGATTACTGTTGATGTCAACACTGGGACAACAGGGCCACTGACAGACAACACACAATGATTACTGTTGATGTCAACACTGGGACAACAGGGCCACTGACAGACAACACACAATGATTACTGTTGATGTCAACACTGGGACAACAGGCCACTGACAGACAAACACACAATGATTACTGTTGATGTCAACACTGGGACAACAGGGCCACTGGCAGACAACACACAATGATTACTGTTGATGTCAACACTGGGACAACAGGGCCACTGACAGACAACACACAATGATTACTGTTGATGTCAACACTGGGACAACAGGGCCACTGGCAGACAACACACAATGATTACTATTGATGTCAACACTGGGACAACAGGGCCACTGACAGACAACACACAATGATTACTGTTGATGTCAACACTGAGACAACAGGGCCACTGACAGACAACACACAATGATTACTGTTGATGTCAACACTGGGACAACAGGGCCACTGACAGACAACACACAATAATTACTGTTGATGTCAACACTGGGACAACAGGGCCACTGACAGACAACATGCAATGATTACTGTTGATGTCAACACTGGGACAACAGGGCCACTGACAGACAACACACAATGATTACTGTTGAGAGGGACACTGGGACAACAGGGCCACTGTTATACAACACACAATGATTACTGTTGATAGGGACAACAGGGCCACTGGCAGACAACTCACAATGATTACTGTTGATGTCAACACTGGGACAACAGGGCCACTGTTATACAACACACAATGATTACTGTTAATGTCAACACTGGGACAACAGGGCCACTGACAGACAACACACAATGATTACTGTTGATAGGGCCACTGGGACAACAGGGCCACTGACAGACAACACGCAATGATTACTGTTGATAGGGCCACTGGGACAACAGGGCCACTGACAGACAACACGCAATGATTACTGTTGATAGGGCCACTGGGACAACAGGGCCACTGACAGACAACACGCAATGATTACTGTTGATAGGGCCACTGGGACAACAGGGCCACTGACAGACAACACGCAATGATTACTGTTGATGTCAACACTGAGACAACAGGGCCACTGGCAGACTAGACAGTTATTATTGTCGGTAGGAACACTGGGTCAAATGAGAATCATTTTGTTGATGTCACCATTGGAACAACAGAGAATCTTGTAAAATTTATCACTGCAACAACAGAAAGTCACAGGTGCTGACTTTATCACTAGGACAACAAGGATGCACTGTTGTTGATGTTATCACTAGGACAACAGAGAATCAGTGTTGACGTTATCACTAGGACAAGAGAAAATCTCTTTTGTAGATGTTACCAACAGAAGAACTTAGAATAATTAATTTGGTTCATGTTGACATTATCATTGGGATGACAGAGAATCACTGTTGTCGATGTTATTACTATATTACTAGGACAACAGAAAATCACTACTGTAGATGTTATCAATAAAACAACAGAAAATTGTCATTGCTGATATTACAGATGAAAAAACAGAATAGATGTTGCTGATGTTATCACTAGGACAATAGAGAATATTACTGTTGTTGGTGTTATCAATAGGATAAGAGAGAATGAATGCTGCTGTTATCATTTATAAATGGAACAACACATAATCATTGTTGTTGTTATCACTGGAACAACATGACCACTGACATTGACAATGTAACATACAACACAGAATGACTGTTGATGATACTGGTATTTAATTTATTACACACACACACACACTTAATTCTTAAAACTTAATTCCCTCTATTAGTCTATGCCTCAAAGAAAACAACAATTGATACTAAATTGATAGTAACACACACACACACACACACACACATTTCTCCTTCAACCTCCCCCTCCCCTCCTGAAAAACAACAAAACAACCAAAAAACAACAACAACAAAAACACGCACACATACAAAACTTTGTAGTCATGCCACTGTTTATAGATCTACCTGGTATGCCGTTGCTACTGATGGAGAGAATGTGGTTACCGTGGGAGTCTGGTCCTTCCATCAGAGTCACTGGTCTTAGTTCATCTCCAACCGATAACATAAGCCTGTGAACATTTGCTTTATCTTCAGTGAATCTTTCACCAACAGCACTAATCAACTTGTTAACATCAGCTAGCAGCTGTATGGAAAATTATCAACGTGCCTGATCATTGATATTATAAAAGAGCAAACAAGTAAAAACACAACACCTAAAAGCCTGGCAGAACATTAATTTTCAATTTATTTAAAACCTTCTTCAGCCTAAAAGACTGGCCAACTGACAGTAAAAACGAATCACAAACCTATCTATATACACATGCATCAAAGTGAGTACACTTAAAACAATTCTGTTTTAACACTAAAAATGCATGTAAAAAGTCACACCCTTCAAGTTCCACAGGCAACATGGGCAGAACATCATGGCTTACTTGTTGGTGGGTAAAAGTCTTAACCGCCATGCCACCCTCCTTCTTGAGTCTCCTCTGAAAGGCTTGGTATTCACTGAATTCAGTTCAATTTTTCCATCAAACTGGTAAGAAAGGCCAAGGCTGGGAATCAATCCCAGAACCTCATGGTTTACTACTTGTTAGGCAAGTGAACATTTAAAGTTAAACCATCCTGCCACCTTCCTTCAAGAGATTTATCAAGATCTTGATTAAAAATAATAAATACCCTTGAACTATTTATTACTTTAGATTTTAAACAAAACAAACACGCACAAAAAGAATATAGACTCACCCCTGTGGTGTTTCCACAAGAACTGCCCCTTCAGGTAAAATGGAAGAAGGAGTCTTGTCCACAGATGCTGAGTCCATGTCAAAAGCATCCTCTGCCTCAGACAGACTCACAGGAAGAGCTGCAACCCCACTCTCTTCTTTCAGCAATGACACAGAGGCAGGGCTCTCCATGGTAGTCTCCATTTTCATAGCTTCTGCCATGTCACTCAAACCTACTTTGCTATCCAAAGAATCAGTCAAACTGCTACTGGACAGCACCACAGGACTGTCCGATGATGAAGTGGTGGAGGTGTCCTGCAGATCATGGGACACCTGCAGGGATGTGAGGGATTTCAATGGCGCACCTGTGAAAGTTAATGTTTCTTTACAGTCAAAGCTGGCATCTTTGGAAAATGTCAGCGGTGACACGGTTGAGGTAGCTTTTGTTTTATGGACAGGACTGAGGAAAGTCATTTCCCTTTTTACATCACTCACAGTGTTCAACAAACTGATCTGGCATCCACTGGATGTTTGGAACAAAATAGGAAATTCTCCGCCATCTCCTGACTGTGTGATATTGGCGGACGAAGGGGCGAGATCTTCCCCTTCATAAGCAGCTACAGCATCAGACAGCTGGTTACTCCCTGCCAGGGTCAGGATATGTGTCATAGGACTGTCAGAAGATAGCACCAATGGCACTGATGTCAGCGAGGTGTCCTCTCCATTCTCATTCATCATATCACTGGACATGCTGTTTCCAGTTCCACACACACACACACCCTGCAGCCTGCAGCACTGCTGTACAGTATGGGTCTCTCAGAGTCTTGTTTTCGCTGGTCTTGATTTACTGTGAAAACAATATAACAATGTACTTTATTAGCTTGCAAATATTTTTTCACAAAATTAAATTATTTAGACTAATAATGAGGATACAGAGGGCTAGAACTAGTAGAAGAATATGAGCTGACAAGAAATCTGCCATTTTAAATTAATTACTGACATGTTTGTTTCAGTATCAGAGTGCTACAATGCAGATGTCATCTGACAGCCAGGGCAGGAATGAAAGATTACTGGCAACTTATAGTTTAACTAAATCATATTGCTGCACAATTTTTACATTGTATGTCTTCACTAAAGAATTCATGAATACTTCATTCATTCCATTGTTATTACTTGTTTTAGGTATTGTGTGTCACTGTATGAGTGAGAGAGAGAGAGAGTGTGTGTGTGTGTGTGTGTGTGTGTGTGTGTGTGTTTACTTTTTATTTTTTTATTTATTCTTTTATTTTGAGGATAATGGAATAAGTACTCATGAGCTTTTTTTTCATCCAGTCCCCATGTGTACACTGTAAATTTTGCCACCCATTCTCACCGGCACACAATGGCCTACTCTTCTGAAAAGCAGAATGGGTTTTAATGTGTGCACAAGATGTTCTGTGTGCGTTCGCATATGGGACCTTGGTTTATAGTCTCATCTGAAGGTCTTTTAGTTTTGGGGAGAGTGGAGTTAAATCCAGAGGAAAAATCTTCATGAACGAGATTCAAACCTGGGTCAGCAGATCATAAATACATCACTCTAACCACCTGGCTATCCTGTCCCATGCATGTGCATGCGTGTATGTGAGATCTATTTATTTGTGCTTCCATAAATTATATATATATATCTTCTAACAGTGATATTATCATTAAATCTTAAACAAAAATCACAAACTTCTGTGTATGTTCGAGTGTATACATGTATGTGTGTGTGTGTGTGTGTGTGTGTGTGTGTGTGTGTGTGTGTGTGTGTGTAACTGTGTTGTGCTGTGGTGTGTGTTTGTGTTAAACAAAGTGGGAGCTTTAGAGAAAACCCTGACACTGTGACAGACTCGGTTCACTGCCATGGCAGACAATGACGATGACAAATTATTTTATTTTGAGGATAATGAATAAGCACCCATGTGCTTTTTTACATCCAGTCCCGGCCCTTAAGGATATATATGATAATAAAATAAAATAAAGCCCATAGCAATACACTTACACAGTATAGGAAAAAATATCTCCACAAAACCCCCACAAAAATCACCGAAGAGAGAGAGAGGGGGAAAAAAGTAGCAACAAGTAAGAAACAAAGCAAAACAGAAAACACAGAAACAACCGAAAAAAATAGCAAGAGCCAAGAGCAAAACAAAAGCGGCAACAACAAGAGAGAGAGAGAGAGAGAGAGAGAGAGAGAGAGAGATGAAGTTCATCTGACGCCTACAGATTAAAACATGAAAGTCAAGAAATCATTTACTTGCGTTTGTAAACACAAGTTTTGATTTTATCTCTAAAAATCAACACATGGAGTGTGTACTTTAGTAAGATGGATGCCAGCTAAAGGAAATAAAGCCTTACTTTCTACTACTTTCAAACATGTTAAATCATCACAGATTACCTTGAACGCCTACCTTCAGGGAAACAAAAGTAAATTTTCTTGTGTATCCTCCATGCTAATTCAAGGGAAGTTACTTCGCTTGCTTATTGGTGGTATCAAACGCACCCCGACCAAGAATTACCCCGGAGAGATCATTTTCAAAACCCATAATGTTCTACACCTCCATAGTGGTTCTGTTAACGAGCTGGTAGATATGATTGCATTTTCCCCCTTTTTTCTTTCGATGCTGATGATGAGATGGCATATCCAGGGGTATAACTACTGTGGAAGATTGCCATCTCCTTCAGGTGAATCGTAGGTCCAGTGGCAACACACCCATCGAGAAAACATAAAGTGTAGGTTCGATCCAGGTTTGAAACCAAGCATGTCAACCCATGAGCTCCCCCCCCCCCCCCCCCCTTCCCTTTATAAAAAAAAATTGGCATCAGCCATTAGGCCTTAGATGGACCACGGGTACTAGTATTTCACATGAGATGAAAAAACCGGGATTCCGCGTGCAGCACAAATTTAGCACACGTAAAAGAACCAATGACAACAAAGAGAGTTGTCCTTGGCAAAATTCTGATCAACAAGAGCAATCTTCAAGCAGAGGCAAATTTAAAATAAAAAAAAGAAAGAAAAGGGGTGGCCCAGCTCTTGTGTTGACATGCTCAGTTCTGGGTATAGCAGCTAAAATTAATGTCCTGCAGAGAAACTGGGGAGTTGCTGTGTGATGGACATCGTATATAATACAATATATATATATATATATATATATATATATATATATATATAAGAAGAGAGAGAGAGAGAGAGAGAGAGAGAGGAGAGAGAGAGAGATAGAGGGAGAGAGAGAGAGAGAGAGAGAGAGAGAGAGAGAGAGAGAGAGATCAGTATAGTGGGTGAGAAAAGAGTCGCATTTTAATGAAGACTAAAAGTAATATCTGCAGTTATTCTTGCCAGCAGCATAAACCTTATTGATCAAAATAGCTTACCATGGATAACAAAAAACAAACAAATCCCCCAAAACAAAAGAAACAAAACGGTTTTGAATTTTTTAAACAATTTTATTCTTTTATATCAAGAATAATGGAATAAGCATTTATGTGCTTTTTTTTACATCCAGTCCCCGTGTGAATGCGGTTTTGTAAATTCTGTCATTTGTTCCCACCAGCACACAATGGCCTTCTCTTACGAGAAGCGGAACAGGATTTAACGTGTGCGCAAGATGTTCTGCGTGCGTTCGCACACGGGGCCTCGGTTTATAGTCTCACCCGAAGAACTTTTGGGAGAGTGGAGTCTGCACTGATGTTAACTCCAGGGGAAAATATTCCCTCGAACGGGAATCGAACCCGGGTCGTCAGATTGCGAGCACAATGTTCTAACCACTAGGCTATCCCGTCCCCCAGTGGAACAGTGACTGAGAGAGAGAAGAGAGAGAGAGAGAGAGAGAGAGAGAGAGAGAGAGAGAGAGAGAGAGAGAGATCTGCTAATCGATCATAATCGGCCTGTGCGAGTGTATGTGTGCTTTTGAAAAACATTTGACTATCGAAATTTTATTTCATAGATTTTGTCTGCATCACACCATGTTTGTAAATATCTGTTTGTTTCAACTTTTGATCATTTATCATTGATTGCATGACTGTGTAAGATTAGGTTGAATGCATGTGCTTTGATTTGTCTTTGCAAGATATAGCGCTATATAAGTTCCATTTATTATTATTATTATTATTATTATTATTATTATTATTATTATTATTATAATAATCTTACAGTTCAAAATCATGTTCTTCAAAAGTGAAAAGGCCATCTAGCCCCTTGAGGAGCAGGTAGGATACCACATCTCATTGAATTTGACACCAGAGGCTGTACATTTAGTCTATTCAATTCCCCACTTATATCAATTCAATAGTATGGGAATGTGATAAATAATGATCACCTTATCCACCCGAAAGAGCATCAGCCTAACTTAGCTCTAAAAGTCCCCCCCCCCCCCCCCCCAATAAAAAAACACCCCCAAAACAAAACAAAACAACAACCAACCAAACAAAAAACAACCCAAAAAATAAACAACAACAACAACAAAAAACAAACAAGCAAAACAAAAAAAACCCAAAATAACAACAAAAAACAACAACAAAACAAAACAAAACAAAACAACCAAAGATGTGCAAAAAAGATGAATACATAGTCATAACTTGAGCCTAATGCTGTGGCCGGGTTAAGTTGACCTAGTCGAACTTATCTCTCTCGCAAAAGAAGGTGCACATGCACTGATTATAGTTGGCCACCGCTTAGGCGAAAGGTGGTCAGTGGGGTCACAAGTGCGCAAAACTGCATGCGTTTGCAGAAAGAGTAGACATCGGTCTACTACGCTATAGGCATAGGACTAGTCTCACCCGAAGCAGAGCTTTCAGGGAAGTGGAGGCAGTGGGTTTTTTGAAGACTTGAATGCCCGCTCTTCAGATCTCAAGTTCGAAATAAAATTTAGATCACCAGGCTATCACTCCATAGGGTGCTGAAACACGGAGGGACTATTATTTAGCTTGCACCGGTTAGCCTAGGTAACTTTCCGGGTCAAGCACGAGGCACAGCGTGAGAAACCTTCTATTGTTTATCTTCATCAGTTAGCTGGCTAGGATACTCTCTGTGCTAATGTTGCTGATGTTTGATATTTAGTTCTTTTCAATAATGATTTTGCACAAGTTCATTGCATCTGTTACTTGATAATCTTTTTTTCTCTCCTTCAAAAGAGCAGAATTTATGTAGGCTCATGGAGTTCTTCAGCTGTTGTGCACCATCCCTGCTCATTTAAAAGCCAGAATTTGCTTCGAGATCAAAGGTTAAATCTCCACCCTTTTTTCCCCCAGTGATGTCAGATTAGCATAGCAGAGGGTAGCACTGAAGAAACTGGGGGATTTACAAGTGCTATTTCAGTCGTGTAGTAGATTTACCATTTTACTGGATTAGATCCAGATAACATTGTCAACTAAAGAGAGAGAGAGAGAGAGGGGGGGGGGGGGGTTGTTTAAACATCGGTGATGTTATTGTTGTGTGGGAGTGGTGGAACAATGGCAAGTGGAAGTATGAGACAAAGGGGGGGGGGGGGGGGGGGGGGGGGGGGGGATTTTGATTTTATCTTAAGAAAAAAAATCAACTTAATGAAGTGTGCTTTAGTAATGAGCCTAGGTGAGAGTTAAAAGGCCTTATTAATTTTTAAACTGAAGGGTTGGTGGGTAGTTGTTTTTTTTAATGCAGTGACCATATTCATGATGTTGGTATTCTGCAACTATGGGGCTGGGTCTCCAACATGTGTGTATGTTTGTGGGGGGGGGTTCTAGGTCTACATATTAACAGAAGAATTTATGGGGTTTGCTTTTATGTTTTAGCTCTATTTCAATAATTTTGAACTGGCACTTTTCACTGAATTTACAGGGGGGGTTTTCAGCTTAAGCATTCACAAGGTATCATTGCTAGATTACAATATATCATGCTTGCTATATCACTGTGGTTTATCATATTCTGAGAGATGCAATTATTTCTCAAACTGCATAAAGAGAACTTCGGTATGACTGGGTATTTTTAACTCCCGTCAGTTCTATTTAAAAAATTGTTTTATCACTAATGATCAATGGATTTTTTCATTGAAACATATTCTGTATCAATATATATATATATATATATATATATATATATATATATATATATATATATATATATATATATATATATATATATATAATATATGTGTGTGTGTGTGTGTGTGTGTGTGTGTGTGTTAAAAAGTTTTAGATTGGTGTGTTTTTCTTTTCAAAACTTGTTGACACATGAGCTTTGGTCCTAAATTTGACATTGTGTTTAATTTAAGCATATGTAATTTCTATTTTGCTGCATAATCATTGCTTAAAAAAATGTGGCAAACTAGAAAGAACTTTAACAAGCATGAATGTTTCTTTGAACATTCATCTAACATTAAACTTAAAGTAAATTGCATGCTCTTCAGTGTGCTCACTTAATCTTTTGCTTTTAGAAATATGCTAAGGCATGTAGATGTAGTTCAGTAAGTGACTAACACTAACAGGTTTACATCAGTATGGGTTATTATGAAAATTCCCATGCCTGATCAAGTTAAAAAAAAAAAAAGGAATTCTTAAAGACTTTTATTGTCAGTTAATGAGGTATATTTTATTTGTAATAGCAGGGTTGTTGTTTTTTTGTACAGTTACATTACAAATACCTCTGACACTTACATGAAGTTACAGAAACATGTCACTTTCTAACCAACCATTACGCAAGTTTTATGCATGATATGGGTATTCTGCCTGTCTGTCTGTCTGTCTGCCTCTGTCTGTCTCTCTAATGTTTGAGCGTTTCGGTCACTTTGGGATTATGTGTTTATTGAACACATATAAATTATATCTCTTTTCTCAAAATAATTATTTAATCAGTGTATCTTTTTTGACATTAGTGATCAGTCATTTGGGGATTCTGTGTTTGTTGGATACACATTTATCTCTTTTCTTTAAATCATAGGTTGAACTTTTGTTGTCATTGTTGTAGCAGGGGGGTGGGGTGGGGGTTTCTTGTTTTATTGGTAGCCCCTAAATCAGGGCAAGGGCGGGGTGAAAAAACCCATAAATCATATGCTTATTCTTTAACCCTTGGAAAATAAAGATCTAGAGCTATCTCTGTCTCTCTCTGTTTCTGTCTGTCTGTCTCTCTCTGTCTCTGTCTGTCTGTCTGTCTCCTCTCTCTCTCTCTCTCTCTCTCTGTGAGTTTCTCACTGATTTGCTCACTTGCCCTTTTTCTTTTTTACTTTGCTTAAATTCCCTTTTCTCTTCCTTCCTTTTGCTTTGTGTCTCCACATGTTCTCATTCCTTTCCATTTAAACTGTTTTGCTTTCTTACAATGTTTATAAATTTTATGTTTTTTTTGTGTGTGTTTTTTTGGGGGGGGAGGGGGTGCTTTTAGTTCTTTGTCGTAAACTGAAGCTTTTGTCTTTTTCTCTTTTTTCTTCACACTTGATACTGATGTGGTATATAATCTGAATTAAATTTGAAATGTGGACCGAAAGGGCTGGGGCTCACCAAGAAGTAGTCTGGTCAAAAGAACACAATTTTGCATACATTTGCATGCATCTTGAAAGTTTCACACAAAATGTAAGCTTTTATATATATATTGTTTAGTATGGTATTACTACTGTATTGTTTAGGTGTGTTATAATCCCCCAGTTTCTTGAAAGAAGGCAAATCTAGCAGGGCAGTTAGTATGCCATTGTTTGATTTTGTCCACAAACCCCCTAAGTCAGACTACTAGCTAAATATATGGCAAACTAATCAAAGCGTTTAGGGATGATTTATCTTATTATCTAACATTTAAGTATGTTATTGTTATTAAGAGTTCTTTGTGAGTAAGAGGCTTTCATATTGAGCAAGTCACTAGAAGGCCAAAGCAGCTTATCACCAGACAAATATTGACAGAGTTAGGGGCATCATAGACATGATTGATTGACCGTCTGACAGGATAAACATTGACAGAGTTAGGGACATATACAGGGGCATAATCGTGATCGACAGACAATGACCATCTGTGATATTCCACACACCGTTTAGAAAGGGGGAAAAAACCCCAAACTTCAAGGAATTCTGGCTGGTTATTTGTAAATGACAATAGTTCAGCAAGGTGTGTGCCATCACTTTTGACAGTATTGTGAGTACAGCAGAAACAGTGTTACATGTGATCCATCCTGCCTGAGAAATGTGGTGTTTTGGTTCTGATTCACCTGACTTTATTGACCAGTTCTTTACTGCTGAAGAAGCGTGGGTCCATCACTGTATTTTGATGAAGCGTGTGTTCATCACTGTAGTGTATTTTGAAGTTGAAGCATATATCCATCACTGTATTCTGAGTGAGTGATTGACCAGGCTTTATTTTATTGACCATTTCTTTACTGCTGATGAAGCATATATATCCATCACTGTATTCTGAGTGAGTGATTGACCAGGCTTTATTTTATTGACCATTTCTTTACTGCTGATGAAGCATATATATCCATCACTGTATTCTGAGTGAGTGATTGACCAGGCTTTATTTTATTGACCATTTCTTTACTGCTGATGCAACATGTGTCCATCACTGTATTTGATCCTGATTCATTAGGCTTAATTTGATGCAATTACGCATTGCATGGGTCCTTGCTTCATTAAATTTGATAAGCTGCCATCACAAGCTGGGACAAAGCTCAGCTCTGGTAACAGGAGGCAGTTTGTTAATGAAGACAGCATCCAGCACTTAAATCATCTGCTGCCCAGGCTTCCATTTATTACATTGAAAGGGCTTTTAGACCATTGAACCCCACAACCGTCGCCCCATATTTTTCAGATGTTACCTCTTTGAATTACCTTTTGTTTTCAGATGTAAATAAAAACCTTGCTTGGCATGGATTTCATTAACTTATTGATAACATGGACACTATCAACACCTGTTTTCAGGTGCTCCCAATGGACAGTGTTGGGGATTTTTTCTTCCAGAGTGGTGTTGCAGTCCAGCATAGGTAGGTGTTGGAGAAAGTGTGTGGAATTGAGAGGGCTTTGTCACTGTCAGTGTTGAAAAGTAACAGGTGATGGCAACTTGTACCATATTTCTTTCATATTGATATTGATATGGAGAACTTTTGAACAGCCATCATAGTTAACATAGGTGAGACCTGCCCATTTTCACATTTGAACAGTTAAAACTTTCATTGTGTATGTAATGTATTGAAAACAATCTGCAGTGTGAAACAAGGCAGGAATCTGACAAGCCCTGTAAGACTGGAACACTACTGTCACTATCAATGGTCTAGTCACCAATATCTCTTAATTAGGAGAACTAAAATGAACCTCGGAGTTCAGGTCAGAATGATTCGCTAAACTGATATGAGTATCAAGGTCCATGGAGACATGCCAGAGTCTTGTCTCTAACACTTGAGCCATTGGATTTTCCCTTCCTGATATTTTGCTAACAGACAAGATTCTGCGATTGGTGTTCGCACAGCTCTGATGTGAATGGGCGCAGGATTTTGCTTGAAAATAAGGTTCATGTCTACTGTACTTATCCAAAGGCATAATGATATATATATATATATATGAGAGGGCTACAACAGGGGTTATATGTATTAGAGTTTTTAAACATTACACACTTATTAACAACAACTGCAATATTTGGAGTGCACAGCACACATGCACTCATGCTCACATACACACATTTACACACACACACACTCACTCACTCACTCACACAACACACACACACACACACTCATGCAGCTTTGTGCACCAATACATGAGCAGTGGAACACTGCATGCACAGATGAATAACATAAGGTTTTGTAACACATTTAACCGAAACAAGAGATCAACAGATTATGAGCCATAGCCAATGCTACGAATGCATTGTCATGCATAATGACATAGTAATGCTACTGAACTGAGCTGAGAGTAGTAAGATTGCTTTCTGGAAGCGTTAATGACGGTTTAGGTTGCAGAATGAATACTGTGGCTAATTGCAATAATTCTGGGCTTTCCAAGAAAAGAGGGAGGAAGGAGGGGAAGGAGGTATGCTTTATTTTATATATTTTGTTCTGTGAGAACATGCACATTCAAACACCATCAGAGAGGCCCTGCAGTAGATCAGAATAGCTTGGGTAGGTACGTATGTTGTATATGTAGCATATTGTGTGACATTTTGTCCTGGTTCCACGTGGACTGCTTGTTCCAGAATTTCAGTGTAGGCAATTGACTGTGAACAGTCGATTAGAGTAAAATGTTCAGTCTGAATAACTGGTATGTTTGTATATGATGGTGAGTAGGTGAGTGCTTGTGTTTGTGTGTATGTGTGTGTGTGGAAAAGAAGACAGAATTTTTTTTTTACAGTTGTTATTTTATGTAACAAGTTTAGGCCAAGCAATAAGTGCAAGCGTGCTTGTTTAGAAAATGGATAGTCGGCAAACAAATGAAAAAAATAGATGAAGATTTTGTCATCATAAACTCATTGTTTCATAATTACAGTTACAGCTTTTGCTTATCTGATAAGAAGCACATAAGGTTTTTGGTGTCATTTATAATGGTGGTATTGCGAAGGAACAGCTCTACTAAAACACAAAGGGCCTGGCATTATGGATCATTAGGACTGCAAGCTCATTCTAAACCAGGCACTTTCCAAGTAAGAGAGTCAGTTTGTGAATGAAATACAGATTAACTTGCAGCCAGTCGCCACACATATTTTATGGAATCAGGTACAAATATGTTTTTTGTGGTTTTTGTTTCTGAAGTTGTCTTTTTCTTTGTTTTGAGTTAGGTTTTTGTTTGTTTGTTTGTGTGTTTCAATCTGGAGTTGTTCTATTATTCATATTCATTTATTTCAGGTCAGAATGATTCGCTAAACTGATATAAACTGTGTAAGAGTAGGTCGAATGCATGCGCTTTGATTTGTCTTTGCAAGATATAGCACTATATAAGTTCCATTTATTATTATTATTATTTCAAGTACGTGCATAGTGGTGTATTCACTCCTACCCAAGGGAGGTTTTTCCCATCTTGTCCAGGTTACAGAGAGAAGAAGACCTGCTTCACCAGCCTACACACTAGGCATTCCTAGTTTACTCCCATTCATTTGCTTTAGGTACAGGAATCCTATAGCAAGTGACCTGTTATACAGGTGTTATAGTGTGCACTTTGCGCACTATAACGTTTGAACTAAACCCCTCTTTCCTTCCCCTCTCTCCCCCCCCCCCCCTTCTAGAAAGAATGTTTTTAACCTGGTTAGACTTCATATATGACTTGCTGAGGTTAGCTGTTCTGAAAGAGAGTTGGGGTTTCTTTGTGAATCATGTTACAATGTACTGTTTAAACAATTCTCAGTCTGTTCCTATACCAATGGTTGTGGTTTGGAATTTCTTGTAATCCACTTGAGGCTTTCTCTAAAGAAACCAATTGAAGTCTGTGTAGTGTCACTCTTTCTCTCAGTTTGGATGTCCAGCATGTATCTGCAGGCTGGGAGACCTAGCAATTCACTGAGGCCTGTGTACTGTCACACCTTCCCTCACCTTAAGTGTCCAACATTCTCTGTGAGCTATCATCATCATCATTAGCCATTACACCCAGCAGTGTGTAGGGCAGCAACAAAGCGCTTCCACTCCTGCCTATTCTGGGCCAACCTAGTCACTGATCCCCAAGAGTGCTGCATGGCCTTCATCTCACTTTCTACAGTTCTTCTCCACGTTGCTTTTGGTCTTTCTTTCTTTCTCCTTCCTTCTGGGGTCCAGTGCAATGCTGTTCTTGCGATTGACTGTGGGTCTCTTCGGAGGATGTGCCCAATCCACTTCCACCGTCTTCTGGTGATGATGGTTCCCATGTCTTCTTGCCTGCATCTCCGTAGTAGGTCTTCATTGGAGATCTTCTCTGGCCAAAAGATCCGGAGAATTCTTCGCAGGCATATGGTGTGGAAGGATCGAAGTTTGGTAAGATACACTTCCGTCATCCTCCAGCACTCAGAACCGTACAGGAGCGTAGACACAACACAGCTCTGGTATAGCTTCAGCTTGGTGTTGGTGCTGGTGCTGTACTGAGTTGATCTCCAGATATTGTTCATCTCCCTAAACACATTCCTGGCCTTGCCCAGTCTGTTGTGGATGTCTTGTTTTGTGCCGCCCTCTGGTTTGATGCTGCTGCCAAGGTATGTGAACTTGTCTGTCTGGCGCAGGTCAGTTTCATTCACTTTCACAGGGGCTGGTGTGTTCACATTGAGCGACATTGACTCTGTTTTCTTGGTGCTAATACGAAGCCCCACTTGCTGTCCGAATGTTTGGAGTCTGCTGGTCTTCTCCTGGATATGTTGGTGTGTGTGCGGGACTCCCGGGGTATGCTTACAAGTGAGCATTGCAAGAATAGGATCCCTGCCCTCCAACCAGGCATGTCGTAAGAGGCGACTAAGGTGGAACCCTTCCTCCAGGTTGGGGGTTGGGCACAAGGCTAACAACCCTGTCCCGTAAAAAAAGAGCAGTTACAGAAACAGCAACAGAGAAAAAAAAACTCTGTGAGCTAGGAGCCTAGCAACTCAGTGTGATGTGTAGCTAAGTGTTCTCACTGTAGGCCTACAATCTCAGGGCTGGTGGCTCAGCCCCTTTGTTAGTTACTGTGGAGCCCTCTCTATTCATGGCCTGAGTCCTTGTAGTTAGAGTGCCCAGTGGAACAGTCATGTAATAAACACTTCAGAGCTTGCTACAGCTAGTCTTATTCAACAGGCTTGTGGACCTCTTTCTTGATGAATAGCATCCCCCCTTCCCTTTCTCTATTACCCCCCCCCCCCCCCCCCCAACCCCCCCCCTATTGAATCAGCAGATTTGTCAGGCAGAGACTACATTCCTTGATTTAAATTTGTCAGCTGATTTGATGTGTGGTTAGGATTCCTTCCTCTCAGTTTCCAAATGTATTCATTGGTCAGTTGGAATCAGGGTGTAGGCCTACATGGGATTTTAAAGTCTTTCTCTTGAGTTAGACTTCATGTGGTGAAAACTTAGAAGGAAACAGCAGTTCTGTTCTCCTGCTGGAGCTGTAAGTGAGAATTTCTCTTTTTGATATAAGTTGTTTCTTAAAGAGATTTATTGAGGAAAAAGCTGATTTCATAAGTAAATCTTATTTGTGTGTACTAGTGGAATTTAGCTATTGATTGAATATTGTGACTAGTTCAGTGAAAGTGTGTGTAGTTGCTTTACACATGAATATTGGCTAAAGTCATGAGACTTTTACTATTTAATTGTGTGATCTTGGATTTATTCCATAGTTGGATGTTCATATGAGAAATGGAATTTTATGAGTAAGTAATTATTTGATGTATTATGTTGAGATGAAGTTTGTGAATTACATGGATCAAACTAACATGGATTTGGTAACAGAGCTATTGGGATAGACTGCTATGGCAAGTTGAATTGAGATAAGAGTTGACTGCTAAAACTAAAAGAGCTGAAGGCTTGAAGGTTAGACTTGAAATTATTTTTAATCTCAGTGTTTCAGTAATTAGCTGCACAGTTTTAATCCAGGAGCTTTAATTCTCAGTAAAGGGACAACCTTGATATGGCCTCTGTAGTCTGTGGGGCTATAAACATTTTGTGGGATTGGATAGGAGCTGGTGAAAGTGATCTTGAGGCTCTGTCAGGGATTATATTTTTACTTATCAAGTGCTATGACTATGCCTGTGGGCATGAACATTTTTATGCACTGCACAAATCATTCATTCAGTCATGTGACAAGCTTGTTTTTTTATGTGTGTTTTAAAAAAAAAATCACGTGTATAGTTGATATTCTGAACTTGTCACGTTTATATGATCCTAGAATTGACACTTTCAAACCCAACCTAAAGACACACTTATTCCCCACCTAGGATCTTCCTCCATCATTACACCTCATAACTGTCCCTACTATCAATCAACCTGCTCCATTTCCATCACCTATTATGAAATTAATTTGCCCTGCCTATCCTTGCTTGGCTTATTCTAGTTTATGTTTACTTGCAATTTTTTTTCTTCGTGTATGAAATTAGATTGTGGTGAATATTGCATGGAAAGTCCATCATCAATGTATGTATTTTTTCTTTCTTTATATCATTCTTCATGCTATGTATTGTGTGTTAATTACTTTTGTTTTCTTTTTGCTTGTCTTTTTTTCCACCGAGGGCTGGATGTAAAAAGCTATTGTTATGCTTATTCTATAATCCTCTATAAATAAAAAAGTTTCATTGTTCACCTTGCCTTAAATAGTGTGTTGCTCTGTGTGTGTGTGTGGTGGGGGGGGGGGTTTGCATGTGCTGACGTGAGAATATGTGGGTGGGTGAGTGAAAATGCTTAAAATTTTGTACATATACTGATATAGTTGATATTCTGAACTTGTCAGGTTTATGATCCAAGAATTGGGTGAATCTAAAAATAGTTTTGTCTTACCAGAGCTTCTATAGAGTGTGTGTGTGTGTGCACCTCTGTGTGTGCATGTGTGTGTGTTTGCCATTGTGTGTGCCACTGTGTTTGCAACTATGTGTGCCAGCATGTGTGCATGATAACGAGCAAGCATGTGGGCATGTATGACCATGTGTGTGAGAGAGATACATATATACATGTGCCCTGACTGCACACACATAGAGGTTAAATGCATCTGACTTATTTATAACATGTACATGCACAGATGAGCTGTGTCATTGATATTTGTCTGTCTGTCCTTTCAGACCAGAATAACCATGGGGAGCCTGGACAAAAGTGAAGCCATAAATGGGGAAGAAAAAGAAGAGCTGACTGCCGTGCATGATGATGTCAATGGCTTGAAAGACCCCCCAGTCAAAGTGTCCCTGAGGGAAAAACTGAAGGATAGAGACTACAGGAGAAAGTGTCTGTGTACCTTGTGGTATGGGGCCTCCTTTTTTGTACTGGTGAGTTAACAAATAGACCTCTAGGATTATTCAGATCTGTAGTTTCTTCTTTATATTATTCCCTGTTTTAAAGACACTGTAAAAAAAAAGAAGAGGAAGGTGCGTGTTTGTTGAAATGTTGTGTGCAGTCCATTGATGTCTTTGATTGATTTGGTAGGTTCCAGGAAGGATGGAAGTACGCAGTTTCAGAATATACAGTTTCAGAAGTATACAGTTTCAGAGGTATACAGTTTCAAAGTTTACAGTTTCAAAAGTATGCAGTTTCAAAAGTATATGGTTTCAAAAGTATAGTTTCTAAAGTATAGTTTCAAAGGTATACAGTTTCAAAACTGTATACAGTTTCAAAAGTATACAGTTTCATCAGTAAACAGTTTCAACAGTATACAGTTTCAAAAGGATACAGTTTCATCAGTATACAGTTTCAACAGCTTCAAAAGTGTACACTTTCAAAGTATACAGTTTTACAGTATAGTTCAAGAGTTGTACAGTTTCTAAAGTATACAGTTTAAAAAAGTATATATAGAACTTTTCCGAAGTGAACAGTTTAAACAGAAATATGTAAGCATGCTTAAATCCTTTCAATTGAAGAAACAGGAGCACAGGTGCAGACATGCACATGTACTGATGTAGACATTCACATGAACACACACACATACTCAGTGCACATTGACATCAAGTGATAAGGGGGGGGGGGGGCGAGATAGCATAGTGGTTAGAACATTGAGCTCGCAATCTGATGACCTGGGTTCGATTCCCTTTCAAGGGGATATTTTCCCCTGGAGTTAACAATATCAGCGCAGACTCCACTCTCCCCAAAAGTCCTTCGGATGAGACTATAAACCGAGGCCCCGTTTGCGAACACACGCAGAACATCTTGCGCACACGTTAAATCCTGTTCCGCTTTTCGTAAGAGTAGGCCATTGTGTGCCGGTGGGAACAGGTGACAGAATTTACAAAACCACATACACACGGGGACTGGATGTAAAAAAGCACATAAGTGCTTATCCCATTATCCTCAATATGAAAGAATAATAAAAAAATTTCATTATAAAAATAAATAAAATTCTATGTACAAATTTAAGCATTTTTACCCACCTACCCACACATTCTCACATGTCAGCACATACAAGCCTCCCCTCCCCCCCCCCCCCTTCCCCCCCCTACACACCCATGGAAATGGAGGAGGTTGATTGAAAGGTAGGGACTTTTACAATAGCATGAGGTGTAATGATGGAGGAAGATCGTAGGTAGGAAATAAGTGTGTCTTTAGGTTGGGTTTGAAAGTGTCAAATGAAGGATTTTGGCAAAGGGAGAGGGGCTGTTCATTCCAGATATACAGATCAGGCATGTGCTTTGAGACTTCTTGACAGGGCTGCACTCTACACTTTCTATTGTAATATATCCTGTTGTCAGCCGGGCCTGAGAGAGTCAGACACCTGCAAGGTTGGTAAGGTAATTTGAGCAGCACTCTCAAAATCGTGTCCTTAAAGTGGATGAAGCTTTGACTATGTGGTCCCAGTCTTCTCAATGAGCCCACAGCACACTCGCTCTGGGTAGGAGCTGGCCGGAGTCCGAAAAATCCTTATAACTCTTATGGGGTTCAAACCCGCAACCTTGCAGCCCATAACTCAAGGCGCCAACCACTGCGCCATGGCGACTGGTCTTTACAATATTTTACACTTACCTCAACCATTCCTGTCTGCTCTGACACCTAAACATGCTAATAATAAACATCAATAAAACTCTGTGTGTGTGTGTGAGACAAAAGTTGGCAACAGCAGGAGTGCTCGTCAAGTGTTATTGTGCATTTCATGTGGTTTCTATTATCCGGTACTGTTTGTTGTGCAGTAGAATACATGTGTTAGAAGTGTCATCATGCTTGGTTCAAGTAACATTTACACATAAACACTGTTTCATCTGCAAAGTCACAGACAGACATTCCTGTGCATGGAATAACACTAATTAAGCACAGGATGTCTCTTCTAGAGACTAGAACAGGTTTAGTCACACACACATGCATGCATTGCACCTTGCACAAACACATGCACACACCAATTCATGTATGCGCACTCACATGCATGTTCGCAGATACATGCACACACACACACACACACGCACGCATGATGCATGCACTCACACTCGCATGCACACACACACTCATGCACGCATAAGCATGCACGTAAACACACACACCACTCATGCTCTTTTCATATGTACATGCACATTCATTATTGGGACTGCTGGAAAACAATGCACAGTAAATCTGATGTTTTTTAACTTTGTATTATTAAAAAAAAAAATTATTCTTCTATTTTGAGGATAATGGAATAAGCACTAGTGTGCTTTTTTATATCCAGCCTCCGTGTGTATGCTGTTTTGTAAATTTTGTCTTCCATTCCCACTGGCACACAATGGCCTACTCTTCTGAAAAGCGGAATGGATTTTAACATGTACGCAAGATGTTCTGCATGCGTTCACACACGGGACCTCGGTTTATAGTCTTATCTGAAGGACTTTTGGGGAGAGTGGGGTCAGCATTGATGTTAACTCCAGAGGAAAAATCCTCAAATCAGCAGATCACAAATGCATCACTCTAACCACCAGGCCATCCCGTCCCCTGTTTTCTGATCAGTAGCCTGCTACAGGGGGATGTCGCAGCCAACAGGCTTATTCCACACATGAGTTGGCTTAAGACCTTTCTTGAACATTTATAAGCATATAGATCTACCCAACAGTCTGTGTATATTAATCAGAAAAATGTTCTCTCTCACTTTTTAGGACTATTCAGTAGAGGCTAGTCGCCAAAGCCTGACCTTCCTGTTGTTTTAATGTTGCGTGTTCCTCAACAAGTAAACTGCGAGGTTCTGGGTTCAATTCCCAGCCTTGCTCTTTCTTGCCAGTTTGATGGAAAAAATTTAAGTGAATGTCAAAGTCCTTCGGATAAGACGATATTATAGTGTGCACTTTATATGCTATAACTTTTGAATTTGAACCTCCCCCAGTCTACAAGAGAAAGGGGAACACAGAACATCTTGCACACATGTTAAAAACCTGTTTCGCCTTTTGGAAGAGTCAGCCATTTCATGCTGGTAGGAATGGATGACAAATTTAAAAACCAACCCCTTCATGCTCACAGGTTTCATGTTTAGCCACTGCCCCTGAAGTCAGAATGCGGCGACCTAAATGGTGGGTGGGGGGGGGGGGGGGGGGGGGGGAAGAAACGGTTACATATGCAAAAATCTCACCATTGGTAAATTTCACAAGGAACCGCCCACACCCCCCCCCCCCCCCCACCTCAAAAGACAAAGAATCCAGATCATGCATCTTTACACTCTAACCACACACAGAGCTATGTGCCCCACAGCATGCACATCCAGCATAACTCAGTCAAGGATCCAGGGACCAGTGCTAAAATTAGCCCCCTCCTCCTGTTACCAAGTCCAAGTGCGGTCAGTTTCTGCTATAATTTGCACGAGCTGGGCGGGGATGGATAGCAGCAGAGAGGAGTTAATTGTAAGTGGGGGAAACTGACAGCTGTGGGCCCCCAACCCCCCTACACACGGATCAGGGACTGGACTGGGCTGGTTGTTGTGTGTGTGTGTGCAGGGTCTCACCTTCAGCCAGCGAGGGCCAGCCTTCCTGGATCTCCAGATCATCACCCAGACGGACGTGGAGGCTGCCTCCTTCTTCTTCACCGCCTCCTCTGTCGGCTACCTGGTGGGGTCGTTTGCGGCCGGGCTGGTGTACGAGAAGTTCAACAAGTCGCTGCTGGTGCTGGTGTGCCTGTTCTTCATGGCAGTGACCACCATCCTGGTGCCTTGGTGCTCTGTCTATGGCGTGATGGTGGCCATCCACTTTGTTTTCTCTTTTTTTGGCGGTGGCTTGGAGACCAGTGAGTTGGTAGATGTGTGTGTGTGTGTATATGTGGTGGGTGGATGTGTGTGTGGGTGAATGTGTGTGTGTGTATGTGTGTGATTGTGTGTGTGTGTTTACATGTGTGTGTGGGTGAGTGTGCGTGCATGCATGTGTGTTATATCAAAATCCCTAAGATTGGCAGGTTTTTCTTGAAATTTCATTTGTTGTCTTTCACAAGTGTAGATTCTGTCTTTTAAAGAAATTGATATACTTTAAAAAAAAAAATGTCTTGAGTCTTTTATATTGTTTGTTTATCATTTTGCGATGAACTCTTGGTTTTCAGTTCCTGTTAGTATTGATAACACTTCTGTATGCATTTCGATTAATTTTATTCTCCTGTTGAGTTTATTTTACTGAAAAGAAGTGTAATAAATTTACAATACTTTGTTTTTTTGTTTTTCAGTCGGCAATGCAGAATGTTACGTGTGTGGGGCAAGAAAGGAGAGGTGGCTATGCAGTTTGTGCACTTTGCCTACGCCTTTGGTGGAGTCATCGCCCCTTTGATGACCGAACCCTTCCTCACCCCCATCTCTGAAGAGGAGGACAACCTGACAACCGCAGCAACATCCTTCATAGACAGTGTTACCTCACCACCACTCACTGCAGACTTTGCTGTCAGCCTCCCTACCTCCGTCAATGAAACTGCCAGTCCAGTGCTGTACACCGACGTGGGTAGGGTGACTCTCTCGGCCATCAGCAGTGCTGCTGGTCTGCAGAATGCTACCATGAATGGGACAGCGGCTGTGACTAGAGCCATGCCTCTCACTACGCGGGTTCACTACGCATACATCATCTCGGGCTGCATCGCCTTGTGTGTCATGATTCCTGTGACTGTGCAGCTCTTCACGGACAGGACGCAGAAGAAAAGGCAGACCTCGGCTGATGAGAAGAAGAATGTGAAGCAGCCTCTGCCCCTCTGTCTGTTTGTGTTGGTGCTCGGTGCCCTGTGTCTCTTCAACTTCATGAACGTGTCTGTGGAGGACACCTTTTCCTCCTACCTGTCCGCGTTTCGTCGTCAAACAGCTGCACTGGAGTAAGTCTTCCGGAGCTCAGATCACTTCCCTGTTTTGGGCTATGTTTGCTTCTTGTCGATTTGTGTTTATATTCATTGTGCATTTTATAAGTTCTGTTAAGGTGCTGCTGCTGAGCTCGATAGCATTAGCGCTGTCTTTGGTGCTTTTCGTACTGTGCACGTATTTCAACCTCAGCACAGGAGTGTGGGCGTCCTCTGCTATGGTGGGAGCCTCGCTGGCGCCCATTTTCCCCATGTGTTTTGCCTGGATGGAAGAAGAACTGGTGCGGGTCACGGGGAAGGTTGCATCCAGCATCGTCATCGCTGCCTCAGCGGGCTCCTCCTCCAGCCCCGTGCTGCTGGGGTACCTGATGCAGCAGCTGACGCCCATGTCGTTTGCCTACCTGATGGTGTCCGAGGCTGCTGTGTGCCTGGTGGTGTTCCTCTTCTTACTGGCGCTGTCGCGTCTCTATCTGAAGAAACGCTACACCATGAAGGCGCAGACTGCACAGAAGGAAGTGATTGTGCCGGATGTTCATCAGGATGGCAAAGCTGGGGGAGAAAGCACGGTTTGAGCAGCTAGAAATGAGAGAAAAGTAAGAAAGTTACATATACCCACGTATGTATGCAACTTAACTGCCCATTTAGAAATATATTGGTGTATGTGTTAAGATAAACAGAAGAATATAAGAGATATTCAGTGAGGCCCATAACACTGTCATGATTCTGTAGGTATCTAGCTTTTTTAAATAAAATACATTTTTGTTTGAGTTTATATTATATAAACATGACATTGTTACATGATGATATCATCAAACTGGGACAGAGTGAAAAGGGAGATAGAACAGGTGACACCCAGGTAAAGAGAATCTTGACAGAAGCTATACAGTTTACAGACCAATAATCACAGAAAGAAAACAGGTGACAGACAGGTATAGAGAAGACAGAAGCTATACAACTGACAGACTTATTGTAGACAAAAGGAAACAGATAGACACAGATCTGCTAATGCATACACCGTACATACTTAATGAGACAGACTTGTAAACAGGAGAGAGGTATCTAACTTTTTAAATTTTTATCATCCACTGCACTTTCAACTTTGGGCAATGTTTACCATAACTGACAAATGGCTTTTACAAGAGGACAAATCTCAGCATTAATGCATATGCTTCCAAATGTCCATTAAATGTTTCATGATTATATCCTCTAATAATAGAATTAAGCGCTGCTTTTCTTGACTCATTTATGGTTTAATTTTTTAATTTCCGGAATCATATTTGCATATTTTGGTGCAGGAGATTTTGTTGCTTCGAATTATAAATAGTGAAATTACAATTTTTCTTGGTTTTTTTGTGTGTGTCTAAATAGAATTGGGCATTTCTTTTGTGGAACAGGTTTTGGTTCAGTGTTATTTTTTTAATGATGGCTCCTAGTAGTGTGTTTTGTTGTAGCAGACCTGCTTCTTTGGGCAAGTTATGAACAGTATATACATCACACAGGTGAGGTTTTTATCTGTGATTTGATGGATTTCCATCATTTTGGAAGGGAGAGGAATTGATCTTAAGATTCTGATATAACTAATGTGATTGTGTGCATGTGCGCATGCATGCATGTGTGCATACTAAGGGCTGACTGCAGCCTTCCATTTTCATGGTATTTCAGCTCTGATATTAAAACTCAGCATCGATCAAAATCCATTGACTGCTGGAATAGAGAAACTATGAACAAATTTTTTTGTTTAACTTACTTTAACACTGAAAAGTGCTAGTGGACAGTTCTGGTAATGGAGTTTCAGCATTACCACACCAGCATATCATTTTTGTACATTTTGCTGTAGAAATCTGTTTTTGTAAACAGGGTAGTTGATCAGAACTATTTACGTATTGAGAAGAAAAAAATGTTGATTTGATGTCTGTTCTTAATAATCAGAATTGTTTTCTGTGCTTTTTGTCAATTTTTTTCCCTGTCACTTTCTTTTTTTTTAGGTCATATGGGCTATTGTCATTTTCTGAAATATTTATTTGATGCAAGTTTTGTATGGAGAAGATTTTTTATGGTATTTCCTTTTGATAATTGATACTTTGAATTGTCCTTTTTTAAAAACAGAATTGTGCATATGCATAGTGCATATGAATGACTAGGATTGTATAGTTTACTGCATTTCATGCATGTCAAGTGGAAAAAAAGTATATCAAGTTCTGTAACAGTTATACTGAATTGAAAGAGGAATGAAGAGAAACCCTTCATGAAAAGTGTCCTTCCTGTGTATGTTGTGAGAACTCAGATCATCAGTATCCCTCTGATATTGATATTTGCCCTTTTCATGAGCAAAGTTAAAATCATATTCTTGAAAATCTTTTTTTTTTAAATGATGGAGAAGCTGTAAGTAGTTACCTACACTTGTTTTCCTCCACTACTATTTATGCATTAAAGTTAATGTATATGTGACGTTTAGGGCAAACGATGTTTTGTGATGAGATTTATCCATTCCTGTCTGTGACCCTCTACGAACAAAGGTCCTGACTCATGTCCACAACCTTTTCTTTCTTGTTGTATTTTTCACCAAGGCTTTGGTAGTTGTTGTACAGAGGCATTCCTTTTTGGAAGTGAGTGGGTACCCTGTTATGAAGCCATAGGCGAGTAAAATGATTGTAATAGCTCACTGGGCTGGTTGTACAGAAGATGATTTAACAACTTTGGAGAGCAGCTCAGCATTATTGAATGGCGTAAACTGTGTTGTGTGGCCCAGTCATTCTCAGGGTGACTCCTGCTGTGAAAATAGAGAATGTGTAACTTGCGTGTTTCATCATTTTTTGTTTGTTTCTTAGAGTGTTGTTTGAAGATTGTGTGGATTTAAAAAAAAAAAAAAATTCTGGAAAGCTGGTAAAAGAAAAGATCTGAGATCTATTGGATTTTTAAAAAATTGATTATTTCCTTGAACATTTTATCTTTTTTGAAAATTTTGTTGAAAAAAATTGAAAGGAAATGAGATCTGTTGTTTCTTTGTTATATTTTGCTGTTGGCTTTTTTGGGTTGTATTTTTCATGAGGGTATTGTCTTAAGGGGACGGGGATAGCTCAGTGGTCGGAGCACTCGCTTCACCCAGCCAAGTTAAGCAGTGTCGAGTGTGGTTACCAATTGGATGGATGACCATTTTCGCGCCTTGGCTTCAGTACAGTTTCCCCAGCTGTAAATGGGTACCTGCCCTCTTTAGGGTCAGGGAAGGTAAAGCAGCGAGGGAGAGGAGATGGGCGCCGCCCTCAATACGCTGGCCCTAGAGAAGTGAGGTCTCTGACGCCTCGCTCCCCTACGACCTTAATATAGGTTATGGGACTCTACCTTTACCTTTTCATTGTCTTGAAGATTGTGTTTTGAAGATCTTTGGAAGAAAACGAGTCTTTATTGTGCCTCTGATGTAGTTTTCATTGAGGACATTGAATCAGAAATTAATCTTCAATTTTCTGTGACAAGAAAGAGATCTGTTGTTTTCTGTATTTGTTCCCCCCATAACAGTATCATGAAGATTGTTATTGGTAAAGTACTTTTGGAGGTATAAAAACTCGAAAAAAATGGATATCTTTTTTGTTGTATTTTTTTCTGATGTCATTGTCTTGAAGAATTTTTGTTAAAAAAGAATTTTTTGTGTGAAAAGTTTTGTGAAAGTTATATTTGCTGTTTGTTTTCTTTATTACATTTTTCTGTTTTGGGATCATCTTGGGTATTTTTTATCTGTATAAACAAATTCTGTGAGAAACTGGAAATAGATCTGACTGTACATGTGTGTGTGTGTGTGTGTGGGGGGGGGGGGGGGGGGGGGGTGTTAATGGATGCAAAAGATTGATTGAACATAATGGAACAAATGGAAGCAAAACATTTGCACTAAACAAGACAAACCCTTTGATCAATGTAATCATCACACTATACACAGAACAAGATGGTGCTGTGCTGGTATGTTTACTGTCAGTAATTATGTCCATTCTTGCCAAGAGCTCTTTTACTTGTATAAGTGGCTCTGTATATGCATTGTTCATGCCAGTGTTAGCGTTCTTTGGTTTGTGTGTGTATTTGTGCATGTGTTGTTGATGTTATATGTGGAGGTGACCATGACCTCCCATCTTTTAAAAAAAATTTTTTTTCAATTTTACTTGAGAACAAACAGCAGTCGTTTGCAATTTTATCCACTCTCTCAGGGATGATTGTGCGGTGTCTGTATCCACCATACTCATTTGTTCCAATAAAAGAGGGCAGTTCATTATGCATACTTTTGAAAATTGTTTAAATGAGTGTATTTGGAATGATTTTATTCACTCTTTTACTATGTCCATTTTGTAGTTGTCCAAAAAGAGTGTTGTGTTCCTGTGTTGCATGTACAAAGAGCTTTTAGCCATTTCAAACTGTTGGAAATAGTTTTTTTCAGTCCCTATGTGTAGAGCGAGTATGAACAATAACTGTTAAAATGTATCTGTTTAGTGAACATTGAAAATGATTTGTTGTCTCCCTATCTATATAAAGAACTTGAAAAATGAATAAAACTTATCTCCATTTTGTAACTGTCAAAGACTTGATTTCTTCCATTTACAGAATATGAATAGTAAATTAAGCCTTTGCCCATTTTCTGACTGTTCAAAATGATTTTTAAGAATCTATGTGTACTAAAATCATGAATGATGAGGCTTTTATTTGTGTTGTAACTGTTCAAAATGATTTATTTTTAGCTTATGTATATGTAAAAATATTGATAAATGAAGCATCTGTTCAGAGTAACCATGTTCATTAAATCAGAAGTGAGAGTGTTGTTTATTGCTCGATCCATTAAGTGTGAAAATGCTGTTGTTTTCTCCGTTATCCAAACTCTAGCAACTTTCAACAGGCATTTTCTGAAGTAGAAACATTTTGTCATCAAAAAAGTTATCTGAAAACTTGGCTGGAAACCTGTGGGTTTTTCGTTTGATTGATTGTTTTTTTATAGCAGAAAAGTGTTTAGTTGCAGTCAACTATCAATTTCCTCACAACAGTCTTTTAAAGCCAGCAAGAGGAAAAAAGAGAAAACGACAAAAGTATATTGACTGATTAAATGTTTTTCTGGATGCTTTTTAAAGAAATATTGTAGAAGTGGATAACATCTCATCTACCTTGATTATCTCAATATTAACAGTTGTTTAGATTTTAGGGTAACATCTGTTGGATCTTCCAAGCTCCAGTTATCTTCCCCCTGATCATGAAAACCCTGTCTCTCCTAGTAGACCCAAAGACAGAGTCTTTTCTTTACTGTTTTCAAGTCATCTCTTCCTCAATCTGCTGTTCAAAAACAACTTGCAGACACCCTTACTATTGGAATTGAAATTGTCAGTGTAGTGTGTGAACACTGATATAACTCAAATACAGCATTCAATTGTGCATCAGAAAGTCATTCATCTGATGTGGTTTGCCAGGTCTCTCTCTTTGAATTTCAAAATAAGGCATGTGTCTTGGTGTATGCAGGCTGCCTGATGTGACATGATGTAAAGTAACAGTTTGTATTTGAGTGCACAAATGATGTTCTGAACTGTGATCATATATATGAATGGTGCAATGTATATGAGACTCAAGAGGTCCTGATGTGATGCCGTGTTTGTAATGGCGCCAATCTTCATGTCGAAACATCAGTTGCAATATGTTTAAGGAACTCATACATTCGAGCCAGACACGGAGGCAGTTTCACTTTTTCTTTTACTGCTGCTGTGTTTTTGTGGTGCTTTCAAACAAGTTGCTGGTTCTCACATGTTAGCGCTGGCGTATTGACAGAGATGTGCCTGATGGTGGCCTCTTGTGCAGCGTTCTCTATGGTGTTGTGACTGACGTTGCAACTCTCTGCTGAAGTCTTCGTTTCATCTTTGCATACATGTAGCATTTCTTTTTTGCTGATCTTTATTGGAAGAAGGGTTTTACATGTTTTTAGACCTTTGCTTTGTCAGGCTTTTGTGTGATGTGTGGTGTACATATATATATCTCTCTCCCCCATCTGGGTTGTAAACGCTTGAGTGTAGCATGTATACACTGACCCCACCACCTCTGCTGTCTGTAACTGCATTGGTACAACTCTTCTAGTTTGTGGCAAAATCAGCTTTCAAAATCTACCCCCGTTATTAAATTTCACTGAGTAATTTGACTGTCTAAACCCCAAATATTTGCAAGATTTCTTCACTTTTTTTATTTTCATGTGTGTGTTTTTTAAACCCCTGGTTCCACGTTTTGGAGAGAGAGAGAAAAAAAAGACACTCATGTAACTGAGGCCTTGTCTTCTGTGATATGCAGCAATCTTCTTAGGCCCCATGAGCAAAGTGGTTGGATTGATGATGCGTTGGACTTTTGGTGGTGTGAAGAGTCAGGGAATGATTTGTGTTCAATGATTTGTTCAAGTCCCCAAGACATGTACAATGAATTACATGTGGGGGTTTTCTTTTTCATGATCTCACAGGTCAGCAAAGTGCAGACCTGCCAGTGCCTTGAACAGTTGGTGTTGATCCTGATGTTTTAAGTTGTAAATATTTCCATCATTTTAGCTTTGATTTAAATGTTCATTGTGGTGACAGACCTGATGTGGCTGCCTTGGTCAGTAGGTGTAAATGTCATGATTGTTAGTGGACTGGTTGAAATTGTTATGATTTATGAATGTTGACTGATTGAAGTTGTTATATGTGTTAGTCGACTGATTGAAGTTATTGGTGAAATCTGATATAACAGAGGGAATGGCAAAGGTTGTAAACTCTGAAAGCTTTCTAGGTATGAAATGAAACACATTGAAAGTCCACAAGCTGTGACAGAAATTTTCAGGGATTTGTTTTTAGTATTTTGGGGTCTTATTTTTCTCCTTATAAATCCTATATTTAAATGTAAGATCTAAGTAGTCTGTTCAATTCTTTTCATTGTGTAATAAGGATTGTGTGCATATATGTGGGAGGAGAGGGAGGCACATGTATGCTTAGGTGGGAATCCTGGGGTTTTTTGGACTGCCTGGTTTTCTGTGAGGCTCCTGCCTTGCCTGTTTTCACACCATTCATCCTGCCCTCCCTGCCCTAGCTGTATCTGGCTTCATCCTGGTGCAAGTCCATGAGGAACTCGGAGCTGCCAACCATTCCTTTTTTTCATGGAACTTCTCCAGTTTTCATCTGTGATTTTGGCTTTCAGGGAAAACTTTCCAGGTTTCAAAATCCGCCTCCCCCTCCCCCCCAATAAAAAAAAGATGTAAATCGAATAGAATGTCAATGTATATGCCTGTTTCTAATGTCAATCTCCATAATGTTGAAGAAAAGGTGAAGTGCAAGCTCTGATAGTTGTGCCTATCAGGAGTCTGTTCTCAAATGCAAAAGGATTTACCAGGCATTGATCATTTTTATCTTCTGCTCCAGTCTTTCTTGTGCCTTGCGGTTTTAAAATTTTGCATGGTGGAGGAAATGAAGTTACTGCACATGAGAAGACCAGTTGTTTATCTCTGCAATTTTGGCATAGCAGTTGTCCAGGCACAGGAACTTCTAATGGGGATGGGATAGCTCAGTGGTCAGAGCACTCGCTTTCACCAAGCTTAGGTTTTAAGCAGCATTGAGCACAGTTACCAATTGGATGGGTGACCGTTTGCGCACCTTGGCTTCAGTACAGTTCCCTAGTTCACCCAGCTGTAAATGAGTACCTGTCTATTTAGGGTCAGGGAAGGTAAAGGAGTGAGGGAGAGGAGATGAGCGCCGCCCTCAATATGCTGGCCCTTGGAGAAGGTGAGGTCTCTGATGCCTCGCTCCCCTACAACCACATAGGTTATGGGAACACCTTTACCTTTAGTTGTCGTATGGATTGTTGGCATTGGGAGTGCAACAGAAGAAACTTGCTGTGTGCCAGGTTGTGCAGTATGGCCATGGGCAAAATCACAGAAAATGATGCAGAAAACCCCAAATGGATAAGTAAATAAAAGTATGAAGATAAGAAATATAAAAGGATATAGCCACAGCCTCCATGATAGTACCAGGAGACTCATATTTGTTCAAATCAACAGAATCATAAAATGTGTTACCGTCTGCTTTTGAATGACACCAAGGATGCATTGACTAACTTCCAAAATAGAATGAAACTAAAGGAGTAGATACCCCCCACCCACCCATCAAAAAGACAGAAAAAAACACAACAACCCAATTAAACACAAATTATTGATTTGTACTGATTTTTTTTGTTAAAGTCCTTGAATCTATTTCTAAATGTCATTGGAACTGGGGGGAAAAAAGACTGTACTAAATGTATACGTTTGAAAAAGTTACTTCTTTATTTTGATGTGAAATTCTTCCTCGTCTTTAGCGGATACTTCTTTAATAGAAGAAGGTACTTTTGCCAGAGTTTAGAATTTCATTTTGAAACATAACTGGAAAATCAATACAGACTCCACAATAACAACAGTGGGAGGTGGGGATGGTGTGGGTTGTTTGTTTTTGTTTCATTTTTCGAGTGGGTTGTTTGTGTTTGTTTCCCTTTCTCATTCAAACCTGAAGTTAAGGACTCCTTTGGAGAGTTGGTTGAGATCAGAGTAAACTCCACAGGCCTTATCTAATTTTTTTTCTTGTTGAACATATGATTTTTTTTAGATTCTATCAACTTTATGAACCATATGAATTAAAATATATTGTGAAACTTTGAATTTGTTTGTGTGTGCTTGACTTGTTTTTCTTCTCATGTGAAACTTTGAATTTGTTTGTGTGTGCTTGACTTGTTTTTCTTCTCAATGTTGTGTATTTTCTCCTTTTGGCTGATGTGTGTTTGTGGGCATGTGCATTACTGTTTTTTTAAAATTCATTTTATTCTTTTATCTCGAGGATAATGGAATAAGCATTCATATGCTCTTTTACATCCAGTCCTCGTGTGTATGCGGTTTTGTAAATTTTGTCAACCGTCCCCACTGGCACACAATGGCCTACTCTTCAAGAAAGCAGAACAGGTTTTAACATGTGTGCAGCATTCTGCGTATGTTTGTACTCGGGACCTCGGTTTATAGTCTCATCCGAAGGACTTTTTGGGGGGAGTTGAGTCAGCACTGATGTTAACTCCAGGGGAAACTATCCCCTTGAATGAGAGTCAAACTGGGATCAGCAGATCACGAGTGCAAGACACAATGCTCTAATCACCAGGCTATCCTGTCCAATGTGTGTGTGTGTGATTTTATGTGTGTGGTTTTAAAATGTTCTTTATAATCATCAAGGCATGAACATGACTACAATACAAGCATACTAACTCAAGTAAATGCCTGACAAAGAGGCAGATAGAAAAAAGTGCATGAATGGGTTCATATGCCTACAGATATGAGAACAAGAAGCAACAGTACACTTGTAATTCATACATACATAGGTAGACAGACTAACAGGCTAACAGACAAATGCATAGACTATGCATACAATGTTTTTTATTCTTCAGCTAGATCTCTGAGGTTCTCTAAGAAGTGAGATTTTGCATTTGCAACTGTCTTGACTCAGCATTCAGGTAGCTGTATTCTGCTTTTGGGGATAGACAGAGTTACCAAGTTGCAGACTGAAATTAAAAGGGCTGTCAGAGAGAAAAGTTTCCACAACTGAGAAAAATGATACTCTTTCTTTCCAACAGATTCATTACATTATGTTTGTTGTTGATTTTGTTCTGTAATTCTTGATTTTAAGAGTTATTTAAATGTACATGTTTTAGCTTTGTACTTTTGAGTCTTTTCTCTTCTCTTAAAAAAAATTCACAGATTTTTATTTCAACACCAATCAAATAGTCAAATGATTTTTTATTTCAATGGAGTGGAAAGGTGACCTACTTTTGAAATGCCAAGATATACCATGTGGCACTGCAGTGGTATGTCTATGAAATCCACAAACAGCCCCAAACAAGTGTGTATGCATAGACTGTAAAGAGTATACAAGATTCTGACAGTCTCACCACAATCAGTTTTACTATACATGAAAAGCATGCTCTCCGAATGAAAAAAACTAAAAACAGCCACAGCAGTAAGTAATGGAACAAATTGCTCTGCATATACACAGAGCTAGACTAGATTATGTTTGCTGAGAGCTTCATCTGAATATTGTGGTGGAGATTTTTACAATGATTATATACCCTGCACTTTGCTGCCCCATCAAAATTGACCCTAAACCCCCAAACCAAAGTTGCAGTTTTAAAAATTGTTAAATGCACATCTAGGTAAAAAGGTAATGGTGCTCCTGTGCTGTTGTTGGGGAGCGAGATGTCAGCTTCTCTAGGGGCCAGCATCTTGAGGATGGCACCAATCCTTTCACCTCTGCTGCTTTACCTTCTCTGACCCTACAGAGGGCAGGTACTCATTTAGAACTGGGTTTACTGGGCGACTGTACTGAAGCCAATGTACTCCAATGGTCACCCATCCACTCGGAAACAATGCTCAACACTGCTTCACCTTAGCTTGGGGAAAGCAAGTGCTTTGACCTCTGAGCTATCCCGACAAAGTAGTCTTGAGTCTTGAGTCGCCCGTCTGGAAAGCCCTGATGGTTTTAAAGAGTGCAGGCCAGTGTGTTCATATAGATGATGAATTTTTACTTCGTTAGCTGCAGCAAGCAATCAGTTATTCACATCACACCGTCTATTTTCCAACTTAGTTCAAAACAGCAATGAAAGTGAGTGTGTGTGTGTGTGTGTGTGTGCAATTGTATAACTTTTGTTGCATTGTAGTTTGTTTTGTTTTGTTGGGGGTGGGGGTTGTAGTTGCTGCTAGATTAACGCACTCTGTGTTATCACCAGAAAAAACAAAACTTGCCAGTAGTGTTGTGGTCGTTTTCAACAGGTATCAATCCAACCCCAAACACTTTTTAGCGAGCTGGAGCTAAAAATCAAGGGCATGCAAGTTCACATGCTCATGCATGTGTGTGTGTGTGTGTGTGTACTTGCATATTTGTGTGTATCAGATCTGTTTGCGCTCTGTGCAATTGTCTGAAAGTGAGCAGATGCTTGAAAATTCAAATACCCAGAGTGGACACAATCCAAATCTAGAAAACACTCAGAGCATTGCATTGATCTGTAGACTTTACATTTTATTCCAGTTTTATCTGAAGAAAATACCAGGCCTGTGGAAAATCACATTGATGCGAATGGCATTTGATTTTTTTTTGGCTGTTACCGCTTTCCATTTTAGAAAGATTAGTAATGCGAAAAAAGTATTCCATTCAATTGCGTTTTTCGTAATATACTAAACTGTAATCTTTTCGTGTGTGTGTGTGTGTGTTTTAATGTCTATCCAATCTTTTTGTGTATACATGTAAACATGTCGGTTGAGTTAGCGTGCATATATACGCATGTGAATATGTAGACACTAGCACGTGTGTTTGTGTTTGATGCAAGTGTGAGGTTGCAAGTACGTGTATGAAGTTTAGACGACATTTTGATAGTGTGTTCATGTATGTCTGTAAGAACAGTCTTCTCCGTATAGTCATGGTGGTGTAATTGTTATTTTGGGCCGGTTGGGTTTTCTGCACCTGAAAACACACACACACACACACACACACACACAAACACACACACACCATTGTTTTAGTTAGTCTGGGGCATAGTGGTCATGAGAGTGCATCAATTTAGTGAGCAAAGGTCCTTGCAAGGTTCAAATCCCGTCTTGAGCTAGATTTTTTTTTCACTCATCCAATAGACCATGTGAAGTCTTGGTAGTCATCTTTTGCCTGAGGTAATTAACACGTGTATGATTTTGCATGAAAACTTGTAGCACATGTAGAGGAATCCAAGGAAACCATAAAATGGCCCCTCAATTCTGTAGAAAACCCCACTCTTATTGGCAGGTAACTTTCATGGCATGCTGTTCATTGCCCCACCAACTACAAAATCGGAGCTTTCATGCTCAACTCCAACACAAACCAATACCCTCAAATATCCAACATTGTTAACCTAAAAAATAGTTTTAAAAATCCACACAGATACTAAATTAAAAGACGTAAGACCTTTACCTTTGCTGAGCTTCTTGGGTACCCCAGTACCCAGAGGCACAATAAAAGCAGTATATAGATCTCTAAAACCAAATTATTTTATTGGTATGAATTCTTAGGTATCTTTAAAACACTTCATTTTCTCTGTGTAAGCAGTTTTTTGCTTTAGTTTTAGAATGTACATGAAACAGAACTAGAAGAAATAGTTACATCATTTTATCTAGACGAAATGGACTATACTGGTTCTACGGGACCCATACTTGATAAAGAGAGGAGATCGCTAGTCTTCCCCTACAGACGGTTCTGGGTTTTGCCAGATCCACCTTCACAATGAGCCAGAATGGTGTGAAACGTGAAAAACGACACCACTTCAGTGTTTAATACAATACAATTCAATACCATACAATTCAGTACAATACAATACACTTCAAAGTTACCAAAAAAAATGCACATGAAATGCCACGCGTGGCTAATAACTCCGCAGAATGAACATGCAGTACCTATCCCAGCGTTAACAGTTCCAATACCTGGTTGCCAGAGCAAAACAATGCAGGTAAAATGTCTTATAACATGTTAAGAAAAAAAAGTAGTCACATATTCTTCAAAAGAAGGCATGAGAATGACTTGGGGAGACAGTGAGCACAGACTCTCCAAACAGTTGGAACGGTTTTAAAACTGGCAAAACCAACAGGAGAAGGGGTATCGCTGAACTCTGGCAACACGCTCTCCCTGCATGTAACAGCCCAAATTGTATGAATAAAAATCTGCCTAATTAAGGTGAAAACAAAGTAATGCGGTACAATAATATGTAAATTTCATCACAGTACAGAACAAAACAAAACAATATGTGTACGGTGAATGAAATTCTGTTCAAACCAAAACAATTTTTTAACCTATCCCTATTTCAACCCAACCCGGACCAACCCATCAACATTCTAAGCCAAGCCATCCTAACAGACAAAAATAAGTCAGTTGACATATCGCTAAACCAGCATATGTCCACTGAATAACATGTATTGATATTATAGCAAAACCAGTAGGCCTATATCTCCACTGGATAACATGTCTTGAGATAAACTGGTGTGGCTCTCATGCATCGATACTATAATGGTCTCCTCCACCTACCACTGTGAGGGCAGCCCTGTCTGCTTGGCGTGTTCAAAGGCTTTGACGAAGTTGGAGCAGATGCGGGGGTCCAACCCAAGGCTTTCCATCAGCTTGTCGAAGTAGCTGGGGTTGTTGCGGCAGATGGACAACAGGAGGCGGGCTGCTGTTTTGTTGAAGGTCAGGTAGCCTAGCGTCACTGCTGCCGCGGTACGAACCTGCCAGTGTGTGTGTGTGTGTGTGTGTTGGACAGAAAGTCTAGGCTTGTTCATGTCACACTTACTTACCTTCGATTTAAGCAATGGCCCAAGCCAAAAGCTTTGTCAGATGTATACCCTGTGTGTGTGTGTGTGTGTGGTGTGTGGGTGCGTGCGTGCGTGCGCGCACACACACATTTTGACTTATTAGAACTATTAATTGTTATTAGTTGCATGACTGTGTGAGAATGAGTTGTGTGCAAGCGCTTTGATTTGTATGTGCAAGATATTGTGCTATATAAATTCCATTATCATTATTATCATTATTATTAGATGTTGATGTCAGCAAAGTGTCAAGGCCTACATATATTAATTAAAATGGTATGTTACCTGAAGACGGCGACCAGGACACTGCCGGCTATCCTATCTCCACCACCTACAAAATAGCTGGTACTGACCTGTATCCTTGCGGCACAGGCCCGACACCTCCCCCCCTCCCTCCCCCATCCTGCTCTACCTTCAACATCTGAGATACTAGACATGACGTGACGTGACCCATCCCAGCATAGCAGAGCTCCGGGAAAAAACCATGGCCAATGCCAGGGTCACCGCCACTGCCTGCAGGATAAGCCTGGTGGTTAGAGTGATGAGCACTGAGCTCGTGATCGGCTGACCCTGGGTTCCATTCTCGTTCAAGAGGGTGTTTCCTCTGGAGTTAATTAACATCAGTGCCGACTCCACTCTCTCCCTAAAAGTCCTTCAGATGAGACTATAAACCGAGGTCCCGTGTGCGAACGCACGCGGAACATCTTGCGCACACGTTAAAACCTTTTGGAAGAGTAGGCCACCGTGTGCCGGTGGGAACTGATGACAAAATTGACAAAACTGTCTACGCAGGGGGACTGGATGTAAAAAAAAAAGCACATGAGTGCTTATTCCCTTATCCTCGAAATAAAGAATAAAAAATAAATTAAAACGTAGCAGGGCCAGGCTAATGCAGAAGAAAACAAAGAAGAAAAAATTAGTGTTATGCCTTGAACTGTGATAATGAGAATTGCCTTCATCTATGACAAGCTCCTAGCAGGACAAACTGTATCCTCTGGTAAAGGATGGAAAAAATCCTCTGAAGTCGGAGTTTGGATGCCTGTATGGTGAGGAGTTTGGAAAGAGCCATGCCCGCAAACTCCTCATCCAGTGTGTCCCAGGTGTGCCGGGTGAGACAGACTGTGTTAATCCGGGGAACGCCAAACAACAGCAACAACAACAATAACAGCAACAACCACTTAATCAACAGAAGTATTGGGAGATTTCTACTTTCATGGGCCACACTAATAAAGTGATGTGAAATAAGTCAGCTAAGCCAATACTGGATTGTTTCCATAAAGTGTGTGTGTGTGTGTGTGTGTGTGTGTGTGTGTGTGTGTGTGTGTGTGTGTGTGTGTGTGTGTGTGTGCGTGCGTGCGTGCGTGCTTGTGTTCTTCTTTAATTTAACGTCTTTTCACATTACGTGATATTAGACAAATTGTGTGTGTGTGTGCGTGCGTGCGTGCGTGCGTGCGTGCGTGGGTGCGTGCGTACGTGTGTGTGTGTGTGTGCGCGCGCGTGCGCGCGTCGTGTGTGTGTATGTGTATGTGTGTGTGTACATACATAGCTAGGTAAATGATTATGTACACACGTTCTACACACTTTGGAGACCTCAAAGCTCCGATCCTGCATGTCTCATTAACGAGCAAGAACGCAGAGAGACGGCGAGAAAGCCTGACTCTGCCCTGAAAGCACAGCAGCGCCCTGAAGCAAGCAAGCCAGGCCTGCACGACAACGTGTGTGTGGCCACTGTGCATGGTTAGTTCTGTCAGCACATGCCGGTTACATGGCAGACGCGGCACGAGGCACTAGGTCTATGGACAACGATGTACATGTTGACATGAAGTGAGATGCATCTCCTGCCCTAGACTTCTGTCTGTGGGGAGGTTGCAGCCACACTGTCACACACACACACGCACCACGCACGGCACCACACACACACACACACACACACACACACACACACACACACACACACCACACACACACACAACAACATATATACATATAAACACAGAGTACACGTTAGCCCAATAAACGGTGTGCAACTTATCAAAGAAAAAGGCTTTTCTCTGAATCTCATGTCATATAACACACCTGTTATGCACACATGATGTACACGGGGAGTGCTGAGGAGAGAAGTAAGGTAAGGGTTAAAGGGGTCCCAGAACCTACGCGGTCGTCGGGGGGTGGGGGGGGGGGGGGTGAGGCGTCAGAGACCTCAACTTCTCCAGGGGCCATCATATTGAGGGCGGAACCCATCTCCTCTCCCTCGCTTGCTTTACATTCCCTGACCCTAAAGAGGGCAGGTATCCATCTACAGCTGGGTGAACTAGGGGACTGTGCTGAAACCAAGGCGCGCAAACGGTCACCCATCCACTTGGTAACCACGCTTATGCTGCTTAATTCACCTTAGCTGGGGGAAAGCGCGTGCTGGCGGACAGAAGGACGGGCAGTGCCAGGGGCTGACCTGTTCTTCAGGGGAGTGGAGGTGCTGCACCAGCATGTCGATGGCTCCGCTGGCCACAATGGCGTCAGGGATGCCGGAGCGGGTGTGGCAGAGGCTGGAGAGCAGGTTGCAGGCCAGCACCAGCACCTTGTAGTCTTTGGACTGCAGCTTGTTCACCAGCTGGCTGATGCCCCGGGCCGTCAGGTGCACCTGCTCCAAGTCCACGATCACCCTCGCCAGCACCACCACCTGCCCTCACAGTCCACACAGCTCGTGTGGGACGATTCGTGGTCTTGTCAGGGGGGTGGGGGGGGGGGGGGGGGGGGGAGGGTGTGGTGTAGTGTACTGTTGTAGTAGGCCTACTCCGTATCTTCATCCACATTTTGACCAGTGCATGTTTTGCATGGTGGGGTATGTTTAAGCCGTCCATCCGCCTGCCTTAGTTGACATCATCTTCTACGAAATAAGGATGGCTCAAAGTCATAGCAAACTTTCATTTCCAGATGGTACGTTGAATAAGCAATTTTTACGTATGTACAAAACGCAAATAAGCAATTTTTACGTATTTACAAAATGCATGCACGCACTGGCATATAGGACTTGAAGTTAGTCTTATCTGAAAGACTGATTTTGCTGGGGAATGGAGTCAGAACTCACGTTAAGACAGGGAGAGAAATCCCCTCAGAAAGACGGCTCACCAGAAAATGGAACCCACGCCCTTGGATTATGCCGGGCCGGATGCAAGTCTGATGCTCTAACCACTAAGCTAACTAACTGCCCTCTTTTGTTCAGTAACAGAGCATGCAGAATGTAGACTGCACTGGCAGTCTATGAACTCATCAATGTCAAACCTCCCCTGGAAGAAACATGACAAAAAAGGAAGAAGAAAAAGACTGGCAGTCTATGAACTATAACCATAATATCATCATCATTTTCATCACTACTCGTGTGTCTGTCGGAAAATGGAAACATCCCCTAAAGTTTTCAGTAATTTCATGACTTGTGGTGATGCACAACAGTGACCGGGGAAAAGTCATTAATTTTGTGTTGTATGCAGAATGAATAATCACACATGGTAAGAGATGCTGATGCGTCTGTTGCAATATGCAGAATGAATGTGATATTTGACCTTCAATGTAAAAATAATAATATACTGATATACTGAAAGGGGAAAACAGTCTGAGAGCATTTGCTTATTGAAATGGGTAGACACATGATTAAAAAACAAACAACAGCACACACACAAAGAGAAACTGAACACCGATGTTGATTTTTGAAGAAGAAAAAATGACGTCATCTTTAGTACATTTCAATACAGGAAGAAGGCCCACACAAATATTAACATTAGCTTTGTATTCTTTATAGATCTATAAGATACAGAAAAAAATGCCCACATACACGTCTGCCTAAGTCAGTTTGTCGGTTATGCACCTTCACACGATATTAATGTTATGGGAAAACATGTGTGTGTGTGTGTGTGTGTGTGTGTGTGTGTGTGTGTGTGTGTGTGTGTGTTGTGTGTGTGTGTGGTGTGTGTGTGTGTGTGTGTGTGTGTGTGTGTGTGTGCGCGGGCGCGCGGCGCGTGGTGTGTGTGTGTGTGTGTGTGTGTGGCGGTGTGTGTGTGTGAGTGTGTGTGTGTGAGTGATGTGTGTTTTTGTATGTGTGTGTGTATGTGTGTGTGTGTGCGTGTGTGTGTGAGTGCGCGCGCGCGCGCGCGTGTGTGTGTGAGTGTGTGGGGTAAGTGTGTGGTGTGTGAGTGCGGCGCGCGCGGCAGCGCGTGTGTGTGTGTTGTGTGTGAGTGTGCTTCGCGCGCGCGTGGTGTTTTGCGTGTGTAATGTGCGTGATGGTGCGTGTGTGTGCGTGTGTATGTGTTGTGTATGTGTGTGGTATGTGCGTGTGTATGTGCTGCGTGCGTGCGTGTGTGTGTATGTGTGTGTGTGTGTTTGAGTGTGGTGCAGGGTTCTGACCTGAAAGGCAGAATAGCACTGCTGAAACTCGTCGTCGGAGAGGAAGAAGGGCTCAAAGATGGAGAACTTGATGCCTCCAGCCTCTCTGATGGCCAGCTGCTGAGGGATGTTGTTGAAGGCGAAGAGGGTCAGCGCCATGCCTGCTTGAAGACGGATTTGCTGAGGAGCAGAACACAGCACACGCACACACACACAAACACACACGCACGCACGCACGCACACACACACGCACGCACGCACGCACACACGCACACACACGCACGCACGTACACACAGAGATGTGTCTGTAGCACCGGGACAACTGACAATGATTAGATTGTGGAGGAAAACTCTCTGTCTCTTGGTGCGCGTCTATCTATAATCATATTTTTCTCTTGCGTTTCAATGTGTGTGTGTGTGTGTGTGTGCGCGCGTGCGTGTGTGTGCAAGCACGCACAATATGGCACATATGAGTGTGAGAAAGTCTGAGTGGGAGGTTAATGCGTGCATGAATGTTCATTACAACAAGACTAAACACTGAATCGTTGATACACCATCCAGTTGGTCCCTATAGCGAAGATAACGACTATTACAAACGTAACAGACAACTAACCAACCAACTAGCCAGCCAAACAGCCAACCAACAATACCAAACCAACCAAACCAAACCAAACCAAACCCTTCAACCCAACCACAGCCAACCAACAATACCAAACCAACCAAACCAAACCAAACCAAACCCTTCAACCCAATCAATCAACCACAACCCTCCAACCCAACCAACGGAACAAATAACCCATCAACCAAAGTAACAGTGGTCGTAGGGGAGCGAGGCGTCAGAGACCTCAGCTTCTCCAGGGGCCGGCATATTGAGGGCGGCACCCATCCCCTCTCCCTCGCTGCTTTACCTTCCCTGACCCTAAAGATGGCAGGTACCCATTTACAGCTGGGTGAACTGCGCACATCCAACTGGTAACCACGCTCGACGCTGCTTAACCTTGGCTGGGGGAAAGCGCGCGCTCCGACCACTGAGCTATCCCGTCCCCATAATTGCTGACTAGAGGGCACAAAACACGTAACACGTAGGGGGACGGGACAGCCTAGTGGTTAGAACATTGCGCTCGCGATCTGACGACCCGGGTTCGATTCCCGTTCAAGGGGATATTTTCCCCTGGAGTTAACATCAGTGCCGACTCCACTCTCCCCAAAAGTCCTTGGGATGAGACTATAAACCGAGGCCCCGTGTGCGAACGCACGCAGAACATCTTGCGCCCACGTTAAACCCTGTTCCGCTTTTCGTAAGAGTAGGCCATTGTGGAACAGTTGACAAAATTTACAAAACCGCATACACACGGGGACTTGATGTAAAAAAAAAAAAAAAAGCACGTAAGTGCTTATTCCATTATCCTCGATATAAAAGAATAAATAAAAAAACAAAATTTTTTTTTTTTAAACCAACACCGCCAGACCTCGTGGTGGGACTTGAGGAGGTGGAGGATGATGTCGAAGTGGAAGTGGGGCTCCTCGAAGAGCTTCTCCTGGTTCTGGCGGTTGCTGAGGACCACGCAGGCCAGGGTGTTGGCCACGGCCACCTGCACCTCCTCGCTGGGCGGCTCCAGCAGCATGTGGGCCAGCACCTGGATCCCGCCCTCGTCCGCGATGTACCGCTGCGTTTCCTTGTTGTTCCGACACGCCACGCCTGGGCAGTCCAGTCAAGTCAAGCCGAGTCCAGTCAAGGTGCTTTTTTTAAATTTCGAGGGTAATGAGTAATCGGTCATGTGTGGGTTTTTTGTGTTTTTTATTACATCCAGACCCAGAGAGAGAGAGAGAGAGAGAGAGAGAGAGAGAGAGAGAGAGAGAGAGAGAGAGAGGAGAGAGACAGAGAGAGAGAGAGAGAGAGAGAGAGAGAGAGACAGACAGACAGACAGACAGACAGACAGACAGAAAGGCAGGCAGAGAAAGGGAAGGAGGGAGGGAGGGAGGGAGGGAGATGGAGAGAGAGAGAGACAGACAGACAGACAGGCAGGCAGAGAGAGGGAGGGAGGGAGGGAGATGGAGAGAGGGAGAGGAAGGGAAGGTGGGAAGTGAAGAGAGGGGGAGGAAGAGAAGGAGGAAGGGGAAGGGGAGACGGAGAGGAGAGGGAAGGGGCAAGAGAGAGAGAGAGAGAGAGAGAGAGAGAGAGAGAGAGAGAGAGAGAGAGAGAGAGAGAGAAGAGAGAGAGAGAGAGAGAGAGTCCCAATGGAATAAAATCTAGATTCTGTCAGTATCATTCTTAGATCCAGTATTAACAGCATCAACGTCATGACACAAGATGAAAATAGATGCTGGAGTAATTAATTTTCTTTTCCTATAATCTCGGGTGCGAGATAAAAAGAAGTTTAGATAGAAAAAGGCTGGAGAGGGTGGGGAAGAGGAATTCTGAAGATCTGAAGAAAAATGTTGAAGAAGAATAAGAAATTTAAAGAAAAAGAAGGAGGATAAATATGAAGAAGAAGAAGAATTTCAAAGATGAAGAAGAACAAGTAGTTGTAGTAGCAGCAGCAAGCAACAGCAGTAGCAGCAGCAGCAGCAGCAGCAGTAGCAGCAGCAGCAGCAGCAGCAGCAGCAGCAGCAGCAGCAGCAGCAGTAGCAGTAGTAGCAGCAGCAGAAGTAGTGGTAGTAGTAGTAGTAATAGTAGTAGTAGTAGTAGTAATAGTAGTAGTACCGTAAAATCCCTAGCAAACGCCCACCCCCCCTGTGCACTGATTTAGGGCAAAATTGGGGGGTGGGCGTTTGCTAGGGATGGACCCCTTTGCAGAAAGTAATTTTTGTGCTTAACCGTGTAATTGAGTGAAAACAAATCCCGAAAGCATGTAAGTTAGGTCGTGTGAGTAGAAGTGAAGGAAAAATTTTTTAAAAAGCGACTTTGAGGCAAAGAAGGCCAACGAGGACAATCATGAGAGAGAGAGAGAGAGAGAGAGAGAGAGAGAGAGAGGAGAGAGAGAGAGAGAGAGAGAGGAGAGGAGAGAGAGGAGAGAGAGAGAGAGAGAGAGAGAGAGAGAGAGAGAGAGAGAGAGAGAGAGAGAGAGAGAGAGAGAGAGAGGAGAGAGAGGGGAAGACATGGCTCTTGTGAAAACAACACGAGCATGATTTCTGTCATTCATATGTATAAAGTAAAAAGAAAACCGCCTGACCTTTGCAAGGACAAACAATAAGAACACAATTCCCGGAAAAAGAAACTTGGTCAAATGTCGAAATGTCAACACCAATGAAGTCCTTTCTTTCTGTACAGGGAAAAAATTACACCATCGTCTTTGGAAATGAAACGTCAAATGACCTTGGATTTTGTCTTCAAAAGGCCCAATCTTTCGGAGAAAGAAAAACCCACAAACAGAAAAAAAAAGAAACAGAAACTCGAAAAACACGAACAGCACTCATTAACACATGAACTCATCTTGCTAACTGCCTAGCTGGGTAAACAGTTTCAGTCTTAGTACCGGTACTTATTCCAGTCCCTCAAAGTCTGCATCGGCGTCGCTCTCATCCAGGTTGTCGTCCTGGGCCCCGTCGTCCTCACTCTCTGGCTCTTCTGGACCAGGTGCATTGCCATCAACACAAGGCAGGACAGCGCCGATCTCGTCCGGAAACCATTCCCAGCACTTTGTCGTCCTCAATCCATCCATGGCGTTGGATATGGCGCACCTCAGGAACGATTTAACGATCGTTTCGGGTTGAATGTTGTCCCACGCCCTGCTGACCCAGTTGATGACGTCTTGTCTGGTGGCCTGCCTGGGGTTGCCAGCAGCAGTCGGTGGCCGGGGTTCCCTCATCCACTCCACCCAGCAATCTCTGATGGAGTCCTTAAAAGGCTTGGCAAGAGCCACATCCACTGGCTGTGCCAAAGGGGTGCAGCCTGCAGGAATGAACATGGTGTCCACTTGCTGCGCTTGGAGTGCGTCCCTGCTTCCTGAGTCCTATGGGCACTGAAAACAGTTCAGAAGCAGAGGCGGCGTTCGCGGATGGCCCAAGGACACGCTGAATCCAGGCATGATGGGGGTCTCTGGTCATCCACCATTGGCTGTCGCACATACACGAACATTGTCGGCACTCTCAGCTGCAAAAAACCCGGGGGTGAATGTTCCCTTTTCCCCTCTTTTCGCAGGATCACAAAAGCTGGCAATTTGGTTCCATCCACTGCCGCGTAAGTGCCACCGTAAAGCCTCGTTTTTCAGCCTTTGTGCTCTTGATTCTAACTTGTTTGGCACCTTTCTTGTTGTTGGGGTACGGGCTGGCATCATGTCAAAACCGGACCATCGTGTTCATGATGTTGGACAGAGGATAACCATGGGATGACGTAGTCGCAGAACGTTCCCGTCGGAACTGTAGAAGTTGATCCTCAAAGTCTGCGGGACCTTTTGGCTTGAGCTGGTTCCCTGTCTACAAACACCAAGTGGCACTGTTTCCAACGACTTAACCACAATGTCTGATGCCAAGAAGCCCACCACATTGAAAGCACCTGCCAGTTCCATCGCTTTCCGCTGTAAGTCCTTGTTTTCGCACTACCCTGCCTTCAGATTTTTCATCTTCCAGATAAGGCACACATCTTGGTCACATGTTCAGATATAACTGCGGGTCTTCCGACAGTTTCCGTTTTTGTTTGTCTTTTCCGTACTGCTGTTCAAGTCTATCTCTGTTTTCACTCCATTCCCTGATCCTCTTCCTATCCACAGAAAATTCACGGGGACACTCCCAAACATTCCCACATGCTTCGTTATCCATATACTGGGGCTTGCAATTTGAAAGACACAGTGTAAGACTGTCGCTTCGGCATTTTGCAAAAATGGCACAGAGAGATTCAAGAACCAACTTCCGGCCACCCGGAAGCGTTGTCAAAGTACCGGTACATCACTGACAGACAAAAGACTCATGGAAAAAACATGACTAATTTAATTCACTTTTTCGGGGGTGGGTGGGAGTGAAGAGAGGGGGCAAAAAAAAAGAAAAAAGGAAAGAAACACGAAAAGGGAAAGGGGAAAAAGATGACTGCACAAATCTTAGTGAAAGTGAGCCTAGTCTCTTTGAAAAAAGCAGGTGGGCGTTTGCTGGGTAGTTACCCCTGTGCACAACTTTTGGTCCCAAGTGGGGGGTGGGCGTTTGCTAGATGGTGGGCTTATGCTAGGGATTTTACGGTAGTAGTAGAAGAAGAAGAGGAAGAAGAAGAAGAAGAAGAATAGTCCATCGGTTAATGCAAGGATATTGATCAAAACCTGCAAATGAGAGTGACAGCGTGCCTTTCAGCATACACATACTTTGGACCCTCCTGTACAATACTGGCATGGAAAACACCGCATTGACCATCTGTTTCCCATTACTTTGACGCTGAAAGATATACTGCCCCCTTATGACAACTGTACCTTCCTTTCCCTCTCCTCCCCCTTTCCCTCTCACCTACCCCCCCCCCCTCCTGTCACCTTCTCCCCCCCCCAATCTTTCCCTTCTCCCCTTCCCCCCCCCTTCCCCCCCCCCTATCTTCCTCCTCCCTCCCCCATCTTTCCCCCCCCTCCCTCCCCTATCTTCCTCCCCCACCTCCCCCATCTTCCTCCCCCCCCCCCTATTTTTCCTGCCCCCCCCCCCACCCTATCTTCCTGCCCCCCCCCACCCTATCTTCCTCCCCCCTCCCCTATTTACCTCCTCCTCTTAAAATGAAAAACAACCCAGCATGAACAATGGAAGACAGACAACACATCACCTCCAAACATCGGAGGATTAGAAGTTAGGGGGGGTGATCCCAGTAGGGATCACACTTTCCTAACTCACAGCTAAAACTGTTGTCATCATACTTTTATAACATCTTATTAAACAAACAGTTCCACAATTTAAAGGTGTTTTTTTCCTATATCAGAAATCGAAAAAACCAGCTTATTTTCAATCAGTGATATTCATCATGTCCTTGTTTCAGACAGGTAAATGGTTGAGTCTATCATTTTAGATTTTAAAAATGCTGCTTCATTTGCAGTAGAAACAAACTTTTATCTGGACTTATGGGCGATTTCAAACAATAAAAAGGAATATAACTGTTTATAATAGCCTATGAAGGGGAGTTAATATTGCCATAAAACGAAATGAAAGTTTTGTCACGCACATAAAACGTATCATAAACTATAAATTCAGTTGATCAACGTTCATATGCAGGGTAACTTAGTTTGAAGTCAGTTGTCACTGGCAAATTTGATAGCTTGGGGGTAATAAATCCAGGGCATCCACACACACACACACACACACACACCTACATACATACACGCACGTACGGCAGATGCTTAGGTTTAAAAAAATATATATAATATAAATCATAAAATTTCAAACAAACAAATTACATCAGGTTACAATATCACCCATTCTTTCACGTTCATATTTTCTGAAAATAAAAACAAAACAAAACAAAAGAAAGAAGGAGAGCAAAAAAGAACAGGAAAAAAATATTAGTCATTCATAGTTGTTACCATGTATTGTCAGTAATGACATCCCTCCTCTCCCCTCCACCTATGCGAACGTTTCAGTGCTCTATCATAAACTCAGTGAATTAAACTAAAAATTGTTTTATGCTGCTGTCCCCCAAAGAGAAGCTTTAAACAACAATAAGCAAAATTTTGCCACAAAGAAAGTTTTTTTGTGAATGGTTTAAACAGGGTCCAAGTAAAAATAATCTGTTTTGAAATTTTGGGGTTTGTCGTGAGGATCAGATCACTACATGAGGGTTGTCATCAGCAAACACTTCCAGCAACTTCGAAATTGGGGTAAATCATTAAATAGATGGAAAAAAAAGGGCCACAAATTGCCTTTGATACCCTGTTAATAGATACCAGTTCTGATGTTTGATTATTTGCAGTTACTAACTTCTGCCAATCTGACAAAAAAAACTTGTTAGAAGCTTGATCAATTCTGGGGTTAGTTTATGTAAGTGAAGTTTTAGCAGTCACAGGGAGTGATTAATTACATCAAAATGCCTTTTAAAAGTCAACAAAAAGAAGACCTGTATAATCATTTATTTCATTGATATTGTGTGGGAGACTGTCCATAAGTTGAGTAAGAGTTGTGTGATAGAAATAATTTTTACGAAAACCTGACTGATCTTCATTTATTAGATTGTTGTTTACAAAGTAGGAATATACAGATTTTTTGAATGTTTTTCAATGATTTCAGATAAAACAGACATAATTAGATTTGTGGACTGGTATGACTTTTGCCCTTTTAAACATGAGGGGAAAGTTGTTTTTCTCTGTGCACAAGTTATATAGATATGACAGTGTTTCAACTATAACTGGACCAGAAAGTTTCAATATTCTTCCATCTGGAATTTGTTTGGGGAGATTGGCTTTTCAACACGTTTATGATTGTCACTGGAAATAGTTCAAATGGGAATTTTATTTCTTTTGATTCGATATATTGTTATCAGTAATGGAGATCATTTTCACTTGACTTGTCACATGATATTGCTTTAGTGGCATCTGTGAGAAGTGGTTGTTCAATTCATCAACCAGTATGTCTTTTACTGTCTGTTGACTTTTCGATATAGGTTTATTACATAATGTATTGATGGCTTTCCATACTTGGCATGAGTCAGTGTTTGTAATTAACAACTTTTGAAAGTAGTCATGTTTTGATTTGCGTTTTAGTGCAGTTATTTTGTTTCTTTGCATTCTAAATTGTACTTTTGAACCGTGGGTTTTCAAACAGTCTCTTAAGTGTATTTCTGATTCTATGTCTTTTGTTATCCAAAGAGGTTTCATTTTATAACTCTCTTCTTTACAAAGGGGGCATGCTTGTCGAACACAGAAATAAATGTGCTAATCCACATTTCAGCAGCTTCGTTTAGGTCCCTGATTTGATATATATCATATAATGGCAAGTTTATCAAGTATGAAAGAAAATCTTGCTCGTTGAAATTTTCTAAGTTTTCTGTAAATGATAGTTTTATGCTCTACTTTCAATATCATGGGCCATCAAAGTTGTATAGTGTGTGTGTGTGTGGTGTGTGTGTGTGTGTGTGTGTGTGTGTGTGTGTGTGTGTGTGTGTGTGTGTGCATGTGTGTGCGCGTGTAGATGCATGTGTAAAAATAGTTTGAATGCAATAGGGTCAACCTGAAAAACAATCACATTTAATTATTTCATCATGTTAAGTCAGAAAAGACCAGGCCATGCCAAGGATGTCCTGTATTTATTAACCCTACCCTCCTCCCCCCCCCCCCCCAATCAAATTTTCCAGTGACAACTGCTTCCTGCTGTTAAGTCATGCTGCATATGAACGTTGCTCAACTATATTTAGAGTTTTTGACACATTCTATGTGCATGATAAAACTTTCATTTTATTTTATGGCAATATTAACTCCCCTTCATAGGCTATCATAAACAGTTATATTCCTTTTTATTGTTTGAAATCGCCCATAAGTTCAGATACAAGTGTGTATGTAATGGAAATGAAAGAGCAATTTTTATCTAAAATTGTAGACTCTACTGTTTACCTGTCTGAAACAAGGACATAATGAAACTGAATGATTTAAAATAAGCTGGTTTTTCGATTTCTGAAGAGATATAGGAAAAAAACACCTTTAAATTGTGGAAATGTTAGTTGAATAAGATGTTATAAAAGTATGATGACAATAGCTCTATCTGTGAGTTAGGAAAGTGTGATTACTACAGGGATCACCCCCTAACTTCTAATCCTCCGAAGTTTGGAGCAGATGTGTTGTCTATCTTCCCATGTTCGTGCTGGGGTGTTCTTTATTTTAGGAGGAGGAGGAGGACGACGACGACGACGTCGGGAGGGGGAGGGGGAAGATGGATGGAGGGTGCAAGGTGGAAGGTGCAAGGGGGGATAGTAAGAGGGAGGAAATAAAGTAGGTGGGGAGGGGGGAAAGGATAGGGTGAAGGGTGCAAGAGGGAGGGAATAAGTGGGGTAGATAGGGAGGGTGTGGGGGCAGGGGGGGTAGGAGGGTGCAAGGGTTAATGATAGTGGAGGAGGGAATAAGTGGGGATGGGGTGGGGAGGGGGAAGATAGGGATATAAGAATGTGTAGGGGATAAGTAGGTAGGGAGGAGGTGGGTTGGGTAGTTAGGTTATAGGAGGGAAAGGATAGGGTGCAGGGGAATAAGTGGGGTGAGGGAGGGTTCGGAGGGGGAAACGGATAGGTGTAAAGAGGATAAGTGGATGAGGAGGGGTGTGGGATTCGGTCAGGGGGTTAGTGGGGTATGAGGAGGGGATAAGTGGGAGGAGGGGGAAAGTATGGGTGGGAGGTAGGAAGGGTGGATGGGATAGGGGTGGAGGAGGGGTGGAATAGAGAGGGATAGGATGGGGTATGAGGAGCATAGGAGGAGGGGGGTAGTCATGGAGAGGGAGGGAGGATAGGAGGGGAATAATGGATTGAGGGCGATTGTATAGGGTATGAGGAGGAAAGAGGGGGGTAGCATGGAGGTGGAGGGAGGATAGGAAGGGGAATAGTGGCACAATTCAATGTTTCCCATGTTAATATCCTTCACTATGATGACAAGTATATGTATGTAAACTGGCTTGCTGTCACTCTTCCTGTCGGAATTTATTCCTTGGCGGCTGTGCTAGAAGAAGAAGAAAGAACGAAGTGTTTGAGCGTGTCACAAGTTTTACTAAATCACGAACATTTCCAACCAAATCCTAAAATTAACCACCTCGCTTATGTAACCAACTTCGCTGCTGCATGGCCTGTCTGCTAGCTGCTTCCGGAGATCTAGCCCACTGTACGTACCTCACACTAGCCAGTACCTACACAGAGGGATGCAGCACAGACCTTTATGACCGCTCAGCACCGAGTCGTATCTTCTCTGGTTCTCAGCAGACGAACTAACTGCTGGATGGCGTCAGCGTGGGCCAGCTTGATCTGGTTCTCCTGGTCCTCGTGCCCCAGAGCTATGGCCATCATGCACCCTGTGGGCAGCAGCATCTTTGCTGTCATCATCTGCAGCAGCTTCTGCATCATCCTTGGCATCATCATCATCATCATCCTCATCATCATCTCATCTCTTTCAAAATTATAATCATTACCGTTACCATCACCACTATCACACCAACACCGCCATAATCCTCTTCGTCGGCGTTGTTGTTGTCCTCGTACCGTCAATACTATCATCATCATCCTTGTGTCGTTGTCTTCGCTGTCATCACCAGTATCATCAATATGACCATCATCATCATTGTCGAGGTGTGAACATCTCATCGCCGTGACTTTGTTACAGCCTTTCTTGCACATAGATGCTTTGCCGGCGCTAGCTGTTTGCACTCAAACACTTGGGTTAAAAATGCGGAAGAACAGCTTTTAAAGAGCTGTCACTATTCTGAGAGAACGTGGTGTATAGGTTCTTTTTTTCCAGCGCACTATTCAAGCAACAGACCACATCGAAATAATCTCAAAGTTTTGGCGTTTTGTGTGTGTTGTGTGTGCATGCGTGCATGTGTGTGTGTGTGCGCACGTGCGCGTGCGTGCGTGCATGTGTGTTTGTGTGTATTGGGCAGATAAGACTAATCTTTTTTTTCCTGTTTTTAAATGAAACAACGTCTCTATCACTAACAAATCAATGAAACTGTAAGACAATAAAGACAAAACGCTCAGTGGCAATCTTCACAGGTGAGTTAGTTCATAAATAAACAGCATTAATCAAATGTACAGAAATAAACAGCTAGGATAAAAATGAAACACATTGAAAAAACCCCACACAGAATAACTTAGAACTTAAAAGAGATGATGACAATGATGATGGTGGGGTTCTTGCTGCAAAAACGGGGGACAGACAGCCTCCTGGGTACAGCGCTGCACGAGTTCCAGCGCAGTTGGAGCCACCACCCTTCAAGGCGATTTTTCCCATGACATTAATACCAGTGCCGACTCCATTCCCCCCAAAAGTGCTTCGGAGACTAAAAACCGATGCCCTGTGTGCAAATGCATACAGAACATCTTGCGCACATGTTAAAATCCGTTCTGCCTTTGCGAAGAGTAGGCCATTACGCGCCGGTGGTGGAGACAGATGACAAAACTGACAAAACCACACGCACAAGAGGGTTGGATGTAAAAAAAAAAAATTACGTCTTTGCTTTATTCCATTGTTGTCGAAATAAAAGACTTTAAAATAATTTTTTTTTTATAAAGTAGAAATCTCCGAATGGGCTTCTCACCCACACGCAGGAGTTTGTGGGTGGACTCGAGGAGCATCTGGATGATGAGGGGGATGGTCACCTGCTCGGCAATGTACTTCTGCTGGGTCCGCTTGTCCCCGGCCAGCGCCCACAGGGCATTGGCCCCCTGCTCCCGCACCTCTGTGAACACGTTCTGCCAGCACAGCCAACAGCGCCGCGCTCTTTAACACTGCCTGACTGCTGCTGCTGATGTTGTTGGCCGTTCCCTAGCTTAATTAACTCTCTAGGGGTCACGCCACGCAGGATATGCACTGCCTCATTCATCATATTTTGGGATATTACTATGAGGCGGTAAGTACACACTGACTGAGATGCACAGATGCTTCACCAGTGGAATAACTCGGCGCATTAGTGGTGTTTCTGGTGTATGCAACTTCGATTGTTTATGATGGTTTAGATGGTTTTGTGTATGCAGTTCCATGTCCCCAAAACAGGTTTTCTTTTCTGGACTAAAGAATTTTGACTTTGAATTATTATTAGCGGGTTTGTTTATGCAATCCACCAAAAGCTAACGCAACACCTGCCCTCTGCACACAGTTACACTTTAACGGTGTTTCATTGGCAGGCGTTTACCCAAACTGACCTGTGAAGATGGTAAAGTAAATTCACTCTTCATTCACGAAGTGTACCGAGATTTGAACCCACAATCCATTATTTCACGACCATTAAAATCAGAATCCTATTACAGTACTCCATCGGCTAATGTACTCACCCCTGAAAATGTATCTGAGAAATAAACCGAAAGTAGGAAAATCATTTTAAACAGTACACAAACATCTTAACTCTTTGCTGTTCAATAAATAGATCTGAAAGGATTTACTTCAGTTCAATGATCTCCAATAACTTACGATTTATATTAGAAAGACAAGGTACTGAATACTTAATAACTGTAAGGGTAACGAAAAAGGACAAGACAAGAAAAGAACATTTATAAGATGCTTACATTCTTTTTCTTTTGTCATGTCAACACCGCGTCGACAGAGAAATGTGCACATTTATATTAATTCTTTTTGGAACACGGGTAAAAGAAGACTCATTTTACATCCATCATCTCTCTCGTTTTTCAAGTATACCCATAAACACGTCTCTTGAGTCTTCTCTGTTTTGCTTAAACATGAATAAACACAGAGGGAATCCATGTCATTGCAGATGTTTGGCCCCTTACTCGTGTGTGTGTGTGTGTGTGTGTGTGTGTGTGTGTGTGTGTGTGTGTGTGTGTGTGTTGTGAGTGTGTGTGTGTGTGTGTGTGTTGTGGTGTGTGTGTGTGTGTGTGTGTGTGTGTGTGTGTGTGTGTGTATGTGTGTGTGTGTGTGTGTGTGTGTGTGTATGTGTGTGATGTGTGTGTGTGTGTGTGTGTGTGTGTGTGTATGTTTATTTTAATTATTTATTTATTTATTTTATTTTTATATCGAGGATAATGGAATAAGCACTCATGTGCTTTTTTTACATCCAGTCCCCGTGTGTGTGTGCGTGTGTGTGTGTGTTGTGTGTGGTGTGTGTGTGTGTGTGTGTGTGTGTGTGTGTGTGTGTGTGTGTGCGTGTGTGTGTGCATAAGTGCCATACTATCGTTTTCGTCCTTGCGGTTCAGACAGAACATAAAGGACAGACCAACTACCCTCCCAAACCACAGGTCAGGACTGTCATGGCGAAACGAATCCCAAACCGATTGTCTGACACCATAAACGATCATCTCAAGCAGCTTGGGGAGTAAGTTTCAACCAGACCCTTTCGGAACAGGTCCTGTCCTATCTCAAACGGACAGCTCCTATCCTCCAGCTCAACAGGTCTGAACGGTCCTCCTGAACCACACGGCGGAAAAGGATGGTGCGTCAATAGTTCTACAACCTGTCTGTTTGGTCCTGTCAGTGTGAAAAGGGCGGACTGCCACACAAAAAAAAGTTATAACAAATGTAAGGCTGCTACGGGTCTTAAGGCTTTGGTAAAAAAAACAAAGCACACAATGTGAGACATGACCATTAACTTCAAGCTGAGCTGTGATTGGCCAGAGGATGCAAGCCATCCGTTTGAGATAGAACACGACCCATTACAATTTTTGAATGGTCTGGTTGAATCTGACGCCTCAAGTCCCTCTATTGTGTGTGTGTGTGTGTGTGTGTGTGTGTGTGTGTGTGTGTGTGTGTGTGTGTGTTGTATATTGCACATATACATCTATATATTTAGATATCGTATATGTATGTATGTATGTATGTATGTATGTATGTATGTATGTATGTATGTATGTATGTATGTATGTATGTAAATGTATATCCCTAGTCTAGTCCATCGGCCTGAGACTTGTCTCTGAAGGAACATCGAGACTTGTCTCTGAAGGAACACCGAGACTTGTCTCTGAAGGAACATCGAGACTTGTCTCTGAAGGAACATCGAGACTTGTCTCTGAAGGAACACCGAGACTTGTCTCTGAAGGAACACCGAGACTTGTCTCTGAAGGAACATCGAGACTTGTCTCTGAAGGAACAGGTTCGATCAGTATTCCTGAACCACAAGCTTGAAAAGGATAGAGTCTAGCATGAAGTGAGGTTGTCCCTGACGTCAGAGTGCGACTACCGTAATGGGGGGCAAATAGTCGCGTATGCAAAAATCTCATCACAGATGTACCTCGAAGCTCTAGCTGAGAATCAAAAAAAGAAAAAAAAAGGTGAGGTTGGTGCTAGCATCACAGTATATCTCTATACTGGATGACATTGTACATGATTATTGTGTTGTCGTTGTTGTTATTGTTATTATCATCATAATTATTGCCATTATCTTTATTATCATTCACCCCATCACCATCCGTTTCTGCCACATACCCGACAGTGAGTGTTCTGTCCTTCCTTCGGATCCTTCGGATGAGACTATAAACCGAGGCCCCGTGTGCGAACGCATGCAGAACATCTTGCACACACGTTAAATCCTGTTCCGCTTTTCGAAAGAGTAGACCATTGTGTGCCGGTGGGAACAGATGACAAAATTTACAAAACCGCATACACACGGGGACAGGATGTAAAAAAGCACACGAGTGCTTATTCCGTTATCCTCGATATATAAAAAAAAGTCATCTGAGCGCTTTGATTTGTTGCTTTACAAGATTCAGCGCTATATAAATTCCATACATTATTATTATTATTATTATTATTATTATTCTGTGACAGGGAACTAAGGCAGGAGGTCTCACCTTGAGAAGCCTGATGAGGGCTTTGGGAGCGCCCTGAAGCAGAAACATTTTCTGGTTGTTGGGGTTGTTGAGCACCAGAGCCTCCACGGCCCCCGCCACCTTCACTTGCACGGTGATGCTCCGGCTGTTCTGCAGCAGCTCCACCATGTGTCTGCAGAGGAAGGGGCCCATGCCAGGGATGAGGTGTTAGCGGAGCAGAGAGGGAGGTGGAGGCAGGATTAGTGGAGCAGATAGGGGTGTGGAGGCAGGATTAGTGGAGCAGAGAGGGAGGTGGAGGCAGGATTAGCGGAGCAGAGAGGGAGGTGGAGGCAGGATTAGTGGAGCAGATAGGGGTGTGGAGGCAGGATTAGCGGAGCAGATAGGGGTGTGGAGGCAGGATTAGTGGAGCAGATAGGGGTGTGGAGGCAGGATTAGCGGAGCAGAGAGGGAGGTGGAGGCAGGATTAGTGGAGCAGATAGGGGTGTGGAGGCAGGATTAGTGGAGCAGAGAGGGAGGTGGAGGCAGGATTAGCGGAGCAGAGAGGGAGGTGGAGGCAGGATTAGTGGAGCAGATAGGGTGTGGAGGCAGGATCAGCGGAGCAGATAGGGGTGTGGAGGCAGGATTAGTGGAGCAGATAGGGATGTGGAGGCAAGATTAGCGGAGCAGATAGGGATGTGGAGCAGGTAGGGGTGTGGAGCAGATAGGGATGTGGAGGCAGGGTTAGCGGAGCAGATAGGGAGGTGCAGGCAGGATTAGCGGAGCAGATAGGGATGTGGAGGTAGGATTAGTGGAGCAGATAGGGATGTGGAGGTAGGATTAGTGGAGCAGATAGGGATGTGGAGCAGATAGGGATGTGGAGGTAGGATTAGTGGAGCAGATAGGGATGTGGAGGTAGGATTAGTGGAGCAGGTAGGGATGTGGAGGCAGGGTGAGTGGAGCAGATAGGGATGTGGAGGCAAGATTAGCAAAGCAGATAGGGATGTGGAGGCAAGATTAGCGGAGCAGATAGGGATGTGGAGCAGATAGGGATGTGGAGCAGATAGGGATGTGGAGGCAAGATTAGCGGAGCAGATAGGGATGTGGAGGCAGGATTAGTGGAGCAGATAGGGAGATGGAGTCAGGATTAGCGGTAGAGAAGCGTTGTTTGTGGTCTACATCTTGTTATAAAGCACTGTACACATGCTGACTATGTGTTACTCACTGACAGTCAGACAGACAGACAGTCGCACAGAAAAATACATAGTCGAAAATAGATAAAAGCACACACACACACACACACACACACACACACACACACACACACACACACACACACAGAAATACACATTCACACACACACACATTCACACACACACACACACACACACACACACACACACACACACACACACACACACACACACACACACACACATTCGCATAGCACGTAGACCCCCTCCCCCCACCCCAACGCGCATAAACACATATTATGCACATAATTCTATGTTGCCGGCTCACTGTGGTGGTGTTCAGTGGTGCCTGTTCTGAGCTATCATACGCTGGACACCACCTACTAAGCCCCCTACTGACGACAGTATTAGCTCAGCTGCGGAGCCAGACCGAGTGAGACCCCCATCCGGGATGGTGGCCACCCCAAAGTCCACGCAAAGACCTTCTCCCGTGAATCTCCAGCCCCAAGGGCTTTGACACCAACTCGCCACAGGCACCGAAATGTATGGAGAAACCAAAAATGAGGAAACCATGAGACCAGAGCAACTGGGGCCACAGAATCAGAGGCACTTTAAAAAAAATTATTGCATGATAATCAACGGTGATGAAGACGATGTAATGCTGCTGCTACGGAAGTGCATGTGGTTTGTAGACTATTTGACAGGGTTGTACTCTACGCTTTCTGTCGTAATATATCCCGGCGTCAACCTGACCTGAGAGATTCAGACACCTGCAGTGTTGTCGGGTGATTAGAGCAACAGTCTCATATTCTTTTATTTCGAGGATAATGGAATAAGCATTCGTGAGCTTTTTACATCTAGTCCCCGTGTGTATGCAGTTTTGTAAATTTTGTCATCTGTTTCCAACGGCTTACAATGGCCTACTATTCCAAAAAGTGGAACGGGCTTTAACGTGTTCTCCTCCGAAGGACTTTCGGGGGAGTGGAATCGGCACTGATGTTAACTCCCGAGGAAAAAAATCCTCTTGAACGAAACTCGAACCCGGGTCAGCAAATCACGACCACAATGCGCATCACTTTAACCACCAGACTATCCCGTCCCCATCCTGAAAGTATCCATCGCAACCTTAAAGTGGATGAAACTCAACTGTGTAGTTGGTCCCAGTCTTCCCAATGAGCCCACGGCAAGCTCACTCTGGGTATGGAGCCAGCCAGAGTCCAAAAAATCCTGATAACTCTTATGGGATTCGAACCACGACCTTTCAACCCGAAACCCACGGCGCTTACCACTGAGCCATGGCAGTTACCAGTTCATCTGTTTCTCAGTGATCGCTACTTGTGTCTCAAATCATGTTTTTTCCCCCCCTAAAGGATCCCACAGAACGAGAGGCAGCAGCGTGTGACTCACTTGGCAACTCCGTGCGTCATGAATTCATTCTGATTGTCTGTGTGGTTGGAGCACAGAGCACACAGAGCCGCTGCCGAGCTGGCCTGCAGGTCGTCTGTTTGTTGGAGCACAAAACACCAAGCGTGCTGTGAGGGAGCGAGAGAGGGAGGGAGAGAGAGAGAGAGAGAGAGAGAGAGAGAGAGAGAGAGAGAGAGAGAGAGAGAGAGAGAGAGAGAGAGAGAGAGACAAACAGACAGACAGACACACACACACACAAACACACACACACACGCACGCACGCAGGCAGGCAGGTAGACAGAGGTGGGAGACAGACAGAGAGAAGGAAATCTCGCCTCCCCAACCCCCACATCTCTCTCTCCTCTCTGTCTGTCTCTCTGTCTGTCTCTCTGTCTGTCTCTCTGTCTGTCTGTCTCTCTCTCTCTCTCTCTCTCTCTCTCTCTCTCTCTCTCGCTCTCTCTCTCCGAGCTGAAGTGCTTGTTTGTTGTTGTTTTGGCTTTCTCAAGCTGTCACTGTGGGCGGATACCTCCAACCACAAGCTATCACATGGCCACCTGCTTCACCAACGGCATAACCCAATACCAATGCACTAGTCAAAGCTCAGGTGTGGGTAGTTTTGTCTCATCCATACCACTGGCCACAATAGAAGTAAGGGTTTTTCACGTTTGGCACGCTGTGTATGCGTTACAGTCAAAACCTTGGCTTAGAGTCCTATAATTATTTGATCAGCTGGCAAGGCGAGTAAGTCAGTAGCGACGTTAACTCTAAGAACAGAATCCTCAACCATGGCCATGGCTCACACACGACTTGACCTAAGCCAAAGGCTTTGTCAGCTTTGATGTAAGCAAAGTGCCAAGACCTGTATCAAAATGTTTGTTATGCTTTGATGTGTTACGCTGATATTACTTTTCATCCATGATAAGTTCTTACTATAACAAAACCTGTACTCTCCATAAAAATGAGAGGAAGGGGACGGGGGGGGGGGGGGGGGGGGAGAAGACCCTGAAGTCGGTGTGTGGGTGCCTATATTGCGAGTTTCATGAAAACAGCCATAAATATACGCGAACTTCTTTCTCAGCCAGGGTGTACTGATGGTCTCGCAAAGGTTTCGACATGTGGTGAGAGAATGATACAAAAAAAAAGTGAATGTCCAGAGTGACAACTAGAGTGTTAAGATGGGGAACGCCCAACAACAACAACAACATCAACAACAACAGCAGCAGCAACAGCAGCAGCAGCAGCAGTAGAACTCAACCCTGTACCCTTCAGATCACAACTTTGACACTCTTAACCACTGAGCTTCTTCCCCTGGCAACCCTTCACTCCCTCCCCCCCCCACCCATCCCCCCTCCCCTCCCCCCAACCCCCCCCCCCCCCCCACCCTGACGTAGATCCCAAATTTGAAACTCCAACCACAGAGCCTCCACCACCTCCCACTCCACCCACCACCACCACCCCACCACACCACCACCCCCACCACCCCACACCACCACCCCACCTCCCACCACACCACCACCACCCCCACCCCACCACAACCACCCACCCCACCACCCCACCACACCCCCACCCGCCCTCCCTCACCCCCCACCCCTACTTCCCTCTCCCTCACCCCACCCCACCCCTACTTCCCTCTCCCTCACCCCCCACCCCTACTTCCCTCTCCCTCACCCCACCCCACCCCTACTTCCCTCTCCCTCACCCCCCACCCCTACTTCCCTCTCCCTCACCCCCACCCCTGTACTGGCTTGCCCCCAGAGAGCAGGGTGCAGGGATCACGCACCCGAGGCCACGGTGAGGAACTCCACCAGGGAGCGCACCACGCCGCAGCGGATGGCGGCGGTCTGGTTGTCGCGGTTGTCGGTGCAGATGGCCCTCAGGGCAGCGGTGGCGTTCACCAGCACGTCCTCCAGGTCCGACTCCAGCAGCGTGGCCAGCGGCTGGATGCCTCCTTCCTGGGCGATGTTCTCCTGGCCAAAAAACCCCGTCACCTGGTTGTAGTTTGTTGTTTGTTGTTTGGCTGGGGTGTCGGTGTAGGGGTAGAGTGGTGTAGGGGTAGTGTGGTGTGGTGTGGTGTGTGGTGGGGGGGGGGGGGGTGTGGTGGGGTGGGAGGGTGGGGGTGTGGGGGGGTGTAGTGGTGTGTGGTGTGGTGTGGTGGGGGTGTAGTGGTGTGGTGTAGTGGTGGGGTGTAGGGGTGTGGAGTGGTGTGGTGGTGGTGGAGTGTGGTCTGTGGTGTGGAGTGTGGTGTGGTGTGGTGTGGTGTGGTGTGGGCGATGTTGTCCTGACAAACCCGTCACTGATTGTTGTTGGCTGTGGTGTGGTGTGGTGTGGTGTGGTGTGTGGTGTGGTGTGGAGTAGTGTGGTGTAGTGGTGTGGTGTGGTGTAGTGTGGTGTGGTGTGTGGTGGGGTGTGTAGTGGTGTGGTGTGGTGTGGTGGTGTGTAGTGTGGTGTGGTGTGGTGTGTAGTTTGGTGTGGTGTAGAGTGGTGGGGTGTGGTGTGGTGAGTAGTGTGGTGTGATGTGGAGTGGTGTAGTGTGGTGTAGTGTGTAGTGGTGTGAAGTGGTGTGGTGTGTTGTGGTGTGGAGTGTGGTGTGTTGTGGTGTGGAGTGTGGTGTGGTGTGGTGTGGTGTAGTGTAGTGTGGTGTGGTGTGGTGTAGAGTGGTGTGGTGTGGTGTGTAGTGTTGTGTGGTGTGGTGTAGTGTGGTGTGGTGTGGTGTGGAGTGGAGTGGAGTGGAGTGGTGTGTGTGTGGTGTGTTGTATTGTGTTGTGTTATGTTGTGTTGTGTTGTATTGTATTGTATACCACTTTAAGTCACGGCAGATTTATCTGTGTAAAAATCGGGCTGCTCTCCCCGGGAAGAGCGCATTGCCATAAGAGCAGCGCCACCCAGTTGTTTTTTTCCTGTCTGCATGTGTATTTGTTTCTCTATCAGAGTTGCTTTTTCCCACACAGAATTTCGCCACGAACAACTAACTCACTTGTTGCCTTGGGTTCTTTTACAAGCGCTAAATGCGTGTCACACACAACACCTCAGTTCATCGTCTCATCCAAAAGACTAGCATCCAGACCACCACTCACGGTCTAGTGTATGAGGGCAAAAGTTTCGGGTACAAATGGGGATTGAACCACCACACATTTCGAACCCTGACCTCTCGCTTTCCAGGCAGGTGCATTAACCTGTAGACCACCGATCCACTGCCACCCAATTCAACCCAGTCCTATGGTTTAGAGCCCCACCGACCACAGCGGCTGTCTATACCAGGGCTGCTTCCTCGGGGTTTGTTGTCTTTTTGTGTTCCTAGGCTGGATACAGCTCTGAGGGTTCACCAATGGTGACATTTTGCGTATGCGACCTGTTTTGCCCTCCATGAAGGTAGCCGTATTCCGACATCGGGGATGATGTCGAAACACCGACACCACTGCATGCGTTTGTTAAATTCTGTCATCCGTTCCTGCTGGTACGCAATGGCCTACTCTTCGGAAATGCAGAACAGATTTTAAAGGGTGTGCAAGATGTTCTATGTGCGTTTGTACACGGAAACTCGGTTTGTTGTCTCATCCGAAGGACTTTCGGGGGAGTAGAGTCGGCACTGATGTTAACTCCAGGAGGGAAAATTCTCCTTGAACGAGTGCCTCAGTACTGGCTCGAACCCGGGTCGTCAGATTGTGAGCACATCGTTCTAACCACCAGGCTATCCCGGCCCCTCTGGTCACACAGTTACATGCTTTCTTCCTTAACTCCTTAAGGAGTCATTGGAAGCACTGCGTTAAAAGTGTCAGGCGGTGTGTCGTGGGCAAGTTAAACCTGGCAGAGCTCATCCCTCGCTAGATCGCAGATGCATGCTAGGTAATGTCCTTTTACCCTTGCCACCACCTATAGGGAATGCGGAGAAGAAGAAAGAGAAGTTACGAGTACCGACATTGATTTTGTTTTTGAAATGAATTTTCTTATCAAATATTTTACACTAGGAGTAAAGGCACAGATGTTTTCTTCTTTTAAAGCTATCTTTAGACAGTTCATTCTTTGACTAAGAGGACAGGCATTTACCTGGCTTTTAACTATTTTCTTTTTTTAAAAACCCAAACATTTACGCAATAAGAGTACATTGACTAAGCCGACTATAAAAAAAACACCTTTAAAATCTGTTCTACCACCAATAAGTACAGGCACTGAGCTAGTCATAGTTTCTTAACCCCCTAGGATTTCAAACATTGGCCTGGTTAGGCATTCTTGTTTTGAAAAACTGATTCTTACGCGAAGAGTCGAGGCATTGACCTGAATTGTTTGGGGTTTGTTTGTTTTTTAAGTAAAGCTGTCATAAATCCATCCCTGTACTAAGAGCACAGGCACTGAGTTTGTTATGTATTGTATTGTATTGAATTGTATTGTATCGTAGTGTGGTGTGGCGTGGCGTGGCGTGGCGTGGCGTGGCGTGGCGTGGTGTGGTGTGGTGTGGTGTGGTGTGGTGTGGTGTGGTGCAGTGCAGTGCAGTGCAGCGTAGTGTATTATGGTGTGGTGTGGTGTGGTGTAGTGTGGTGTGGTGTGATGTAGTGCGGTGCAGTGCAGTGCAGTGCAGTGAAATGCAGTGCAGTGTAGTGTAGTGTAGTGTCAGTGCAGTGCAGTGCAGTGCAGTGCAGTGTAGTATAGTGTAGTGTAGTGTATGTAGGGTAGTGTAGGGTAGTGCAGTGTAGGGTAGGGTAGGATATATTGCACTGTATTGTATACGACCTAAAGTCACTGCAGAGTTCTCTACGCAAAATTTGGGCCGCTCTCCCGGGGGAGAGCGCATCGCTGCAAAAACAGTTATCTAAAGTGAACCTGTCAAAAAGCCATTCCACAAGCACAGCCGTTGTTGACCTGGTATTTACAGACTGACCTTGTTGCCCTCCACGTGGGCCATGTCACAGAGGATGATGGCGCAGCGGGACTGGATGTCGTCTGCAGGGGAGGCCAGCAGCTGGATGAGGATGGGGCCGGCGTTGCCGTCAGTCAGGGCCTGCTGCACGTTCTGGTTGCCGGAGATGTTGCACAGCACTGTGGTCACCAGGGACTGCAGCTCCTGGCTGTCCTCCTGCAGCAGGCTGATCAGCGACGGCATGGCTCCTGCACAACACCTGCCTGCCTGCCTGCCTGCCTGCTGCCTGCCTGCCTGCCTGCCTGCCTGCCTGCCTGCCTGACCTTCCCTCGCTCACCGGCTACACCCACCGACAAGCTTCCTTATTTGTTTTAAACTCATTTCCTTTAACGGAGGACAATAAAATAACTGAATTGAATTGAATTGAATCCTTTCAGAAGGAGGGTGGCGCGTGGCTGGATGGTTAAGACGTTCACCTGCCTAACAAGAACAAATTCTTTTATTTCGATGATATTTAATAAGTGCCCATGTGCTTTTTTACATCCAGTCCCCGCCCTTGGGGATATATTATATGATAATAAAAGAAACCTAATACCCATACACTCGAACAGTAAAAAGAAAAAAGTACCCACACACACAAAAAATCACAAAATCCATCCAAAAAAAAGATAGAAAATTATCTGAAACTGGATATACTTTACAGCACTACTATAGCACATGACAATGTTGACATTACAGTACTTCTACTGCTCGCTCTTAGATCTTAGAATGTAGTATATGGGTCGTAGTTTCCAAACTTGTTAACTCATTTACAATACTTCAAACAGATGTCCATTCTACATTACACAAGCAGAAAAGTGTTCCATGGAATGCAACCATGCATGTTGTTTATTTTCGACGATTCACACCCCCCCTCCCCCAAAAAAACAACAACCCACCAACCAACCCCCAAAAACCACCCAACAAATATACTGAAGCCTAAAACCTATCGCAATCTCATATGTAAATCCATAACAGTGTTCTGCCTGATTTTATTTTCACTGGAATATTTGGACTGGTCCCTGAACAATGCTAAGAGATTTTTCAGCGCTGAAATCTCGGAGAGAGTGCCACCTTCAAGGTCCTGCATGCAGTAGCGGAATGGCGCCCAGTAGATTAAGGATGGGGATTTTTATTGCTTCTCTTTTAAGCTTACTACCAGGCAGTACCTTAGACACCTTTGCATACTCACTCATGCAGAGAAGACCATGTACACACGTGTAAGATCCCCTTATTTATCAAGGTCAGTGTCCGTAGGTGGATGCATAACGTGAAAAATATCTAGTGTGCACTTGAGATTTCAACAGTGCTGTGGACTAGGCTAAATGAATTTCTTGTCAGATGAAGTGTGGTGTTGAACTACTCTCTGGTCTGTGCCGCCTCTTTCAGAAAAATGAACCTGAATCTGGCCGGCAGTTCTGTGTCAGGCAAGGGCGTAAGTACAAGCTTGAGACTCCGTGACTATAATTGCAGGCAGCTATGTGGAATGTGCCTTCCTGCTACACAAAGACATACTCACATGCGTGTGTCCGTATGCAGCCATAACAACAACATCAACAGACAATAGGTACACCCCTGCACTTACGTGCACACGCACACAAACGCGCATGCACGTACACGCGCGCGCGCGCACACACACACACACTATTACTCTTTCTCTCTTTGTCACACACACACACACACAATTTCTCTCTCTCTCTCTCTCTCTCTCTCTCTCTCTCTCTCTCTCTCTCTCTCCACACACCACACCACACACACACACACACACACACACAACACACACACACACACACACACACACACACACACACACACATACTTATCACAACCAGAGTTTCGACGCGACACTACCACAAAACATAAACACAGGCAGGCAGGCAGGCAGAATGAATGACTGAAGGGAGAGGACGAAAGGAGGACAAACACTGACCAGCCTCCAGAATGGGTTTCCAGTGATCGGGGTACAGGCTGGTCAAGACCCCTAGACACCCGGCAGCTTTCTCCTTGCCCTCCGCTTGCCCTGTCCTCAGCATCTCTGTCCAGCGTGATTCATGACAATAGCAACAACAATAATGATAATAATAATAATAATAACAATAATAGTTATAGTAATAACAATAACAACAACGACAAAACCCCATCACCCTGCCGAGTGTACAACCTTTATATGTGTGCGTGAGTGAGTGTGTATGTGCGTGCGTGCGTGCGTGCGAGGGTGTGTATACGTTTGAATTTGTATTTTAAACAAAAACCCAAACAAAAAAAACCTATTATTTGTAACTTGCTGCATGTGAATGGATAGGATGAATTAAAGCGCTTTGATTTGTTTTTTGCAAGATATAGCGCTATATTAAATTCCATTATTATTATTATTATCATTATCATTATTATTATTATTATTATTTCTATTATTATTATTATTATTATTATAACAATGATGATGATGATGATGATGATGATAACGTGTGGAATTTACATAGCGCTCAATCTTGTAAAGTAAACAAATCGCAGCGCTTGCATTCAAATCATTTACACGCATGCAACCGTCCACAAAATTAGGACTAACAAAACTTTCAGCGTCACATTACTGTGTCTCACTTTCAGCATCACATTCCTGTGTTTCACTTTCAGCACCACATTACTGTGTCTCACTTTCAGCATCACATTACTGTGTCTCACTTTCAGCATCACATTACTGTGTCTCACTTTCAGCATCACATTCCTGTGTTTCACTTTCAGCACCACATTACTGTGTCTCACTTTCAGCATCACATTACTGTGTCTCACTTTCAGCACCACATTACTGTGTCTCACTTTCAGCACCACATTACTGTGTCTCACTTTCACATTACTGTGTCTGACATTCAGCACCACATTACTGTGTCTCACTTTCACATTACTGTGTCTGACATTCAGCACCACATTTCTGTGTCTCACTTTCAGCACCACATTACTGTGTCTGACATTCAGCACCACATTACTGTGTCTCACTTTCAGCACCACATTACTGTGTCTGACATTCAGCACCACATTACTGTGTCTGACATTCAGCACCACATTACTGTGTCTGACATTCAGCACCACATTACTGTGTCTGACATTCAGCACCACATTACTGTGTCTCACTTTCAGCATCCCATTACTGTGTCTCACTTTCGGGACCCCATTACTGTGTCTCACTTTCGGTACCCCATTACTGTGTCTCATTTTCAGCACCACATTACTGTGTCTCACTTTCAGCACCACGTTACTGTGTCCCACTTTCAGCACACCACATGACTGTGTCTCACTTTCAGCAACCCCATGCTGCTGTTCCTCAAAGAACTTACTCTCCAGGATCTTCCAGACAGGCACCCTGGGGTTATTCCATCGGATGAGGAACTCCAGGATGTTGATGTGGCTGTTCAGAGCGGCCAGGACGACCATGTTGTTGGTTTCGGAATCGACGACTTGGACAGAAGCCCCCAGAGACAGCAGACACTTGAGGGCAGACAGAGCGCCCGAAGTTGCCGCCAGCAGCAGCGGCGTGGACCTCAGCCTGGGAACAAAAGCAACTTGTGAAAAAAAACCAGGATTATTTGTGACGCTCCACCACGAAATGAGTCGTTTAGCACCTGACCTACTTTTCTGCTAGGAACCATTTTAGGCAGGTGGGGGGTCAGGTTCTTGATTTTGATATTTTGATTGATTATAAAACTATGGCCATTATTCTAACTTGTAATATCAAGGCATCATTTTGTTTCCTTTTGCTTCTAAACGTGTTTTAAAACTACCCAAGCCCTCATTCTGACTACCTATTACGATGCAAAACTTGTCAATTTATCATTTTGTCACGTCCTGCTGTGTAGATTTCAATTTGTAAAACCTTTTCATTGAATCGTCCGATGTTCGATCTTTGTTGGTGCTAAATAAGCTTTTTAGTGCAGCTTCATGCCATCTCGATAACTAAAAATTGCCCTCTGCTGCAATGCCACTCATTATGTGGTGGGGCGTCACAATTAAGAAGTCATCATACTGGAAAAGAAAAAGCACATGCCCACAACCCAATGCATACCTTAACCAGCAATAAAAAGCACAGAGTTTGTTAACATCCTTGGCTCAGTTAGTAGTGACTAGTATGATCCATTTTTTTTCTTCTGGGAAATAAAATGACGAGTGACCAGCTGAGGTATTCTGTCACTTTGTGATTATGCGCATAATCATTTTACCTGCTATAGCTGAATGAATAAGAAGATTTGATTTCTATATAGTGTGCCTGTAAGCTGTGGGTTCCAATCTCGGCAGTGGTGTTTTGTGATTTATGGGTTGATATTTTTACCATCTCCCGGGTCAACTTCAAGTACGGACTTGACAATGCCTTCATTTCCATCGTCTGTATACACATGCATAAAATCAAAGAACCATACACTCGTTCAAGATTGCTTAATTCATGTCAGTGTTTGGTGGGTTATGGAAACACGATCAAAACCAGCTTGCACCCTGGACACGGTGAAAAAGGAAAGGAAAATGAGTTGGCCACCCTCAACATTTCGCCATGTGATGATGTTGATAAGAACAACACTATGTCCACTCGTCGGCTGTACTTCTCACCAGCAGGCGAAACTTCCAAATGTCGGATCAGAGTGCACGGGACTAAACATCCCCGAAACTAGCCAGCAACAGCGCAGTGCAGGGTGCTTCTGGTTCGTGGCCTGATAGCTCAGTGCATCACCGGTATAAGATCAGACCACAAGCGCAACGCGCAATGCATCAGTTAAGACATAATGTCTGCTGTTGTTGCGTTGATGTGAAACTCCCTTCTCTTCTTTTCCCGTGAAATCAATAATTTGAAACATTCTTTTTAGAACTGATTTATGAAAGAGTTTGGAGCTCTGAGAAAAAGAAAAAAAAAAGCTTTGTGAGTAAATACCCAGAATGCAAATGTGTACGACTGTGGGTGTGTTTACAGTTGAACAAATACTACAGACATTCACACAGACTTGCTCTCTCTCCCTCAGACATTCACACAGACTTGCTCTCCCTCAGCTATCTTTCTACACCCCCCCACCCCCCAACCCCACCTCCCTTGCCACCCATTCTGTCAGCCCCAGACACTACAACTGACTTGTTCTGGGTCGGATGCTCCAGATATCTGCGATCCTTCCACACCAGCATCCTGATGATGGACTGGTGGTCGAAGTAGGCCGCCAGGTGGATGGGGGCCCAGCCGTCCACGTCCGTCACCCAGGCCTTGGCGCCAAGCCCCACCAGACACTGCACCACGTCCATCGAGCCGCAGCGGGCAGCGATGTGCAGCGGGGTGGAACCTGTCAGCGCGTGTCACGGATCATGTCAGCCACGCCTCACACTTAACTCTGGGGACGGGACAGCCTGGTGGTGAGAGTGAGGCATTCGTGATCTGCTGACCCGGGTTTCGAATCTCGTTGAACAGGATGGTATCCTCTGGAGTTAACGCCAGTGCTCCACTCTCCCTAAAAGTCTTTCGGATGAGACTATAAACCGAGGTCCCGTGTGCGAACGCACGCAGAGCATCTTGCGCACACGTTAAAACCCGTTCCGCTTTTCGGAAGAGTAGGCCATTGTGTGCCGGTGGGAATGGATGACAAAACGACATAAACGCTACATACTGGATGAGAAAAGCACATGGGCGGTTATTCCATTATCCTCGAAATAAAAGAATAAATAAAATGAAATAAAACTCCCCCAGTCACAGGGTTTTGTATTGTGGATATAGGAAGGAACTAAGCTTACTTACTTAATCATTGTCTTTATAGAGACATGCCGCAAATGATTTCACAGCTTGTACATAATTATACGATGCTATATATATATATCACATGTCAGAACTTGTTTATAATGATGTCATAAGTCACGGGGTTTTTTGGTGTGTTTTTTTGTTGCTCGGCAAAAGCTGGGAGGTTCAATAAGGGAGATATTTTTGCGTGTGAGGGCGTTTTTGCCCAGCATTATGGTAGCCACTCCGACTTAAGGGATGTGTGCCACATTTAATTTCAGAGCTTGTATATACAATGTCGTGTGTCACATTTGATATCAGAGTTTGTATCTACGATGTCATAATGTCAAATATTACTTCAGAGCATGCTTTACATTATGATATCATTTGTTACATCTGATGCCAGAAATTGTATAATTATACGATGTCATTTGTGACATTAAAGATGTTAGAGCTTCTACAAAGGATGCCCTAGTTATAATGCCATATGACACATATGATATCAGAGCTTATATAGTTAGTGAAATTGGTTATACATCCATCATTACTATGAAAGTGTGTGTGTGTGTAATACAAAACTTCTCTGGCACGCGGTCAATGGTAACAAAGAGTTTGTACATTCAGCAACAAGGTCAGGTCAGTGTGAGAAGCCACGATGCCTGCCTTCTCTGTATTATATCAGGATTTCTTGTTACATCCAAGTACACGTTTTGGAAGTGGGTTTTTTTCAGAAAAACAAATGAATTGCTTCCTGACCGTTCAAAACAGGACTGCAGAGCAGTCTAGGTCTCACCATCCAGTGATTATTGTTATACGCCAAGACACTGGTCACACTGCTACTTACATACTCCTAGCTTACATCCAGTCTACACAAAAAGAGAGAGAGAGAGAGAGAGAGAGAGAGAGAGAGAGAGAGAGAGAGAGAGAAATCCGGCCACAGCCTCTGTCTCCAAGCCCTATTCACACTCAGTCTGCGTTGATCAATTTCAGTTAACATTTTTCAGAATGAAAAATAGAACAGAAAAGAGACATTTGCTTGTCAGGCAAGATGTAGAAGAGGAACAACAGACACGCATCCCTCGTATCTTACACACGCATACACGCACGCACGCACGCACGCACACACACACACAGACGCACACACACACATACACACACACACACACACGCCCACGCACACACACACCAGCTGAGGCAATGAGAACTTTAATACCAACAAACACGTAGTATAGGCTTTTCCTACTCAGCATTCCCAAATCCACGAAAAGCTTTAAGAGTAGACTGCACAGAATGAAAAAAGAAAGAAAAGAAAAACAAACAAAAAACCAACAACGGCAAACACCGAAAACAACGGTAAACAGGATTCAGCATTATTCTCCAACTTAAACCCTCAGCTGAACGTTTGAATGAAACAGTGAACAGTGAACAGGGATTAGGAGGAGAATCTGGAAGGAGTGGGGGCGGGGGTGGGGGTAATTTTATGTCAATAATATATGTTATCTTAAACTCATGGAGATGGTTCATGTAACAGAAGAAACCAGAACAAAATAACAGGAAAGATGGTTTAAGATAAAGGCATTCCAAAAGGAAGCAAGCGTATGAACACTGTGTCATGCAGTTGATTCAAACCTTACCGAGTGGATCATCGTACTGAAGTCCTATTAGAAAAACAGATTATCACATAATCAATGAGATTCATTTAATTGCCACATTTTTCGTCTGTGTTTTTTTTGGGGGGTTTTTTGCTGTTCTGTTGCGTCTTGGCTTCGTTTTGTCTTGCTATGTTTGACGGTTTGGTTTTGTCGTCTGCTTTTCAGCTGTCCACTTCTGCGTATGCAGACTAGAGTAAGTAGAAACAAGTGACTTCGATCGGTTTTTTGGCCTGGTATGCATTTGGAAATGGAGATACATGTATAGGCCTAATGAAAATGCATAGATTTACTCCGTAATACTTGTCAGGTATTATTGTATATTAAATATGTACATATATGTACACATCCAGCCATTATTTCTATTCCACGGTAAGTCCCTGCAGATTTCTCTGCGTGAAAGTAGGGCTGCTCTTCCTGGGGAGAGCGTACCGCCACAAGAACAGCGCTACCCATTAACAAAACAAGAAAAAGAAATTCTGTTTGTATGTTTGCGTGTTTCCCAAATGAGAGTAACTTTTTTCTACCGAACTTTGCCAGAGACAACTCCCTTATTGTCGTAGATTCTTTTAGGTGCACTGAACAATCGGAACACACAGAACCTCTGTTTATCGTCTCATCCAAAAGACGCATACCCACACTACCACTCAAGGTCTAATGAATGGCGGAAAAGTTAGGGCACAAATAGGGATCGAACCGGCACTTCTCGCTTTCTGCATAGGTGCATGACCTCTTGACCACCAAGTCAGTCTGGCAGGCAGTGATGGCCTATTTGTATACCACCTTAAGTCACAGCATATTTGGTAACCACGCTCGACACTGCTTACTGTTTTTTTTTAACCTTTACCTTAAGTCACGGCAGATTTCCAAGCGTGAAATTCGAGCTGCTCTCCCCGGGGAGAGCACATCGCCACAACAGCAGCGCCACCCCTTATTTTTTTCTTTTCCTATCTGTACGTGTGCAGCTAGGTCACTTCCCTCAGTTCCCTAGCCTAATGCCGAGACACTCACCGGAGCCGGCAATTTTACAGCGGCGGACATTGGTGTCAGCAGAGTTGATGTAGAGCACAGCGATGATCTCCTGGCGGTTGTACATGGCAGCGTAGTGGATCAGCGACAGTCCCAGCTCGTCTGGCTTCCCCGTGCGGGAGCCCACCATCTTGCGGCACAGGGCCTGTATCACGGCCACCAGCCCCCGCTGACAGGCCGCCTTGATGCCGATGGCTGGGGTCTGGGGGACAGAGTTTGCAGACAGGATTTTATAGCTCACACTACACCGCTTACTTTATTTAATTTTTTTCTTTTATATTGAGGATAATGGAATAAGCACTTCTGTGCTTTTTTACATCCCGTCCCCGTGTGTATGCGGTTTTGTAAATTCTGTCATCTGTTCCCGCCGGCACACAATGGCCTACTCTTACGAAAAGCGGAACAGGATTTAACGTGTGTGCAAGATGTTCTGCGTGCGTTCGAACACGGGGCCTCGGTTTATAGTCTCATCCGAAGGACTTTTGGGGAGTGTGGAGTCTGCACTGATGTTAACCCCAGGGGAAAATATCCCCTTGAACGGGAATCGAACCCGGGTCGTCAGATTGCGAACACAATGTTCTAACCACTAGGCTATCCCGTCTCCCTGATTTGAGACATTGTCATTTGTTATACCACCATTAGTTTTTCTAAGAAATCGACAGCAATAAATCTTGTCAACGGCCATTTCATATGTTGTCCTTTTTCTTTTGTAAGAAAGAATCCGAACCCGAAATCTCTTTATGTACCCAGTGAAAGGATAGAGAGTCTGGTTTACATAAAAAGTTTCAATGAGAAGTAGTCGGACGCTGTAGCCGAATGGTTAAGACCGTGTGAATCATGGGTCCATGAAGTCGTGGTTCGAATCTCGGCAGCGTCTGGTGACTGTTTACGATCTCCCGGGTCACCTTCGAGTGCAGACGTTCCGGCGTTTTAATTCCCTTCATGTAGGCGTATATACACATGCAGAAGATCAACATTATTATGCACGTTAGAGATCCCGTAATTCATGTCGCTGTTCGGTGGGTTACAGAAACGCGAACAAACCCAGCATAATTCCCGAAGTCGGAATGCAGCTACCTTCTTGGTGGGCAAAAACGGTCGCAAACGCAAAATCTGACCATTGGTGAACCTTGGAGCTCTAGCCGAGGAACGAAGATAAAAACAAGAGTAGTCTCACAGCTCTTGCTAGGTGTCATATTTGTGGAATTTACGTTGTGACTAGCTGAGATGGGATTAAACGTTACTTAATTGTCATTGCAGACTTTATAAAGAAATAAGCAGTACTGTAAGTGATCACTTAGATTGTTAGATTGTTTCTGAGTATAACACTTAGATTATTTCTGAGTGTACAAATAAATTTCTTAGGCCTGTAATAGTATTTTGTTTCCTCTCCTGTTCCAAGCAACAATCTCTCTCTCTCTCTCTCTCTCTCTCTCTCTCTCTCTCTCTCTCTCTCTCTCTCTCTCTCTCTCTCTCTCTCTCTCTCTCTCTCTCTCTCTCTCTCTCTCTCTCTCTCACACACACGGGGAAGTGAACTGGTGCATCAGTAGGAAGACGTGTGCTGTTGCCTCTCTCACATGTGTGCAGATTACTGAGGACTGTAGAGGTGTTACTTACTGATATCTGGCATGCTGACAGTGCAATAGTCATGCTTTCCAGTGCAGCTCAGATTAGTAGTGTATGTGGCTGCTTTCTGCCAGTATACATTGGTTTCATGCTGGAAAGGGCCAAAAGTAAGTTGGCTGCTCTTTAGCCATTTTCAAACTTACCAGCTCAGTGGACGGTGTTATGTTTGGTTTGCTGCTCCCCTATCTGTTCTGGGGCGGCAATTTATTAAAATGTGGGGACAGTGAATCGAACCCAGGTCCCAACCCTCCACCAGCCAAAGACAACATGAGGCAGACTCGATTCTCGAGTACCAGCTCATCCCGAAGACTGAGTGTGGAGAAATCTGGCAACCCTCAGGCTTCTGCTACCTCTTCACCACCAGGACCTTCCAACACTGATCTCATGGCATCACTCAGAGCTCTGAGGGACGACATGACTGCTCAATTCAGTGACGTGAAGAAACAGATCAGTGATCTGCGGGAGGACTGTACTGCTCTAAAAAATGAGATGAGGGAGCTGAAAGAAGAAGTTAAAGAGGTCAAGTCGGAGAATGGGGACCTTCAAAAAGAAAACAATGACCTGCGTGAAAAAATGACAGTGTATGAAGCCAGACTTGATGACCTGGAAGGACGGTCAAAGCAGAACAATCTGATTTTCTATGGTGTACCAAGGGAAGACGGCGAGACAAACAGTGACTGTGAGGGACTGCTGCAGAATCTGTGTACAGAAAAGTTTGATCTGGAAGAGAAAATCGAATTTGATAAAGTTCATCGCCTCAACTCCAAGCCTGACTCACCAGTACTTGCTCGCTGTGTGTTTTATACACAAAAAAGGAAAATTCTGAGCCTTAAAAAGAAGTTGAAAGGTACACATGTGTTTGTAGGTGAGGACTTCTCTAGGCGTGTTAGAGACATCAGAAAGAGACTAACTCCACATCTGAAAAAGGCACGGCAAGATGGCAAGAGAGCAACTATGATATTTAATTATCTACTGATTGACAGGAAAAAGTTCACTGTAAATGATAGTGACCAGCTTATAGAGATGGGGTAGAGAGACAGCCTAGCAGTCCTTAACTTCTCTGGGGTTACTTTATCAAGGGGGATGTAAATTCTAGTGCTTCACCAGTTTTCTTTTTTCTCTGAAACTGTCAGTGTTCCTACACATGAGTTGTGTGTGACAGGGAGGGCGTGCTATTCGTGGTGTGTAAACAGCTTTTCCTGTGAATGAGGGTGTGATAGGAATGTATCTAAGCATAGACTGTCATATCATTTAGCACGTGATGACGTTGTAAATACTGTTGTTAATATTAATAAGGAAAACCATTTTCTTTTTTGTCTTGGGGTGTTAAGAGATTAATGTCTAAGTTATCAGATAAATACCTTGTTTCTTTTATAAGATCAAGAGATGTTTTGTGTTTTATTCAAACTTTTATTAAAGAATTCATCCCTAATCTCTTTTCTGACTGTACCAGTGTATGTCTTGCCATGAAATTACCATGCAAGGGAGATGATTGAGTGGATTATATCAGTGAATGTGTTGCTATGAAACTATTACACAAGGGAGTCCATTGAGTGGCTTTGTATGTCTGATTAAAAGAAATTTGCCTCATACTTGAGAGAGGTTAACAGTAATTCTTTTAATTTTCGTGTGCTTATAATTAAGGAAGCATTATTTAGTATTGTGACGGATATATCATGCATTGTATTTGATTCTGTTCCTCCAGAGGTTTCTCTGCTTTATTTATGTTTTGATTGTTTGGATGGAATTATTACTTTAAGAATATTTGATTGATTACCTGTTGACACAGGGTGATGTGTTTGTGTTGTTATGTGATGATCTGAACACAAGGAATTGAAATGTTTCATACCATCTTCACAACGTGATAGCAACAATATTATGTTGTTTCAATATACCAGACATCTAGCAAGTTCCGGTTGATACTTTTGTGATATTTCTCTGAATAGCTGATACAGTTTTACGGAGCATGTGTACTGCTTTGGATTGTACATTTCAAATGAAATGTGTTATGGCGATCGTCATGATTGCTGCACTTTACATCTAACTTGAGTACGGATGCTGTGTGAATAATTGTTTCTTGATGTCTTGTTTTGATTTTGTTGATGTTGTTATCGCTGTTATTGAGAGAGTGATGGATGTCAGCATAATGTATGTGAGCCATTTGGCTGTTAACCATAAGCCCCTTACATTCTGTTCATTTGGAAGGTGTACATGTTTATATTTTTGATGGAGAAAAATATATGGCAGAAAAACTGCTAGGGATGAAAATGAAGTTCATGTCCATCGTGATGATACATAACAAGGAATTAAAAGAAATCATGAGTTATGTGATCAATCTGAATAATGTTGATATAGACGAAAAATTAAGAAAAATTATGGTTGTTTGGGGCTTTCCATGTTCTACCTGTGACGAGAGCATAGAGAGGTTTTGGTTTCTTGTCGTTAGAAGTTGACTTTTTCTGTTCTTTGTTTGGAGAGGAGGGACATGAACTTACTGACTTACTGACTGTCATATGCATTAATTGTTTGTTCACATCACCCCCATCATGAGGGGCTATGGCCTATTATGAATAAACTATTCGCATTCGCATTCTCTCTCTCTCTCTCTCTCTCTCTCTCTCTCTCTCTCTCTCTCTCTCTCTCTCTCTCACACACACACACACACACACACACACACACACACACACACACACACACACACACACACACACACACACACACACACACACAAAAACCCCTTCGCACTGATTGTTCAGGTCCATACGTTTTCTCACTAATAAAAGAAATTCAAATTGTCAGGAAAAAAATCAAGAAATAAGCAAACATCCAAAGCCAACAACAACAACAACAACAACAAAACCCCACAACAGAACGACCCAAATTCGCTCAAAGAAGCATGATTCCTCGCCTTCAATTTGAGAGCTTTTTTGTAGCCGAAGAACTTTTTGAACTGCTCCTGGAGATGTATGTCGGACATGGGCAGCTTCTTGGGCTTCATCTTGATGATCTCGTCATGGAAGGCCCGCACCCACAGTGGCCTCTGGGGGATGCTGCTGTAGTAGGTCTCAAACTCCACCATCACGGCATTGTACCTGCATCCCGTTTATAGGAAAACAAACACACGCTGGAGAACAGGAACATTATTTTGAAGAAGAAGAACAAAATGGGTAGCGCTTGCTCTTGTAGCGACTTGCTCTTTCCAGGATGAGCAGCCCGAATTTCGCGCAGAGAAATCTTCCGTGACTGAATATGGTGTACGATACAGTATAATACAATACAATACACTACACCGCAATGCCTTACAATACAGTTATCACCTTACAATATGATCAGGATTTATCAAGTAGCTTTCAGATTTGGAGAAAATCAATATCGTGTACCATAATGGCAATGTGCTGTAGCATAATGGCAATGTGCTCTATCATAATGGCAGTGTGTGATACCATAATGGCAATGTTCTGTATCATAATGGCAATGTGCTGTACCACAATGGCAATGTGCTGTAACATAATGGCAGTGTGTGATACCATAATGGCAATGTGCTGTAACATAATGGCAGTGTGTGATACCATAATGGCAATGTGCTGTAACATAATGGCAGTGTGTGATACCATAATGGCAAAGTGCTGTAGCATAATGGCAATGTGCTGTACATCAGCCCAAATGGCAATGTGCCTTTGTATGCTCCTATGATGATACACGCATGTAGCCATGGTAAGTGTGCAAAGACGCATGGTAAGTACGCAATCACTGACGCACCAGGCGCGCGCGCGCGCGCGCGCGCACGCACACACAACACACACACACACACACACACACACACACACACACAGAGAGAGAGAGAGAGAGAGAGAGAGAGAGAGAGAGAGAGAGAGAGAGAGAGAGAGAGAGAGAGAGAGAGAGAGAGAGAGTACAGCAGTACAGAAGTAAGCCTCCAACTAAACACACCCTACTACAGCAATGACGACAACAGACAGAAGCCCTATTTCCACCACCATGCAATCCTAACACGACTAGCTGACTGGGCAGCCAGTTCCTCCCCCAAACAGACAGACGAAAAGCAACCTCTTTCCATTGATGGTGAACGTCAGCGTGTGGAAGACGTCGTAGGTCGCCGTGTCTGACTCCAGCAGTGAAGACAGGTGCTCGGAACACTTAGTACAGATGTCCTCGTACTGTTCCACCACGTCCGCGTGGGCAGCACTCATCGGCTCTGTGGCCAGATCTATGCGGATTCCTGCAGCCAAGAACAGACCTCCCTCAGCAAATACTTTATCATCTGAGAGATGGGGGGGAATCTTGTACTGGTGATGGGGGCTTCTTCAAAGCAGTGCAGTTCTGTAAAGATGGATAAATATGGTTCAAAACCTCAGAACAGGACATGTGATGAAAGGATTCCAGATGTTCTGTATTTAATTAAAGACTGTAAAGGTGGTACCTCGGCAATTGTCATTCTGCGATCAACTCAAGAGAGAGAGAGAGAGAGAGAGAGAGAGAGAGAGAGAGAGAGAGAGAGAGAGAGAGAGAGAGAGAGAAAGAAAGAGAGAGAGAGAGAGAGAGAGAGAGACAGACAGAGACAGGGAGACAGAGAGAGAAAGAGAGAGAGAGAGAGAGAGAGAGAGAGAGAAAGAGAGAGAGAGAGTGAGGGAGAGAGAGAGAGAGAGAGAGAGAGAGAGAGAGACAGACAGACAGAGACAGGCAGACAGAGAGAGAAGAGAGAGAGAGAGAGAGAGAGAGAGAGAGAGAGAGAGAGAGAGAGAGAGGAGAGAGTGAGGGAGAGAGAGAGGAGGAGAGAGAGATGAGAGAGAGAGAAGACAGACAGGACAGGCAGACAGAGAGAGAAAGAGAGAGAGAGAGAGACAGACAGACAGAGACAGGCAGACAGACAGAGTGAGACAGAGACAGAGATAGACAGAAACAAACCTCCGTGTAAATGAAAATACTGCGTTCCAGTGATGAAGTTCTTACACTTAAAGTCCGGCCCCAATATGAGGGGAGGGAATTCCCTCTCTGTTCGACACTCGTCACCTGCAACACACACGTCAAACTCCATTCTACAACCCCAACAAACATGTACCCACATTTCTTTCTTAATTCTTCGGCTAGAGCTCCAAGGTTCACCAATGGTGAGGTTTTGCATAATTATGCGACCGTTTACCCGCCATTAAGGCAGCTGCACTACGACTATGGGGATGACGTCTAAAAACGGCACAAGTATGGATGCGGATTTTTTCTAATTGTGTCACCCGTTCCTTCCGGAACGCAATGGCTTACTCTTCCAGAAGGTGGAACATGTTTTAGGTTTGGATGAGATATTCTGTGTGCGTTCGTACACGGGACCTCGGTTTATGGTCTTATCTGAAGGAGTTTTGGAGGAGTGGAATCGGTACTGATGTTAACTCCAATGGGAACAAATCCCATCGAACCGGTGTGGTGGTGGCTCGAACCCGCGCCGTCAGATCACGAGCTTACCGCTCTAACCATTCGGCTATTTCACCCTCAGCTACATATATACAGAATTCAACTTTTAGAGCGTAATATTCAACTGACTACTACTTTGAGGGCACATTCTTATCTTCTAATCTTTCTTTGACAGAAAAGGAGGGGGAGGGGGGGAAGGTTGGTCTGGTCGAGGCTAGTAGCAATGATATGTAAAAAAAGAAAAAAGTTTCTTTTAAAAATGAGTTCCAAACTTAGTTGCTTGGTTAATCAGTTGTTGTTTATTGTTACATCAACTTAGCAATATACACCTACTCTGAGTTGGCACACTGATTAATCGTCGTTTGTTAAATTTTAGTGTTCTCTGAAAGACTTGCAGGAGAATGGAGGGGGAAGGAAAGTCGACTCCAGGAAGGAGATTGCCTCCAACAGGCAACTCACCAGAGTCTTTCTTTCTGAAGTAAAGTGGTGAGGTCGTGTATCATCCATAGTAACAGCATCTCTTTCATGGAGTCGACTTTCCTGCCCACTCCATTCTCCTGCAAGTTTTTCAGAGAAGACTATAAACCAAAGACCTGTGTGCGAAGGCGCAGGAGTAAGCCTAATACCTTCAGCACAGGTTGAAAACTCATCAATCTCTCGTAGAAGAAGAGTGGGGCGGTTATGACCATGGCCACAGACGTACAATGTGACCTAGATATAGCTATAGTCAGTGTTGGGTTACAGGGACTTCTGGTGATGAAAGGAAAGCTCAAGTGTGTATGTGTGTGTGTGAGCGCGCGCGCGCATGCGTACGTACGTGGGTGTATGTGTGTGTGTTGATGCCCTGACCTATGAGGTTGGGGAGGAGGCGGGAGATGTCAGGGATCTTCATGCGTTTCTTCATGCCCATGAGGAAGGGCGTCATGTAGCTGACAAACTTCAGCAGCTCCAGCTGGTGCCGGATCTCCGCCTTCTTGGTCAGATTCTTCGTGATCATCTTCTCGTGGTGCTGCAGGCGAGCCTACACATAGACCACAGGGGGTCTATCCATTTGTCTACACACAGAACACACACGGGGTCTATCCATCAGCCTACAGCACACAAGTGGTCTGTTCATCAGCCTACACACAGACCACAGGGGGTCTATTCATCATCCTACACACAGCACACAGGTGGTCTATTCATCAGCCTACACACAGCACACAGGTGGTCTGTTCATCAGCCTACACACAGCACACAGGGGGTCTATTCATCAGCCTACACACAGCACACAGGTGGTCTGTTCATCAGCCTACACACAGCACACACGGGGTCTATTCATCATCCTACACAGCACACAGGTGGTCTGTTCATCAGCCTACACACAGCACACAAGTGGTCTGTTCATCAGCCTACACACAGACCACAAGTGGTCTATTCATCAGCCTACACACAGCACACAAGTGGTCTGTTTATCAGCCTACACACAGACCACAAGTGGTCTATTCATCAGCCTACACACAGCACACAAGTGGTCTGTTCATCAGCCTACACACAGCACACAAGTGATCTATTCATCAGCCTACACAGAGCACACAAGTGGTCTGTTCATCAGCCTACACACAGACCACACAGGGTCTATCCATTTGTCTACACACAGCACACACACGTGGTCTATTCATCAGCCTACACAGCACACAATTGGTCTATTCATCAGCCTACACACAGCACACACGTGGTCTATTCATCTGTCTACACACAGCACACAATTGGTCTATTCATCAGCCTACACACAGCACACACGTGGTCTATTCATCTGTCTACACACAGCACACACGTGGTCTATTCATCAGCCTACACACTGCACACAAGTGGTCTATCTATCAGCCTACACACAGCACACAACTGGTCTATTCATCAGCCTACACACAGCACACACGTGGTCTATCCATCTGTCTACACACAGCACACAAGTGGTCTATCCATCAGCCTACACACAGCACACACGTGGTCTATTCATCAGCCTACACACAGACCACAAGTGGTCTATCCATCAGCCTACACACAGCATACACGTGATATATCCATCTGTCTACAAACAGCACACAAGTGGTATATCCATCAGCCTACACACAGCACACACGGGGTCTATTCATCAGCCTACACACAGCACACAAGTGGTCTATTCATCATCCTACAAACAGCACACAAGTGATCTATCCACCTGCCTTTAAACAGCACACAAGTGGTGTGTCCATCTGCCTTCAAACAGCACACAAGTGGTGTGTCCATCTGCCCTCAAACAGCACACAAGTGGTGTGTCCACCTGCCTTTAAACAGCACACAAATGGTGTGTCCATCTGTCTACACACAGCACACACGTGGTCTATCCATCTGTCTACAAACAGCACACACGTGGTCTATCCATCTGTCTACAAACAGCACACACGTGGTCTATCCATCTGTCTACACACAGCACACACGTGGTCTATTCATCAGCCTACAAACAGCACACACGTGGTCTATTCATCAGCCTACAAACAGCACGCACGTGGTCTATTCATCAGCCTACACACAGCACACAAGTGGTCTATTCATCATCCTACAAACAGCACACAAGTGATCTATTCATCATCCTACACACAGCACACATGTGGTCTATTCATCAGTCTACACACAGCACACAAGTGGTCTATTCATCAGCCTACAAACAGCACACAAGTGGTCTATCCATCAGTCTACAAACAGCACACAAGTGGTCTATCCATCAACCTACAAACAGCACACACGTGGTCTATTCATCAGCCTACAAACAGCACACAAGTGGTCTATCCACCTGTCTACAAACAGCACACAAATGGTCTATCCATCAGCCTATTAACAGCACACAAGTGGTCTGTCCATCTGTCTACACACAGCACACACGTGGTCTATTCATCAGTGTGTTGATCCAGAAGTCCACCAAATAACCAAGCAAGCCAGGAGCCATTGTGGTTGGTCAGTGCCCAGCTTAACACTGGGGGTCACCCAGAATAGGCACTCTGTGGTTTCACCTATTACATCCGGAAATCACCATGATACCGTCAGTACAAACAGGATAAGAAGATTTGCGTGTAGTAAACCAGTACTACCAACCAAAGCACCACCACCAATTAAACTAACACCACCAACAACCAAGCCAACATCTGCATGACCAACCAAACTAACCACCACCACCAACCAAACCCCACCACCACCACCAACCAAACCACCACCATCAACCAAACCACCACCACCAACCAAACCACCACCATCGACCAAACCACCACCACCACCCAGACAACTACTACCAACAACCAAATCCTCACCACCACCACACATCCAAACCCCCCCCCCCACCCACCCCACACTAACCAATCAACACCACCAACCCGACCCACAATCAACCAACCCCTCTCCCCACCCAATCCACCCCATCCCACATCACCTCCACCACCATCACCACAGAGTGACAAAGCAAACCAAACCCACAACAAAACGCTTCACTTCACTTCACTCCACTTGACTTTCCACCCACGTTGAGGCGCTGATAGTCCAAACGCTCCAGGCTGTCTTCCAGCAGACGCACACTGCTGGTGACGAAGCAGCCGGCATCCACCAGGAAGACGTTGTTGTGGGAGGCCACGCGGCGCTGGAAGAAGTGCAGCTCCATGCACAGGCTGTCCACGTGAGTCATGAAGAAGTGCCGCTCCTCCATCTGCTTCGCGTCCCAGGCCTGCTCCACCGGCAGGTCGCTGTAGGCATCGGCGAAGTCTGGGTCTGTGGTGATGTCCACCAGTCCTGCCACGGCCACAGTACTCTCTCTCTCTCTCTCTCTCTCTCTCTCTCTCTCTCTCTCTCTCCTCTCTCTCTCTCTCTCTGTGCCCTCTCTTACTCGGGGTGGGGTGGGGTGGGGTGTGTAGTGCCTGATCTTCTCCTGTGCTTGTCATTTTTGCAGGACGTCTGCCCTGCCGGCCTCAGCCAACAATTCCGACTTCAGAGCAGCTTGTTTCCTTGTACAGGTTGCATGCTGAGTATGCTCGTGATTCCGTAACCCACCGACCGCTGACACGAATTACGGGATCTTTAATAAGCACATTTTGATCTTCTCAATGCGTATGTGCACGAAGGAAATGAAGGCACTGGCAGCCCTGCGCCTGAAGGTGCCCTGGCAGATCGTAAAAATCCCCACCCTTAATTCACCAGACGCTGCTGCTGAGATTTGAACTCACAAATTCATGGACCCACAGGATTGAAGTAAAATTGTCTTAAATCACTCGGTTACAGTGTCTGTCGGGAACAATCCTAGTTGTATGAAAGGCATTCTTCCTGCTGGTACGGTTATTGGTTACCTTTGGAAGTAAAGATCATGATTTCTCAGATGAAATAAATGACCTGAAGCAATCCCTAGTTTTTGAGAATAGCGTCATTGTTGATAAAGAAGTCATCTGTAAGCAATTAAAGGCAATAAATATTAACCAATCTCCCGGACCAGATGGTGTATGTGGAAGAACCCTGAAATTCTGCGCTACTGAGCTTGCCAGTGTCCCTCAACACCTGTTCCAGGCCTCACTGGATACTTGTCAGATTTCAGTTATTTGGAAAACTTCCTATGTAATACCTCTTCCAAAGAAACCCAATCCTTCTCGGCCAAACGATGTTAGACCTGTAGCTCTCACATCTCTTGTGATGAAAACGCTAGAAAAGATTGTAATAAAGACCTTAACCCACTACATTTTGCGTACAGGTCTCGAAGGGGTGTCGAAGATGCCAAACTATTCATTTTGAACAAGTTGTATAGCCACTTGGAAACACCTGACTCTCATGCCAGACTATTGTTCCCTGTTCAGCTTTCAATACAATGCAGCCTCACGCTCTGGTTAACAAAATAATTTCCAAATTTGACGTAGACAATCAACTTGTTCGTTGGCTGATTGAATTTTTAACCAACAGACCACAGCGTGTTTTTGCCAACAAAATAATTATCTTCTTCGGTTAGATTTACCTGCAGTGGTTCTCCACAGGGTTGCATCCTCTCGCCACTTCTGTACATTCTATACACATGATTACAGAAGCAACTATAGGAATTCCTTTCTGGTAAAGTTAGCAGATGACAGTGCTCTGTTATATCTCTTATCCGGATCAGTCTTAGACCACAGTCCAGACATCACCGAGTTCGTACACTGGTGTGATGAGGCCTATCTAGAGCTAAATGTTTCTAAAACTAAAGATCTGCCTATCGACTTCAGATGATCAGGGCATATTCCTAAGAATATTACTATCCATAATCAGAAAGTTGAAAACGTTTCGAACTATAAGTATCTGGGAACTGTTTTTGACCACAAGTTAAACTGAGACATTAACACTGACGCTGTTGTCAAAAAGGGACAATAACGTGTGTATTTTCTGAGGAGAATGAACTCATTTCTTGTAGACAAATGATTCTTTCCTTGTTTTACAAGTCTTACATAGAGAGTGTTCTAAGTTTTGCTTTCATTTGTTGGTACAATAACCTTAGTGTTAAAAACAAGAATGGCCTGCAGAGAATTGTAAGAATCTGCTCAAAAAGAATTGGAGAAGAACAAAGAGATCTCATGTCGTTCTGCAATCAGCAGCCTGTACGCAAAGCCACTGCCATTTTGGGTGATCCCTCCCATGCTTTGTTTCCAGAATTTCAGTTGTTGCCTTCGGAACGCCGTTTTCAGTGCCCCATCAGCAAAACAAGAAGAAAAAGAAATTATTTTGTGGCAGTCAGCATTCGAATTCTGAATTCACAATGATGTTGACTACCTAGTTTTTACATTTCTCTGAATTACTTGCCTGATTGTCATTGTTATGAGTGTAGTCAATACATAAATATGTGTGTGTGTGAAATAAGTCTGTCTTCTAGTCAATGGTCTTAAAAACATTGAATTCATACATTGGTGTATGGTGTGGATGTGCGTGGGTGTGTACGTGTTGCGTATGTGCGTGCGTAAATAATAAGTTTTTATGTCTTCTAGTCACTGTGGAGGTGTTTTTTTTAAACATTGTTTTCACAATTGGTGTGTGTGTGTGGGGGGGGGGGTTGCGTGCGTGCGTGCGTGTGTGTGTGCGTGTGTGTATGTGTGTGCGCGCACGTGCGCGTGTGTATTGTGTGTGTGTGTTCGTGACATTTTTATCTGAAGTCATTTTGGAATGTTTTAACCAATATGAAATGTAGCTTTTTTGTGTCTTTTGAGATTTTGATGCGTATCAAACTGCCTGTCAGTATTTTAATTGCCCTTCATGGGATGATATAAAGTGTTTTTGACGACTTGACATCATCGTTGTCAACATCACCGTCCTCACCATTATCATCATCATCACAACCACTATCCCCACTACCACTACAATCATCGTCATCCTCCTTCTTGTCCCTGCAATGCCTTGTTACTATCCTGGCCCTTTGGCAAAGGTTGAAATGCAAACACTGAATTGTTAATGTAGGCCTACAACCAGTGAATATCTCGTGACTGGACCAGATATGACTGTCTTGAAGTATTCCTGAACTTCCTGAGAAGTGATTAAGGTACTGCACTGAACTTATCACTGGTGTGTCTTGGGCAAAACTAGCCCACGTCCCAGACGGTATGTTGTGTTATCCATATCACGACCATAGCTGAGGAACTCTTCTATTAAAGACAGAAGACTTTTCAAGGTATGTGTCAGAGGTTACAGCACACTCATAACACAGGACACCAGTTTCGGTATTCAAACAGTAAGGTTTGCAGGAAATAGACTCGAAACATTTTATCTCTAAGAATTTTTTTAAGCTTTAAACTGCGCTCTCAGGTCACGAGATGCGTGCTTTTTGATCAGCCATCTAATCCATCTGCCTAAGGGCAGAGGGAACGGTTTACATTGCTAAAACAATTGCTTGAACACTTAGCCTGTAAGGAGCAAAATTCAGGTTAACTAAGCCGAATCAAAGGATTGACCAACCAACCAACCAACCAGTCCACCAACCAATCCTCTGAGCGAGCAACTAACCAGCCAACTGAGCAAGCAGCCAGCGACTAGCAAACCAGCTGACGTGATCAAACGACAGGAAATGTGAAGATGAGGGAACAATGGCTGCACACCGGTATTAAAAAATCACTCTTTTTCCTTCTGTTTTTCTATGTAACTCTTATATATTCACACCGCACGTACTAAGGCATCCACAGAAATAAAAACCACTTTTTGTGAAAGACTAGCCTCTGACTCAAAACTCAAGTGATTTTGAACAAATTTGGTAGGTTTGAATTTTTCAGCAAACACTGTACCCCCTCAGTCCTTTGTCGTCTGCTAGCTTCCTAACCGCAATATGCATGCGCAGGGTCAACGCTGTAGGCAATCCTCATTTGATGATTATTTCCTACTTTCTCGTGACTACCTGGTATTGCTCTTTGTCCTCAATCCCAAAAACAAGTGCACAGTTCATTTTCTCTTACTTTAAAAAATATGTGAAAATAACCAACATATTTTGATACATGACCCCCAAATTAATACGGTGTACAGACAATGTAGGCCTAGTATTGGTGATATATATATATATATATATATATATATATATGCAACTGTATTTGTGTCCTCTAAAGAGAGGCTGCATAAATTTAACATTTTACAGCGTGGGTGTAGAGTATGCCAGGAAAAGTCATTAACTACTGTTGGGCTCATACTCTTTTCCAGATGGGAGGCAATTATTACCTCCCCGTCACACACACACACACACACACACACACAGAGTTTCACCGACATCAGGAAAAGAATCACAACAGACCAGACAGATAAGAGGACCCAGGTCTAAAAACTGACCCTGCCACGCCACCCACCAGCAGCGACAAACTCGTTCAAGAAAGGCTTCTTGGTCTCCGGCTTGCCGCTCTGGTTGACGTCCAGGTTGGATCGCCAGCGGTCGGAGAACTTGACTCGCTTCTCTTTGGGGATGTAGGCCCCGTGCCACAGACACTTCATCAGGTAATCCACGTTGACCAGGATCTGGCCGATGCGAGTGTCCAGGTAGGCCGGGGGGATGTGGCAGCTGGTGCTCTCATCGAAGTTGGCCTCCAGGCTGATGGAGGGGCCCTGGTTCATGACGTAGATGCCCAGCGTCAGCTCTCGCACCAGGTTGTGCAGCTCCCGGTAGTCGAAGGGCGGCAGGTCGCGCGGCTCGGGGAACAGCACCACGCACATGTTGGAGTTGGGCAGGTTGATGGTGCTGAGGGGCAGGGGGACGGACAAAGCAGCAACAGCACTGCTGTGTTTGTTTTTTTCTTCTTTTCTTTTCTTCTTTTATTTCGAGGTTACTGGAATTAGCCCTCGTGTGTTTTACATTCAGTCCCCGTGAGTATACAGTTTTGTAAAATGTTGTCATCCATTTCCACTGGCATTCAATGGCCTACTCTTCCGAAAAGCGGAACAGGTTTTAACGTGTGCGCAAGATGTTCTGCGTGCGTTCGCATACAGGACCTCGGTTTATAATCTCACCCGAAGGACTTTTGGTGGTAGTGGAGTCGGCAATGATGTTAACTCCAGAGGAAAACATCCCCTTGAACAGGATTCGAACCTGGGTCAGCTGATCACAAGCGCCATGCGCAACGCCCTAACCAACCAGGCTATCCGTGACATTACTTTAGTACAGACCACAAAAGCACTGTTAGGGATGTCTGTCAGTACAGGTCACTTATATTTCAGGAATACTGAGGACAACACTAACCAAAAAAACCAAACATTGTTGTTGTTGTAGTTGGGAGTTCCCCGGTTTGACACAGTTCAGCATCTTACTCATAAAGCCTGGGAAATCAACTGATTTTGAGATCCTAAGAACACTTTGAGGAAGTTTACCTTTATGGCTGTAGTCAAGTACTCTGCCATAATTATGGGCAGCCATTCTCTGACTTCAGATGATTTTTTTTCCTTAATGGAGAGTACAGGTTATTATAAGAGCTTGCCATGGATGAAGACAATATCCATATATATATATATATATATATATATATATATATATATATATATATACATATATATATATATATATATATATATATATGCATTCACATATATCATGCATACACACACAGAAAGGAAATTAAGGCACTGGCAGGTCTGCACTTTATATTGACTTGGTAGATCGTAAACATCCCTACCCTTAGACACCACTGCCTAGATTCAAACCAACGACTTAATGGCCCCACGGAATTGAAGTAATGGTCTTAACACCACTCGGCAATAGTTTCTGTCAAAGTGGTATTCAAAATGAGTTATCTGTGTCATGGTGGCCATATGGATGATCTTATAGTAACTTGAATCTTGATACACTCCATCCAAAACGGGCCAGTTCCGGTTTGAATCGATCCCAAGCTAAGCCGCACTTTCCCCTGTCCACCAGAGCTTGAGGGAGATCTAGACAGTTGACCAGGGTACCAGTCAGATCAGACCACAAACCGAAATTCCTTGTGGAACATGCAGTTCTCGTTGAAATAACCACACATCCACCATCGCCTTCGTCCTCTTCCTCTGATGCTTGTCCAAACTCACCACTTTCATCTTCAACCTCTCCACCTCCTTCAGATCTCCTTCAAGTTTGTTTGTTCAATGTGCAGTCTGTCTGTCCAAATGGAAAAGCCGACTACATCTCTGATTTGATCTCTGAAAAAAACATTGACTTAACCTTCCTCACCGAAACTTGGCTTAAACCACATGGCCATGAACCAAAAATAAAACAGCTGACTCCTCCTGGATATAAAACTATTTCTTTCCCCCGACTCTCTCGAGGAGGTGGGATTGCCATCATTCTCAAAGACACGTTGGAACCGTCTCTTTCTTTCAGTCACAACCTTCAATTCTCTCGTGAATCTTTTGAAGTTTGCGAAATCAGTTTCAACCTACCTGGCCACTCTATCTGCTGCCTTTACCGTCCACCTCCCAGCCGTAAAAACAACCTAACATCTTCTCTTTTACACCAAGAATTCCAGTCACTCCTCGACCACTACAGCCTCTCTCCCACTAAACTTATAATTCTTGGTGACTTCAACTTCCATTTCGACAACCAGTCTTCTCCAGATGTCAAACGTCTTTCTCTTTCTCTGTCCAACCATTCTCTCTCTCAACTGATAAACGAAGCAACGCACAGATCTAGTCATATTTTAGACTGGCTGATTACTAATGCTTCTTTTAATCTTGTCACATCTGTTTCTGTCACCGACGAACTGCATTCTGATCATTCCGCCATTCTTTTCCATCTTAACATCACAAAACCTGTCAGAAAGAAGAAATATGTTACTCGTCGCAATCTTAAGGCCCTAGACATTCATACCTTCTCTTCACAAGCTTCCGAACGTTTTTCACAAACCTCTGACCACACTGACCTCTCTGATCACTATAACACTATTCTCCGCCAACTGCTTGATGAGCATGCACCTCCTACTGACCATCTTCTCCCTGACAGACCCTGTGCGCCATGGTATACCCAAGACATCTTGATAGCGAAGCGCAAACGCCGGCAACTAGAACGGCAGTGGCGGAAGTCAAAAACCGAAATCAACAAACAGCTTTTCCGAAAACAAATAAACAAAGTCAAACTCTTAATCCATTCAGCAAAGACGACTACTACTCTTCCCAAATTCTCTGTGCTACATCCATAAAATCTCTTTTTTCCCTCACCTCAAATCTCCTTGGATCTGCAAAAACAACTCCTCTGCCTAACACCCACAGCCTGTCTGAACTTCCATCCATATTTTCTGCCTTCTTTTCAGACAAAGTTCGAAACATACGCTCCAGACTGAATCAGATCAATTCCAGCCTGCGCCTCCTGATCCCCAGTTCACTGGCATCCTCTCTTTTCCTTCCATCCCCCAAGTGAAAAAGAAATCATGACAATTCTGAAGGAAATGACTATAAAATCATGCGACCTTGATCCCATACCTGCTCCTGTTTTCTCACAATGCCTTCCACAACTTGTACCTATTATCACTAAAATAGTAAACTCATCTCTTGTGTCAGGAAATTTCCATCAGCTCTTAAAACGCAATAGTCCACACCTCTACTGAAAAAGCACGACCTCGATCCCAAACATTCTGAAGAATTATAGGCCTTCTCAAACTTACCCTTTGTCTCTAAAGTACTAGAAAAAGTCGTTCTCAAACAGCTCAACAGTCACCTTCATTCCAATGATCTCCTTCCCACTTTTCAATCTGCCTATCGCCCCAACCACAGCACCGAAACCACCCTAGTCCACACTTTAGATACACTTTTACTTGCTTCTGATGCAGGAAAAATCTCCCTCCTCACTCTTCTTGACTTATCTCAGCCTTTGATACCATAGATCACTCAATTCTTCTTTCTCGCTCCAAAATACGTTTGGTATTAACGGCACAGCCCTCACCTGGTTTACTTCATACCTCACAGACAGGTTCCAGAAAGTCATTGTAAACAAAATTCAATCAAAACCTGTCAAAATGGAATGTGGAGTCCCGCAGGGATCAGTCCTGGGCCCTGTTCTCTTTACTCTCTACACTGCTCCACTCTCACATATAATAAACAACCACCATATTGATCATCATTTCTATGCCGATGATACTCAGCTCTGTTGAAAACTTGCCTTCCCTCCTGACAAATATGTCCTACTGCCTTCAAGACATTCAAACCTGGATGACTCAGAACAAGTTACAACTTAATGCCGATAAAACCGAAGCCATGCTCATAGGGACCCAACATAAACTTTCCTCTATCGCAAAAACTTCAATAGAATTCGGCAATACGTCAGTTCCTTTGTCCAACTCTGTGAAGTATTTAGGAGTAGTTCTTGACAACACACTCTCTATGAAAAAATTCATCACCCAGACCTACCAGTCTTGCTACTATCAATTACGGCGCATAAGCGCGATTCGCAAGTATCTGTCCACTGATGCAACTTCCAAGCTTGTCACATCTCTCATTCTTTCACGTTTAGACTACTGTAATTCTCTTTTGGCTGGCCTACCAGATCTATCCACTCTCTTCAACGCATACAAAACTCTGCAGCTCGACTAGTTCTAAGAAAGAAAAAATCTGAACACATCACTCCTCTTCTGCGATCTCTTCACTGGCTGCCTGTCTCACAAAGACTGGAGTATAAAATCAATACCCTCTGTTTCAAATGTCTCCACAAATCTGCACCCTCTTATCTCTGTGACTGTCTTCACCTGTACACTCCATCCCGTTCCCTTCGTTCAGCCGCAGATACTTTGTGCTTTCGAACACCCAGATTCAAACAAACCACTGTTGGCCATCGCTCCTTCTCTGTTTCTGGCCCATCCACCTTGAATGACCTCCCTCTTTCACTTCGCCAAAAGCCTTCACTTGATACCTTCAAATCCAGCCTCAAAACACACTTATTTCCTACCTGAGACTTTCCCCCCAAATATCTGTCCCTAATTTTCAACAGCATCTTTCACCTTCTAAGTGTTGTTCCGAGGGTGTGTGTGTGTGTGTGTGTGTATGTGCGTGCATACGTGCGCGCGCATGGTTTTTTAAATCTGTTGTTCATTATGTTTAAGGAGAGTTGCATGCCTGTAAATGATTGAGTGCAAGCGCTTCGATTTGTTTGGTTTTTTTTACAAGATTCAGCGCTATATAAATTCCATATATTATCATTATTATTACATACACACACACACGCACGCACACGCACACACACACACACAGAGGCAACATATTTATCTCTGACAATATTCAGTTAAAAGAAAATCACTATGATAGCAGAGAGGATTTTTTTTATCAAAATGAGTGGCATCCGGAAAATGCGCAAAAATTTTATACACAGAAATCTACCCTGTCAACGCACCTATGAATCAACACACACACACACACACGCGCGCGCGCGCGCGCGCGGGCGGTGTGTGTGTGTGTGTGAGTCTGAGTGCGTGCGTGCGTGCCTGCGCACGCGCATATGTGTGTGTGTGCGCGTGCGCGCGCGCGCGCGTGTGTGTGTGCGCGTGCATTTGTGTGTACATGTCAGTGGAATATGTTGACAACCTGTGCGCTGCACACATGGTATGTATACCTGACAAGGCCGGTAGGTGGGTCAGTGGGCTGTCTGAATTCCTCGTTACTCAACAGCCAGTTAGAGGAGGCGAACGCCATCAGCTCCTGGCATTCATAACGGTCCAGCTTCTCGAAATAGCTGACGGCATTGCGGCCAAACTGGCTGTTCATCATCTTCTGGCAATCTATAGTGGCGCTGTTTACCCTAGATTTCGAGGTCTTTCGATCCATTGTCTCGTTATGGCCTTCTCAGTACTACTGTTCATTTACAAAGCCAGCGTCAAAGAGTGTATGGTGGTAGATTTGCTCCCTGGCCCAGCCTTTGGGAAGACGAGGCTACAGCTCCCAGTTTCACTTTCTTTTTAGAGAACGCTCGTCGGGTTTTGCTGTGAAAGAAAAAATTAGTAACTGATTACAGCAATTATTTTATTGGGCTTCTTTTCATACAAAATTACACAACTTCAAAAATCCATGTTGGATCTGGTGGGGGGGATAGATTTGAGATCCAGTTTGCAGGAGCTGCACACTGCACTTCTAGACTACATGCAATGTGTTTGATAGTTTGTATCAAGAGGTCCATTGTAAACAGGACGTGTGCATGTGGAGTCCACTGTTTGATGGTATTAGAATTTCTACTGGTTCTGGAGCTGTATATGCCAGAAATTCAGGAATCGAACCAGACTTTTTTTTTTCTTCCAAAGACTGTGTCCCGGTCTCACGAGAATAAAGATTCTCTCTCTCTCTCTTTCTCTGTTTTTCAATAACAAATTTATTTTGTCACTTCTAATGACAGCCTTGAGTAATTTACAGACCTTATTGGTACTTTTTAATTTTTTTTTATTTTATCTGAGAGGTGTGTTTGTTTGTTGTTTTTAAAGTAAGCTTACTCTCTTTTTATTTTGAAGCCTTAGGTAGACTATTCCGCTAATCGACTGTCATTATCTGCTTCTACTGTCCTACATATCTTTTCTGTATCTCATTGACTTAACTTCTCTTTTAACTTATGGAAAGTGACTGGGACAGCACCATGACACTCTCAAGTCATGTCTTGGACAGGATTAACCGACTTGGTGGAACCCATCCCTCTTCAGGTCACAAAATGCATGCTGAGTATGTCTCCGTGTCATGCGTAATGTCACCAACTATGACTTTTCTAGTCTTTTCAAAATAAAAGATGGGTGGTGTTCCCTTTTTTATGTCGACAATAATTATGTTAGTGCCTGGGGTGTCTACGTAGAGAGGATCTTGGTTTACAGTGTAATGCACAGGACTTGCAGTCAGAATCAGTTGCCTCAGAGGGAACTCCTCAAATGGATACCTCAGCAGTGAATCGAACTTGCACCCTCAAGAGGGAGGGAGGGCGGGAGAGAAAGAGGAGAGAGAGAGAGAGAGAGAGGAGAGAGAGAGAGAGAGAGAGAAGAGAGAGGTGTGTGTGTGGGGGTGGGGGGTGGGGGGGGTAGCCTAGTGGTTAGAGCATTGCTCTCGTGATCTTACGGCCCAGGATCGAGCCACCATTGAGGCACGCGCACCCGTTCAAGGGGATTTTTCCCATGGAATCAACATCAGTACCGACTCCATTCCTGCGAAAGACCTTCGGATGAAGCTATAAGCCGAAGTCTCGAGTACGAACATAGAGAAGAAGACAAAACGTGACACAACTTTATAAACAAAACCCACCTGACCTCAAGCAATGAAAACAAGAAGATCCGTATGTTCAACTCATATATATGTACGTCGTCCCAAGGTAGCTGCATTCCAACTTTGGGGATACAGCTGGAAATTGAACCTCCACCGAAAGACTTGACATTCAGTATGATTTTCCCGTCAAACTGAGTACAAAGGGCAAGGCTGGGAATCGAACCCAGAACCTCACTGTTCGACTCGTTAGGCAGGTGAACGTCTAAACCATCCTGCCACCGTCCATCTCAGGTAGGAAGGGGAACAGAGTGAAACAATAACTGAAGGCAGCCACACTGTTTCCTTGATGGTCGAGAGGCAGATTCGAGCCATCGCCTAAGATTTAGATTACTCTAATCAAGGAATCTGATGCTATAACCACTCAGCTCTGTGTGTGTGTGTGTGTGTGTGTGTGTGTGTTATTTATATCGAGGATAATGGAATAAGCACTCATGTGCTTTTTTACATCTAGTCCCCGTGTGTATGCGGTTTTGTAAATTTTGTCATCTGTTTCCACCGGCACACAATGGCCTACTCTTCTAAAAAGCGGAACATGATATAACGTGTGCACAAGATGTTCTGCATGCGTTCGAACACGGGGCCTCGGTTTACAGTCTCATCTGAAGGACTTGTGTTTATGTGTGTGTGTGTGTGTGTGTGTGTGTGTGTGTGTGTGTGTGTGTGTGTGTGTGTGTGTTTTCAGTTGTAAGCATTTTACGAAATGTAAATATACTATGATGACGTAAGGCAGACTTTTCAAAGCAAAATTTCTTCTTAGTGACTTAGATCTAGTCACAGACTGATTTTGTTGAAAACAAACACAAAAGATTCACTTACGCCACACGTCTTGGTTGCACAGGAGCCCTGTTTGATTTCCACACAGTATAGTTACAAGCTGACGTAGATCCTCTCGTACGAAATGGTATTAAACACGGAGATATAGATGCCTCAAGAAGCCACACTTGATATTACCAACCATCGATTTCTTGCTGGAATGTAATCACAAGTGGATCCCACTATGCGGCATCGGTGCTGAAACCAGATGAATCCAACGTCATTGTTCTGTAATGACGTCAGATTCTGTTCTTTCTTTTTTTGGCATGTAACGTCACTTTACCGTAGGTGGAGATTTCTGCTCCTGCTGGCAAAACGCGGTGTCTGCATTTTCCAAAGTTTGGTGGAATCTTTATCCTTATAATTCAAAAGAAATAGCATATTATTTTCAGTCCTGATTAGTTCAAACAACTTGCAAAGTTCAACATTTTGCATAGTACCTTTTGAGACCTAGGACTAACAGAAAAAGTTGGATTTTCTGGAAACTTAGGAAAATGGAGTTACTGTGTTTTACCACACCAGGAGCAGATTTGCCTTTCTCTTTTGCCCTAGGAGCAGATTGTTGCGCTCAGTGTTTCTTACAAAGCTTTCATTAAACTCCAGTTTCCACAGGTCTATACCTTCTCTATATAACCACAACTGATAGAGATCTACAGTAATCTGCATTTCTGTGAAGTTTACACACTTAAGATAACTGTAGAGCTATAGAGTCCATGTACATGCTTGCATCAATTCACTATGGGGCAGTTATTATCCCAAACACACAGTTCAAAACTGAGTGAAAATTGCATACTTTTGTTTGTTTAACACTGCCAGTCTTGCAAAAACGCAGAAAAAGAAGAAAAAAAAGACAGTACAGGTTTGGACAAAAAAAAAAGAATAATGAATCCCCCCCCCCCCCCCCCCCCCCTCAACAACAACAAAATGTCAAAACAAAATCACAAACTGAAGAGCAAGCAAAATCCCCCTCACCCCCTTCTTGTTCCTTGTCTAGAGGTTCACCAATGGTAAGATTTTGCATATGCAACCGTTTTTACCCACCATTAAGGTAGCCACATTTTGACTTCAGGGACCACAACCATTTATTTAGGTAGGGAGGGGGCGGGGATGTTTGTGGGCTTCCCCAGTGAGGTAAGGGATAGGTATAAAGAAAAAAAATGCATTGCTTATCTAGAACTTTTGGAAGTTTGTGGGTTTTCTTGATGAGGTAAGGGCTACATTAAAAGTGAAAAAAGAACATGCATTATCTACTATTTTCGGAAAGTTACCACACAAAAAATGGTCTGTCAAACACACGCAAATACACACATATATTACATGTGTGTATGTAAGCACATTCATAAAAACAAATGCTGGTATTCTTAGAGAGAGAGAATAATGCATGTTTAATTTATATCCATCACAATAGCAATAGGAAAGCAAAGATTCCCACTTCAGTGCTCCTTAGCCTTCGGATATCATTCTATCAATTCATAGTTGCACAATGGAAAAACTGAAAATCTGATCTAAAAAAAAAAAAGAGAGGAGAGAGAGAGAGAGAGAGAGAGAGAGAGAGAGAGAGAGAGAGAGAGAGAGAGAGAGAAACACAAAAGAAAAAACTGCTGGTATTTTCCAAAGACTGCTGGAAAGACAGAGAGCAAATTCAGGAACCAGTATATATCTGGAACAGCGGTATGCATTATTTGAGTTAATGTCAGACATCTTAAGATTTTCTGGAATTATAGTGTGTGGATGCTTCTTACTGACTTTGCTAAAGTCTGTACAACTTGCAATGTAGCCAAAAGTACTTCAGTGATAAGTTTTACTCTTGAGTCACAGTGTAACGATTTGTTCCTCATAGGATAGTTTCCAGAAGAAACATGGCTGCTCACTACACAGACTACACACACACACACACACATAGAAACATGGCTGCTCACTACACACACACACACACACACACACACACCACACACACAACACACACACACACACACACACACACACAGAGAAACATGGTTGCGCACTACACAGACTACCCCCCCACACACACACTGGGGGATGGGTTAGCCTGGTGGTTAGAGTGATGCGCATTGCGCTTGTGATCTGTTGACCCAGGTTCAAATCTTGTTCAAGATGATTTTTCCTCAAGAGTTAACATCAGTACCGACTCTATTGCCCCCATAAAGTCCTTCGGATGAGACTATAAACCAAAGTCCTGTGTGCGAACATCTTGCACATGTTAAAACCCATTCTGCTTTTTGGAAGAGTAGGCCATTGTAAACCGGTGAGAATGGATGACAAAATTGACAAAACTGCATACACACGGGGACTGGATGTAAAAAAGCACATGAGTGCTTATTCCATTATCCTCGAAATAAAAGATTAATAATAACACACACACATGCACGCACACACATGTACTCATACACACGCACGCATGCACACACGCACATGTCTTTCAAAAATCCCCTGTACTATATAAAAAATATTTTAAAAACAGCTGTCTTTTTCAAGCTCCACAGTGTTTATTGAATGTAGGCCTATATCTGGTAACATACAACCAACAGAATGTGGAGAAAAGTGCACACACACACTCTCTCTTGCTATCCATGTCTTTGTCCTTCTCTCCCTTTTCCTTCACCCTCTTTATCATTCATTCCTGAAATCACACATGGATTTCAAAACAAAACAACAACAAAACCTCGCATACACACACTAAAATAAAGCAGCGCGCACACACATGTGTGCATACACACATAAAAACACACGCAACTACTCACTCTTAACTTACACTATTTCACCTGCACATTTAAATGCACAACAGCTCTTTGATTTCCTTGCCACCTCCCAACATGCATGCATCCATAATATTCATTCACTGATTCAGTCACAGTCAAATGTGCATAGCATATCAATAGCCATAACGTAGGTACATAAGTAGACAGGCTGTAGACCTGTACTGAGCAAAACATAAGACAAAAACTAAACATTCAGTGTGTTCTCACTTGTCTTCTGGCTTTGGCTTAGTGTAAACTGCATACACTCTTTCATATGAATAATTGACTCTATGTAGTTACTATAATGAGGCCATTTGATACATATTCTACTCTTTCCTTGCTGTCTTTTTATCCTTTTGATCTGTGGGTCAACCGATTGAAACTTCTAAGACATGTTTGATGTTTTCTTTTTTTTTTAAATAAAGAGTAGACTTATATTTCAAGCATCACACATGTATTACTGTATACCATCACTGATAATGATACATTACCCAGAAACTCCCACTTAGTTATTCTACTGTCATTTCTTCCTTCTAAAAAAAAAAAAAGTACAGATTTATGAAGCATCACACTGGCATAATAAACCAGTTCAATAGATTACTGAGAAACTCCCACTTATTCCATTGTCACTTCATTTTTTGCCCTTTCCAGCACTCCCATACGCCACCCCAGCAAGGACAGCCAGAACTGTGAAACCCTGGCCGAAAATTCTCAGTCTCATCATGTTCTGTGACATCCGCCTGTTTCCCGTTTTCATTTGCCAGAGACCAAAACTCAGAGCAAACGTTGTGACCAGGACACCTGCAACAAACAAAGTGTATAACTTTAAACATCATCTTCATGACACCGGTACTCTGCTGAAGTGTTAATTTAAAATAATATGGTTTGTTCAAGTGATTAGTGAAAGATACTGAGACAGTGACAATGATTACACCTTTTGAATATGACACAGGATCTACTTGCGTCTGTATGTGTGTGTATGTTTATTATGTATTTATTCTTTTATTTCAAGGACAATGGAATAAGCACTCATGTACTTTTTTTCATCCAGTCCCCATGTGTTTGCAGTTGTGTGTGTGTGTGTGTGTGTGTGTGTGTGTGCATGTGTGTGCATGTGTGTGCATGTATGTGAGTGAGTGAGTTTATTATTTTTATTTTGAAGATAATGAAATAACTTCAATAAGCACTAATGTGCTTTTTTACATCCAGTCCCCTTGTAAATGCTGTTTTGTCAATTTTGTAATTTGTTCCCACCGGAATATATTGAATGTATTTGCAAGATGTTCTGTATGCGATTGCTTGGTTTACTGTTTCATCTGAAGGACTTGTGTGCATGTGTGTTAGCCAGTGTGTGAATGAGTGGTGAAAGAGTAAGAGTGTGTGTGTGTGTGTATGTGTATACAGTGTGATATTGTGGGTGCGTACAAGCCTGTGTGTGTGTGTGTGTGTGTGTGTGTGTGTGTGTGTGTGCGTGCGTGCGTGCGTGCGTGTGTGTGTTCGTTCTTGTATTTAACGTCTGTTCACTATAAGTGATATTAGAGTCAAAGTCAAACATTTATTTGTGTGTGAGTGTGTGTATGTGCATGCATATGTATATGTGAGTGTGCATGTGTGTGCATGCATGTATGTGTCCATGTGTTATTGTGTGTGCGAATGTGTGAGTATGTGTATGTGTGTAAGTCTATGTGTGTGTCTATGTGTGTGTGTGTGTGTGAGATGCTAAAAAAAGTGACTGATCTTTATATGTAAACTCATACAAGTTTATGACAGGACCAAAACTGGCAAAAGGAAAAACCTGTTTGACCCTTGCCAGGTTTTCTGAGTTGTACCTTGAGCATGTCAGTTTCTGAGAAAGCTGCCAAATACATGCTAAAAGCAGCTCTCTAAAAACAGATCTTAATAAAAAAAATATAAGGGCAAGGAAACCCTGTAACCCTATGTTAATTTTTGACCAAAACTGATAAATTTGTGTCAATATAAGTGTGTGGTAAAATGTTTGTGGACTCCTCTTAGCACATACAAGAATCGTAAGTGCTATACAAAAAATAATCCAAACAAATAACAGATTTGCATGCCTATATAGTGACCAATGATTTGAATTGATAACCCTTTGTGTCAGTGTATGTTTATGTATGTGTGTGTGTGTGTGTGTTGTGTGTGTGTGTGTGTGTGTGTGTGTATGTGTATGTATGTATTTGTATACATGTATGTATGTATGTATACATGTATGTATGTGTGTATGTGTGTGTATGTATGTGTGTGTATGTACGCATGTATGCATATCTATATGTATGTTTGCTTGTATCTTTCCCTGTTCCCATGTGTTAGAATGTAACACTTTATTAACATTACCTCATAAGTGTAGAACATTTTTTGAATTAGTTACTTGTTTATTTAGTACCATTTATTAACAAAGTTAATGTGCAATATACTATAGCCAGCTTGAAAAATGGTGTAGGTGTATGTATTGATATTGAATTCATGTGCATTTATGTTAAAACGGTGGGGACACGGGTTAGGAACAATACTTATGATGTTCAACTTATACTTGTTTTGTGTTCATATGCAAAAATTGAATTAATTTTTTTTTAAAAACCACCAACAGATCAAGTCTGAAATCTGCAAGAGAGATCATCTGACTTTACTCCTCTTCTTCCAGGGAGAGGCCAGAGGCCAACCAAAACAAAAGAAAATTCCAGTTTATAATCAGCAAAAGAGGTCTTGTCAACACACCTTGAAAAGTCTAAGGTATGTTTGCTCTATCAGTTGGATTGCAAGTTATTCACTGACAGAAAATACCAAAACTGGGATGTGCAACAATGCATTTCACTGTGTTAAAAAACTGTTATACACCCATTACTCTCAGTCTCATCATAGGGGGTTTGGGGGGGGGGGGGGGGGGGCCGCTTCTTGTAATAAAAAGCTCTATTTTAAAACTATTTTTTTTAAAGCATGTGATGATCCAAAAGTAGAGAATAATTTTTAACGTTTTTATCAACTGATTCCAACAATCAGACAAAAGAAACAATATGTTTGGGTAAAAACAGTAAAATAAAATGGCTACAATAAATTTATACAAGAAGTAAACATTTAAAAAAACAAAAAAACCCTAAACAAGGAGAAATAATGAAATATCTAAATCATACTTTATCAATTATCATGCATTTCATTTACAAAGCACAATACCTACATCAGTAGAATTACAGTTAATTTAATAACAAGGACTACATCAGTACATGTACCCATCCCTGCCCCACCAATAATGGCAATATTTGTCACATACAATGATACATAAGTTAATTTAGTTATTGACTTATTCATATACAAAATGATACAAATTATACATGCACAAAAACTTGAAATACTTTTGACACAATTTTGCAAATGTTATAAGTCTGTACAACACACACACACACATATACATGATATACACTGATACAGAGACGCACGCACGTACACACACACACACACACACACACACACACACACACACACACACACAACGTCAGTCCAAACTCCAATGTCACTTTCTTAGAGAAAGATGTTAAAACGAAAAAACAACCCACACACATGTATGCCTACACACTTGCAATGCATGCACACACACACACACACACACACACACACACACACACACACACACACAACACACAACACACTACACAACAGCATACAACCACCACCAGAACCACGTAACAACCAACCAACCACACACACACACACACACACATTTTAGTGAACTTGTGAAGTGCGTATGTAATATTACAGTGGCGCTGTCCACATCACTTACCAATAGGCACGAATGGGTTTTCTTTGGTTTTTCGAATGAACTTTTCTTTCACACCTTCCTCCTTGTGAAAAACATCTCTGGAAGGTGGCAGGTACGAGAAGTCTTCATCTCCCATCGTTGTCTCCTTAGCTGACCCTTCAGGCTTGGACATTACAAAACAATCGCAAAGAGAGGGTATACTTTAGTTTCGCAATTATCGAATCAAGTCGATTATTTAACGGAATTTTGCTTTATGTACTATTCTAAAATCAACATATGATATCACTTTGGTGCAATCTTTATTTGACCTTTGTATACGTACACACGGTGATAGAATAACTAACACTTTGTTTACACACTTCCGGTCACGTTTCTAAGTGAAACAATGGGAAAAAAAAGCTTCACACACACACACGCGCGCGCGCGCACACACAGTTGCGAGCATTAATAGTATGCAGAACTGAAGGGAATGAGTAGCCTCAGCCGAAAGGGGGGGGGGGGGATACGTGGTAATGTGAATCCCGTTCAAGAGGATTTTTGTGAGTTAATATCAGTGCTGATTCCCACTCCTAAAAAGTGCTTCGGATGAGACTATAAACCAAAGTCTCGTGTGCGAAAGTACGCAGAACATCTTGTGCACACGTTAAAACCTGCTCCGCTTTTCGGAAGAGCAGGCCATTGTGTGCCGTTGGGAACGGGTGACAAAATTTACAAAACCGCATGCACACGGGGACAAGAGGTAAAATCAACAACAAAAAACCGACCAAACAAACCAAAAAACACCCCACACGTGAGCACTTCTATTATCCTCGAAATAAAAGAATAAATAAACAAAAATAGAAGAATGCAGTCTAATCCCCCACCCCACCCCTTCAAAAAGACCTAAACAAACCCCAAAACAAAACAAAACCCACACGTAAGCGTTTCATCTATTATCCTCAAAATAAAGCAATAAATAAACAAAAACAGAAGAATGCTGTCTGAACCAGATGTTGTTGGTCTACGTCATTACGCGTGTTCAAGAAGGGCAAAACACAACAAACCCATATATTTAATGAAGACGCAGTGATACTCCTTTTCAAAAATCACAAACATACATAACCCAATTTCAACAGAACAGTTATAGTTGTATGAGCACAGAGCAAAGAAAAATACAGCATGAAATGTTGTTATTTGCGATGCTAGAAGTTTAAAAGAAAAAGACAATGTAAAAGAGTTGTTATTTGCAATGCTGATCACAATTCTGCTGTTTGGTTGCAGTTCATGTGCGTACAAAGTTATCGAGTAGGCCTAATCAAAGACTTTAAAATTTTTTTATAGGCATCCCTCAGTCTCGTAAGACTACGGAGTTGCGCTCTAGGTGTTTATACTCCAGCAGAGCGCAAAGCCTGGGTAAGTGTGGAGGGCAAGCTGTTACCCATGCAGCAGACCCCCACCTCACTCTACGTCGCTGGAATGGTCCATGGGAAAGGCTTCATGAATTGAACAAGTGCTTGTCAGTATATAGGCCTACACTAAAGCTATACCATGTGACAAGTAAAGCAAAAAATACTTTTCTCCTATTTCACTGCAGGCAGACCAGATTTCCATTTGATCTACAGCCAATGATAATCTTATACGTTTTCGAATGTATAACTTGTCAAATGAACAAATTAAAGAACATATTATTTGGAAGAGTATCAAAGCTTTTAACATTTTTTTTAAATAATGTAGTTTGGATAAAACTTATGCATGAAACAATTTTTTCCTGTTTGTTGTTGTTGTTGTTGTGCTTTGCTATGTTTTTGTTCCTGGGTTAAAGCCCCAAGCTTCATCAATGGTGAGATGTTGCATATGCGACTGTTTTTACCCCACCATTAAGGTAGCCGCATTCCGACATCGAGGATGCTGATTACACGTTAATACGACATGGGTGTGCATGCGTTTTTTGTTTTTGTTTTTAACCAAAAAGAAGTTTTCCACCCCTTCTTACAGGAATGAAATGCCTACTCTTCCGAAAGGCAGAACGGGTTTTAACGTGTGCGCAAGATGTTCTGCATCTGTTCACACACGGGACATCGGCTTACAGTCTCATTTGAAGTACTTCCAGGGGAGTGGAGTCGGTACTGATGTTAATTCCAGGGGGAAATCCACTTGAACAGATTCCTCAGCAATGGCTCGATCCTGGGCCCCTCAGGTCACGAGCGCAAGGGTCTAACCACTTGGCTTTAGATCTATCATGCCCCAATATTCCAAGTTAAATCAAGAGAGCAAATTCATGCCAGCACATAAATGTTGTCTTTAAATAACAGGATTACGTTCACTCTGTCTATTTTATCTAAACGCATCGAAAAACCCACAAGAAGCCTTATAAGCTTACTCTTTTACCCTCAATAAAGATCATTTAGACTTCACTTGACTTCAAATTTTCTTAGCAACAATCAAATGAATGAAAATCAGTCACACTTTCGTAATAACTATCCCTGTCACAGAATTTCTATTCAACTTAGTGACGGGATTTTGCCCTTTATAAATGAAAATAAATTCACTTATTTCTTTCTGTTGACTTTGGGGGAAAATTATGTTATAAATAACTTTTGTATTTTGCACAAATTATGTTTGTATTAAGGTAACACCGGAAATTATTAGGCCCTAGCCTAATCTGTTAGTGAACTTTCATAGATCTATAGCAAACATACAGTTAGTAACAGCAAATAATCAAATAATATCAGAATCAATAAGCATAAGACATTGTGTACCTCAAAGGTCAGTATTGAGACCCCTTTTCCCCGATCTATTAAATGATTTACCCTGTTTAAGAAAAAAAGTGAAATCGTTGCTGATGATAGATCTACAGAGCTTTGTACTTTCAGGCCCTTCAACTCTTAAACCTGACAGTATATGCATGTTAATGACATGGACACAGTTAAGTCAAATGTCCTTAAAGCAATGCAGAGAACAAAGCCAAGTGGACGGAGTTGCCGAATAATGAAATCTACATAAGGACTCGAGACAGAAAGGGGTGGATACAACTGACTGGGGATGCCTCAGCTGCTACCATCAAAAATAATTTCGTGGACAGATGAACACCATAAAAAATTAGTGTATAATGTGTATTAGCTGGGCAAAAGAAGACAGCCCTCCCCCCACCCCCCCCCCCAAAAAAAAACAAACCCCGACAACAAAAACCAACCAACCAACAAAACAACGCACAATACACGCACACAAAACCCACCAGAAAACATCAGAACAAACAAAACCAAAATTCAAACAAAACCAAAACCAACCAAACAAAACAAAAACAAAAAAGGAAAAGAACCCAAAGTCAAAAGCAAACAAACACCCCACTCCAACCAAAGCGAACAAACGCAAAATCAACTGCTTTAAAACCTGTATTCAATCATAAAAGAACGTTGATGAAGTAGATTTGTAAGGTGTCATTGTAGACCAAAATCTGACTTAGGCAGACCCCGTGACGTCATTGGAAAATTAAAAAAAATTCTTTCTGACAAGCTACTTTGAGAACATACAAAATACGGAATTCCCCCCCCCCCCCCCCCCCCCCCCCCTAAACATTTCAACAAATTCTTTTGCTGTGGCTGTTCTCTAATTTCTTTTTCTTTTCCCTCCCTATTAACTTTTCATAGGACAACTTTAGGACAACTGCAGCAAAACAAACTTTAGTTTAGGCCTAGTCATTGTTTAGATGTAGATCTAGGACCTGTATCAAGAGTGTTAAAACTTGTTGTTGTTTGTTATGCATTATGCTTGCATAGCACTACTGCTTTGAATAGTACTATTTTTAGGGTGGCCGGCGGTGGCAAAGTGGGATGATTTGGGGTTACCACAGTCCCTAAATCGGATACCTCCGCTAGAACTTTAATATAATTTCAACCAACCAACCATTTTTTCCCCCAAGTCAAACCCCTGACAGTTCGTGATTAATAATAATAATAATAATGTATGGAATTTATATAGCCCTGAATCTTGTAAAGCAACAAATCAAAGCGCTCAGATTACCTTTAAAAAAAAATATCGAGGATAATGGAATAAACACTCATGTGCTTTTTTACATCCAGTCCCCGTGTGTATGCGGTTTTGTAAATTTTGTCTATAAGCAATTTTGATTATAAGCAAACAGATTATTTCCCACAGCTGGTCTTTTCCCAATAAAACTGTGTTCACGTAGAAATTCGCCAACAATGGAAATACTTCCATGAAGATCACAAAATAGCTTCAACATTCATTCGAACAGGCCCAATCACATGGTAGGGTAGATTGATATAATTATCGTTCCGACTGTTGCACTAACTGCCAGCTACTTCCGACTGTTGCAGTTATCGCACATGACATTCCTTCTGTATCTTCAGAAAATCAGCATCCATGATTAGTAGAAGGATCGTTATATTTTTTAGTAGGAATT